>BSBK01000680.1:465000-1125000 GCA_027943335.1 Chamaecyparis obtusa | reverse complement strand
AAATTGTAGGGTTATTGATCAAAGATCCACAACAATAGAGATGATAATGAAAGGAAATAAAAAATTGTTGAAGATGCACCTCTCTTGTTTTGTGTAACTTTTGAGTTATCTCACCCATGCTTTCATATCATCAAGCATAGGGTTTATGCGACTCCACCCAACACCCAAACTAGTCCTTCTGGAGGTGTATGCAATTACCCACAAACCTCGTACATCGGTTAAGTTTGGGCCTCAGAATTGAACTCAGACCTATAGGGAGCAAACCCATGGCCTAGGCCAACTCTGCTACCCATGCAAGTTGAAGATGCAACTTTTGGTCCCTTAGACTGATGGTCTCATGGATGTCTACACAAATCATTTATTCGTTCATTCATTCAATATAAAAAATTTCAATTAAAAAAAAATCATTGTAGCTCTCAATTGTGGAAAGTTTTTTATGATTTTTTTTGGATCAATTGTTGTGCTTGTTTCACCATTCTCAAACATTTCCTTCTAAATAAGTCTATATGAATGGATGATATATGAATTTTTGAAAATAAGGAAACACAATCTTAATCTATATGTTATTATTATCTCTCTTTCTCTTATGGAATGGTATCATAGTTATATCATGTTGTAAGATTTTAAACGTGTTTCAAAGAATGAAGGTTAAGTAAGTATGTGATTCTACTTACCTTGTTAATCATGCTAATAAAAAAAATAATGCTTTCTCACATTTTGTGGTTATTAGAATGTTTAATTACTTGATCAATTGGGATGGTGCAACCCTTTCCCATGTCTTTCTACTTAGTTCCTTGGATTAGTATATACATGGAAGATGCCACTCATTTTGAATGATATATTCAAGTCATATATCCTTAATGAGATGTAATTTATCTCTTCTTGCACGTTTATCTACATGTCTCTTCATGAGTGAATTGGGTGTTTAATGTTGGTCTACCTCATTTGTGATTAATAGTTTTTTTAATGAGTTTATCAATGATTTTCTTTTTTAATGTTGCATAGGACCCTATTTTATGTATAAAATAAGAAAAAGACTCACTACTACATTTGAGGCCAAATTTTGATAGAAACTTTTGACGGATAATTTTTTTTTTATGAATTTGGTGTTTTTTTAGTAATAGGCCCCAATGGTGTCGGTATTCTGATGGGTTTTAAATAGACCATTGGAATTCTGACAGTTTTGGGGTATAGATGAAAAAAAAAGTGAAACGGCCAAATCATTTTTATTGAACGATTGCAGAGAAAAGGAGCGGGTGAAAGTTGAGCGCGAGAGAAGGTATGTGATTTCTTCATCTTTGATTGGTATCTTTGACGAGAAACATCTTTCAAGCCTCTGGCATCATATTTGACTACAAATTTCAAATGTATTACATTTTATTTGATCATGAATGCTCTCTGAAATGACTGCATTCTACTGGTGTCGTGCCCTAGCCCGTGCTATATCTCCATTATTTGATGTTATTGGTGCTTGTGCTCAAGGATATTGATTCACTATTTTGAAATGTTTGGATTCACGTTTGTTGATATTACTAGCACATTTAATGATGTCATTGTATATTACTGAGATGCTCACTGAAATGACCATATTCTACTGGTGTCGTTCCCTAGCCCGTGCTTTAACTCCATTATTTGATGTTATTGGTGCTTGTGCTCAAGTATATCAATTCACTATTTTGAAATGTTGATTGTGGTTATCAAATGGACAGCCCATGAGCTTCTAGCTAGGCGCCATTTGTATTGATAGCTTAGGGCATCAAATGTATTGTATCATTGATAGTTGAGACTTTGTTAAAAGGAAATAGGACAATGAATGATTTTGATTTATTTTCTCTATTTTGATCCCTAAGTGGCTTACAACCCTAGAGAAGTATATGCAGATTTACAAATGCCTTCATGAGATCTGCAATTCTTAAAGATATGGGTCCAAGATAATCAGAATATCTCAAGTGCCATGAAAATAATAATGATGCCAAAGGGAATTTTAAGAAGAGTTGTTGTTCATGAGAGATATGGTTTATTGATGAGAAACTGCTTTCCAGGTTAAGCCTGCCTTTAATTCCAAGTGAATTACTAACAAGAAAACTCTTTTCAAAAGATTGAGAATGAAGTTGCAGTATACATAGCAGTCGATAATTCACAAGAAATCTAGGGGTTAAGAACTATGCACAGATTCATGTCAACTTTTTTATGTCTTTACCAACTATATATTAATCCTAAAAATTAGAAGAATTTAGTGGGAGTGACCACTTTATTATAAAACATCTTTTTTAGATGCCAGGTTTCCCATGAGCACAATTTTTTAAAGTAGGATTTGCCTCTTAGAAGAGCTCCAAGACAGACATACCTAAACACAAGTCTTGGAGCAACAAAGAGAGATAGTGCTAAGGTCAAGACATTAGCAAATATGTGAAAGTACCAAGGGAATACACAAGGAAAAGAAAAGAGATAACATGAGAAAATCCTAAGCAGCCCTTGCAGAAATGGAGGATGTCAAATTCAGCTCCAAACTAGGCTACATATGCATTAACTAATCCTTGGGAGAGAACCCTATAAAAAGCACTTTAAAGTTTAAACATGAAGATAAATCATGAGGAACTAATCTATCTAATTCACTTACAAGGAAGATGTAGGGCATTAAACACAAAGGTATGCCTTAAGGATCTAACATATCCAATTCACTTTCAAGGTAGATTCTTCTAGACCAAACATAAGGAATAGGAAAGCTTAGCCTACTACCATGTCTAAGGTGGATATAATCCCAAGAATCTATAGCCAATAAAAATTTTGTAGACAAAAATGGGTGAAATCTTGGAAGAAAACCATCAAGACAAACTAAAATCTACCGACTAGATGAAAACAATGTAGTTTTAGACACCAAAGTTTCTCAACTCAAAGTCGGTCACTAAGGCCCTTTAAGTTACCAAAATCCTCACGTTGAAGATTTTTTTGGATTATATGAGGTATAGGCATACATAATAAACACTTAATGTTCAAAGACAAATTTCAAGTTAGCAACATTCATCTAAGTTTCATGCAAGGAAAACCAAGAACCATTTTCTTCAAAGATTAAAGCATTTTTTCTCACAAGCACAGGTGCCATTGAATGGGAATCGAAAATGAATACTCTCACACAAAAGTGACATAAAATGAAAGTATAAGAATGACCCTAATGCCTGAATTTTTGTTCATAAATATTGGGATTTTTAAACATTGGAAAACTCTTTAGGAAGATTCAAAGTTCATTATTTACATAATAGAGGTGTACAACCCATAATCCGCTGACTGTACCCCTTTACTAGTCACAATCACTAACAACAGTCAATTTCTTGACTTTATTAACAACAAAAATAGTATAATGATTTCATGAACGTGTAAATATAACAAAAGGAAATGTTCCTATATCATCAGCCAGCCAAGATCACGTTCAAATACATATATGGATTCACTGTTCTATTCACTATTCCATGAGATAGTGGATTACCAGAGTTGTAGATAATTTAATCTTTTATTGATATTCTTCTTCCTCTTTGTTTCATACATCTTGATGCAGAGCCCTCTATTATCACCTTAAGGAGACCAACTCAACTCGAGGATTCAACAAGTAACTTGGAATCCAATCTGTTGGGGCTCAAAAATGCTGGTCATTTTGAGGCCAACTGACAGGCACAATAACCAGTGCCTCTGCAATTTTGGTTCAGTCGAACCAAGGCTGGTAAACCTAAAAAATAGATATTCCTAAATGAATAAATCAAAAATCTAAAGCATTGTTATAATAAAATTAACTAAACTTGATTTAAAGACCAGTGCCTACTCCTGATCTGAAACAAAAAATTATGTGTGATTACTTTAATTGAAATTAAAATTCATTCAGTTTTATCTATTAACAACAAAATAAAAACTTGAATTAAATATAACTTTGGAGACAGATTATAAGAAATCTATCAATTGAAATTGATCAAATAACAATAACAACATGAAGACAACTATTCAGAAAGATTTTAATTTCTAAAGGACAGACCGATTGAATTTAATAACATCCAAAAGGCATGCTTAGCCATACACAATAGAAAACTAATCTGACATAGCTCTCAGATTCCTATTTGTAATTGCAATATAATAAACTCTAATAAAGAAAATATACTTTATCCAAAGCATCGAATTCAAAATAATCATAGAGGAACATATGTTACCAGTGAATTCAGCAATCAAACTTCAAAAACCACTTGACCTATAAATTGATCCAATAATTTCATATGATTCCAGAGCAAGAGCAATCATCCCATTTTCCAATATATTCCAAATGTATTTCTGTAAAAAAAAAATTGTCTTCGCCCCTTTGTTTACAAATGTTTGCATATAAATATGTTTACCAAAGGTTGTCTGTGAAAAGTCATCTCTGTTCACAGAAACCTAATCCCCAACTAACCCTAAAAATTATCAAATAAACTATTACAATAGTTTTTAAGGAAATAATTCCCCTTCAAAAAATTTGATTTGTTATCATTTTCGGACAATGTGCATAGTCATCTGCAAATGTAATTCCTGCACACAAATATTTAAGGTTAAATATTCATTCAAGAAAATTTTAAAATTAAAATCATTACATTAAACTATCAATTAAATACAAATGATTTTAATCATTAATTAATAATATATATCAAAAAATATAAACTCATGATATAATTACACAAGTAATAAATTTACTCATAGAATTTAAATAATTAGTCATGAGTTGCTTACTATTGTTTATCGAACATAAACATTACATTAATAATGCATAACCTAAAATATTAGGGTAAAAATGTCATAACCTTTTTTGAAATATGGGAATAATCACCTTAATAATAATTTTTATTAAAAAAATTCACATAGATAAAGTGTTAATTTTGTTTGTAAAGTAATAACTCAAATGTTACAAATAAAAACAATTTTATAATCATTTTATAAAACACAAAATTGAAATGAAGGTAAAAAATAAAATAAAGAATATACTTCAAATCAATTAATTATTATTCCTAAAGTGAAAAGATTACAAATAAATCACATATGGTAACATATAATCAATTAAGCTCATTTTATCGTATGAGTTTAATTTTGGAATTAAAAATAAAATTATAGTAAGATTTCAAGATTATATTTAAGGATTTGAAAACTAAAAATTAACATCAATTAATAATGTTTCAAATCCTAAAACATAGTAATCCTTTTAATGTGAATTTACATTAATACACTTTTCACTTTAGGTAAATTAGGAACTAATTTTTATTAAAGTAAATCACACTAGTAAAAAGCAAATCACGTAAACTACAAAATCCCTTTTTAAAAAAATCATGTACAAAAAACTTCAATATTCTAATAATTATTTTCAAATTATTAAAAGGGAAATAAAAACTCTAAAATTTATACCATAATTACTACACAAATTCTCAAGGAATAACATAGGACAATTGGTTAGGGGGTAGGAGGGTAGATAGGTAGAACAAAAGGCCGGCTTGAGAGGTTGAGTGTTCAACTTCTGATCGCCGCCTTTTTGCTCTACCTCTTTAATATTCATTCATTTTATTTTAAAATAAGATATTCTTTATTTCAAATTACTACAATAAAATGAAATTAATAAATCAATCATCATAGTAAAAGACAAACATAGGATGCATTTTCACTTATTTTTATTTTTATCAAAGGAAATTTATAAAGTATGATAGATATATAGTATACTTCCCTATCGTCTTGATTTTTTAGGCATAGAAATTTTCGGTATCAACAGTAGCTCTTATTGGGGACGTGCGTTCATATCTGGATGCAGTGAGATCCCAGCTGTGGAAAAGCATACCATAGTAAGAAAACAAACATGATACTTTTAAAGAAAATAAATAAAAATTATATACAAGTTAGGGAATACTTCCTGTTTTAAGAGAAAAATGGTTTCAAATATTGACCATGGGTGGGGAACTCTTGAAGGACTTCATCAGTGCCCTGTAAATAATAAGAATTTTCACCTGCTTTTGAAACCACCATGTAAGGTCCTAACCACAATGCCTCAAACTTACCATGTTTTCCTTTGTCTTGATCTTTTGCATTCCACTTCAACACCCAATCACCCTCTTTGAAAGGTCTATTAGATGCTCTTTTATCATGCAAGGTCTTAATCTACTTTTGTTGATGAATATTCTTTTCTTGTGCTATTCTTCTCATCTCATCTAACTCTGATAACTGGCTCAGTCGGTCTTCCATAAAGTTTACATCCTCAAGCTCTTCTTCTTGAATAAATTTGTATACTGGTAAGAGGTTGTTCAATGGTAATCTTGCTTGTTTTCCATAAACTAACTCATAAGGAGCAAAATCTGTCGATCTCTTCATTGTAACTCTGTCTGCCCATATAGCTAGATTTAGTTTAGAGTCCCAAGCTTTTTTATTGTTATTCAACATTCTTCTAATAATCTTCAATATATTCTTATTGCTCGATTCTGCCTGACCATTCCCTTATGGATGATACGGAGATGAATAAGATAGATTTATGCCATATTTCTCACAAAATTCTATGAATTCTTTAGATCTAAAGCACATACCATTGTCACAAATAATTTTACACGGTACCCCAAATCTGGTAAGTATATTATCTGTCAAAAACTTAATAACCACCTTGCTTGTTGCTTGTCTTGTAGGTATAGCTTCAACCCACTTTGTAAAATAATCGGTTGCAACCAATATCCATTTATGACCCCCACTCAAAGCATCTGCAATTTCTCTGATAAAATCTACTCTCCACATTTTGAAAGGTTCCTCAATCTGTAACGGAATAAGGGGTAAAGCACCGTTGTATTTCAATTTTCCAGAAAATTTCTGACAGGATTCACACTTTCTAACATAATCATGGCAATCCTTGAACACATGAGGCCAGTAATACCCAACTTTCAATATCTTGTGAGCTGTTGTCTTAGCTGAAAAATGGCCACCGCACACCCCATCATGTAAATCTTTAATCACTGACTCGACTTGATAGGTGTCTAGACAAAATAGGAGAATACCGTCATTATTTTTCCAATATAGATCTCCTTGAATCAACACATATCTTGATGCTTGTAACTTTATAGTTATTTTTTGGTTATCATTCAAACCTTCTCGACATTTCATGTGTTTTAGAAAATATACTATGTCTGTATACCATGGACAATGCTCAATACTCATCTCAGCTTCTTCTAAATCTACTTGGTTGACCTATATTGCATCTAAATTTGTTTCTGCCATAAGCTTAGCCAACCCTTGTCCTCTGATTAACTTGGTGATTTGAATCTCAATGTCAAACTCTTGAATCTGATTTATCCATTGACATCTCCTTCCTGTAACCTCTGATTGCCTTAAGATATCCTTAGTTGCTGCATTCGGAACATAAGCCACAATTTTGGCCCCTACTAGATAAGGTCTAAATGACTTCATAGATTTAACTAATGCATAAGCTTGTTTTTCATGTATGTCATAACTCAGCTCAGAAGGTTGGAGAGTTTTACTAAAAAAAGCTATTGGTTTCTCATACCCTTCATCATTTTTCTGTAACAAGACTGCTGCTATGGTGTGGAATGAAGCAAAGGACAACAACTGAAATGGTTTAGAGAAATCAGGAGATTTCAAGACTGGAGCTTCCTTGATTGCTTTCTTGATATTGGCAAATGCTTGTAAAGCCTCATCTGACCAGTTTATAACCACACCTTTCTTTAACAACTTTGCAATAGGTTTTATGATTTCTGAGAAGTTTGGGACAAATCTTCTTACAAAGTTGATTTTCCCAAGGAAGGATTGTATTCCCTTAACATTTTTAGGGATCTGAACCCTATCAATTACTTCAATTCTCTCAGGATCTATTCTAAATCCTTCCTTGGAAACTATATGGCCAAGGAGTTTACCCTCGGTTACCCCAAAATGACATTTCTTTGGGTTTAAGGATATTCCATATTCAAAAGCTCTTTTAAAGATTTTCTCTAGATGTTTGCAATGATCTTCTTCTTTCTTGGAATAAGCTATGATGTCATCTTGATATATTACCATGATAATATCAATGAATTCCTCAAAGGCAATGTCCATGGCCCTCTAAAAAGTAGCTCTTGCATTTGTAAGCCCAAATGGCATTCTTGCATAAACATATGTTCCCCATGGCGTGGTGAAAGTTGTTTTGTATTGTTCTTCCTCTTTCACTTTAACTTGGTTATATCCTAAAAACCCATCCATCATAGATAACAATTCATTTCCTGTAACCTTCTGTAATAATGCTTCCATGTTTGGCAGTGCATAATTGTCCTTTAATGAAGATATGTTTAGATTTTTGAAATCCACACAAAGTCTAATATCTCCATTCTTTTTCCTAACGGGGACCAAGTTCAAAACCCAAGTGGAGTGCCTAATCGGCTTTATGATACCTGCATCCCTCATCTTAACGAGTTCCTCTTTCATCTTGGGAGCCAAAGTTGGATTTATTGGTCTCTGCCTTTGTCTAAAGGGTTTTGCATCAGGTTTTAAGGGTATCTCATGTTGAAATAAATCCTCTCTATAAGCCTTGAGATCATCATATGACCAGGCAAACACATGTCTATACTTTCTTAACAAATTAATGATATCAGATCTAATTTTAGGAGTCAACTTTTTACCAATGAAAATTTCTTTAGGAGCATGTTCATTTCCTAAGTTTATCTTTTCAACTTCCTCTATATTAGTGTTTTCCAATTTGACATTACCATTAGAATCTTTACTATCAAACATTTTCTCTAGTGTAACAAGTCCCTTAGGAATTTTATTAGTTTTAAGCTAAATTACATCTTTTCCAAATAAAGTATCTTTCTCATCTATTGTTTCAACATAAGCACTTAAATCAATGAGTTGATCTTCATGCTTTTCTTCGCATGCAAGGAACCTTATGATATCTCTATCATTGTCAAAAATTTTCTAATTATGTATGTTATCTGGTATCGATGGCCTTGGTTTGATCTCTACCTATGAAATATCTTCACATGGAATGTCATTATGCCTAACTGCCAAGTTAGCCATGAAATTAGCAAGAATATTCTCAGATCTATCTATCCATGTTATTGAAAAAGCATCAAAGATTTCTATATAATCCCACACTTCATTCTTATATCTTTTTAGGGTGTGATTTTTAGTAGTAAACTTATCCCTAATCTGAGATACAATTAATTCAGAATCACCATAAACAGAAAGAATTTTAATACCGTGCTTACCTGCTATTCTGAGACCTAACAAAAGTGCTTCGTATTCTGCAATATTGTTAGTACATTCAAATGCTAACAAGAAGGAATACTTAAAAGATTTTCCATTTGGGGACACAAATACTACACCTGCTCCATTACCATTTTTACTACATGATCCATCAAAAAACATTTTCCACATGAGATCATTGTTTTCCTTAGCACATATTTCAATAGGACTAGTATTTTCAATAAGGTTCTTATGAATTCTTACCTAAAAATTCTCCATGTCAGTATGGCAGAAGTGTGTAACCTAGCTTGGATCAACGTCTTCAATGATGTAAGTAGATCTTGGTTCTCTATCGATCCTTACAACCCTATCATTTACTGGGATAGAAGCATAAGATAGATCTAACTGAATATTTCCACCTACCAAGTTAGACCACTGTCTAGATAATAACATTCCATAACTAGGTGGTACTTCTACAATAGTAATATCTATTTTATAAGATTTTTTAGGACAAGTAGGAAACTTAAATTCTACATTTTTCATTATTCTGATAACTGGAACCGATCTATTGTCCATAGCGTAACACTTTCCATAAGTAGTATCTACATTCATTCCTAATTCTTTCATTACCTCATGAGGCATATTAACCGCTGCCCCAGAGTCTAACATACAATTTTTAACCAATTTATTGTTTATCAATAAAGTTAGAAAGAAAGGATCTACTTTAGTAGCATCTTCACTAACAGAAGTTCCTAGGTAAATAACTGGTAACTCTTCATTATCTTTTTGTTCCTTTGCATCTTTTTTAACAACATCATTTATTAATTTGATCGTTTCATTCCTGCAATCAGTTAATTTAACTATTTCCATTAGAGGGATAGAAAGTTTTACCTGAGACAATGCTTGAGACATAAATGAAGTACAGTTTGAAATTTCCTTACCACTGCTTTGTTTGTCCATAGGTTTGCTTATCTTCAATGTTTGATCAGTTTGCTTTCTAGGGACATCTATCTTTGATCTCTTTATCTCGGTGTTCTTGTTTGAAACCTTATACATCCCTACTGTTTGTTCATTACCTGAGTTCACATTTCTATTTCTTAAATGATATTTGCTAAGCACTTGTTCCATCGCTGCTACTGTGTAAGCCTCTCTTTCTTCTTTTGTTGTCCTTCTAATAACCGGACCCCTATCATCATCTAAGAAGACTTGTTGCTCTTGTTGGTATCCCAACCTCCTGTAGCTTTCATCTGGCACATATTCCCCATCTGAATCATCACTATCTCCTGACCAAAAGGGTGTTGATGAAAGGGCATTAATAACCAGCCTTTCTGCATACTCCTGACTTTCCTCTTCTAAGATCTTTTGTGCTATAAGACATTGATCCTGAGGGTGAGGCATTTTACATATTTCACACCACATCTCATCCCCTATGAAGTGGTTATTCTTCTTGAGAGGATCTGGAGTATCCATCTGCTTCTTCACTGGCTTACCGTCTTTCCACTCAGTATGGTAAGGTATATCATGTAACCTATACTTATCATTTCTGTTAAAGTTTCTATCCTGTCTTCCCGCTTGAAGACTACCTTTGTTTGGTTGCAAATTCTTCATCAAACTCACTAATTCATCCATTTTATCATTATCACCATTCTTCTTCGGGGCATTGGGGTCAAAAAGCTTAGGATCACTTCTCTTATCAATCCTTCCGGCCGCTATTCTATTGTTTTCAATATTAAGAGTAGTTTTGAAAGCCTGTTGCAAGGTTGTTGGGTTATGAGATCGTATCTCATAGTTCATCTTCACATCAAAGGCTTTCAAGTAGAAGGTAATCAGAAAAAAGTCCACAGGGTGAATGTCTTTCAGAATCTTGTTTAGCATCCTGTTAAATCTTTTATTAAACTCCCTAACTATTTCATTGACATTTTTCTTCATGGTCATTAATTCATGAGTTGCAAATGATGGGTCCTTGTAATCCCCGAACTCCTCTAGAAACTAATCAACAAATGTTTGCCAACTATTAATTGATCTATCTAGCAAGTTTCTATACCACTCATCTACACCATCCTTAAGTGAAAGAACTAACATTTTCATGTGCACATCTTCATGTGTAATGTCATATTCATAAACAGTATTCTTCACATTAATAACATGTTGTTCTGCTACCTGAGATCCATCCCTCGTAAACTTAGGAATAGCGGTTTTCAATTTATTCGGTATAGGGTCAGGATAACCTATTACTTCTGAGAAATCTAATGGTTTATACCTTTCATTAACTTCTTGACATCTATCATTTCCCTGCCCACTATTAGGATTGTTTCTCTGATAGTTATTCCTTGTCATATTCTATTGCGTAGGATTCCTCTGATTCTGATCTTGTTCATAAACATTCTCATGGTCAGGCCTCTGTATGCTTTGATTAAAATCTTGATTGGATGGCTTATTGTTCTGCCTATCTGACATATCAAAGCCTACTCTAAGTCATCTAGGACCATCATAATTGCCTCTCTGAGGAATACTTTCATCGTCATGCTCATATGCTCTGAGAGTCTATTGTATAGGTCTCTGAACTACATTTTGTCCTGTATACTGCCTTTGTGAACTGTGGTTATGATTTTGGCTCTGATGTAAGTGATCATCATAATGATATTGGGGGTCTCTCATCTGTTCACTTCTATTAGGCATATCATCATAAGTGCGATCAAAATTTTCAAACATATTTCTATCTACAGGAATACCATGCCTGGCAACATTATTAAAATCATAATTTTGAGGATTTCTAGGTTGCACTCGATTTTCAAACTGTTCATGATCATGCATATTATACATTTTAATAGGATTAATAACATGATAAGTATGATCCCTATCAAAATTTGGATGCATATAATTTGATCTTAAATAATTTGTATCACCTTGGTTATTATTAGGATAATCACATCTATTATGTGCTCCTATTTGTCTATTATGTACATTATTTCCTAAACGCATATGACCTTCAGCACCACTAACATGATTATTATTTACATATCCATATTTAATTCCATCCTCAACAGACTGGTTATATATTCTGTCTCTCCGATCTTTATTTTGTGCAAGTTTTGGGTTATACTGCACAAACTGATGTTGCCTTCCTAGCACATTATTATCATAACGCTTCAGATTTGTATATTCATTTTCATCCTGCGAGACTTGATAAATATTATTCAGCATATTATTATTTTCAATCATTTTATGTTCACTGTATTTATTACTTTCAGTGTATAAATATTTATCTTCATCATTATTTACCGGCAAGTCACTTATGAATCCGTTTGACTTTTTGTACATATTAGGGCAACGCTCATCTTGTTGTTGCTCACGCTCCAGATTTTGCATACTTTGGAGGATATCATAATAACTGTGTTTTTTATTCCTGTTTATATATTTCCTTTCTTCTTGCGCATGTGATCTAGGGTTGTATATATCACCTTTATACTGATCCGCATGGGTAAATGGCCGCTCAGCATCATGTGACTTATTGTGGACCCCAGCATGCTGGTCACGAAAATTGTCATCCAAACCGTAATTAGTGTGGTTATATTTCTCATCCTTTTTTCCCAAAATATAAGACTGTTGGCCAACATCCTTATTTTTCCGCTGATATTCTCGCTGTTTGCACGTTATATTTGGCACACTATCGTATTTTTTCCCTTTGTTTACGCACAGCTGGGACTGTTGCATTTCTTCATGATCTATGCCCTTTTGTTTATCATATCTGACGTTATACGAATGCACTTTATCTGTATTTCTTTGCAATTCCTTATACAAATTTGTCTGTTGCGTGTGTTGCCAATCATAATGCATTGCCTCTTCATATTTATGTGCAGTATCATTCTGAATATACGCACCATGGCTGGGCACATATTCATTCGCTTGCATCTACAGTTTATTCACCCTTTTATTATATTGTCCATTGTGTACATTTTCATCCCTGACCTGCCCAAATTTAGGATCATATGGTTGCTGGGTGAAAATGGTACATTTGTTATCATTATCTCTATATCTTTGTGCGGAATCATAGTGCTAGATACTATGTCTTTGGCTATAATTTTCATTTCTTTGGCTCATGGCATTATCTCCTTGTTTAAAGGCATCCATATGATGCTCATCATTTTGTTTTTGCATAGGCAAGATTTGATAATTGTTATTTTGATGAGTAGAATTAACATATTGTTTATTTCCTTCCTCATTAAAACCATTATGCATATTATGAATTTTATCTTGAAACTGTTTGTAACATCCTTCCCCTTGCTGATTGCAAATGTAATGCTATAACATATCATCTCTATCATGTTTATAATATGCTCTTTTAGTATTTTTATTCCCTTGCATATCAGCATAAGGCTTATTATCATAATTATGTTCATAATTATTTTCCCAATGCTGTAGATTTCCACCATATTGGATTTGATCTACATTATCAAATAGGCTATACTTTTTCTTATTTAGCACAGGCTGTCTCTGTGAATCGCTTAATTCATATCCCTCATTCTCTTGACAATCTTCAACTCGGTGAGTAGTCTGTGCATACTGGTCGTACTTCAAGAGATTAATTTTATTATTCTGATCATGTTTTTTGTTAGTGTTTTTTCTCCAATGATCATCATTTCCCTGATCATTGTTATTCCTTCTTCCCCTCCCTTTTTGACTATCACGGGAACTAGCATCATTTCCCTTACTGTCATGACTACTATGAGAATACTTGCTATTTTTTGACCTGTTATCCAGATCATACGTTGGATTATTTATAACTTCAGGCCATTCATTGTCATTTGTTTTAAACATATGGTTTTTAGCATTTTCCTGAATAATGCAATCACTATTTTTTCTGTGGGGAGGAGTGTAAACATCATTTCTCTCAGCCCTAAAAGCCATCATTTCTTCAAAAGATCGGATTTCATCTCTCATGACTCCCATTTTCTTTAATACTTCCTCTGGCTGTCTTTCGAGAGCAACTATTAATTCCTCTTCTGGTTCAGCCATCTCATGAAGTACATTCATCCATTTGTTAATTTTTTCCTCATTCAGAGTGTTCTCCTGATTTTGACTCTCATGACTCTTATTATTTTTTTGGGAAAACTGATTGAATTCTTCATCTTTTCTTTCATCATTTTGATGGTTAGGACTCGAAAACTGTTTGCAAGCAAGTTCCTGACCATCCTCGTCAGGATGCTTCTCAGGAGACACATACGACATTTTCTTCTTTGGTTTCTTATTCTTCTTTTTTGATTTCAATTCAAAAAATGAACTGTACATTAGGGATCTTCTCTCTAACATAAGTGTACATTAGGGATCTTCTCTCTAACATAAGTTTCGCCTAATAGTGAATTCTAGAGTCACCACCTCACTTCCTGTGAGGAATTAGTAACTATTCTAGATCTTTCTCCTAGTAGAGTCTTCACAACTTAACCAGAGATTCTGTAATTGAATCTTTCCCAAGTAGAGTCACCAATTTGTTGGGGCTCAAAAATGCTGGTCATTTTGAGGCCAACTGACAGGCACAATAACCAGTGCCTCTGCAATTTTGGTTCAGTCGAACCAAGGCTGGTAAACCTAAAAAATAGATATTCCTAAATGAATAAATTAAAAATCTAAAGCATTTCTAAAGGACAGACCGATTGAATTTAATAACATTTAAATTCAGAAAGCTATTTACATCTTACATAACTATTCAGAAAGATTTTAATTTCTAAAGGACAGACCGATTGAATTTAATAACATCCAAAAGGCATGCTTAGCCATACACAATAGAAAACTAATCTGACATAGCTCTCAGATTCCTATTTGTAATTGCAATATAATAAACTCTAATAAAGAAAATATACTTTATCCAAAGCATCGAATTCAAAATAATCACAAAGGAACAAATGTTACCAGTGAATTCAGCAATCAAACTTCAAAAACCACTTGACCTATAAATTGATCCAATAATTTCATATGATTCCAGAGCAAGAGCAATCATCCCGTTTTCCAATATATTCCAAATGTATTTCTGTTAAAAAAAATTTGTCGTTGCCCCTTTGTTTACAAATGTTTGCATATAAATATGTTTACCAAAGGTTGTCTGTGAAAAGTCATCTCTGTTCACAGAAACCTAATCCCCAACTAACCCTAAAAATTATCAAATAAACTATTACAATAGTTTTTAAGGAAATAATTCCCCTTCAAAAAATTTGATTTGTTATCATTTTCGGACAATGTGCATAGTCATCTGCAAATGTAATTCCTGCACACAAATATTTAAGGTTAAATATTCATTCAATAAAATTTTAAAATTAAAATCATTACATTAAACTATCAATTAAATACAAATGATTTTAATCATTAATTAATAATATATATCAAAAAATATAAACTCATGATATAATTACACAAGTAATAAATTTACTCATAGAATTTAAATAATTAGTCATGAGTTGCTTACTATTGTTTATCGAACATAAACATTACATTAATAATGCATAACCTAAAATATTAGGGTAAAAAGGTCATAACCTTTTTTGAAATATGGGAATAATCACCTTAATAATAAATTTTTTTTAAAAGATTCACATAGATAAAGTGTTAATTTTGTTTGTAAAGTAATAACTCAAATGTTACAAATAAAAACAATTTTATAATCATTTTATAAAACACAAAATTGAAATGAAGGTAAAAAATAAAATAAAGAATATACTTCAAATCAATAATTATTATTCCTAAAGTGAAAAGATTACAAATAAATCACATATGGTAACATATAATCAATTAAGCTCATTTTATCGTATGAGTTTAATTTTGGAATTAAAAATAAAATTATAGTAAGATTTCAAGATTATATTTAAGGATTTGAAAACTAAAAATCAACATCAATTAATAATGTTTCAAATCCTAAAACATAGTAATCCTTTTAATGTGAATTTACATTAATACACTTTTCACTTTAGGTAAATTAGGAACTAATTTTTATTAAAGTAAATCACACTAGTAAAAAGCAAATCACGTAAACTACAAAATCCCTTTTTAAAAAAATCATGTACAAAAAACTTCAATATTCTAATAATTATTTTCAAATTATTAAAAGGGAAATAAAAACTCTAAAATTTATACCATAATTACTACACAAATTCTCAAGGAATAACATAGGACAATTGGTTAGGGGGTAGGAGGGTAGATAGGTAGAACAAAAGGCCGGCTTGAGAGGTTGAGTGTTCAACTTCTGATCGCCGCCTTTTTGCTCTACCTCTTTAATATTCATTCATTTTATTTTAAAATAAGCTATTCTTTATTTCAAATGACTACAATAAAATGAAATTAATAAATCAATCATCATAGTAAAAGACAAACATAGGATGCATTTTCACTTATTTTTATTTTTATCAAAGGAAATTTATAAAGTATGATAGATATAGAGTATACTTCCCTGTTGTCTTGATTTTTTAGGCATAGAAATTTTTGGTATCAACACAATCAAGGAATTAGCCTCAACTCAAGGATTAAGTAGAGTTCCCTAACTTTTTTAATCACTTCCACAACCCTACTACTCAAGTTCACTTCCTCATTTCTTGGCAATTCCTCCTAGCATCATCTCCATCCTAGGCCACCTAGTGCACCTAGTGCCTCCACCATGTCAAAAATTCAACTAGGATTTTCACCCTAATCCTAACATCAAGTATCATCTCATCATGGTCTATTCACCATGTTTCAACACCCCATTCACTCTTATCTATTCAACTTACACTATTCTTCTTCTACAACCCTTCTAGGTCTGTCTAGTAGTCCTACACACATGGAAATCAGCAAATTACACCCAAAGTCTCCAAACAACCTAGCAAAGTACTTACCTTTTCAAATACCCTTTTCAGATTTACTAACCCCATTTGAATCTTAGTCTTCCATACTTTGACTGGTGAATACTCCATCCCCAAATGCTCTTCTCCTAGGCCTAATTAGCCCTCACTCAACAAATAAACTCCTATTTTCACTTGTCTCTAGGACTCAAAGGCTTGAAACAATCTTTGTTTCATGCATATGTGGTAACAATTCATGAGATACTAAAGAAGACTTGCTATTTGTCAGACAAATCTTAATTTTCCCCCACAAAAACTAAGTAATAACTACTCTACCCTTAATTTGTTTAACAATGCACCATATTAGATAAAGTAGGTTCTATCACACATGGCAGGAACTCTCTTCAAACTCACAATACATTGCATTTGTAGTACAAAACTCATGAGATTCTAAAGAAGGCCTCACTCTTAATTAGCCAAATCTTCCTTGTACCACATAAAATTCAACTTTTTTCTAATGTTGTAGTTGCAAGTAATGAATTTTAAATTTTATTTTCTTATATTCAATTAAAGGCACTCAAAATCAGTGAAACACTCATTTGTAATTTTCGTGAGCTACGAAGAGGGCACCGTGTGTGAAGAGGGAAGAGGGAACTGGACTTTTGCTTGCGAGTTATGATAATTGTTGTAAACATGCTATTGGTTCAGTTTTGTAATTTTTTTTGTGTTCAATGCATTTAAAATAAAGGTTTATTTCTGTAGATTGCTAGTACGAAGGAAGATTTGACCTAGCCAAATAAAGGTCTAATTTTGTAGACTATTGGTCAAAAAAATCTTCATTGTCTTCTGATTGTCTTCTTTATATACTAGCACGTATGATTTAGATGACAAATAAAGAAGCATTTAGACAATCATAAGACAATGAAGATAATTTTAAATGCATTTAACACAATTTTTTTTTTACAAAACTGAACCAATGACATGTTTACAACAAAGAAATAGAGTGATAATAATATGCTGAAAATTGTATTCTATTTAATACACGCCAAAGGACCAGTCCCAACAATTATTAAACATTCTTTATCTGATATGATGAATTCTTAAACAATTAAGGTTGGAGTAGACATAGTTATCACATAGTTTTTTGTGTGGCACAAGGAAGATTTGGCTGATTAAGAGTGATGCCTTCTTTAGAATCTCATGAGTTTTGTACTACACATGCAACATATTGTGAGATTGAAGAGAGTTTGTGCCATGTGTGATTTGTAATGCCTCTCCAACTTTGACTAGTTGAAGGGCGACATTGGTAAGTAACACGATAGGAGCGGCGTGAGTAAGTAAGTCCTCATTTTCTAATAGTTGTGATGCACATCTCTGTAGAATATATTGTTTAATTTTATATGTGTCATATTTCTGTTTTGAAGGTTGATAAATAAATGTATTATTTTGGAAACCATAATGATAAGGTAAATATCTATTGTGATTTATTTATTTGATAAAATTATCAATTCATTAATAATATTAAATAAATAAATAAAAAATCTCAAGATATCTTGTCATACTAATATTCATTAAATTATTATTTTATTCTATATTAAAATTACATATTGTAATTAGAAAATTATAAGATATTATAAATATTTAATTATAAAGTAAATGTTTTTAATTATATTTAAAATGTATTCTTTTGATTTAAAAAAAAAATCTAAAAATAAAAATTTAGTAAAGGGGAGATACGTGGAACTTTTAAGGAAATCATTTCCTATGTTTTATAAACTAAAGCATGCCCTCCTAAAATTTAGTAATAAAGAAATCTTTTTGAGTACCGTAAGGTAATGGGATTAAAATAATGCTTTGTGGATACATCCACCGTTTTTGTTTTTATTGCTGAAGGAAGTAGTTTTATATAAATGCTATGTTAGAGATTATTAGCGATAATGGGAAATGCAACCGATTCAGTTGAGAAGGGCAATAATTTCACTTTTGAATAAATTGGAGGAAGTTATATAGGAGGAGGGGGAGAAACATCACATTTTCTTTTGGCATGGCTTATCCAATAAATTTTCTTGACCGTTCTTGGAAAGAGAGGAGTGAAGAAACAACAAAAATAAAGGAGAGGATGCCCCAAACAAAAGGATGGTTACCTAACCTTGGTGTAAAATATACCAGTAAAGGAAATAGATCGGATCGTTCATGATCACAAGAGAGGTGTTTGATATTATCATCAACATTATCTTTGGGTAATTACTAAAATTCATTTGTCTAATTTTGGGGCACTCTAACGGTATGTTTCTCAAACTTTCCACCACAACTTCTTTGTATAGTTCTATTTTAAAAATCATTTAGCCAGTCATAATGTAATTGCAGTTGTATTTCAATGTAATATCTTTGGATCAAATAGCTTCGTAAAGTTTTTGTTGGTTATCTCCTTTTTTTTTTTTATCATTAAATTCCATGCCATTCAATTTCAAAGATCAAAGTTATCATTTGGGTGAAATTTGGGTTTGACATGTTTATTGTTTCGGTTTTGATAAAAGAATTTAAATAGTGAGAATGAATTAAGTTTGGTTATGTCGGTTTCCATGACAGAGCATGATAGTGAAGTGTATTAGATTTTTAAGTTTAAATAAAGGATAATCATAAATCTATTTTTGGTTATTTGTTCATGTTTTGGGTTCTTAACAGTCCCGATCTGGGGACAATGGAGATCATATTTGTTTTCATGTTTGAAAGTTACTTTGAATATTGATTTTGGAATAAGTCAACTCAATTCTTAAGGTTGAATGCATGGAATCTGAAATGGTTTTCAAGAACCATTATAAAAATCTTTTAATGGTTTTTAATATTGGGTTTGGTATGTTTATGTTTGAATCCATTTTTAATTTGCCAGAAAAATAGCCTTAATGCGAAGGGCATAAGTTTCACGCCAACCATTGGATTTCAACATGCTTTTGAAAAATTTTACATAATCAAGTTTCGAAGATCATCACCGGAGTGATCTTTAAATTATGTTGTGGTTTAAAAGATATAGTAGATTTTGTATACGAGTCTGGCTAAAATACATAAAATGAAATAATCTATTTTGTTTATGACAGTCCCGATTGGGACAATATAAAATACTCATTTGTCAAAGAATGTGTCTAGAACCAGATTGTTAATCCTTAATGGTATTTAGATCAACCAATTTTTCCAATAACCATTTTGTATTGGTTTAAATATCACGCACTTGCTATGAGAAGTTGATAGGACTGTTATGCTGCATGAGGTCCGAGATAGAGAAGGTTAAACAATGGAAGAAGGTCATCATGTTTGGTACTCAAGCCTTGAATGGTGGCGTGTTCATGCTGTAATAGGCCCAAAAGAGGATGAAGTACAATTTTAGTCATGAAAAGACTAGCAAGACAAGATCAAATGGGCAGACACCATGAGTGAGATCAACATAAAACATGCCAAAGAAATTGAAGATAAGACAGAAGAAATGAAATCTTTTATAAAGGTTAGCTTTTCTTATTCCTTACTAAGTAAACATAAGAAATGACAGATTGTAAGGAATTTATAGGCCTTTTATATTCCGATGTAGAATGTGGTTGGAAGATGTTTGTTGCTTACTTGTTGGTAGAAGTTTAAAACTATAAGCAGGCAACCTTACGTGGTCATAAAGAATTTACCTACTCTGAATCTGGAGGTGTGATGGATTATGAGGAAGAAAGATGTCGACCAAAAAGGTTTCGTGCAATATAATTTTTTTTCTTAATATTTTAAATTAAAAAAGTAATGTTGAAGCCATAGATCAATATTCTGTGATTCCATGAGCTGATTTATAATTTATTCTTGGAAGTGCAAGCGGAGGTAACATAGTTATTTGTTAAAAGTTTAATTTCTGGTCTTTGAGATAGAGTTCATATTTTTTTCATATTTGCCTCAGTTCAGAGAATGGTTGTTATACAACATTAGTCATTGCTTTTGGAGAACAGTGCAGTCAGACTATAAGAATGTCTCGTAATTAAGAGTTTATTTTTTATCTTTGTAATTTGATACACTATTTAATTTTTTCTATGTAAAGATCAAAATACTTCCTTTCCTCTGCAAATCTTTGCTTGCTACTGGATCTACCTTGCTTAGATATTGTATCAAGCTATTTGCTAATTTTGTCGGGCAAGGCCCTCTTGATCACAATCTATGCAAAGGAACTATTGAATTTTAGTCATATTGAAAAAAATGGATAACCAATTAGTATTTATGATTCTAGTTATTCTAGTTTTTTTTTAGTTTAAATGAATTGAAATTTATATCAAATCATGTTACTGAGTTACCATTGTCTATTTTGGTTGGAGTCAATGATTTGATTGGGGATGTTGCACATGTTATTGAGATGCATTCTTGATTTTAATAAATAGACAGTCTAGAATGGGGATCTAGTCGAACTACGAAGTCTCTGAGCGTGAATGTAGGCAAGGCCATCGATGATGAGCCCCCAAGGCTTAGGTCTAGTCCCTTAGAGTTTGTCTTTAAGTTTCTAATGCAATGATTTCACTTCTTCTTAATAATGATTCTAAAAGCTAAGCTATCAATAAAGCATTTATTTGTGATGGAATATATCTAATGTTTGCATCTAGCTGTTTAGACATGTGTGTAGTTACAGGTGTTGGACATGGTGGTCATCATGTAAAATAAAGTTAGCGATTTTCAGGTATGCAAGAATAATAATTCTTAATTGAGCAGGACAAGTAGTATAATCTCTTTATTCTCATGACTTCTAGTAACATTAAATAAATCAATTAGATTATTTCTGCTACTTTATTGAAAAAAAAAAATATTGTGTATGACTTAATGAGTATAATGTCCTTGATCCAAGGGTTTCTTGGCGGGGCATTACATCTGGTATCAGAGCCAAGTTTCCACACTGGGAACTCTGGGACTCATAGCTCACTTATTGTTTAGTGTTTTACATCATTTCCTTTTGATTTTATCATTGTATTAGTAAGAAAGGATCCTAGATATTGTTAGCTTGTGGTGACTAATCAGGAAAGTACTATCCAGGAAAGTACTAATCAGGAAAGCAATCGCCAAGGAAAATTTTTTTGAGGCCGACTACTTTTTTCGGTTATTTGGGCCGACTACTTATAACTCATTCTAACCCTAAAGCGGGAAAATATTGTATAATATGGCTTAGGGTTAGGGATTTTTACGATGTATGATTTTAGTACTTGCGGCAGAGTTGGGCTGTAAGGGATTACAGATTGTAATCAGGTTGTAATCACTGGATAATAATAATATTGGACTTGCTGTTGGTGGACGTAGCCCAGGGATTGGGTGAACCACGTTAAATCTGTGTGCCATTGTGTTCTATTCTGTGTGGTTTATTATTTTCTGATATTAGTTATATTTGCACATAATTGTTATTTCTGCCTTGTTAATCCTAACAGATATAAGAACCACATTCTTGGTATTTATGCTACATTATTTTACAAAAGTATGCATGTTTTTCTTTGATTAAGTTGCCTCAAATCAATTACTTATGTTTTCATTCTAGAATTAGTCAATGATTCTCCTAAGTACTTTCATAAATAGTGGATGTCTTTCTTAATAAAGGAATATTAATGAATCCCTCATACTTTGGTGTCACCTTCTTGTTGTGCTCCTAGAAAGACTCGAGGTATTATGGTAAGTTTTTATGTGCCTAAATTTTTGGTAGTAGCTAACATTACCTCCTAATCCTACCTCTAACAATTTTCATCACGAGTTCTTGTTATAGTTATTTTAGGATTACTTGATTGATTTGAAAAGGCTTAACACTTTATTTTCCTATAAATGCTAAATTTACATCATAATTGCTATGTCTAATCAATTATTCTAGTTAATGAGCTTTTATAAGTTGCAATTGAATTGCTTGCATTTATAGCAAGGAGTCAGATATTACCACTGTAGTACTTATTCTTATAGATTCAAAATGATGAAGTTAAGTTGCATATGTATTGTAGGTTATTGTAAAGGTTGAAGTATTGCATCTCACTTTTCTTTTCCTTATTTTAAAAGAGAATTGACAACCAAATTTTTGTACAGAAGGGGAATTTAGAACCTTACTAACTAGGTTGCAACACTAGAATTCCTGGGGAATCCTTTTGGCCATGTTGTTGAAGAATTATAAATAGTGGGGAACTTTTGCTACATTAACATTGTGAGTATTTCTCTTGGGATTTATATGCAAATGATAATATGACATGATGCATGATTGATTTTGTTTTTATAACACTTGAATGTTTACATGAATTACATTAGGATTATTTGATAATAATAACCACAAATTAAAAATAAATATCTCTTCTCTATTTATGATGAATGACCATCAAATGATGTTATCTATATAAAGTAAAAATATGATTTAATTTGTTGATTTTAGAAATTCTTGGCTAAAAGACCTAAGGTCCATTTGTGACTATAAGCCTATGTAGGGGTTTACCATAGAGATGAAATTAGGATTTTTTCATAATGAAAGGAATATGTGTTCTTTTGGTACAATTATTGAAGGAATAGGTAGGGTTGATGTAATATTTTCTTGACTATCTTTCTGAAATTGTTTGTTATTGACTTGGTGAATAGGTAATATTTAGATGAAATATGAATGCTATGGTAAGTCCAGTAATGATGTGATTATCCTCCCCAAATTGCAATATTAGGCAATTGAGAATTTGATGTATTTCCTTATTAGTATTGAAGTCATTATGTTAGTGAGAACTAGTGTCTTGAAATGTCTATATGGTGTGTTGTGTCTTTATTGGAGGGATTTATCATGTGTAATGAAAGTACCTAGCTAATTAATTTGTTTGAAAAGATGATACTTGGTCCACTCTTAGTGTCCCTGATTGGGTGAAAATTAAATATCCATAATGGTTTATAATGATTAGTTGTGAATTTATTATGTGACTAATAAATGTACATAGTACAAGTTTATTGTTTCCTTTCCTTAATTAAAACAAATATATGTTGATTCGATGACTCTTGAAGAAATATAGTGTATCATTTTTCCTTGTGCCTTATTTTATATAAATTAAAGTCATCTTGCAAATAGATGTTATTGTCTCATATTATGGGAATGGCAAAGATTGATATGTATACATTGGATATTAGCATATGCCCATGAGGAGGTGAAATGTGATTAAGTATGTCATTGGTATTTTGTACCAAGTGGACAAAGTGAGTTGTGAAAATAAAATAAAATAAAAATTGGAATATATGGATACTATGTGTTGTTATTGTGTACTTCCTTGTAAATGTGATAAAACTAGTGTCAGTGCTTATGTTGGGTGTTGTGTATAACCAGTAATTATTTGAGTTCCATGGAGTGGTGCAATATAAGTGTCATCCATGGAAGTTATGTTTTGGATAAGGGTATAGGAGAACCATACCACTCATGTGTTTCTTTCTTGTTTGTCACCCTACTGAGTGCCAACCCATGAGTGTTGGTAATTTAGTATGTGGAAGGGTAGTAGTAGCACCATTTCCTCGTGTATGTATGTGGTGTATGTATAATGGCAGTGCGAAGTGACCTTAGCTTCCACTACTCGAGGGAAAAGAGTAAACTATGCTTCCCCTTATGATGAACCTAAACATTTGGTTCATAAGTGTTTATCCTAATTTCCATAGTTCTTGAGCACAATACCAGTACTGGATATGAACCTCTACGAGGAGATATATGATTTATGGATATGTACTTTTCTATGTGGTCCAGCATGTGGAGGGAGATTATGTTAGCCCATGCTATGATGGATACTATATTCGCACATGTTCCAACATGATGCAATGAATATGATGCCACACCCCACTATTGTTCCAACATAGTGTGAGGTGATGATGTCATGTTGCTGATGGTAGCGAGCTGAGCTCAAGAACATGATGTTGCATACATGATTACGTGAAGGTGCAGTATATGTATGTATTTTGTGTCCTACTTGATGAAGAGTATATTGGTGATGCTTGCATGCTTGTAGAGGGGCACCCATGGATGCTTGAATTGTAGACATGGTAGGCATATGGGTGGGCCCAAGCCATGTATACCTCTGGCTATGATGATGATCTATGAGAGACATCGTTATGCAGGGTGTGTCTTGTGTGTGCCTACTCCACAAGGAACACTACCATGTGACATAGGACCAGAGTGTGCTTACTCCACTTGGTGTATGGTCATGTCGGGTTGGTTGGCATGCTTATTCTACACCATCCGATGTAGGGGTGTTGCCGAGGTGAACCCCCTATGCCATGTGGGTAGTGTTGCCCAAGCCCAACCACATGGCGAGCTATTGCGATAGCTGGACATTGTTCCCTCCTTCCTCATGAGGTGACTAGATATAGTCACACAGTGATGTGATGTGAAATTTATGATGAATTTCTTTTATCTTCGGATGTGTAGACCAACAGTTTTCTTATCTTTTTCTATAATAGTTTAGCCAAGACTTATGAAATTTATCTTGGATTCTTCTTATCTTATTGTTGAGATTGATAATTCTATTTTATTTATTTATTTAATATTATTGTTGAGCTTTGATGGCTAAACTATCTCCTTTCATAATGTTGGTCTTGTGTTGTGTTGTGATTCCACACTAAAGACACATGAGGCAGACTTGGTGAGTGTATACGAGGAAGTAGATGCAAGGAACCTTTGAGGATGGGGGTATGTGAGGCTATTATGCAGCTAGTATCCACTACCTTCCTATGTGTGGTGTATGTTCCTTGGAGGCTAACCACCTTACACAAACAAGGGATATGACATGTGGACTTGTGTGGAGGGTCTTCGTGACAAAGGCCCAAGACACCATCAAGCCACTATGTGAGGTATTGATTATGGATTATGGATTCTAGATATAGATGAGACTGGTATTGTATCCTGGAGTGAGAGCTTGTCCAAGGAGGAAACCACTCCTAAGCCTTGTGATGTGTAATCCAGGTGTTGTGGATTGGCATGTGTGTGTAGGATGCACATCTATTCATTCTGCATTATGAGATATAACTGTATCATCATGTCTTGTTAGATAACACCATGTTTTACATGTTTTGATTGCTATGTGGCTTGTGAAATTTGAAAAGAAATAGAAATTATATTACAAAGAGGATAATATTTCAAAAAAATTGATCTTTCATGATTCAAGTTGTTTACCTTACTAATTCATGAAATGATGGTATAATTAAGTGATATTGTGTGAATTAGTGCACTTTTGTTGTTGTACCAGTATAAAATAATGTACTCTTTTTATTAATATATTATGCCATATCTTTTGTTGATGGTTATTTTATGTCATAATTTAGATCTAAATAAATAGTTAACTTTCACCTATTGTGATTTCACTAATGTGTGACATCTTTTCATTTTAGCTTTTGTGACTTCTAGGATTAAGTCTAATCTTAGGGGGGAGGATGTAATGCCTCTCCAACTTTGACTAGTTGAAGGGTGACATTGGTAAGTAACACGATAGGAGTGGTGTGAGTAAGTCCTCATTTTCTAATAGTTGCGATGCACATCTCTGTAGAATATATTGTTTAATTTTATATGTGTCATATTTCTCTTTTGAAGCTTGATAAATAAATGTATTATTTTGGAAACGATAATGATAAGGTAAATATCTATTGTGATTTATTTATTTGATAAAATTATTAATTTATTAATAATATTAAATAAATAAATAAATAATCTCAAGATATCTTGTCATACTAATATTCATTAAATTATTATTTTATTCTATATTAAAATTACATATTGTAATTAGAAAATTATAAGATATTACAAATATTTAATTATAAAGTAAATGTTTTTAATTATTTTTAATTATATTTAAAACATATTCTTTTGATTTTAAAAAAAAATCTAAAAATAAAAATTTAGTAAAGGGGAGATACATGGAACTTTTAAGGAAATCATTTCCTATGTTTTATAAACTAAAGCATGCCCTCCTAAAATTTAGTAATAAAGAAATCTTTTTGAGGACCGTAAGGTAATGGGATTAAAATAATGCTTTGTGGATACATCCACCATTTTTGTTTTTGTCACTGAAGGAAGTAGTTTTATATAAATGCTATGTTAGAGATTATTAGCGATAATGGGAAATGCAACCGATTCAATTGAGAAGGGCAATAATTTCACTTTTGAATAAATTGGAGGAAGTTATATAGGAGGAGGGGGAGAAACATCACATTTTCTTTTGGCATGGCTTATCCGATAAATTGTCTTGACCATTCTTGGAAAGAGGGGAGTGAAGAAACAACAAAAATAAAGGAGAGGATGCCCCAAACAAAAGGATGGTTACCTAACCCTGGTGTAAAATATACCAGTAAAGGAAATAGATCAGATCGTTCATGATCACAAGAGAGGTGTTTGATATTATCATCAACATTATCTTTGGGTAATTACTAAAATTCATTTGTCTAATTTTGGGGCACTCTAACGGTATGTTTCTCAAACTTTCC
This sequence comes from Chamaecyparis obtusa, assembly GCA_027943335.1. Classification (NCBI taxonomy): domain Eukaryota; kingdom Viridiplantae; phylum Streptophyta; class Pinopsida; order Cupressales; family Cupressaceae; genus Chamaecyparis; species Chamaecyparis obtusa. Next base: position 1,097,539 of record BSBK01000680.1, on the reverse strand, counting down.
ACCACAACTTCTCTGCATAGTTCTATTTTAAAAATCATTTAGCCAGTCGTAATGTAATTGCAGTTGTATTTCAATGTAATATCTTTGGATAAAATAACTTCATAAAGTTTTTTTTGGTTATCTCCTTGTTTTTTTATCATTAAATTCCCTGCCATTTAGTTTCAAAGATCAAAGTTATCGTTTGGGTGAAATTCGGGTTTGACATGTTTATTGTTTTGGTTTTGATAAAAGAATTTAAATAGTAAGAATGAATTAAGTTTGGTTATGTTGGTTTCCATGATAGAGCATGATAGTGAAGTGTATCGGATTTTTAAGTTTAAATAAATGATAATCATAAATCTATTTTTGGTTATTTGTTCATGTTTTGGGTTCTTAACAGTCCCGATCTAGGGACAATGGAGATCATCTTTGTTTTCATGTTCGAAAGTCACTTTGAATATTGATTTTGGAATAAGTCGACTTGATTGATAAGGTTGAATGCATGGAATCTGAAATGGTTTTCAAGAACCATTATAAAAATCTTTTAATGGTTTTTAATATTGGGTTTGGTATGTTTATTTTTTAATCCATTTTTAATTTGCCAAAAAATAGCTTTAATGCGAAGGGCATAAGTTTCATGCCAACTGTTGGCTTTTAACGTGCTTTTGACAGATTTTAGATAATCAAGTTTCAAAGATCATCACTATAAATTATGCTGTGGTTTAAAAGATATAGTAGATTTTGTGTACGGGTCTATCTAAAATAAATAAAATGAAATAATCTATTTTGTTTATGACAGTCCCAATTGGGACAATAGAAACTACTCATTTGTCAAAGAATGTGTCCAGAACCAGATTCTTAATCCTTAATGGTATTTAGGTCAACCAATTTTTCCAATAACCATTTTGTATTGGTTTAAATATCACGCACTTGCTATGAGAAGTTGACAAGACTGTTATGCCGCATGAGGTCCGAGACAGAGAAGGTTAAACGATGGAAGAAGGTCATCATGTTTGGTACGCAAGCCTTGAATGGTGGTGTGTTCATGCTGTAATAGGCCCAGAAGAGGATGAAGTACAATTTTAGTCATGAAAAGACCATCAAGACAAGATCAAATGGGCAGACACCATGAGTGAGATCAACAGAAAACATGCCAAAGAAATTGAAGATAAGACAGAAGAAATGAAATCTTCTATAAAGGTCAACTTTTCTTATTCCTTACTAAGTAAACATAAGAAATGATAGATTGTAAGGAATTTACAGGCCTTTTATATTCCGATGTAGAATGTGGTTGGAAGATGTTTGTTGCTTACTTGTTGGCAGAAGTTTAAAACTATAAGCAGGCAACCTTACGTGGTCATAAAGAATTTACCTACTCTGAATCTGGAGGTGTGATGGATTATGAGGAAGATAGATGTTGACCAAAAAGGTTTTTTGCAATATAATTGTTTTTCTTAATATTTTAAATAAAAAAAGTAATGTTGAAGCCATAGATCAATATTATGTGATTCCATGAGCTGATTTATAATTTATTCTTGGAAGTGTAGGCGGAGGTAACATAGTTATTTGTTAAAAGTTTAATTTTTGGTCTTTGAGATAGAGTTCATATTTTTTTCATATTTGCCTTAGTTCGGAGAATGGTTGTTATACAACATTAGTCATTGCTTTTGGAGAATAGTGTAGTCAGACTATGAGAATGTCTCATAATTAAGAGTTTATTTTTTTTTGTCTTTGTAATTTGATACACTATTTAATTTTTGTAAAGATCAAAATACTTCCTTTCCTCTGCAAATCTTTGCTTGCTACTGGATCTACCTTGCTTAGATATTGTATCAAGCTATTTTCTAATTTTGTCGAGCAAGGCCCTCTTGATCACAATCTATGCAAAGGAACTATTGAATTTTAGTCATATTGAAAAAAATGGATAACCAATTAGTATTTATGATTATAGTTATTCTAGTTTTTTTTAGTTTAAATGAATTGAAATTTATATCAAATCATGTTACTGAGTTACCATTGTCTATTTTGGTTGGAGTCAATGATTTGATTGGGGATGTTGCACATGTTATTGAGATGCATTCTTGATTTTAATAAATAGACAGTCTAGAATGGGGATCTAGTCGAACTACGAAGTCTCTGAGCGTGAATGTAGGCAAAGCCATCGATGATGATCCCCCAAGGCTTAGGTCTAGTCCCTTAGGGTTTGTCTTTAAGTTTCTAATGCAATGATTTCACTTCTTAATAATGATTCTCAAAGCTAAGCTATCAATAAAGCATTTATTTGTGATGGAATATATCTAATGTTTGCATCTAGTTGTTTAGACATGTGTGTAGTTATAGGTGTTGGACATGGTGGTCATCATGTAAAATAAAGTTAGTGATTTTCAGGTATGCAAGAATAATAATTCTTAGTTGAGCAGGACAATTAGTATAATCTCTTTATTCTCATGACTTCTAGTAACATTAAATAAATCAATTAGATTATTTCTGCTACTTTATTGAAAAAAAAAATATTGTGTATGACTTAATGAGTATAATTTCCTTGATCCAAGGGTTCCTTGGCGGGGCATTAGATGGTTGTTAAGTAATGAGAAAGTTATGATGATTTAATTGTAGAACTACTGGTCCCTTGAAATGTTCAAAAAAAATTCTCAAAAGATGCACTCTCATGGAATATGATGACTTCAAGTTATGCACAAAATGGATCTATCTTTTATCACTATGCTCTTATCCTATGTAAAAATGGGAGATTTATGGCACAGTATGGATATCCATCAAGGCATAAATAAAATTCAAATTTTCTCTAATGTTGTAGTTGCAAGTAATGAATTTTAAATTTTATTTTCTTATTCATAGAAGCTTGTAGTATAGTTGCTTTTAATGTAGACAATTTAGATGGTGTTTTTGCCTATAGTGTTCCTTAGGCTTGATTGAGGATGACAGGCACATGGTCACTAAACTAGACTTTCATAGTGCAGTTAGATTAAAGGGGTGATTATTTTGGTAGTGAAGATGAGAAGAAAAACACAATTCATTAGTTGAATGTTTTGTATATAAATTGGGTACTACTTTTGTAGGTAGTTTTAGCTCATTATTTTGTAATGTAATTTTTCAATTTCATGTATTTTATCTCCTATTTATTAGGTGAATGAGATGAAGGTGAGTTACCTTTGGATCTTGAGTTTTTGATACTCCTATGATGATCTTTCTCAACAAGTATTTTATTCTATTGTTGTTTTTTGAATAACATATTGGGTAAATACAAAACTATGTACTTCTATAGGACAGTCAACACAAAATTGAAGCATCAAACAAGACTTGATCAAGTTGTAGGTGGAACGTGCACTCAAATCATAAGTAATGTAGAATAACAAAATAAGTAATCTGTCGTGTCTACATTTTGTTATTTTCTGAGATTACATCCATGTTCTATATTTACAGAATGGTTGAAAATTGAAATTTACAATTCGATAAAATTATTAATGGGTGTTGTTCCCTGCACCCTCAATCAACAACTTGCCTCCATTTTTGGTCTCAAGTTTCCTCCATTTGTTGTTCCCTACACCCTCAAAAAGCATTAGATAGGCATATTTGTCATTTTAATATCAAAGATAAAGGCCCCCTTTTTTATGTGCGCACACACACACAACATATACAACATTCACCATGCAGATTTGCCTAAGCAATACTGGGACCTTACCCTGCAACAAATGTATTATTGTGAAAATCATCACAAGTCCATTTGCTATCAGGTCTAGCTCCTAGTAGTGCTTGGTCAAATTTGATGCACTTCTAATATATTTTGTGTATAATATATATGTTATTTTATTTTGATTTACAAACTACTATATTATTTGATATCTTTCTTTCTTGCCACAATAGGAAAGAGTTTGAGGTGGAAGACTACAATAACATAAGTGTTTCAATTTGGTATACTATACTAAAACATCATTTCATAACTAAATTTTCAATTTCTATATATAATTAGGTTATAGATAACCTAAGTGAAGAAGGATCATGTCAGACAATCCAAGTGAAGAAGGTAATGGGGATACAATCAATAGATTGTGGTCTAACTTGAAAAGAAAAGGTGATGGAAAATGTTATTGTCCCTGCAATATTTGTAAGGGCTTAAACACTAGAACATTGCTAATCAAAACAACTAAGAGACATTGTAGGGATAATGGTCACATTGAAGGGGGGTTTGATTATCATCAATTGGTAAGTTTTTCATTATATTTATTTAACAATTAATATATATATATATGAAATACACTTGATGATGAGATCATTATCATGGTTTATTTATGTTCATCATTTTTATATAGGTCGAGCTCCCTAGGTGGGTATGTGATATGGACCATGGAGGTTTGAATATGGAGAATATGGCTTTGGAAGTGGAGGATCATGGAGGTGCAAATATTGAAGATGAAGATTATGATCCCATGGAAGATGACGATCATGCGCTAGATAACACATTTGAAGATGATGGTACTAATACATTAATCCATGACACATTTGGTACTGGCACAACTGATGATGATGATTAGGATGATGTTGATTTCATCCATAATATACCTCTACTTGAGAAGGTATTCATGACCATTTATGAAGGCTCCCAAACAATTCTTCTCTCTACTGTATTGTTGTTGTTGAACTTGAAGGTTATGAATGGTTTATCCAACATAACAATGTCATGCATGCTAAGGTATGTCATATATGTCATTATAATAATTAAATGGTGAAACTTGTACCATAAATATTGTTAATATTAACAACTTATATTTTTTTCTATAGATTGATAGGTGAGTTTTTGTTACCACCATTGAATTATATTCTCCCTCGCTCATACCGAGAATTATGTGCCACTATGAAAGATATTGGAATAGAGTATCAAGCAATAGATGCTTGTCCCAATTATCATATTATTTATCATAAAGAATATGAATTTGCAACAGAATGCCCTGAATGTCATACAAGTAGATATGAATAGATCAAATAACAAAAAAGGTGTCTCACAAGGTTCTTCACTACATCCCCATTATACCACGTTTGCAAAGATTTTTCAGGTGTAGTAGCTTGGCACAATTTATGGATTACCATGCACATAATAGGAGTCAAGATGACATTATTCAAATGCCTATGAATGGTTCTGCATTTAAGGACATAGAGGAAAAGTGGCTGCACTTTATTGAAGAACCTCAAAATGTCAAGCTTTCAGTGGCAGCGGACGATGTCAATCCATTTGGAGAGCTAAGATCTGTTTACTTTGTTTGGCCTATTTTTATCATCAACAATAACATTCCTCCATGGATGTCAATAAAGAGGGAGCACATTATGTTGGAAATGATTGTTCCAAATATTTGATCATTTAATAGTTATCTGCATGTAATTATAAATCTTGCAGTAAAATGGTCACAATAATTATGTAATGTTGTTGTTCATTCAACTAGGTAAATACCAAGTTAAAGATATGAATGTATATATTGAGCCTCTTATCGACGAGTTGCTGGAGTTATGGAATAGTGTCACTATGTATGACATCTCTAGACCAATAGGACACATACAATTTCAATTCCATGCAATGCTTGTATGGACAATACATGATGCCCCAAGGCTAACACATTTTTCAAGTATGTTATGGTGAATTCAAGTTGCACATGATAATTCTAAATATAAAAATTAACATATTTAATCCAATTGTATCATTATCTTGTAGGTCTTCAAACAAAGGAAAAATTTGCATGTCTAGTTTGTGGTCCAAAGATGAAATCTCATCATTCAAAAAGTTTAGGAAAGAAGGTGTTTGATGAGCATAGACACTTTCTCCACAAAAATCATAAGTATCGAATTATCAAAAAACATATTTTCAATGGGAAAGAAGAGACTACATCTAAGACATAGAGAATGACACTTTGCCTATGGAAGTTGGAATATAATAGAATTAATCGTCAAGGTACTACCATTCTATCTAATGGTTTATGTTTGGAATTTTTATATTTCTATTGTATTTTATTTTATGATTATGTGATTGATGATCATGAATTTTGTCAAGGAAATACTACTGAGCACCTTCCAAAGAGACTAAAAATTTATCCCAGACAATTTAGTAGGTTTCCCTACTACGAGCAACTGCAAATTGTGCATTTGTTTAATACTATGCATATTGGAAAGAATGTAACTGTATCATCTTAAAATGGAAGCACTTCCATGTTAATAATATTTATCCCTCCAAGTAGGTAGTGTGGGGTCATGTCAAATGCCTCGGATAAGTCCCTGGCTTGAATCTGACTTTTCTCCTCACTTTGCCCCTTTTTCCACCCTCTTTCTGTACTTTTCTGGCATTCTAGACCGAGATCCTGAAATCTTTGACTTCGGGGTCAAGGCTGACCTTCTAGGTCAAGGTTGACCTTGACTTTGACCTAGGTCAAAGTCAACCTTAACATTGACCCAAGGTCCAAATTTTAAGATTCCATGATTTTCGGATGTTGGGTTTCGAAAAGATTTGTTTTCCCGCTCTCGGGACGGCTGTTTCAGATTTCAAAATGGTAAACTCTTAAATTATATTTAATCTAAGTCCATTTCTAGGGGTTAAGGCTTAATTGGAATTTAATTCTCCTATGTCAACCTCTCTATAAGTTTGTGCCCTAGACTAGTATAAAAGGAAGCCTTCCTCTCTCATTTTCATATCCATTACCAAACAACTTCATGAGATCACTCTCAAGGAGACATTCACGATCAAGAAAACATTTTCAATCAAGGAAGAATTCAATCCATTATCATCCATTCAAGATTTCATGTTCTCCATTGAAGATCAAGGATTCAAGCATTCAAGCCTTTGAGGGGATTTGGTTCAAGCATTCAAGATTCATCATTCAAACCTAGATTTATCCATCATGGTGGTGTGATCTTACTTCAAGATCCTTTATTTATCTTCAAGATCCATTCATTCTTCCTTCAAGGTGGATTCCAAGTATACAATCATGGAGGTTTTGATTTACATTTATGGTTTTTAGTGTTGAGTCCAAGCTTTCATATTAACATACTTGTTTACATTTTAAATACAATTGTATATCTATTGAATATCATAGATTCGTTGTTAGATCTACTTCTACTAATTGCTAGCATTCTCTATTTCAATTCCATTATTAAGGTTGATTCCAAGCTGGGGTTTGACTAAGGCAAACCCCTCATCCCAACAACAAATACCCTTTTTCTTGCAGGTATAGGTGTGGGATGACGAATATTAGAGCAGACCTGGATACCCTTTTCGACAAACTTCTGGGATCCATGAATATAATTTCTGTCAGAGCTATTTTAGGTCAAGGATGAGTTTCAGTGGGGGTCAAGATTGTACCATGAGGTAAGAGCTTACCCCGATCCTGAGGTCAAGGTTGACCTTTCTCTGAAAGTTAGAAGTTTTCTGGGTTTTCTCTATCTCTTCATTTTTAGGCCAGATCAGGTTGCAGAATTCCCTGAAACTGAACACAGCTATTGTAATACCCCAAAAATGGGCTATAAGTTCATTAACCTCTTATATCAACACATCAAATGAAATTGACATCAAAGTCCTAACCAAAGGCATATCTGAACATCATCGAATCCTAATTGATTATCTCAAATTCTGCATTGGGGAATATTCCTAGTAATATTCCTATTTATCAATAATTATCTTTGATTTAATGATTATTTGGTGATAAATCCTATTTATCCTAAAGTTTGATTAATTGAATATTCTCAATATTTAATCAATTAGATTTAATTCTGCCACTTAATTATTTAATTGAATTTAATTATATTTATTCCTAATTATTATTATTTAAATTTGACAATAGATCAAAATTCTTATCATTAATTGATTAAATTCTTATTTAATTAATTAAAGCAAGTTGTCGTATTTAATGATATTATTTCAGAATAAAAGTTTGATTTTAATAATTGATTAACCAATAAATCAATTATTTTATTTTAAAATTAGTTAAGTTGGAAATAAATCACTTTATTTATTTATTTATTTAATTCATAATTATTATGCACATTCAAAAAGTAGTTAAACTTGAAATCAGAAAATCAATTCAAGTTGTTTTAAAAATAAACTCAACTCTGATTTGAGTTAAAAAGTTATTTTTGCATGATTTTGTGAATTAATTATCTTTTATTCTTGTTAACTCAAAACTCAACCTGAGTTTATCTGAGTGATTTATGGCTTTTTCCATGCATCCCCAAAGCCCTGGATTTCTATAAAACCAAGGCTCAACTCTTCAATTTCATATCTCAGAATTTGCAAACTTATGCTGGCGAATTGGTATCTGAAGAATTGAAGCCTCTTTATGAATCAACAACTTTGTGAGATCATTCATATTTTAGCATATCATTGTTAGATTAATTGTATTGCATATTAGTTTTTCATATAGATTACATTTCATATCAGATTTCTCATATTATTGCATCTAAAATCCAATAAAAATAGATTAATTTGCATCCAGTTCATATCTAGATTTTGCATTCAAATCCTTCGTTTAGGTGTTGTCAAGGTCATTGATCTCAGTCCAAATCTGAGAATATATACTCGCATCTACTAGAAGGCAGTAAATCGCCTGGTTAGTTTAGTTTTCAATTACTTGCACGATTTCAATTTTTGCTAACCTCTAATATTTTACTGAAGTGTTGTGTCCACAGCTAGGTACAAAATTCACACACACAGACATCAGAAAATAGTGATTTCTGCATCAACCTCTTTTCAAGATAAGTATTCCTGTTTTATTAATTTTACATGTCCATAACATTTTCGATCACATATTTCCATACCTTACACATTGTTAAACCATATTTTTCATCTTACATCTTGCATCATATTTTTCATATTACATTTTAGTGAACCCGACAAACTTACCCCCTATCTTTTGTGGATTTAGATTCCCTATTGCATTAGATTTCCCTTTGTATTATCTTGTGTGTTCACCTTCATATTACATTTTTGGTGAGCTCGCGATAGATAACTTCTTATTTTTGGTGTTAGATCTTTTGTTTTCTTGCATGAAGATTAGATTTCTTTTATGATCTTGCATTTTAACATTCAAAACACAAAAAAATCCATATATTCAACAAAATACAAAAATATTTCTTGCATTTCATTTACTATGAAGATCTTTAAGATGCTTTGGTGTGTGCTTATTTTCTTTATTGTTCTCCTCTTAGCATCTCTTTATGAAACTTATGATGTTTATGAGACTATCATTCACTTCATTATGTTGGTGACCCTTCATCTTTCACTTGCCTATTCTTTTGTGAAATTGACCGATACTAGTCTTCCTACTTTCAAAGCTTTCATTAAAGATTTATGTGATAGACTTATTAATCTTTTGGATTATGTGAATAATTTGGTAGATGATACACCATCTCCTAATCTTCCTAATCCTAATCCTATCATCCCTAATTTGATTCCTAACCTTCCTACTCCTAATCCGATGCTTAATATGTCTAATTCTCCATCTGCTGATCCTAGTTCTTCCCATACTTATGATGGGATTCAAGATATAGTTCATGATGCAGATGTGCAAGAGTTCTTTGATTTACCTTCTCCTCTGATTCATGATGATATTAAAGGAAAGGGTAAAGAAACTTTTTCTAAACCTATTATTCCACCTTATACAACCTTTACTCATGAACATGATAAACAATCACCTCCTGTAGTAGCCTTACATGATATGTACACTACATGATATAATATGATGACTAAACAAGGTTATAATTTATAAAGGTTTAGGGCTTGGTGTTAATGAGCATGGTATTAAATATTCAATTCATATACCCCCTAAACAAGATATGCATGGTGTTGGTTGTTCACAATATCAATTCAAGGTGGTTGATGTTGATCTTTGTCCTCCTCTTCATGTTCTTCTCCCTGCACCTCAATTAGATTACCCTGATACTCCCCAAGATGTAGCTAAGAAGGTGTATGTTCAGTTGATAAATTCCAAGAAATAAATCTTTAAACCTATGCTGAAAGATGTTTTATCCAAGTACAAATGTCCTTTTCATTATAGTAAAACACATTTACTTGCTGATTGTGTGCATTTCAAGTTATATGTTAGGGAAAGAGTTTCTTTAGGAATTATATCTCACTCTCGTGCAGTTTTACAATTCCTTTATAATTTTGATATAGGGGATATCCCTCATTCTAATATAATATAGATTTCTTCTCCTCTTAGCTCAAGACTGGGGGACAAGAGGCATGTAATCCATTCTTATAGGATCCATTAGGCTCTTGGCATATATTTTATCCTGGGCTTAATTGGTATTCTTTCTTCCCTTTTTCTCTATAGTTTTTGTATTATGCTTATAATCATCCATAGATTTTATTCTATATTCAAGATATCTTTTCTATGACATTTTTTTTGCAAAGGTATCCCTTGATTTCATCCCCGGAGGGAAAGGTTCTTCCTTCTTTCTCTTTGTCTAGGGATCTGCTTTCCCTAGCTTAGTGGCATTTGTTTATTCTTGCAACATTATTTTATTATACTGACCGATGTTTTGACCACGGATAACCCTCTTATATGAGAGGTTGTTGTCCTAGGTCATCACCTCTTCTCTATTTTGCAAATTATGTTCATTATAATCTCTTTCCTTGCTCTGGTGATTAGAGTTGTTTCCCTCATTTCAAAGATTCCTCTTCCTCTTGATTGCAGGGGGCTTGATGATTGAATCTTTGTTCCCACCTGGTTTATCTTTGAAAGATGCTATTTTATCTAAAAGTGCTCCTCTATGGTGGGGGTATTGTTGATAAGATCTTTTTCTTTGAGGATCATTTTTCCATAAGTGACATATCCTTTTCACAATTATCTATACTCTTGGATGTAGGGGTCAATACCCTTCACTAAGAATGTAGTATACATTGTTGTTAACATGATATCTCCTTACATTGTGAAGTAGGTGATGAGTCTAATAACTGACTCAATTTTGTTATGATCTTTATGTTTTTTTGATACTCTGACAAATATTTTCAAGACATTTTATTACTTATACTTATGTGAACCTATGCCAAGTATAGCTAAAGCTGCAAAATCTAAGGGTAGCTTGAATGATATGTTTTGCTAGCTATTATAAATATAATGCAGTATTTCATATAATTATTTCAAGCTATGTTCTAACATCTAAGTAGGAGTTGAAATGTTGACTTGTATATCTATATCGAATGTACTAACCTTTCAGGTAAACACAGAGTGGTATGAAGAGTGGTGCATCTGCATTGAAGAAGGGAGTTAGAAGACCAACCATGGTGAGAGAATTCAGCACAATTTTGATGGTGGTGCTGAGCTTTGAAGGAGCTATTGTTCCAGAGACTATAGGGAATTAAGTCTTGCTAAAATTTCCTCAGAACTATTATTCTGTTGACAACAATAATTGTATCATGTTAGGTTGTTTTATCTCCTCCTTATGTGGCGAGATTTAATGAGACTTTTCTATTATGTTTTCAATAAGTGTCGATCCTTGATATAAAGGGATTTTGACTGATTTAGTAGGAAATGGAGAAAGATAGAATTATGTACTCAGTATACTAAAATTTTCTCTATTTTTGTTCTTCATGAGTTATTCAGTTGTGATGTAACCAGTTAGGAAGAATTTAATGGAAGAGTGATTTTGGATTATTTCTTGTGTTGAGTAGTTAGCAGGAGCCAACCAAGGGGGCCCACTTGGGAGGCAGATTAGACTAAGTAAGAATAGATTTACTTTTTGTACTTTTTCTATTTTCAAATAGAGCTACTATTTACTCCTACAGCCTTATATCTGTGGTTGTTCCTACAACATTTTTAGAGATGAGTATAGTGAATGTTTTGAGTGTTAGACAGACTTAGATTCATTTCGTATGTTTTTCTACAGTAATTCCATTCAATAGTCAAGTGTGTTTACTTTCCTGCAGCAATAGCATAGATTCCTTTCATGCATTTTATCTTCTTATAGCATAAGTGTTTTGACTCCTAAAGGAACTTAGTGCACAAACTGTGCTGTCCCATTTCAAGTCTACGTCCCTAGGTTGACAATCTAAATGCATTTTATGATGGGGATAGGTAATTCATAGCATAGATATATTACCCTTGAGAGAGAGACAATGGCATGATTATCTCTACCTGTTGTGAGACTATTCATTTTTGGCACCATTGCCAGGGATGGTGTCAAACTAGGAACCTCAAATGAGTCATTTATTTTTCATGTTAGTTTCCTATTTTTAGTTAATACCAAGAAGTTGTGAGCTTGCTTCACAAGTCATCAACTTAATTGCATGCATTGAAGAAGGTGATATTCTCATGGAATATTTCTTCCAAAGGAGCTTGTTAAACTGAAAGAAGAATTTGAAGAGCTTGAATTAACATTTCTTGATGCCAGTCCTGAGTTTGTTGCATCATCTTCAACACAAGAAGAAGAAACCCAAGAAACATTTGACCTCCATCCTTTTGTAGAAATATTGGCCAGCTTTCATAATAATAATCCTACTCCAGGACCACCTATTTCTCAAAACCCTCCAATCAACAATACTTTCCCACCATAGTTCAATATCCAACACCTCCAACAATGGCAGCTCCTACATTTCCATTTCCAATTCCAAGTCTTATTAGAAATCCAAACCTTAAGAACATACCTGCCACAACACTTCCTAAGTTCTATGGACTTGTTATGGAAGATCCTGACCCCTTTTTGTTCGAGTTTGACACACTATGTCAAAGTTTTGACTACAATAATGATAGTCATAAGCTTCAGTTGTTCCCAACAACACTAAAGGAGTTAGCCCTCAGATGGTTTGTGGGCTTAGGAGCGAATGCAATAGATGATTGGGATGGAATGAGAGATTTGTTTCTAAGGAAGTATAAAGACTACTGCAAGGGAAGTGATTCAAAAGGAGATGATATATTCCATATGTCACAAAGGGAAGAAGAGACATTAGAAGACTACATATCATGCTTCTTATTTAGTCTACAAAAGAACTTGCAACATGCATTGTAGGATGATTCACAGAAGCTGATTTTTCTAAGAGGAGTGAATGAAAATTGTCTTGAAGCTCTGGACCTCATGGCCAAAGGTGATATATCTCAGCCAACCTGGGATGACCTTAACAAGATTTGTATGAACTATTCTAGAGTAGTGGTCAAGAAAAGAAGAGGATTCTGCTCAATACTAACAAAAGGGAGTGGCTCTAGTATTTCAAAGATGGAGATTTCAAACCTATTGTCAGACTTCAAGAAAGACATCATAAATGATGTTTCTACACACCTAGACACTATGACTACTAAGAAGAAACATGCAAATGCAGAGGCACAACTAGTAGAATACTGTCCTCATTGTCGCAAACAAAAGAAGTATTTTCAGTGAAAATTGGTCGCAAACCTAGAGAACTAGCATCTTCCAACTGAGTACTTGAAGATAGAAGGAGAGGATGAGCAAGTATTCTTTGTTTCTCAATGCCGACCATGGGCCACAAGACAAGGTATGCCTCAAGACCCATTACAAACTTTAAGTCCATATAATAGTTAGTGGCAAAATCAGAATGTCCAAAGTCCTCCACAGTATAATCAACCCACTTGGAATAATGCTCGGCCAAATAATCAACAAAATCAATGGTATCCTCCACAACAACCCCAATGGCCACAATTTCCAAACCAATGGCAACAACCACAAGGAAATTGGTAGCCCACTAACTAGTGGAGAGGACCTTAGCAATGGCCTAACCCAAATCCTGGATATCCACCTCTACCACCTCCAACAAATATGCCTGCAATAATGCCACCACCTCCAAATGCAGGACCCCAAAAGCAGACATAATTACCTACTCAATCTCAACCAAATCCAAACAGTCAACAGCCACAACAACAAATGTATGTTGCTGATGCTTAGCAGTACCTTTCCTATGCACCTGATATAGCTGATATACACCTAAGATCAGGTACTACCTTGCTAGCACCTGAACCACCCCTTATCACTGAAGTGCCAGACCTTCCTGCAGCAGAAGTACCAATTCCAGAGAATGATTTGCCAAATAATGTTGCATCAAAAAATGTTCCCAACTTAGCTAATGTTCAAACATCAATTAAACCACCTTTTCCTCAGAGGCTCAGCATGGAGAAAACCATACCAAAAGAAGATCAACCATTTGATATCATTGGCCAGCTTAAGAAAATGCATGTCCAAATTCCTCTATTTCAAGCAATAAAAGATGTTCTAGTTTATGGAAAAGCAATTAAAGAAGATTGTCTTAAAAAGCCTAGGAGAAAGAAAAAGGATCCTACAAAAGTTCATGTTATAGGACAATTAGCTGATATCATGCTAGGAAAATTGGTGATACAAAAATATTCAGATCTAGGGAGTCTGATTGTGAAAATTATCATTAATGGCTAGTCTATCAAAAATGCATTAATAGACTTAGGTGCTGCCATTAATGTAATGACTAAGGATACTATGAATAAGCTGAGTATTGAAGGGTTGAGAGCTACTCCAACAATATTGAAATTAGCAGATAGCTCTACTGTTACTCCTAATGGAATGATATGAGATATAATAGTTGCCTTAGATTCTTGGGAGTACCCTGCTAATTTCATGATCCTTTCACCAAAAGTAAACTTTCTCGGTTACCCTATTATTCTAGGATGTCCATGGCTAGCAACAACTGATGCAAACATAAGTTGTAGATTAGGGAACATGACAATTTCAAATGGGTAAGCCACTAAGAAATTAGCATTGTATCCTCCATCTCAACCACAACCAGATTTGAGTACACCTATATGGCCAGACTTAGGAGATGGGGAAGAAGAATTGAATTATGTGGTTCAGCTCATGATGTTACATAGGCAATCCTTTCTAAAGCTGCAAGAGGAGGATGAATTCATTCAGAGCATTCTTAACAATGACTATGTTGTAATCAAAGATGTGTGTGAGAGTTTTGTCTTAGAGTTAAGTACATATGAAGATAATCCAAAGGAATGTGTATTATCTTTAGAACCCAATATTATCCACTAGTTGCTACCTAGTGAAGTGAACACAAGTCCTATACTTGAAGTATCCATGCTTGACCTTACAAATACTATTGATCTTTCCAAAGGTCATAATCTCCATGTGAGTAACAAGTTGCCTCCACAACAAATGGAACAACTCACTAAACTATTGCAAACACATGAGAAAGCCTTTGCATGGAATTATGGGGACATGAAGGGATTAAGCCCAACATTATGTACTCACAAGATATATATCAATGGAGGAAGCCTACCCCTTTGTCAACCTCAAAGAAGGATTAATCCAGCATTAAGGGAGATAGTTAAAATAGAATTGCAAAAGTTATTAGATGTTGGCTTTATATATCCTATATCTGACAGTAAGTGGGTATCACCTTTGGTTATAGTACCCAAAAAGAGAGGCAAATGGAGGATTTGTGTGGATTATAGGGAGTTAAATAAAGCTACCAAGAAATATCACTTCTCACTACCATTCATTGACCAAGTACTTGATACTTTGGCCGGTAAGAAGTATTTTTTATTTCTTGATGGATATAGTGGCTATAATTAGATAACTATTGCTCTAGAGGACCAAGAAAAGACTACATTCACATGTCCATGGGGGACATATGCATATTCATCTCTACCTTTTGGATTGTGTAATGCTCCAGCAACGTTTCAAAGAACTATAATTAGTATTTTTGCTGACATATCACATGACTATATGGAGATATATATGGATGACTTTTCAACATTTGGAGTAACATTTGATGAGGCTTTGAAGAATCTTGAAAAGGTACTAATCAGGTGTAAAGAACATAATCTATCCCTTAATAGTGAGAAATGCTTTATGATGATGTAGGAAGGAGTGGTACTTGGGCATTTCATTTCAACAGTAGGAATTCAAGTGGACCCAACTAAAGTAGAGGTAATACTTACACTACCTACTCGTACTAAAAAAAAGGATGTAAGATCTTTTCTAGCACATGCTGGATACTATAGATGCTTTATTCAAAATTTCAATCAAATTGCTAGCCCTCTGTATACACTTCTTACCAAAGAAGCTAAATTTAAGTGGACACAAGCATGTGATGAGTCCTTCCTATAGCTAAAGAAACTCCTAACCATTGCACCAGTCCTCAAAGGACCAGATTGGTCTATACCATTCCACATCTATATAGATGCATCTAATTATGACATAGGTGTTGTGTTGGGACAAAAGTCTACTAACCTTGAGAATGCAATTTACTATATCAGTAAAAGCCTCCATGGCCTTGAATTGAACTACACAGTTACTAAAAAGGAACTCCTAGCTGTAGTTTATGCATTAAAAAAATTCCAACATTATGTCACATGATATCCTATTTTTGTTCACACTGATCACTGTGCAATAAAATATTTGATGAACAAACCTGCTATAATAGGTAGGTTGGCAAGATGGCTCTTACTATTGCAGGAATTTGATATAACAATTGTTGATAAGCTAGCGAAGGCCAATGTAGTTGTTTACTACTTGTCTAGACTACAAAATACTAATGAAGACACTACTCAGGTTGAAGATACATTTCCAGATGAACACCTATTCCATATAGCAATCAAGAACCCATGGTATGTAGACATAACCAATTATCTAGTAGCAAATAAGATACCCCCACATTTTTCTCAGAAAGACAAGAAAAAACTTGCACAGAAAAGTTTTTAGTTTTCATGGATAGATAACAATCTATTTTACATTGGTCCATATCAAATTATGAGAAGATGTGTGAGAGAAGATGAAGTGTATGATATACTCCATGCTTGTCATGATGAGCCTTATGGAGGTCACTTTGCAACAAAGTGGAAAACCCTAAAAATCTTAACCACAAGATATTATTGGCCTCAATTACACAAAGATGTAGCCAGTTATACAAAACAATGTGATAAATGTCAGAGGATGGGATGACCAATGAAATCAGATGAGATGCCTCTCAATCCATAGGTAGTAATAACACCTTTTGACAAGTGGGTATGGACTTCATTGGCCCAATTGATCCACCATCAAATGGAAAATCTTACATCTTGGTTTGTACAGACGACCTGATAAAGTGGGTGGAAGTGAAAGCTATGTGGAATGCAAGGGATGAAAAAGTAGCTAAATTTCTGTATGAAGAAATATTTACTAGATATGGAGTCCCTAGAGAGCTTGTCACAAACCAAGGAGCACAATTTACATCAAACCTAATCCTAGAGCTAATGAAGGAATATATCATAAGGCATTAGAAGTCTAGTCCTTATCATCCACAAGCCAACAGACAGGCAGAGGTGACAAATAGAGAAATATAGGCCATACTAACAAAGATAGTATAGTTGCATCACAAGGATTGGAGTAGCCGATTACTAGAAGCAGTCTGGGCTTACCATACCACATGGAAGACAACAACAGGGTTCACACCATTTGAATTGATGTATGGGAAAGCAATAATGTTGCCCATAGAATTTAAACACAAAACATTGCGCACATCACTTGAGCTAAACATCAATCTTCATGCAGCACAAGAAGAAAATCTCCTCTATCTTAACTCCTTGGATGAAATGCACAAGTCAGCATTAGAGAGAAAAAAACTAATACATAACCAAAGGAAAAGATGACATGATTCACATATCAAGAATAAGAAATTTCAAGTAGGATATTGGGCTTTATTATATGATTTCAGATACAAGGAGAACCCAGGAAAGCTGCAAACCAGATGGCTCAGACCCTATGAAATTCAACATGTATTTGATAATGGAGCATTTTAGCTAACCACACTTGATCTAGTACAATTTAAGCTGCTAGTCAATGGACACCACTTGCGCTTGTTCATAAGCCTCAAACCAAAGAAGAATTCTTACAACAGTTCAACATGCCCAATTTAATAGACTCTCAAGAAATAGTTCCTACAGCATAAGGTGAAAGCCTTCCTCCTACAGCCTCACCATGACATGCTTTCTCTAAGCATGCATAATAAAACTTCATTTAATGAGGTATATTCATTCATTCATTTTTCTATATTCTTCTCACCAACTCATCTCATTTCTATATCTACCACCCACCCAACTTCCATGTCACCCACAATTTCTCTTTTCAAATGCTTTCAATAAAATGCCACATCAGCAATCTTAAGTTGCCGCCAAAATCAACACTTTCATCAACTCACATTTCTGTATGATAATTCATAGCTAGGTACAACTTTCTAACTCTTTACTTATTTTTAGTGCACAGGTTTAATTAATTATATCTAGCACTGCATTAAATATATAATGTATGCACTAAGCCAGTTTCCCAACCTCGTGCCAAATTTAAGAGGTGAGGACACTTGTTCAACTTTCATAGGGGGTAGGGGAAGTGTACTAAATTCCAAGTGTTATTCTTAGACTATCCTTGTCATACCCCTTCACATCATTGTTGTACTTAGGTTGTGTTCCATTAATTTTTAAATCCTTCACACATTTCCCCATACTTTCAAATTCTGATTTCCTGAACTTGACATGACTTTAAAAGGATCATAATTAATCTATGAGGTAACTCGCACTAAAGGTATTGATGTCTTCTAAAATCAATGCCATTATTATAGTTCATTTCAAGTGAAACAAAGGTGATACAAGAAAAAATATCAGCATTTTTCAAGATTCATAATTGCATTTCAAAAGAGGGAATTTGTAGAAGAACTAAAAGTTTAGCAATGGGTTGGAGAGCTGAGAAGTTAGAAATTGGGCACTATTAAGATGGGAAAACATTTACAGAGACATGAACCAGTCATTCATGGTATTTTTTCTGGCGGATGTTGAGGTAGTCTACAGGTTCAATGCATGCAGCTGGCTTGGTTATTTTCTGTAGCTGACAGAGTTTAATGAGGAGGTTGCTACAGAATTAATGGGTACATTTGAAGAAGGGAAAGCAATAGTATGGGGATTGATAGTTGTGGCCATTGAAGAGAGAATTGTAGAAGTTATAGGATTACCATTTGTGGGCGAACATTATCCAAACAAGCATGATGCTAGGTCATCTTGTGCTTAGTTTTCCAGGCCAGGTGATCCTCCGCTTGAAATTACTAAGCAGGGGTGCAGTAGATTGTCCCTTCCTCAACCATTTCTAGGACTAGCTATGCACATCATTAGGTATTTAACCTATGAGGGGAGATTTTCAGACCTACATGCTCACCATTTTAAGCTGCTTAGTTGTATGAGGCATAATCTTCAGGTTAATATTCCCAATTTTCTTTATAATATGCTAAGTATTGGTGCTAAGGAAACTCAAAGGGGAAATGCAAACGCTATTAGTCACCATGCCCTAATCAAGCTTTTAGTAGAAAAATCTCGTAGGGATGTTTCCCCAATGTCATGGGAAAAATTTTTCCAAACTAAAACTTTGCAACCTCAAGAAAATCTTGTGGCCCAGCCTCTAGATGATGTAGTAGAATCTTTCGACCCTAATAAAGAAGTAGTTGTGAAAGAAAAAGAACTAGAATTACCACCAGAAAACCAACCCCCTGAACCTACTCTAGAGATTAGTGTACCCACTTCTTCCTCAAGAAAAGGAAAGCAAAAAGTTAGGAAATAAATCCCTAACTTAGAAGGAGAAATTTCAAACCCTGCAATCCAAATTAATAAAAGGAAATAGTTGAGTCCTATAGTAACTACTCCTGTAGCATCTATTCCTATAGCACATAAAGCAAAAAGGTCTCACCAACCTAAAACTGCAGTGGTTGAAGAGGTAGCTATGCGTACAAGCCCTTGAATGAGAGGACAAGTGATCCCACCTTCTCCTCAAAAACTAGATTTTCCATCACCAACACCAGCTAAAGAGCCCTTTGTTGAAGTTATTCCTGATGACTCTCCTTCCCAAGTAGAATCCCAACACATGGAGGAAACTCCTAATGAGCAAGAACCTAGCAGTAGCATGCCTCAAAATGACGAAGGAGTGCCTAAGCCGAACCCTAAAGTAATACAAGAAAACATTCCTGAGATTGTTCAATCTACTTCTCAACAACCTATGTATTCTAATGTGTCCATTATATCTTACCAATCATCATGGTTCATTGATTTCTTCCAACAAACTATTAAGGAGAAGAAAAAGAAAGCCCAAATGCAAGAGTTCCCTCCATCAATGATTTAGTCTGTCCTCTTTCATCTATATAATCATTTTACCTTTCAGAAAACATGGTGGAAGAAGGAAAGGAATCAAATGCAAAGGGAAATGTTTGAGAAGGATGAGGAAATTGAATCTCTCAAAGAGCAGTTAAAGAAACAGAAAGAGCAAATGAACAAGGCCTTGAAACTAGCTGACCAGGTGATAGCTTGTAGACCACCACCTAGAATATATGCTATTTTCTTAAAGGAGCAATTTCCTTTGTTCCAACTTATGATGATAATGAAGTACATTGGTTGTGAACTCAAAATAGCCAAAGACTTCTATGGTTTGTATCAGACTTTTCCAACATGGCAACAAAATCTGTTATGTGAGCTTTATCTGCACAATTTTGTTATCCCACATGAAACAGAGTGGAATCCCCTACTCTATATAGGGGAGATTCACCTAAGGGCCTTAATGTCATGAATGCATAATGAGACAAATTATGATAGATAGCTGAACACCTACAGGGAACTAGAGAAATTTGAGCCTCTGCCATTAAGGGCCGAGTCACATAAACCAAATGTTCTTTTGAGAGATTGGCTCAATTTGACATATGGGAGACAAAAGCCAAAAATTAGGGAGAAAGTGTTTGCATTAAGGGATAAAGTTTACAAAGACTATCAGACACTACCCAATTTTATAGCCCAAAGAGCTCTTTTAGGGGTCAGAAGTAGGTGGAATAGGTTTCTAGAAGCTTTTAGAAAAGTAGAGCCACATAGCCCCATTAATTATGAAGTAACTGTTAGCAGAGTGGCTAATTACATGAAGTTGGGATGACAACCCAGAAGGGATTTATGGATGCCCTTATCATTCTAGCTAGCTACACTCTTTTGGCCATTATATGACATCAGTACTTCTAGGTTGGATCCGCTAGCTGAGGAACATCAAGGAAATCACTTGTAGTGCACAAGGGGGCTCTACTACACTTTCAAAAGTGGAAAGAAGGGAAAGACTACTATTGGAGATTTTAGGACAATTGCAAGGAGATACAATGATTGAGGACAAGCATTCTATTAGTAGGGGGTAGATGATGAGTCTAATTATTGACTCAATTTTGTTATGATCTTTATGTTTTGTTGATACTCTAACAAACATTTCCAAGATATTTTATTACTTATACTTATGTGAACCTATACCAAGTATAGCTAAAGCTGCAAAATCTAAGGGTAGCCTAAATGATATGTTTTGCTAACTATTATAAATATAATGTAGTATTTCATATAATTATTTCAAGTTGTGTTCTAACATCTAATTAGGATTTGAAATGTTGACTTTCTTATGTGTACCAAATGTACTAACCTTTCAGGTAAACACAGAGTGGTATGAAGAGTGGCGCATCTACATTGAAGAAGGGAGTTAGAAGACCAACCATGGTGAGAGAATTTAATATGATTCCAATGGTGGTGTCAAGCTTTAAAGGAGCTATTGTTCTAGAGAATATAGGGAATTAAGTCTTGCTATAATTTCCTCAGAATTGTTATCTTGTTGACAATAGTAATTGTATCATGTTATGGTTGTTTTATCTCCTCCTTATGTGGTGAGATTTAATGAGACTTTTCTATTATGTTTTCAATAAGTGTTGATCCTTAATATAAAGGGATTTTGACTGATTTAGTAGGAAATGGAGAAAGATATAATTATGTACTCAGTATAGTAAAAGTTGCTCTATTTTTGTTCTTCATGAGTTATTCAGTTGTGATGTAACCAGTTAAGAAGAATTTAATGGAAGAGTGATTTTGGATTATTTATTGTGTTGAGTAGTTAGCAGAAGCCAACCAAGGGGGCCCACTTGGGAGGTGGATTAGATTAAATAAGAATAGATTTTCTTTCTATACTTTTCCCATTTTCAAATAGAGCTACTATTTACTCTTGCAGCATTATATCTGTGGTTGTTCCTGCAGCATTTACAGAGATGAGTATAGTGAATTTTTTGAGTGTTAGACAGACTTAGATTCATTTTGTATGTTTTCTGTAGTAATTCAATTCAATAGTCAAGTGTGTTTACTTTCCTGCAGCAATAGCATAGATTCCTTTCATGCATTTTTATCTTCCTGCAACATAAGTGTTTTGATTCCTAAAGGAACTTAGTGAACAAACTATGTTGTCCCATTTCAAGTCTACATCCCTGGGTTGACAATCTAAATGCATTTCATGATGGGGATAGTTAATCTGTAGCATAGATATATTACCATTGAGAGAGAGACAATGGCTTGATTATCTCTACCTATTGTGAGACTATTCAGTAGGTATCCTCTTTCTCTTCCTTATCATGTCTACTAGATATCCATGATAAGGAGGGTGGAATATATAAGATCTCTCTTGTACTATAGTTTTTCATTTATATGCTAAATCCTCTGAAGGTAACACACATAAGTTGCTAAATCCTAAAGAGACACACATTTTTCAATTTTCAATATGCTAAATCCTGAAGAGACACGCATTTTTCAATTTTTCAATATGCTAAATCCTCTTAAGGTAATGCACATAAGTTTCTAAATCCTGAAGAGACATACATTTTTCAAATTTCAAATATGCTAAATCTTCTAAAGGTAATGCACATAAGTTGCTAAATCCTGAGGAGACACACATTTTATATTCCACGGTGATACAAGAAGGTGGATCTATGGGTATTCCAAAAGCTGTCAGAAGATGCATTACAATTTCAAGGCATAGTTTTTGAGTGAACTATCAGGTTTAGCCACCTATTGGGCTCTCCCTCCTTGGTGATTCATGGTAAGGTAGGCATCTTACTAGGTGAGGTAATCACTTTCTCTTTTCTATTTTTTTGCTCTCTTTTTAGTAGGACTAGATCATGAAGCTATGTTATTTATAGTGTTTCTCTTGTATTTCTTATTTAATCATTTATGCTTTTATGATAGCTTTCCAAATATGATATTAGTATAGGAAACATTTCTTAGCAAGGTTTCCTCTACTAGTTGATTTGGGTTTGTTTTTGTACTAACCCCTCTTTTGTGTCTTTTAGTTTTCTCTTTTTTTTTGCACCTTCGTGCATGTATGCTAAGTTAGAATCCTTATCCTAGGGGCTTGTGTCCTTAGTTAAGTGTTATTCTATTTTATTGCAAATCCACTTGGATCTCTTCTTTCTTCTCCTTTACCAAGAGTTTGCATTGAATCCATACTCTTGCTAAAGTGGGGGCTTAATGTATCATCTTAAAATGGAAGCACTTCCATGTTAAGAAAGTTTATCCCTCCAAGTAGGTAGTGTAGGGTCATGTCAAATGCCTTGGGTAGGTCCCTGGCTTGAATCTGGCTTATCTCCTCACTCTGCCCCTTTTTCCACCCTCTTTCTGCACTTTTCTGGCATTTTGGATTGAGATCCTAAAGTCTTTGACTTCAGGGTCAAGGTTGACCTTCTAGGTCAAGATCAACCTTGACTCTGACCTAGGCCAGATTCGACCTCAACTCTGACCTAGGTCAAATTCAACCTTGACATTGACCCAAGGTCCAAATTTCAAGATTCCATGATTTTCGGATGTCAGGTTTCGGAAAGATTTGTTTTCCCGCTTTCGGGTCGATTGTTTCAAATTTGGGAACCTTAAACTCTTAAATTATATTTAATCTATTGGAAAGTTGTCTATACTAATGTATATGACTTGATATAGTGTTGTCATTATGGAAAAAAAGTCATATAACAGTTTGGAGTCAGGGCACTTGAAGAGAAGATCAGAAATCAGTTAAGTGTTGAAGACTGGACAGTGTACAGAGTTCCTGTAGCTCAGAGCATCAGTGCACATACGTATGGAATAATTATGGTATGCTACCTAGAATTGAAGTTGGTTAGACTATATTTATGCTTATTCTATGAGCGCATGATCAGATGTGCAAGGATGAGAAAGTTACAGTCAGTTGAAGTTGCACAGCCAGTGAGTGCCAGAGAAGAACAAAGCATGAAGCCAACAGTTAGTATTTTGGTTTGCGAATATAATGTAATGTTGTAAAGGCTATGCAACTATTTTATTTAGGTTTCCGACATGTATACTTTTTTGTTTGTAAGCATGCTTTAGCCAATTCATTTGGAAGCATTGTATGTAATAGGTTTAAGGGCCGACCTAGTTGTTTATTTTTTATGCACGTATAAATATAAGATGCACCCATTGTATTCAGTATGGAAGTTGATAGAGAGTTGTGTTAAGTAGAGAAGAAGTTTGAAAGATACTATAAGATGTATTAGAGATTTGCAAGAGGTCAAAGCATCAGTGCATCAAAGGAAATGATCTGACAAGCAGTGTAACAGTGATAGTTCATCCAGTAGATATAGTGTGTATTTGACTTTAGAAGGTTGTAGCCTTCACCACTTGAGCAGTGAGCTCTAGGACATTGTGTCCACTCCCCTAGTAGGGACTATTGTAAAAGACTCCTAACAAGGTCTGACCCTTGACAAGGTCTACTGTACTTAAAGCATTGTAAAGAAACTCCTAACAAGGTTAAGGATCTTCTAACAAGGATCACAAAACACTAGTACAAAATATTAGTGGGTGTCAATTCCCATCGGGGTTTACCTATTTGGGTTTCCCTATAACCATATTAGTGTCATGTGTTGATTTCATGTTTCATGTTTATGTGAATTTTTAATTCAGTACTTAAGAATTTAAGTTTAGTATAAAGATTAAAGTGAAAAGTTAAAATACAATGAACACTGATTCAACCCCCCCTCTCAGTGTTCCCATTCCTAAAAATTGGTATCAGAGCTCTGGTCCTCAACAAAGAAGTTTAACCACTTGAGGAGATCATGGACAAAGTAGAAATAAAACATTTGAAAAGAAATATGGAAGCTGCTCTTGAAGACCCAGATAAGTCTGAAAGAGAAACTAAAGAACTAAGGGATAAACTCAGTGATGCTCAATTAGTCATCAAAAGGCTAAGGAAAGATTTGAAAGAATGCTCTACCAATGATCTAGGCACAATGGTCAAGAAACTTAATGACAAAAATAAATCCTTAAAAGAAAAACTTGAAGAGTTTGATGATAAGCTGACTAATAATCAAGAAGTCTATGATGAACAGATCAAAGAGAACCTTCAACTGAATGAAGAATTGAGGCAAGCAAACATGGAAATGTTGGAGCTAAGGAATAACAAAGAAAGCTTGGAGTCAAAATTGAAAGAAGCAAAGAATCATATTTACAAATTACACACCAGTTTTGATTTGATAGAATCTCAATTGTATGCAAGAAGAGCCAAAGGAGACACCAGTTGTATTGGATACAATGAAGCACATCATCAGATTGACAACATGCGAGCAAGAAAGGATACACAAAAGACTCTACTGATGCAAATGAGATTGAAGATCAAACCAAAATTAATGGTGAACCACCTAAGAATGAGCGCAAGCCAGTAGACCGCACTTGTTTTGCATGTAACAAGCATGGACACATAACAAGGAACTATACAGAGGTAAGACCTTTTAATGGTTACTATTATTCATGCAATAAATTTGGTCATAAAACTATAAATTGCAAGACTAGTAAGAAGAATAGGATTCAACATGATTAGAGAAATCAGAATCATACAAATGTAAGAAGTTCTCAGAATGTTACATGTTAGATATGTAACTATAATGGTCACTCAGCTAGACAATGTAAAATGGTGACTCATGTCAATGCACCGAGGAATATAAAACCACTAGTCATTTGTCACTCTTGTAACAAGGTTGGACATATCTCAAAGTTCTAGAGATCAAGGATGCAAGGTCAGGAAAGCCCTAAAAAGGTTGAAGAATCAGTATTGGATCCTAAAGGAGAATTTAACATTGTCAAAGCCTCAGATGATGCGAGCTTGATTTGGTTAGAGAAAAAGAAGGACACAACTGATGAGTATTTATTGGATGCATCCACAGTGGACGCACCCTCTACATCTAGATGAATGACCCTTAGGGTCATAGGGGGAGCTAATTTAGCTCTAGACCCCTACGTGGCTAGTATACTCGCTCTCAGAGTATGCACCTTTGGACTTAAGCTTTTGGAGTATAAAGGAACCTTTGTGCAAGAGCACACATACTGGCTATTAGCAGAACCCAAGTTGGAAATGTTTAAGTGACAGCTTGGTTTATGCGGCAAGCATTAATAGAGGATTTTTCACTTTAAGTACATAGAAAGTTGTTTGATTACTCATTGCATTCAAATTTAGAGTGATAGGAGAGAAGAAAGAGCCTTATAAGTTGTTGTGAATAATTGCAGATTGGTCTATCAGTGATTTGTAGTAATTATCAGTGCATTTGGTTGGTTGCAGAAACCCTAGTTCATCACGCTGATTCAGAAGTCTTCAGATTATCTTGGAGATCAATTGGAAAGTGATTAAACAAGTAAGTGATGGCCACTCCCATAGTTTTTGATATTATAGAGAAGAAGAGATATTTATTTAAGAAGCACCCATTTAAGTCAACCCTTGATGACCTAGAGGGAACATTCTCCCACACACCTATGTGCATTATGCATGTGGAAGATATCAGGGCTTACATCTACTACAAGAAAGAACCAGTAGGGTTGGATAGGTTAAGGGCACACATGGATACCATGTTGAAACTAGATAAAACATTCATGGATGAATATGTTAAGTGGAATGATCACCCTATAGTTGAGTATGCTACGACATATGAATTTTATGAGACTGGATGGATTAAGATACTATTGAGAAGAATTCATGATGATTTATTCTGGATAGGTGATGTGCCAGTTAGAATCACCAATGACCTAATATATGAGATGATAGGCCTATCTAAGACAACGTCATCCTTCTAGTAGGCAAGGATGTCAAGAAAATAGTTGAGCAAAATTATAAGTCAAGGAGTGATAGGTGCGGGATGAAAATTGAGCGTATTGAGCAAGATGACATCAAATTGATGTCTATGATACTGGGTTACAAGTTTCATCACACCAGAAGGGTGAATAGTGTGTCTACAGGCACAATTCTTGCTACCATTAGACTTGTAAAGGAAGATGAAGAGTTCAACTCGTGTGAGATCTTGTGCACACAGTTGATTGATAATATCAAGGCAATCAAGCATGAAAAAACCAAGATATTCAAGTTTGGGTCACTAATCATTTACATGTATCTACATATAGTTGGGAAAGTATCAGATTTGTATTTGGAAAAGTCCATTCCAACCATGCCACATATATCTAACAAAGAATCCATTGAGAGCACATTGAGAGATTATATAACATTGGAGTTGAATACCTCCAGGGTCTGTTAGGGATTTTTCTTGTAGGGTCAAACTTGGCAAGATATAGGCTTGGTTCTCAGCTAAAAAGGACTCCAAGTTTGCAAGAAAAGCCTAATTGATGAGGATTGGATAAGATCCTCCTTCTGCTTTGAGCTCCATAGGACTCAGACGGGTATTTCCTATAAATAGGTTACTATATTTCAAGTAAACTTTTGATTGGTGGATTTGGTCTTCACTGTCATGCTATCTAGGCTTCAAATTATATAAACAAAAGATCACTCTGTAGATAGCTGAGAATCTCATGATACAGAGCTTGAAAATAGAAACTATAAATGTGATAGCATAGACAATGGGATAAGGATGTGAATCCTTCTTCTTTTTATGAGTACAACTCGAGGAAGGTTAACCCCTGATTCTTTCTTTAAGGAATCACCAAATGTGAACTGGATCACCTGGATGCAGTGCTTTCACAATGTGCATGAACTAAAGAAAATGAAAAGAACTAGTAATGATATTTTGTGTTTGATGATAGAAAGATGACTGTATAACAAACATCCAGCCAGTACCTATTCCATTGGGAAAAAGAGTCTAAATATAAATCCACAGGAAGATTTCAAGGAAATATAGTAGAATGCCTTACAAACTACATGCAATCTAGATAGGATGCCTTACAAACTATCATGTCAATCTTATGGTGTTATCATCAAATCCTAACACATAGGTCTACTCTCTGAAACTATTTATGAAATTTAATCCTCTCCTTGAGAGAAACTCACAAATAATTAAACAAACTACCTTGTAGTTGGTATGTTTTCAGATGCCTTACAAATAAAACATACAAGAGAAGAACACAAAGTAAAGAGACAATAACCATGTAAGATAGAAATTTCACTGTATCTTATTGAAAATGAGCCTATCTCAATACATACAAAGCTTCAAAGTTTAGGAATTTAGACACAAAACTAGAAATTTGTTATACAAAGAATTTTAAATTTCATCATTTAGGGGCCTACTCACAACAGAGCAGCCACAAGAACCCTCCAGAAATAGGAATAGGAACCCTTACAACTAAGAAGAGAAGAGAATAAAAAGAAGAAGAAGAAACCCTAAAATATGTACTTGACCAACTCCTGTCCATTCTACAATCTAATCTCATTTACTCTTCTCTTTTTTCTAAAAATCTGATCTTCTCGGGCATCTTCAAAATCTGATAACATCTATCCTTTTTTCCATAAAATCTGCTCATCTACTAGAAATCTAATTTCTTTGTCCTTTACTTCTCCTTGAAATTCAATCCTCTATACCCTCTGATCTTTTCATCCACTGAAAATTTGAATCATTCCTCTACCGGATTTGCAAAATCAATCAATTTTGGAAGAAGAAAAATCTCCCCGAAATCTGGTCACGGATTAAAAGCCTTTACTGCTCTTAGTAACTTGATCTAATCTAGTTCTAACTGCCATCATTGCATCTGTCATCTTTTTGCATTTTTGGAAACATATTATACTACCATATTCTGATAAAAAAATGAATCTCCCAAACATTTTCCCATGAACAGCTCTGTCATTAAAAAATTTTAAAATTCTCCAAAGTCTGAACTTTATAACTTTTTAAATCTTTTATTTCTTTAAAATCTACACATGCCACCAGAACTTGCCACTTGTCATCTTCTCATTCACTGCTCAGACAAACTCATCTTTAACCTCAGGCCATCTGGAGATCTGGAGACTACATTAATCTCTAAGTCTCTTAATCATTTTCTTAACCATGGTTTCATTTAGAGACTTGGAGAAATCTCTTTAGTCTCTAGATCTCTGAATAGCCATCTAGACATTTGGAGACTAATCTCCAAATCTGTTAATAATTTCCTCTCTTTACTTTTCTATATGAGATTTAGAAACTAACTTTAGTCTCTAGATCTCTGAATAGCTATTTGGAGATTTGGAGACTAAGCCTCCAAGTCTCATGATAACTTTTTCTCATTATGAGATTTGGAGACTAACTTTAGTCTCTAGATCTCTAAATAATTATCTAGAGATCTAGAGACTTGGAGATTTGGAGATTATTTGGAGATCTGGAGACTTGGAGATTTGGAGACTAGTCTCCAAATCTTATAATGATTATTTGGAGATCTGGAGACTTGGAGATTTGGAGACTAAGTCTCCAAATCTCAAAATGAGCTTTTTTCTTGGTGAGATCTGGAGACTGAGTCTATTTGGAGATTTGGAGACTAGTCTCCAAATCTCAGAATGATTATCTAGAGATCTGGTGACTTGGAAATTTGGAGATTAAGTCTCCAAATCTCAGAATGAGTTTTTTTCTTTGTGAGATCTGGAGACTAAGTGACATGTGTCCCTTTTGCAAAATTTCTTCTGGGCCCACTGGCATGGAAATTGAGGCAGCTGCACAAACCTGGGTATGGCTTCTTTCATTTGATTTATTTCATATGTTTGAAGTATTTCATATAAACACTTCAAATTTTGAAATTTGGAGCAATGTGGGTTAAAACTTTATGAAGCATTGCTGATTTTTTATGGCTGTAGTATTCAGAGGATCTTAAATTTTGATTTTCAAACTAGGTTTTTCTAAAAAAAGATTATGTACAATGCACACATAGCCATCTCAAACATATGTAAAATTCAGCCCAACCCAGTTTGTATTTTTTGATTTATGATAAAAAAAACGTGACTAAAAATATGAACAATGCACACTCAAAGAATGTTGACAATTTGCAAATAGAATGGCTCCAGAAAAGTGACTAAATGGGCACATGGGGAGCTGAAAATTGGCATGATGACTCATTCCCATGTCTACAATATGATGCCACAACTAGCACATTATGATCAATCTCCGGGAGAAAGATATAATCATCTAAACAAGGCCTCCGATAGTGATTTGACATTTAAACAGAATTGTGCAATTTGACACTTGCTCAAAATGGGACTTCACCGAATGATTCAGGATGATAAAGTAACATCATACAATGCATGCATATACTGAATGGAGTGTTTTCAACACCTAGAACACCTCATAAGCTTCAAAATGACAGTCGGGTACATATGCATGAAAAGGATTTAAAGGGCTTCAAATTGCAAAATTTTAACATGGTACTCAAAACCCATGTTGCATTTTTGAGTACCAACAGGGTCAAGATGCAAATGAGGTATAGAATTATAGAAAACATTGTTGAAAAGTACAAGCATACAATTTTCTTTATGGTAGAGATAGACACAACTTGTATAGAAGTTGTTGAGCCAAGAACTAAGTAGATTCATTCACTTGGTTATGAAGTAGAGGAATAGATCCTTGAAGTATATGCACAGGTTCTACTATTAGCCCCCAAAGATCCTAATGAACCTAGGTGGGGAACTTATGTGGAGAAGACAAGAGAGATAGATGCAAAACTAAATAGTGCAGCAACTAAGAGGAAAGCCTCTAAGATTACATCTAAAATACTCAGAATTCATGGAGTAACACAAGCAGACCTAGACAAAGCAAGGGAAGAAAAGATTTCTTTGGAAATTGAGAGCGCATCCATAGTGGAAGCTAAGTCTAATGATCCCAAGATGAAGAAGGTAAAGATTGAGAAGACTGATGATCCAAAGGATAAATAGGGTAAAAATGATGATATCAGTCCTGCACCCACTACTATAGTTGATTATGAATCCACAGATGCATCTCCTAAGAAGCCCAAGAGGAGAAAACAAATCACCACAAACCACCCTTCAGCTATAAGTACATCCAAAAGAAGAAAATTGAAAAAAGTGCAGTCACCTCCAGAAGTTGGATTCATACCTAGTCTTCAAGTGTTAAGGACTAGAGTAGTAGAAGAAGGAAGGCTAGATCAGATAGCCAATTTTTATGACAAATATCATGAAATTGATAAGTCAGAGATTCATGAGATGCTAATCAAACACATGATAAAGTTCAAGATGAAAGTTCTTGAATTGACGATAGCTATCCTAGATAAGGTATGGGAGATTATGGATACCTTGAAGAGACAAGCCACTGAAGAAGACTACAAAATCAAGGAACAAACACTTGATTCCACTCTTCTAGTATGTTTTATTGAAGAAAAGTCATTGTTATTGAATTTGGTGAAGCCACACTTAAGGACAAAGATGAGAACACTACACCTCATGAACAAAGACTATCAGCTAATATCTAAGGAAATAGAGAAGGCCTTTGAGAAGGTATTCTTAGAGCAGCGCATGAAACCTAAGTCTGCGCCCATCACTTAAGCACCTAGTGAGAAAGAAAAAGTAGTAGAGACCTCCAAAATATCATTTACAAGTTCTCAAGATTTAGTGCCTATAGTGGTAACACCTACAGAGGCAATAAAGTCTGTGCCCATAACAGATACACAAAAAGATGATACAATCCTCATTGACAATGTAGAGATTGCAATGGCGGCCACGGACAATGACTTGGATAAGTTTGAAGAATCTTTTTGTGAGCACACAAGAAGCTGAAATGTTATGCAGCAACACACCACCCACTCATTAAGAAGAAGCATTGATTGATGATGACAAAGAAGAAGAAAAGATGGAAGAAAAGAAAGAACAAGAAAAAGAAATAGAAAAAGAGGAAGAAAAGAAAGAAGAAGAAAAGGTAAAAGATGAAATGCTAGTAGAACAAGAAGTGTTGGCCAGCACTCCCATCACTCCTTTAGCGGCATTGTTGTCAATTTTGACACCTGACACATCCAGTTTGGACTCATGGAGAGAAGAAGACTTGATTAAGTTCAGCATCTTAGCTATGGAGAAAGCCAAAGAAAAGAAAGTAATGAGGAATCCCCACCTAGTAGAATCAGTAAGCATTTTGAACAATCTGTTACTAGAGGACAAGAAAGTGTCAAAGATAAACTCAGTTGATGATGTGAGTAAAATCATCTCACATTTCAAAACAAATTTTTCAAGCCTTGAAGAATCTGCATCCCTAGTTGTAGAAGAAAAGTATCTGAAGAAGAGATTGACTGAATTGGTGAAAAAAATTTCACTTGACCTCAGCTCCCTCAAGATTGGTCAAGCATCCCTAAAAGAATTTGCAGATCAAGGAAGAAGAATCATTGCAGAATGCATGGATCAAGATAAGCTCACCGATGCTCATTTCAAGAAAATAAAAGAGGCTGAAGCTATGATTGAGCAAGTGAAGAGTTTAGTGAAAGACACATCCACAGATGTGAACATATGCAATAATGTCTACCAAAATCAGATAAACAAAATTGAGAAGGCAGAAAAGGAGATGACAAAGTTAAGGGCTGGACAAACTCAGTTGAGGAATGCTTTTGCACCCTCATTAGACATTCTAAATCATAACATCAAGGAGATTGATTCCACCATGATAACCTATGATCAAGGTCCTTCCATAGATTTGAACAAGATGGAGAAGCTTCAATATGCATTATGTGCCCATCTCCAGATAGTAAACTCTTTGGCCACATTCTGGAAGAAGGAGATCCAGAACCTAAAGGTTGCATATCCAGATGTTTTCCCTCAGTGAGTATGTATAGACATAGTTTTTTGAAACACCTTTGTCATTAATGTCAAAGGGGGAGTTGTGTATAGAATATGGATCGTAAAATTTATAGGGAGATATAAGTATATGTATAGATGACAAAAAGTTTTTTGTATTAATGACAGTTAGAAACTTGGCCATATTCCCTTGTTGCCATCAATGAAAAAGGGGGGGATGGTTGGAAAGTTGTCTATACTAATGTATATGACCTGATATAGTGTTATCATTATGGCAACAAAGTCATATAATAGTTTGGAGTCAACGCACTTGAAGAGAAGATCAGAAATCAGTTAAGTGTTGAAGACTGGACAGTATACAGAGTTCCTGCAGCTCAAAGCATCAGCACATGTGTGTATGGAAGAATTATGGTATGCATCCTAGAAGTTAAGTTGGTTAGACTATATTCATACTTATTATATGAGCACAAGATTAGATGTGCAAGGATGAGAAAGTTACAGTCAGTTGAAGTTACACAGCCAGTGAGTGCCAGAGAAGAATAGAGCATGGAGCCGATAGTTAGTATTTTGGTTTGCAGATATAATGTAATGTTGTAAAGGCTATGCACCTATTGTATTTAGGTTTCCAACATGTATACTTTTTTGTTTTTAAGCACGCTTAAGCCAATTCATTTGGAAGGGTTGTATGTAATAGGTTTAAGGGATGACCTAGTTGTTTATTTTGTATGCATGTATAAATATAAGATGCATCCATTGTATTCGATATGGAAGTTGATAGAGAGTTGTGTTAAGTAGAGTAGAAGTGTGTGAAGACACTATAATATGTATTAGAGATTTGCAAGAGGTCAAAGCATCAACACATCAAAGGAACTGATCTGACAAGCAGTGTCACAGTGACAGTTCATTTA
This sequence comes from Chamaecyparis obtusa, assembly GCA_027943335.1. Lineage (NCBI taxonomy): Eukaryota > Viridiplantae > Streptophyta > Pinopsida > Cupressales > Cupressaceae > Chamaecyparis > Chamaecyparis obtusa. The sequence goes on along the minus strand of BSBK01000680.1, from coordinate 1,063,868 downwards.
GCAGATATAGTGTGTATCTGACTTTAGAAGGTTGTAGCCTTCACCACTTGAGCAGTGAGCTCTAGAATAGTGTGTCCAGTCCCCTAATAGGGACTATTGTAAAAGACTCCTAACAGGGTCTGACCCTCGACAAGGTCTACTATACTTAAAGCATTGTAAAGAAAATCCTAACAGGGTTAAGGATCTTCTAACAAGGATCACAAAACACTAGTACAAAATATTAGTGGGTGTCAATTCCCACTGGGGTTTTTACCTATTTGGGTTTCCCCGTAACCATATTGGTGTCATGTGTTGATTTCATGTTTCATGTTTATGTGAATGTTTAATTCAGTACTTAAGCATTTAAGTTCAGTATAAAGATTAAAGTGAAAATTTAAAATACAGTGAACACTGATTCACCCCTCCTCTTAGTGTTCCCATTCCTAACATAATCTAGGTCCATTTCTAGGGGTTAAGGTTTAATTGGAATTTAATTCTCCTATGTTGGCCTCTCTAGAATTTTGTGCCCTAGACTAGTATAAAAGGAAGCCTTCCTCTCTCATTTTCATATCCATTACCAAGAAACTTCATGAGATCACTCTCAAGGAGACATTCACGATCAAGCAAGCATTTTCAATCAAGGAAGCATTCAAGCCATTATCATCCATTCAAGCATTCAAGTTCTGCATTAAATATCAAGGATTCAAGCATTCAAGCCTTTTAAGGGATTTGGTTCAAGAATTCAAGATTCATCATTCAAACCCTAGATCTATCCATCATGGTGGTGTGATCTTCCTTCACGATCCTTTGTTTATCTTCAAGATCTATTCATTCTTCCCTCAAGGTGGATTCCAAGTATACAATCATGGAGGTTTTGATTTACATTTATGGTTTTTAGTGTTGAGTCCAAGCTTTCATATTAACATACTTGTTTACATTTCAAATATAATTGCATATCTATTTAATATCATAGCTTTGTTGTTAGATCTACTTCTACTACTTACTAGCATTCTCTATTTCAATTCCATTATTAAGGTTGATTCCAAACCGCAGTTTGACTAAGGAAAACTCCTCATCCCAACAACAAATACCCTTTTTCTTGCAAGTATAGGTGCAGGATGATGAATATTAGAGCAGATTTGGATACCCTTTTTAGTGAACTTTCGGGATCCGCAAATAGAATTTCCATAGGAGTTGTTTCAGGTCAAGGATGACTTTCAGTGGGGGTCAAGATTGTACCCTGGGGTAAGATCTTACCCCGATCATGAGGTCAAGGTTGACCTTGCTCTAAAAGATAGAAGTTTTATGAGTTTTCTCCATCTCTGCATTTCTAGGCCAGAACAAGTTGCAGAATTCCCTAAAACTGAACACAGACATGTTGACCTTGCTTCGAAAGATAGAATTTTTATGGTTTTTCTCTGTCTCTACATTTATAGGCCAGAACAAGTTGCAGAATTCCCTGAAACTAAACACAGACATCAAAAAATAGTGATTTCTACATCAGCCTCTTTTCAAGATAATTATTCATGTTTTATTAAGTTTTCATGTCCATAACATTTTCCATCACATATTTCCATACCTTACAAATTGTTAAACCATATTTTTCATCTTACATCTTGCATCATATTTTTCACATTACAATAACAGAGATATTGTGGAAGATATTGGATGGATGATGTGACAAAGAAAAAATTGTCAAAATTTGTAGCAAAATTCATGAATCCAATCATACAATGAAAAATTTCATTGAATCAAATAGAAATAGATAACATATTAATATAAGTTCCCTTCCTTGGTTATTAACAGAGCAACAAAGTGATGCCATAAAAGAAGTCATACAAAAAATTTGATTTCCCATAGGATTTGCTGCGAACATAAGTAGTACCATATTAAAGAAAAGTGAATTTGGGTCAGGGTTGAAAATGCATGATTAGTATACTTCATCAAGGTAAGTCATGTTATTTTGTATTTACAATATATTTGTAAACTACATGTACTTCTCATTGTATTATGTGAGAAAAGAATGACACGATTATTTTTATAATTGTTGCAGTACGTGCTACCCATATCTCTCCCAAAGAACTTAGATAATAACATCAAACAAGTGATATATGATCTTGAAAAATACATGAGGTAAGCAATGATATTTGTTCAATTTGTTGTATATATTGTAAAGTCTTTGAATAGTGTAAAAATGGAAGCTTAGTAATGCACCTAACATTCCACACTTATTCATTTGAATTGAAATTGGAATTGACATATCATAAGTAAATCTGGAAATACTTGGAAATTAATTAGGTCAAGATACATACCTCATTGTGAAATTGATTTGGAAATACCTATTTTCTAAAGTCTGTATGAGGTTTTGAAAGATTCTACGACCAGATCTGTGATCAGAAAGCCGAGACAGAGAAAACCCAGAAATCTTTCTCCAAGATGAGCTCAAGTCGGGTTTAACCCTCATAAAAGGTCAAATACTACATTCTTTATTTGAAGTCCAATTCGAATTATGTTTGCAGATCTTGGAAGTTTATCGAAAAGGGTATCCAAATTCACTCTCAGATCTAAAATTCTGCACTTGTACCTACAAGAAAATGGGGGTTTTTTTTGTATGGGGGGTTTACCTTGTTCAAACCCCAATTTAGGAATTAACCTTGAAAATGAATTGAAATATAGTGTGCATAAACAAAGTAATTGAAAAAAATCACCTCACTTATGTTGAAGTCCTTGTAGAGGATTTGAATCCTCAAATTCACAAGTAGGAATGCTTCAATGGATGTAGGATGAATGTAGGATGTCTCCAATCAATGGCATTTTATCTTCAACACCAATCTTGACTTGATCTTTGCATATGAGAAGGCTTGAATGAATGTGGAAGGATGGATCATCAAAGGGGGATCCAAAGAGATTGAATCCTTCAATAGCTAACAATGGATCTCCTTGATGGATGGATGCTTGAACACTTGAATGCTTGAAGACTTTCTTGCACTTGAGAGCTTTCTCATGAAATTGCTTGAGATGTGATGTGAATAATGGTTTGAGAAAATGAGAGAGGAAGGTCTCCTTTTATAGTGAACTAGGGCACAATCCTCTAGAGGGGCCACCTTGGAGAATTAAATCCCAATTAGGTCTTAAAATTTAGAAAATATACCTAGATTAAATGCAATTAAAGGATTTACCATCTTGAAACCTGAAATGATTAACCTGGAGGCAGAAAAATAAATATCCCGAAAGCCTAATGCCCGAAAATCTAGGATTCTAGAAATTTGAATAAGGGGGGAAAAATTGAGGTTGGACCTAACCTAGTCAAGTTTGACCTCAATCCTAACCTAGTCAGGTTTGCGCTCAATCCTGACCTAGTCAGGATCAACCTCGAATTTGACCCTAGGCCCAGATTCAGTCAGAGCCAAGTCAGGAGGTCCCGGGGATGCCCAAAAACCTAGAAATGAAATCAGATCAGGATAGAATGTCAGGGATAGACATAAAATCCTATGATGACCATGATGAAAGCCAGGAGGACTTATTTCTAAATCATACCTAGAAAATAGAGCCATGGAAGAAAGAAATTAAGGAGAAGCCTCGATATCCTAACCCTAATTTCACCTAGAATGAAGAAATCAAGTGCCCAGAAGAAGTGGAAAGTGGGGAGAAAGCCAAATACATGCAAAGACTTGATCAAGGCACTTAACATGACCCCAAACCACTTATTCAGAGGGCTAAACACTCTTATCATGGAAGTGCTTCCATTTTAAGATGATACATTAAGCCCCCACTTTAGCAAGAGTATTGACTCGATGCAAACTCTTGGTAAAGGAGATCATAATGAAAAGATAATCTTATTGTAATCTAAGGGACAAATAGAAACCTTAAGCCCCTAGGGACTCAAGTCTTCATCGACTCCTAGATCACAATAAGAGAGATGTCTCTAGAGAGAGAAAGAAGGTGTGATTACCTCACCCAATGAAAACTTATGTCCCATTGTGAACCACACAAGAAAATGGTGCAACTAGAAAGATGGAATTGAACCACCTAGTGAATGTGGCTACTCACTAGTCAACCCATCAAGGATTCATCCTTAGGAATATTCTATTTGATAAGAATAAACCAAAAAAAAAAGAGATCTAATCGTAAGGACACCTCTAACCTTAAGGGATCAAAATATATGTATATTTGAAACTGGAGGGATTAAGAGATCCTAAAATATAAACCCATGCTTTAAGGATTAATTACTAATCCAAAAAGGGAAAAAGTATCTTGAAAAATATGTATGTATTGAAAAGTGCATGTTTGCAATAGGTGAGCAGAGCATATGCCCCCACATTAAAGTCATTGCTGACACTTTAACAAGAGCAATGGCTTTAACAGAAATATAAACAACTCCACTGATTACGTTTCCACATCGAGATGCCCCCAGACAAAGACAAATCAAAGGAAATATCAAAAAAACATACAAAGAACACAGAAGAGATCTACCTACCATGGGTTCATTATAATCATAAGATAATATATATATGATATTATTGCAAATGAATTGACATCATTCCCCAAAGAAAGTAGAACTACAATCACAAAGGAGGAAAGATCACATAAGATATACAAAGGATAATCTTTTCGGACCATGACATGGAGACCAAAAAGGATTAGTGCTACCATATCTCAAATCCAAATAGATTACACAAGGAAACATTTATGAACAATAGCATAGTTACAACATAACATTGAACAATGCATATAAGAATAGAGATACATATAGAAGAATTTGAACAACATTTTTGACTCCTTTATCACCTTGCACTAGCTGAGTAACAAGGATCATATAAAATAATTTAACAACATTTAGAAAACACATTATGGGAGAAGCACAATACAACAGGAAAACACACAACAAAGCTACCATGAAGGACAAGCCAATCAAGCGTGCCACCTACTTTCCCCATCTTGTTGTATATCATTTAGGGAAGGTGGGTAACTTGCAAGAGGGACTATATCCAGCATAGTAGGAATGATAGCTAGTTCCAAACAAGAATCCTCTTAAGAATCACTATGTTTGACACTAGGTGTAAGAGCCAATTGTGATGAAAGCATATTAGGTAAATCAATGTCAATGTTAATAGTTTCATATTCATCATTGACATCATCAATATCATCAAGAGTATCTTCTTCATCCAAATTAATCAAAATAGGATCTAAGATACAAATAGAATCATCATAATCATGCATGTGAACATCATTATTAGTATCAATCTATTCTACCACATTATGCCTAGGATTATCTGTAGAAGGTAAAGATCTTTGAGCTTTAGCATGAGCACGATGCTTTTTACAACATTCATTAGCAGATTGATTTCATTTTGATTTATTTGAAATAGGTTGAGAACTAGGAGGAACATTCATAGGGTCCTTCATAGGTTCTTTAGGAAGATCGATAGGATTATTAACCCTAGGAGAAACAATCACAGGATCTTTGATAGGCTTGGTAGAAGGAACTTGATTAACAGAGCTAGAAGTCATAGTTAAAGGAGGTATAGAAGGTGTAGGTAAAAGACCATGATTAAGATCCCTAGGAGGTGAACTTAATTCAAGAATTTTACAATGTTTATAAGCTTGATATGATCAAAAAATATTATTTGGTCGAGGACACGAATTAGGTAATGAAGGCCAAAAGCAATCCAGAGCAGCACAATCTCTAGGCCTAGAAGGTTGATATAGACTATGATTAATCATCTTCACTTCTTCATCATGAATGAACTTAAGACACTTATGGATAGGTGAAGAAACATCATGCATGATAGATAACCAAGGCAAACCTAGCTTAACTTGAAATTGATCAGAAGTAGGAACAACAACAAAGGTAGTGTTCACAATTTTTCCACAAAGTTCAACCGGTAAAGTAATAGAATCAAAGGATGGATAAAGAAAGCCATTGCAAGTTTGAATCCACACAAAAAATGTATCATAAAAGTCACATTGTAATATTTTCATAAAAATATTTTCTTCAATGATAACACTGACTAAGGATGTAGGATCAACTAGACAACCACAAGTAGCTATCTGAGAAATCCTAGCAGCAATGTAAAGGGGACCATCGGGAGCTTTGATAGTCTCAGAGTCATCAAAGGTAATCAAAAGTTCCTGAGGTATTTTATTCTTAAATTGTTGTCAAGTTTTAGGTTGAGTTTTCATTTTAGGTTTAGGTTTTGGTTGAGGTTGAGATTGAACTTGAGGTTGAATTTGAGGTTGAGGTTGAAGTTGAGGTTGAGGTGGAGATATAGATTGAACAACATGCTCCACTTGATTAACAACATGATTGAGATCATCCATCTTTGAATCATACACAATTTCTATAGTAGATGGTTGAACAATAGTATTAGTATCATGCATAGGTAAAGGGTTCGTATAAATTTGAAGGTTCTGATTAGGAGGAGAGATAGATTTATTCTCACTACTATCCAGATTATCAACAAATAAAGCCTTAGAATCAATTAGATCTTGAACTTTATGTTTTAAAGAATAACATTTCTCAATATCATGACCATTCTGACAATGATATTGACAAAAAGCATTTTGATCAAAAGATTTAGATGCAATCGTAGCATGTAAAAGAGGTCGAATAGGAGGTAAAGTAATCATATTAGCAACTAACAACCTATTCATAATAGCATGTAAAGATTCAGAAAGAGGAGTAAATGTACGATTTAATTGAAAAGAAGTGGATGCAAAAGTGGCATTGTGAGATGCAACAACAACTTCATCAACAACTGCATTGACAAAAATCATTTTGATCAAAAGATTTAGATGCAATCGTAGCAGGTAAAAGAGGTCGAATAGGAGGTAAAGTAATCATATTAGCAGCTAACAACCTATTCATAATAGCATGTAAAGATTCAGAAAGAGGAGTAAACATATGATTTAATTGAAAAGTAGTGGATGCAGAAGTGGCATTGTGAGATGCAACAACAACTTGATCAGCAACTGCATTCACTTTTTTGTTTATCTTGACATAGTTTTTGAATTTTTGAAACTTGTTTGGATTAGGAGCGGCATCACTCTTATCAACTGGAATAGGAGCCATTGGAGTGTTTCTCTCAAATTGACTCACTTGTAATTGATAATGATGAAGCACTACACAAAGTTGTTGAAAAGAGGTAAATTTAGTAAGCAAAATCTTATCTCTAATATCCTTTTGCAAATTTGAAATAAACATACGTTGAATATCAATATCAAGAACATGATAGGAAATCTGAGTATGCAAATGCTTAAATCTACCAATAAATTCAGTCAATTTTTCCTTAGCATTTTGTTTACAATGCATCAAATCAGTCAAAGACACTTGTGGGCCAATATTATTTTGAAATTGTTGAATAAAGGCATTAGCAAGTTGAGGAAAGGAATCAATAGAATGAGGCAAAGAACAATACCATTGTAACGCTTTGTCATGAAAAGTTCTAGCAAACAGTTTGGCTAAAATCCTATGGTCATGAGCATAATCACTACAAAGGATTTGGAATGTTTTAACATGATGAACAAGATCTCCTTTTCCATTATAATTCTCAAGACGAGGCATCTCACCTTGCTGAGGAACAGGAGTATGAATGATGTCTCAGGACAAGGGACTTCCCATGTCACATGTAGGAATACTAAACTTATTTTGAGTTAAAGAAGCAAGTTGTTGTTGTAAGGATGACATCATCTAAGCCAAACTGATGATTGTTGAATCATTAGAGGAAATAGGATGAGTAGCAACATTAGACACACTAGGTAAAGTGTAAGAAGCTACAGGAATAGAAGACACAACTGGAGGAACACTAGGAACTACAATTGGAAGTGGATTGGAATAAGTAAAAGGAACATTGAAGGTTTTGATGTTGGAAGGGACATAGGAGGAACACTCATAGGAACAGAGGGAACTATCACAATCTCCAAAGGAGGAGTATATATAGGAATACTAGGTAAAGGATTAGAAGGAGGTTCAACACTAGTAATAGGAGGAATCAACCCTAAATCTTGAGCTTCTTGAACTAAAGGTTTAACATTGGAATGCACAGGTGAGTAATACCACGTAAGAGGTTAACACCTTGATCACTATCATGGAGAACTTTCTTAAGAGCCTCTATAGCTTGAATGGAATCTTGATTATGGTTCTCTTGAAGAAGCCAATTACCTATTTTATCAAGTTCAGTGGAATTTTTTTGGACTTTCTCAGGAGGAACTCTTAAAGCATCATCCTCATCATGAGATGAGTGAGAAGAGTTTTTCTCCATAGTAGGTTTGGAATCATGAAGAATTAGGTTATCATCTGGGATCCTAAGGAAAGGAGAGGAAGATTTAGGATCAAAAGCACCCATGAGTCTATGACTTCTTCTGACTAGAATATTATAAGTAGGACTTGTGGTAGTAAAGCTCATAAACCGATGTAATGCAAATGAACTAAACTAAAGACGCATAAAGCATGAATATCAAATCTAATTAGCATGCAAGATTTAACACAAAGGAAAAACCTAATACAAACAAGATAGAAGGAAAGCACAATAAGGCATCCAACTCCACAAAAGAAAAGAGAGTAAGTATGTCGGGTTCACCAAAATGAATAGTGTAAAAATGAAAGCTTAGTAATGCACCTAACATTCAACACTTATTCATTTGAATTGAAATTGGAATTGACATATAATAAGTAAATCTGGAAATACTTGGAAATTAATTAGGTCAAGATACATACCTCATTGTTAAATTGATTTGAAAATACCTATTTTTTGAAGTCTGTATGAGGTTTCAGAAGATTCTGCGACCAGATCTGTGATCAAAAAGCTGAGACAGAGAAAACCCAAAAATCTTTCTCCAAGATGAGCTTAGGTCGGGTTCGACCCTCCTAAAGGTCAAATACTACATTCTTTATTTGAAGTCCGATTTGAATTCTGTTCATGGATCTCAGAAGTTTTCCAAAAAGGGTATCCAAATTCACTCTCAAATTTGAAATTCCACACCTATACCTGCAAGAAAATGGGGGTTTTTGTTGTATGGGGAGTTTCCTTTGGTCAAACCCCAATTTAGGAATTAACCTTGAAATTAAATTGAAATATAGTGTGCATAAACAAAGTAATTGAAACAAATCACCTCACTTATGTTGAAGTCCTTGTAGAGGATTCGAATCCTCAAATCCACAAGTAGGAATGCTTCAATGGATGTAGGATGAATGTAGGATGTCTCCAATCAATGGCATTTTATCTTCAACACCAATCTTGACTTGATCTTTGCATATGAGAAGGCTTGAATGAATGTGGAAGGATGGATCATCAAAGGGGGTGTTAGTGATTTTTCTTGTATCCCTCAACTCTAAAAGAGAAATATGAAAACCAGACCCGAGGATCTTTGTCTAGTAACATAAATCTACTTGTTCATGCAAACTAAGGGGCAAGAAAAGACTAATTAATGAGGATTTGATCCTCCTTCTGCTTTGAGTTCCACACACTCAGGTGGGTGCACCTAAAACATGATAAGATCTGCATACATATAACTTACTAGCTAAGACCCTTTATGCAGATGTGAAAATCAGTGGATAGTTCTCAGACTTATAAAACATGGGAGTTCAACTCAACCAGTCTTATACAGGGTCCCACCTGTATGATCCGCTAAGAACTAGGAAAATGGAAAATGTGACAATAAGGATAAACTCCTTCTTCTCTTCGAGCTTTGAACTCGGGCAAGTTAACCCATGGATTCATTTCTTCAAAGAATCACTAACAATACTTGTATTCAGGGAACACAAGACATAAACATGAATGCTTCCGAAACCTAAAATTAAAGATGGAAATGATTTAAAGATCTGATGATGAAAACTGCAAAGCAAACCAGGATCAGTGCCTTGTTCATTGGGCAACAAAGTCATACAAACATACATTCCTAGAAAACCATAACTCCAACTCAAAAACCTGAATGGGATGCCTTACAAACCATTCTTTTCACTCCAGTTCCTGGACATCAAATTTGTATACAAATCTAGAATTCTCAGAACTTGAAACTGAGACTTACTCCCTCCTTGAAAGACACTCAAATTCAAACTCGCAGGTACCTTGTAACTGGTATACCGACATGCCTTACAAATCAATACACAAGAATTCAAATTATGAACACAAAGACATCAAACATAAACTGAATCAGGATTCCTTTATTTTTATTAAAATCATCTGGAACTGTACACTTCTAAAACAAAGAAACATAGGAAACAAAAATCCAAGTCTGGGAGCTGCCCTGCAGCATTAATTCCAACATCCTTTACAAAATGAGAGAAAATACAAGATATAGGAGGAAAGGGGAAAGCCAGTTTCCAACAACAGACACCTGTCAATTTCCCAAAATATCCCCTTCCTCTACAATTGCCTTTGAACTACAATCCTCTCTTCAACTGAAATGATTCTCTCCAAACCAAAAATATGATTTGATCCTCTCACTTCTTTAACCGAATTTGATCTGAGTTGTTGTTTCTTGTTACTGCTTTCCCTAAAATTCTTCTTTCAACAAACTAATCCAAAAAATGGATTCTTCAGCTTCTCCCAATTCCAACAGTATATAACACTTTATATTTCGGACAAAAATTGAGTCCTCAGCATCATTTTCAAATTTCAACTCCCAAGCAATTGTCACATTTAAATTTTGAATTTTTGACATAGTTTGAACTTTATGAATTTGTTTAAAAATCTCTGCATATAGATTTTAAAAATGGGTGGGTCCCACATGTGCCACATGGCACATTCAGATTGGTCCAACAAATCACCTCCTTGCCACCTCACCATCTAGTTGGATGCCACATTTGACCTTTGCCACTTGGCACTATTTGGTTGGCTCGCATATCCACCTGGGCAACCGAACTGAACCAAACCACCACCTCACAGGAATGCCACATGTCACCTTGTCGCATGATCGCATGGGCCAGAAATGGCCCTTGCGATCATGCGACAAGGTGACATGTGTCCACTTCATCCTCGTCACACTCCTGCAAAATGACCTTCTGGGCGCAGGCACAAAAACTGAGGCACTAACACTGAGGGTCACATGCATAGCCTCTAGCACTTCTTCTTATTTCATCTTGTGTGGGTCATTGCTTATAAACACTATAATTTCTCAATCCGGGATCAATGTGGGACAATTCTGTAGAGGGTTTTAAAGCCTTCTTCACATTTTCGTTCAAAATTTGTGGGGCCCACCGTGCATAGAGACCTCTAGCCAAGGGGCCCACTAAGAGCCCTTGCCTCTTTACTTATTTTACATTGTAAGTGCCTTTGCTTATAAACACAAAAATGAACCCTCACCCAGCCAATGTGGGATAATTGGTCGTGAAGTTTTAATGGGCAGTTTTGACAGTGCCGCACTCAGGTGACTGTAACTCGTGAACCAAAAAGAATTTTAAAAATCACTCTAGTGAGAATCAAGATAACTAGGTTTGTGACAACATAGCTGAAAATGAGCTCGATCTAATGGTTCAATAAAAAGTTATGCCCCCCGCAATATGACTATTTTTTCTTTTCTGCAAATCCGCGTTTTCAAAATCCATTGTATGGGCTATTTCTTATATCATTGTGTAAGATTTTCTCATGTGACAAATGTGCCTCCATTGTTTGTTGTGTAAGTCCCCAATACACCTTTTCCTTTCACAAATAGTGATCACACTCTCCATTTTATTGCGGGCTGCTCACATAAAGCTCCTCTCACGTTGGCATCTACAACAAACCGTGTGCACCCAAATGGCATTCATGCTGGCACCATGATATATGAGTCTTCCTTACTTTGTTAATGCTGGTCTCTTCTCCATGAAAGGGTGAAATTTTCTCTAATGCCTCCCAATAGTATCAACAGAAGTAACATTCATGTTCTCCCTCCTCTGCCATTGCATCAGATGACCAAGTTTGAAAAGCTCTTATCACTCCTGCAACTATCATGGAGAATTAACTCCTGAATATTTGCCTCCAACAAAAACTCTCTAATATTCTTATACATTGAAGACTTAGAATGATGAAACAAAGCTCATGCACCATTTTTAACTCATGTTTAAACACTTGTCAACAAACTTAGAGCATTTGTGTTGGGCAATAACATTAAGGAAAACTAGAAGCATTTTCAAGACATATGGATACCATCATTCCTTCCAACCATATCAAAAGAGATATCAGGATATGGGTCGGCATCAAAACATGTAGATAACCTTAAATTCATTTACCCTTTCAACCTTTGCAAAGTTATCAAGTAACATCAACTGGCCTCAGAACTGGCTTTTAAAACTGACCCATTGAAACTTTCGGTAATCAGAATCTCAAGCATTGGTTCTCCCTCATACAAGGAACATGAATCCATAACCAAATCACCAAAAAGATCAAACAACCGATTATAATTAATCACCAAAGTCAGCCTGTTAGATATATTCAGATTTAAAACAGTCAAAATCATAGAAATTAGGTTTGGAATTGGCTTGGGAAAATGGTCAAATGGATTGGCAGAGACTTCAAAATCCACAGACAAGTAGTCTTCTAGGTATATAGTATGAAACAACTTTCAATTATGTCAGACCTTGTACAGGGCACAAACTACAAGACCTCAAAGTAGGCTACTTAGAACTCTGAACAAAGCACACAGAGAATTCTAACAAATTGCAAATGGAATGGCACTGGCAAATAGGTCAAACGGGTGCATGGGGGGATAAAAATTAGCAAGATGACTCACTCCCATGCCTATAGTATGATGCCACAACTGGCATGCAATGATCAATCACAAGGAAAAAGACACAGCTCCACAAATAGGGCCTCCGAGAAAAATTGAACAAGTGCACAAGTGCAAAAATAAGGAAACACCTCCGGAAGGGGATGAATGAACGGGGTCAAATCTTATCACAGAGGCCTAAAACCTGACACATAAAGAGTATGAAATGTGTACAACAAGACACTAGGATCAGATTTTCATGACGCTCTCCAGGGTGCATGTTACAAGCTAACAAAGTACCCCTTCCCGGTGACCTTCACACTTAGCAATTTCTGCATTCACGACCTCCTACAAATGAAACGATGCCAACCCATTTGAAAATGCCATCTAAGAACTCAAAAAAACTTGATAGGATGAATAAAAAGCAATGAACATATAGACCTCAAGATTTGACCCCAAATACACCCATACTAGCATCCAATACAAGGCCAAAAATGAGCACTAATCAAGAATTTTACATGGTACCTCAAAACTGCATTTTGAGTACCAACAGGGGGCTCCAAAGAGATTGAATCCTTCAATAGCTAACAATGGATCTCCTTGATGGATGGATTCTTGAACACTTGAATGCTTGAAGACTTGCTTGCACTTGAGAGCTTTCTCATGAAATTGCTTAAGATGTGATGTGAATAATGGTTTGAGAAAATGAGAGAGGAAGGCCTCCTTTTATAGTGAACTAGGGCACAATCCTCTAGAGGGGCCACCTTGGAAAATTAAATCCCAATTAGGTCCTAACATTTAGAAAATATACCTAGATTAAATGCAATTAAAGGATTTACCATCCTGAAACCTGAAATGATTAACCCAGAGGTGGGAAAATAAATATCCCGAAAGCCCGATGCCCGAAAATCTAGGATTCTAGAAATTTGAATAAGGGGGGAAAAATCAAGGTTGGACCTGACCTAGTCAGGTTTGAGCTCGATCTTGACCTAGTCAGGATCAACCTCAAATTTGACCCTGGGCCCAGATTTCATCAAAGCCAAGTCAAGAGGTCCCGGGGATGCCCAGAAACCTAGAAATAAAATCAAATCAGGACAGAAGGTCAGGGATAGACATAAAATCCTATGATGACTATGATGAAAGCTAGGAGGACTTATTTCTAAATCCTACCTAGAAAAAAGAGCCATGGAAGAGGGAAATTAAGGAGAATCCTCAAGATCCTAACCCTAATTTCACCTAGAATGAAGAAATCAAGTGCCCGGAAGAAGTGGAAAGTAGGGAGAAAGTCAAATACATGCAAAGACCCAATCAAGGTTCTTAACATGACCCCAAACCACTTACTCAGAGGGCTAAACACTCTTATCATGGAAGTGTTTTCATTTTAAGATGATACAGTCTCATGTTTATATATTTTTGTGTCTTGAATGTCTTGTAGGTGCTTGTCATCTAAATAAATCCATAAAGTAGATATAACATATTGGAAGAGAAGAATTCCTCATCTAATGTTTGAAATGCAAAAGTGTCTACTTTCAACCTTTTTCAATTCACAAGAACACTACTTCATACACCAATTTGAGGAGATTGAATTGTGTGGACCCATACACACTCGATCAATGTGGATGGTGGAGAGACACTTGAAATTTTTGAGGGCTTTGGTTGGATAAAGAGCACTTCCTGAGGGTTCTATGGTGGAGGGATATATAGTATACTAGACTATGGGGTATGTAACTAAATATATTCCTAAGCTTGCAGCAAAGATCCATATAGATCACATTTGGGATCTCGACACCATTAGAAAATTTGAAGGAGAGTACTTGGTGGGGAAAGGTAGAATGAGGAAAGTGAGAGGTAATAAATTATAAGATGTTATTGTAGCTATTAATTAATTCTTAATCTTCAAAAATAATCGGTTGGAAGTCATCTATTTATTTTTTGTACAGCTACTCAAGAGTGGGATGCAATATATTTGTATATTGCAAATAATCAAGATTGGATGATGGTATGGATTGAACGATGTCATCATTTAGGTCACACATTAACATGGGAAGCTATGTCTTCATTGGTTAATGAAGCTAATCGTAACAGAGATACAAATGTTACACAAAGGGAAATAGATTTAGCACATGGTTTAAGATATTTCTAGGTACGTATAAATTTGTTAAACACTCGTACGTTTATGAACTCCCGATGCAATAATTTATATATGTTTGACATATTTTTGCAGGTCAAACACCACAAGGCTATGTTTTGCAATGGTCATAAATTTCACATCAAAAATTTGAATGACACAAAGAGAACTTGTGATTATGGGATAAGTGCAGTCTTTCAGGTGACTAATATTTCATCTAAAAATGACTTACATCCTCGGAGTCTGAAAATTGATACTATGGCATTTTGGATGATATACTTGAGTGTGACTTTAATTCCTTCAGATTAGTTCTCTTCATCATCAGATGGTACAGGCTACAACTTAATCAAAATGATCTTGATAGAACTATTATTGAACATGACAATGGATTTCCAATGAGTAATACAAGGTGGTTTAAGCTAGTTGGGGATGAGCCCTATGTTCTTTCAAGCCAATGTGAGCAGGTATTTTACTCAGAGGTTCCACATAAATCAGGTTGTTCATTTGTTGTTAGACATGATCCAAGATGAAAGTTGATGAGGTATAATGCGATGGAAGAAGAAGATTGCGAACAACTAGAAGATGATGTAGATGATGATCATGAACAACAGTTAGTCGATGATATTCCTGACGCAACTTTTCTTGAAGAAGAAGAAGATGATGACGATGATGATGCTACTGATGATGATGATGATGATGATGATGATGATGATGCTAATGCTGATGATGATGACAACAAAGATGATGACAATGATGGTGGTGGTGATGATGAAGATGATGAAGATGATCATGGTGATGAGTTAGATGAAGAAGAAGATGAATGACATGAATGAAATGTATAGTTATGTGATCACTTCTTAATCTATTTAATATTGATTTATTGATATAAATGTGTAGTTATGTGATCAATGCTTAATCTAATTAATTCATGATGTACCTTTTAATGTTTTTAATTCATATGGGATGCTTATGGTTTTTAATGTACTTACTATGTGTTTTTGAGTATATGTATCATGAATGTTTTAGCTAACATAAGATATTTGAATTACATATGTAGGTACCCAAACCCCTTTCATGAGCATCCCACACAGTCTCATGGATCGACATGTATAAGTTAATACACCCTATAAAGATTAATGTATTTCACAATTTGCAAAATATCTCGCATTACTTGCTATCTCTCTCATTTGATGGAGTGCAAGCAGCAACAAATAGGTATTTGTCAGATGTGTCTTCCTTGAGTGAAGGAAATATAGGAATGGAAGAAGAAAGTGAGTAATGTAGTATGTCTGAATTATGAAGATCAACTAGAGGTCAAAAGACTAGAAGGAAATTCAATAAACACATGAAATTTTTCCTTTCTCAAGGGGGGTCATGTTCTTATGATGATGAGAGAAAAGGTGACATCAAAGTGCCCTCTAGGTACCAATATCTACAGAAACAATGGGTCCCCAAAAAACTTCCTCCAATAAACACTGATTTTAGTGTTAAAGGCAAGATATATCACATTGCACCATCATCAATACATCATTTGGGCCTATTTTCCATGGATGGCATAAAGGTCTCTTACAAAAAGTTGTCAAATTGATGGAGTATGTTGGACCTTGTTATGATTACAAAATTTGGATGTGAATTATTCAATATAAAAAATGTATGCATAGGTATGCACTCTTGGAAAATTATATTCAACAAAAAGACAATGAGAAAAGTAAAAGAGTGGCTATATACATTGATAGAAGGCCAAAAGCATCAAGGAATATTGTAGGTTTTATAAATAGCACGCGACCTCTATCAACTATTAAGCAACCCAATTGCATATTTGAGGCATGCGAGGGAAATCATGTATTTGTATTTGTGATAAAATCAATACATGTAGGGGAAGAGCTGCTTATTGATTACAATTTGAATCACATAGATACAAACAATGTCACTCTCATGGGGGTGTCGGTACATACTATGTACCATTAAATAATTGAGTTTTTTTGCCAGCCACATCTAGAGAGTCTCCTCACCATCCACCTCATCTCCATCATCATCTTCTAATGAAATTTATTAATCTGGTCCTTTCTAATTATTGGTTAACTTTAAATAATAACACAGGACCACAATATGGAGCAGCCACATAGAGGGGATAATGATGATCCTGCGTGCACTTCTTCCCAGCAGGTAAACCTCTTTGTTACTGTACTACAAATTAGATAGAAAAAAAATGTTAAATAGTGTTTTTATTATATTCTTTTCATCAATGTTTCAAATTAATTCTAATAGTGTTAGTAATATTGTTGTCATAGATAGGTGGTTAGCAGAGAAAGGGAAAGGAACCCGCAGTCTCTGAAGAGGAGTCCTTTGATGAGGACCTAGTTGTTGATTTCACTATTTGTGATGACCTGACCTCTGCAATTAAAAAATGCCTCCACAAAATTGGAAAAAGAGTGGCTCAATTGGCATCTATATTCCCTCCGACTCCTGAGTCACAAAAGAGGGAAACTAAATTGATGCACCTATCTCAAAATTATAGAGTAAGTATTAATATAATTTTTAATTATAACAAAAGTTCAATAATAGTTTTTATGTTATACTAGTCTTTTATGTCATTAAAAATAAGCAGATGTGTTACTTTTGCAGCTTTTTTGGTGTAATTTTGATCCTTGCGACCATGATGAGGGTACTGCAGCTGGTTCAAGTAGATCGCATGTTGGACTATATTTTTTTTTACTCTCTAACAATATTGTCCATGCTAATCACTACTTTTATTATGCTCTAACAATCTTATTCTTCAACACGTGTCAATGATCATTTACTATCGCCACCTCATATGATGGCAGGCTCAGATGTACTGCGTCCTGCAATGTCGGTAACACATAGTATGGCCATAGACGCCATGGCACCACCTACTTGTACATAGATTTTATTTTCTCTATCATTATATATATGTTTATTTCCCTTGAAGTATTCTTTCTTAGGGGCATTTCATAATATCGATTCAATTTATGCAATAGGAGATGCATCACTTGATGGTGAATTTTTTGGATGTACTCGTATTTCTAGTATAGGAATGGTGAAGGATTGCATATTTCTTGTGAGAGATGAAGGAGTTCCCTTGAAAATAGAAAAACTTCTAGGTACTTTAAAGATTGGACCTTTCTTTTACTATACAATCGTATGTTAATTACACCTTGCATTCAATATGAGAAGCTTACATCTATTTTATTTTTATTTTATACTATTATATCCTTCGACTAATGATCCCATGATTATTTTGCAAAGAATGATGTTTTTAATGGTAAACTTGGTGATGAGTGTTTGCAAATATTTGAGCCCACCATCTGTACAAGGTGGAACATCATATCCAAACTAAAACCCCAATCCACTATTTTGATTTCATATCATTGCTATGATAGTTATCATTACATCTATTTCTTAAACTATATTAAAGGTAATTTCACTTCATTTTTTAATCTAACACTATTTTTTTTTCTTCAAAGGTCAAAAAGCCAAGATATAAAGTTAAAGGATGCATTTGCGATGTAGGAGCATCCTAGGATTCTTGAAAATCCTGTATCAACCAAAAATATGTTTATCTTTGAAGGTAGATTGTCAATTTTGATCTTTGTTTGGTGGAGTACTTGCTCGGTTTGGGAGACTGGTTGCTCGCTTTCTATGGTTACCGAGGTGCTTGGTTTCCGAAGAATGCTTGGTAACTAAAGGCATCGATTCACTAGAGCTCGATGATAACTGTATTGCTTAGTCATTCTTGGTGTGGTCGGTTTACTGGCGTTCGGTTATTTCCTCTATTGCTCGATGTTCTTGCTTACCGACTGGATTGTTTTGGATGGATCGGTCTGGCCATCTGGTTCCATTGATTTGGGTCACACTCCTTGAGTTATGGATTGACTGTTGGATGTGAGAGGACCTAGATCTAGCATGTTGCATTCTTCTATGTGGATCTGATGACTGTTTGGGGCCATCTTGGAGAGTTTATTTATTTGTAAGGCTATTTGAGAGTCGACTAGTGTTTTGGGCATTTAATATTTGTATATCCTATAGAGCTGACTTGTGGTGGGGATTTAGTATTTAAGTAGATGCTTGGGTAGTGGTTTAGGAGGGGGGATTAGGAGAGTAGTGGAAATTAGTATCCTGTGAGCTTAGGAATAGGAAGATTGCTTGGAAGTTTGAGTACAAGTTTAGATCTTTCCTGGGTGCCTACCAATATGATGTGTGTTGTAGACCTAGGCTAGCTGAATACTGATATTGTGGAAAAGATTTGGATCCTACAAGATCTTGTAGATTGTTGCTTGCTTTGTATCTGGTCGTAACCAAGAAGGCCTTACAATCTAACATATTGCATGTAATCGGTGATTTGATGAATAAAGATTTCTATTCTATATCAGATTTGTTGTTGTTGTTATGTATTTCTATTTCATATTGGTTTGGTTGTAAGGTCAGTCAGTCCTTAATTGGATCCACCAACCTTGACTATGTCAGGTGGTATCAGAGAAAAGTTTGTTCCTATTTGAGCAAAGTCTGTTCCTATTGGAGCCAAGTGGATCTTGTGTGTTCATGTCTAGATCTGGATTTGAAGATGCCTTCGAGGAGAAATCATGAGATCTCAGAGGAAGAAGCTTCTAGAGAATTCAGTCTTGATGATTTTAGGGATTTGTAGAAACAAGTGCAAGACCTACAAGAAGAATTGAGAAAGAAGAAGCCTACCTTGAAAGAGGGTAGTGATGATGAATGTGAGGAAGAAGATCATTTTGAAGAAGCTAGAGATCCTGAAGAGAATAGAATCCTGAAAGCTATACATCTAAAATTGGAAAAAGACCTAAGATTGAAGTTTCTGCATTTGTTGGAAGCCTTAGCCTAGAAGAGTTGTTTGATTGGATTAATGAGATGGATGAATACTTTGAATATGAAGAAATAGAAGATCTTGATAGGGTTATATTTTCAAAGACTAAGTTGAAAGGTCATGCAAATATTTGGTGGAGAGAAGTTCAGTTGGAAAGAGGTAGAAGAGGAAAGGAAAAGATCATTAAATGGAACCAAATGGTTGACAAGTTGAAGAAGCAATTCATTCTAGTGGATTATGAATTAGACATATTTAAGAAGATGCAAGCTTTGAAGCAAACTAAAAAATTAGTATAGGAGTATACCAAGGAGTTTTACAAAATCCTGATTAGGATTGGTCATTCTGAAGCTGATAAAGAGAAGGTTGCTAGGTACATCTATGGTTTGAGACCTAGTATTTAAGAAGAGTTACTTACTATTCAGATGACAACAATAGGAGATGCTTATCAAATGGCATTAAAGATTGAAGAGAAGCTAAATAAGAAGTTTGAGGGAAGACAAAACAATAGGAACCAAGGAGGTAAGACTGGTGAGATATTTGTTGAAGGAAATGTGACAGAGAATCCTAAGTCCAATGTGGGATCTAGTAGTGGTCAAGGTACTAAGAATTTCAACAGTGGACAGAGAGGAAGGTGGAAGAATGAGTTCACCGGTACTTGTTATAACTATGGTGAAGCTGGTCATAGAAGTTTTCATTGTCCTAAGAAGAGGGTGGCACTGACTTCTGAAGAAGACATTGTGAATGTTGCAGAAAAAGGTGAGACACTTAACACTAGATTAGCTGCATGTGTCTAGGAACCGGTGCAGAGAAGGAATTTTTTTAGAACCAGATGTAAGTGTAAGGATAAGGTATGTAATGTCATAGTTGATGGTGGCAGTTCTGAGAACTTTTTTTCAGATGAAATGGTTAGTAAGTTGAATTTGGAAAGAAGGGAGCATCCTAATCCTTATCAGATTAGTTGGATACAAGATGTTTCTAAGGTTAGAGTTGAAGAACAATGCTTGGTTAATTTTCAAATTGGATCTTATCATGATGAGATATTGTGTGATATATTGCCTATGGATGCTTGTCATTTGTTTCTTGGTAGACCTTGGCAATTTGACAGAAATGGTTTGTTTGATGGTCGTGCTAACACCTATGTAGTTAGGCATGAAGGAGCTCGGCATAAGTTGTTACCTTCACAAGAAACAAGGGTTAAGGGATGTGGAGTTATTAGGTGTTTTCCTTGTGACAAACCTCAGGAGCAGAGGGTTGATGAACCTATTCCTACGAAGCCTAGTTTGAAAGAGGAGATATATCTAAAGAGTTTGTTGACATTAAGAGGCAGATGATCTTTCTAATAGAGATAGTATAGTAGATGATGACATTTATGACACAGAGAGATGCAGATGATACTGAGTTGATTGAGAAGTCCAGAGAGGATGAGTCTTACTAAGGTACTGATGTGATCGGTAGTGGTTAGAGTCAGTTTCTATCAGTCGCTGATTGAAAGGATAAGAAAAGTGGAAAGTATAAGTGTTAGAGATTTTTCTTGTGGGATCAAACTTGGCTAATATGTAGGCTTGATTCTCAATTTAGAGGGCTCCAAGTTTGCAAGAAAGAGTCTAATTGATGAGGATTGGATAAGATCCTCCTTCTAATTCAAGCTCCATAGGACTTAGGTGGGTATTACCTATTCAATTGATTTACTATGTTTCAAGTAAACTTTCAAATGGTGGATTATGTCTTCACTGCTATGCTACCTAGGCTTCTGAAATACTTTAATGAAATATTACTATGTAAGTAGTTGAGAACATTATGATACAGAGGATAGCAATAGAAACTATGAATGTGATAGCATAGAATAGTGGAATAAGGATGTGAATCCTTCTTCTTTTTATGAGTACAACTCAAGGAAGGTTAACCTCTAGATTCTCTCTTTAAGGAATCAGAAAATGTGAACTGTATCACCTGGATACAGTCCCTTCACAGTATGCATGAACTTAAAAACATAAAAGAAGTGGTAATGAAATTTTTTGCTTGATGATAGAAAGGTAATTGCATGAACAAAAGTCAGACCAGTGCCTAATCCTTTGGGTAGAAGAGTCTAAGATGAATCAACAAAGAAAATTCAAGAAAATACAGTAGATTGCCTTGCAAACTACATACAATTTAGATAGAATGCCTTACAAACTATCCTCTCAGTCTTATATTATTATCATCAAGATCTTAACACATATGTCTACTCTCTGAAATTGCATATGAGGATTTAATCCTTTCCTTGAAAGGAACTCACAAACAATTAGAGTGATTTCCTAACAATCAGTATGCTTTTATATGCCTTACAAATGAAAACATACAAGAATAAACACAAAGTTTAAGAGACAACAAAAAACATAAGACATAAATTGTACTGTATTTCATTAAAATTGTGTTAATACATACAAAAAATTTCTGCTCAAAAAGCTCAGACTCAGACTATGAAGCCTGCTCTGTAAAACTTGTATTTCAATAATCATCTATAGGGACCTGCTCACAATAGAGCAACCACAGGAATCCTCCAAGAATAGGAACATGAACCCTTTACACTAAGGAAAGAATAGAATAAATAGTAGAAGAAGAAACCCTAAAAGCCATGTTGGATCAACACCTGTCTACTTTGCAAATCTAATCTCACTGTCTTCTCTCTCCTCTGAAATCTAATATCCCCGGGCATCTCAAAATTTGATTTACTCTGTCATTTTAAAACTCTGATCTTATCCTTCAAATCTGATTTTAATCTTCTGCAAAAGACAAGACATTCCCTTCTATTGGATCTACATTAAAATATCTCCCAAAATCTAACTGCGGATTAAAAATCCTTTACTACTCTCAGCAACTTGATCTAATCTGATTTTTTCCACCGCCATCATCTTTGTCATCTTTCGCCATTTCTGGAAACATCTTATACTGCTATGTTTTGACAAAAAATGAATCTGTAGGGTATTTCTCCGTGAGCAGCTCTGTCATTTTAAATATTTGGATCATGCCTATAGTTTGAACTATATTATATTGCATTAATTTTTCAAATACTTTCAAATTTGCAATATTTAATCATTTTCTTCACTTTCCCTCAGAAGGCACCAAATTCAGACACTTGTCAACATATTACTGGTTGCTCAGACAAACTCATCTTCAACTTTGCTCATTTGGAGATCTGGAGACTGCTTTAGTCTCCAAATCTCTTAACAATTTCTTTAACCTTGGTTACCTTTAGAGACTTGGATAATACCTTTAGTCTCCAAATCTCCAAACCTCCTCACTAACCCTGGGTTTGATATGAGACTGGGCGACCTCCATTAGTCTCTAAATCTCCAAGTCTCCAAATCTCTAGATAACTCTTTCAGTGACCTGGCAACAAAGCAATCTCATAGTATCTGAACAAACCGCCAGCATCATGAGACTTGGTGACCATGGTTAGTCTCTGAATCTCTGAACCTTCTACACTTAACTGCCAAGATCATGAGATCTGGCGACTGGTTATCTCAAGGTCTTTGAATGTCATCTTTAACTGTCGTGACTTGGCGACTAACTACATCTCCAAGTTGCTCAAATTTCACCTAACCACCGGTTCCTTCTCATGACCTCACGACTGGGTGCCACATGTCCACTCTGCCACATCACCGTCGCTCACCTGCAAACTATTGTCTGGACCCGCTGGCACAGAAATTGAGGCACCAACATGGAGGGTCGCCCAAGCATAGCCTCCAATTTTCTTTCTATTTCATGGTGTGTGTGGATTTGCTTATAAACACCACAAAGTTCATTTGCGACATCAATGTGGGATAATAAGTTTGAGAGTTTTAAAGCTTATTTTAAAATTCTCCATTAGCAGCCATGGGCCCACCAGCACAGAAATCAAGGCACCAACATGGAGGGTCAAGCAAGCGTAGCCTCCAATCTTCTTTCTATTTCATGGTGTGTGTGTATTTTCTTATAAACACCACAAATTTCATTTGCAGCATCAATGTGGGATAATAAGTTTGAGAGTTTTAAAGCTTATTTTAAAATTCTCCATTAGCGGCTAGTTAGCGCACACATTTATGCGGGCCTGCAACGACAAGAGACAACCACAATCTCTTTTTCCACTTGACTTTACACTCAATCTGGATGTCATCCCTTATGAATAACTAATTTGTATGCACCTGGAAGAATGTGGGATATATCCCAAACACTCAAACTTACAAAACTACGCCTAGCTCCATCATTCACTTACGCAGGTTTATCCAATGCATTGTGTCGGACCTCTACATAGTGAGACCTCATTTATTTAATGCACAAGGTATGTCTCATAAGAAAAAAAAAATGAAAGGGAGCCTCCAATCGCAGGTCTCCTCCCCCTTCGCAATGCATGAGCATTCTGTTTGGTTGGCCCACTCACCATGCGAGAGGCCTTCATCTTCTGATAACTAGCTATCTTCCTTTATTTGATGAACTGGAAACCTCCACTATTTGATGCGCTGGCATTGTGCTTTGTGTTTTAGCACCACAAACTTCAACTATCAGCCTTTTCTCCCTTTATTTGGCCTCATGTAAACTCTTGGTATCATGTTGGGTCTACAAACAAAGAGAAAACCAGCTCCCTTAGACACTTGCGCTAGTCTCCTTTTAGCTAGCACTTCAAGACGTGCCTCACCTATCATCACACTGGCTCCACTCAACATGCCAACACTTTATTTTAAAAAAAACATGCTTCCCTTTGCATTTTTCATGAATCCTCTCTCATATTTGAGTGGGCTTTCATATAGATTTGCAAATTCTAGATGGTACGTGAGTCTCCAAATTGTTTAACACTGGCAGCTCATTTTAATTGGTTGCCTTTCACTTCCTTGTGCGTGCCCTATTTGTCAAGTAGCTCATGCCCCTTTGTTTTTGTTTATTCATTGCAATATTATTACCTTTGACTGCAAGTATCTCATTCTAAAGCTCACACAGGTTTTATTTTAAACATGCCTTCACCTCCAATTTGTATTTGTGCAAGTTGGATGCCCCTCTCACTTTGTTTATGCTGACATCCCCTCTTTATTCTTTAACATTTGCTCTACCTTTTATTTAAATGCTGACTGCCTTTGATATCTCACGCAGACCTCTAATTTCAACATTAATGTGAGAGGCCTCTTTTCCTGCTTGCGTGAGTTTGTTGTTGGTGTCCATTTACTTTATTGAGTGTGTAGAAAAAAACTCACACACACTCCATACACATGGCTCATGCAAAGCCCAAGATTGACACATGAATTCTCCTTTGTGCTTGGCAACTCACACAACACTTCTCCATTTAATTTGTTTATGTTTGTGAGCTGCACACTCTTTTTAATTGGTGTATGACTGATACTATTTTTTTGTGTATGCTGGCACACAACTTTCTCTTCAAATTTTAACATGCCCTCCACTTAGAAAATGTTGTTGTTTTTAATCTTTGTTTTGAATTGAAACATCAACCCAAGCTAGCCCCTCTCGGTAAGTTGTTTCAAAAAGAAAATAGTGTGTAATAAATCAAATTTAGAATGAGCATATTGATCACTCAAGATCATTCTCTAATTTGACATTGGACTTTCTATTCCAACGTTTCACTATTTTGTAATTCTGGGTTGTAAATATTGAACCAATGTTCTACTTTGGCAATGCGTGCATCTTCAAATGTTGATCTGGAGGTGTCTCTTGCATTAAATCATGACTGGCAGCCTTCTTTATTTGTTACTTCCCCAACAATTTTACTTTCCATTTTTGAATTGGGTTCTTTCTATTATATCAACATCACTTTGGAACTAATTCTATTGTCCCCATATTTACTTTGTTATCTTCCCTTTTTAAACTTATGAATTTCCAGCAACACTATGAAGTCAACGAAGTTTAATTAAAAACAATGAAGCAAGTTGGACCCCAAATGGGTCTAGACGAAAAAAGAACAAATTTGAAATCAAACAATTAGACCTCAAAACATTACCCAGACGACTGACAGTTGCAACCGAATCCAATCCGAATAACTAGAAACTTCAGTTTTTAATATTTCGCCAGTCAACAAATTTGAAAAAATTGTCTCCAATTGCCTTTTAAAAACACTGCTCAAAAATAATCACTGGAAGCTGACAGTTGGCAAGTAAAAACTTTGTAGAACATATAATCACCATATAAAACAGCTTCGTCCATAAATGAACGAGTAAAGATTTTTTAAAAGTTGAAATCATCCGTTCAGAATTGTCGGCAAACACAAACTGAAATCACTGCCAACTGCCTCGGAAGGAGATAGATAAAAAATATCAAATGGCAAGCTGAAGGTGAGCAACTAAATCTATCAAAAGACTCATATGCAAGGAATGCAACAAATCAACCATCAACTGGAGACAACCTTTTGACAAAAAACTAGGAATTTATGAAAATAGGTACTTTGCAAAGTCGTCCTATCCACACTTTTCATCAACATTGAACACTTTTTGTCTGATCTTGCAATTCGCTCAAATGGAACCTTCATGGTTTGAAACCTTGGGTAAATGATCTATCTCATGCATATAAAATGAGGCTATTATCAGATTTCCAAAAAGATAAACCAATCATCTAGAAATAAACTTCAAAGTCGGCCACCAAAAAGCAACTTCAAAAACTGACCAAATGGTCTCACAAGAACACATCATCACTAAGATTTTCAGGAACTGGCAACTTGGGAAATGATTCACCCCCGTGCAAGGTACACGGATCCATAATAAACTCACCCAAAAGATCAAGTGGTAGATTACAATCAAACGCCAAAGTCAGCCTGTTAGATATGTTCAGAAATAAAACAGTGAAAATCATAGAAACCTGATTTGGAATTGGCCTGGAAAAGTAATCAGATGGATTGGCAGAGACCTCCAAATCATCAGGCAAGTAGTCTTCCAGGTCTATAGTATGGAAAAATAATCAATTATGTTTGACCATAAAGAGGGCGCAAATTATAGAGCCTCAAAGTAAGCCACTTAGGATTCAGAACAATGCACTCAGAGAATTTTGGCAATCTACAAATGGAATGACTCCAGCAAAGTGACTAAACAGACACATAGGGAGCTGAAAATTGGCATAGACATTCTCTCTCATGCCTACAATATGATGCAACAACTGACACATTATGATCCATCTCCGGGAAAAAGATACAATCAACTGAACAGGGCCTCCAACTAAACTATGCAACTGTCCATCAAATTGTTAGAAATTGCATATAGAATTAGATTGGCAAATTGGGCAAATGGATTCATCATGGCCTAAAAAATGAAACACAAGGATTATTTGACCACTAGAATATAGGGAAAAAGGAATTTTCTCAATTGGGTCACAGGGTCAAAAGTTAGAATCAATCAAACAGGGCCACTCAAAAAACTGGGCAGAATAGAGTAACAGGACAAAACTGGGAAGCCAACTTTGGGGGATCCAAAAACCTATCAAATGGACTCGAAAAGGCTTGAGCTTTCAAACATAAGCTCTCTGATATACACTTAAAACATTCCCAAAGTTGCGAGCCATGAAACCTAACATGACACAAGATATTCAAATGCAAACTAGGCCTGGTACAACGATTTGACACTTAAGAAAAATACAAATTTAAGCGAACACCTCAAAATGACTACTCCCTAAATATGTCAAATTTGAAACTTAGGAGCTGGAACCCACTGTATATGTCAAATAAAAGGTGTTGAACCTATTTCCCAAGCTATACCCCACCAAAAATCAGGATATCTTTTACAAGCATACCAATTAGGCATTCTCATAAAACCTTTTAGGAGTGCTTACCCTACCCTACAGAAAATTTTCAATTGGTCATTCCAAATTTGTGCCAAATTTGAGAGTACCAACAGTGGCTCTGACTGTGGATGTGTACCCCATGTGGGCATGTAGAGAACCTTCAGAATCTCATGGTAGAAGCAGACCACTAATAAAATCAAATCAGATCTTCTCTTTCTCTTTTCACCTTTCCCTTCTAACACCTCTTTTCAAAAAAAATGGGAACCTCTACTAAAAGAAAACACACCACACTACTGAAAGGGAAAGCGACTTTACATATAGGGAAATTATTTACAAAAGGCCCAAAGCCTCAAATTGGATTAAGCTCTTACCTCTGTCATACATCTAATTTTGATCTTCACAAATCAAAGATAAACTAAAATTCTTGCTTCCATGTGTTTGATTGAAAACACTACCACTTTCCTTTAGCATATCAAACAAGAAACAATCAGCGAATTCACCATCACCTTGCAAAAAAAAATCACTAAAACATTGTGAATGTTGATCATTGTATGATATCAAAGCATCACACTCTTCAATATTACTGACTTGCTGAAAAATGAAACATTCCGGCTCTTTTTCATGGATGAAATCAAACTTCTCATGAACATTAGTTTGCAGCAAAACATAAGCTTCATTTACATCACTGATTTGCAAACTAGGATGAAACCTTTTCACACAAACATTTGATTGCATAAGACCTGATATAACTTACTGACTAGAGCCTTTACAAGCATCCTCTAAATCTGAAAATGGATCATTAGATATCAATTCATTTGCCATTGACAAATCTGAAAACACACATGTAGACCTCTCACTCTCCTCAAGGGAGTAATCAGTATTCTGATGTACACAAGAATCATCCACATAAAACTCATCAAAATCTGAATCCACAACAACATATGAGTCATCATATTCATCGTAAACAATAGGGATTTCATGCAAATAATTTTGATCTTCTGCAAGAGGAAATAAATCAAGAACATGAAAAGAACAAGATTCAACATTTGCACTACTATCCCAGTCAGGCCTCATCATTATGTTTGGAGTCTCCACATCCTTTGAATCTAAAACAACATTGATGACTGCATCATCTGACAAATCATATTCAATTTGACTGTGGTGTAGTGATATAGGAGGACAAGAAAAATCAGAAATATACATGTCAAAATTAGGATCCAATGATTCATATTCTTTATCAAAATCAATGTATGTTGGGCATGAAATTTCAATGCTATCCTTTCCTAAATATCTGAGATATTCAGAAGATAAAAAATCTGAAATTTGTTCACTATGAAGTGAACAACAGTCATCTTTTTCACTCATCCCTTCACTGCCCTCCTGCATGATGCTGCAAATATCTTCGTTATTGGAGTCTTGGAGTGAAACCACTGGAACCCTATCATCTTGTGTAGGGAAATCACTACAGATACTTATGTCTACATCATAGTTAACATCTTGTTAGCTACACATAATTTCTTCATTGTCTCACTGCTCACAAAGCTCATTATCATTATCACAGTCAGCAAAATTTTCACCACAAGCAAATTCAACATTATCATTACTAAACTTAGATTCATCATTATCAAATTCACATCCAGCATCTACAATACTCTTAGAATTTTTAGATTCAACATCACTATATTCAGCCTCAGATATATTTTTAGAAGAAGAATCTTCTACATTTTTTATCCATTCTATAATATGCTGAATATATTGTACCCTATGAGAGATTGGTAAACTAAGTGTGTGAGGAAAACAAAGTTTAGTAAATAAATTTGCCCATACAAATTCCTGAGGATAAAAAGAAATGACATACTTCTTGATCTTATTAGTAAACCTCATGTAGAAGTCATATTGTGACTCACCCTCCTTTCTGTTCACGTTTTCTTGTAAATGAAACACCAGGCTTTCTTGAAAC
The DNA here is from genome assembly GCA_027943335.1 of Chamaecyparis obtusa. Lineage (NCBI taxonomy): Eukaryota > Viridiplantae > Streptophyta > Pinopsida > Cupressales > Cupressaceae > Chamaecyparis > Chamaecyparis obtusa. Next base: position 1,034,543 of record BSBK01000680.1, on the reverse strand, counting down.
CTTTGTGTTAACATATTTGTTTCAGCCCAAAGAAATTCAAGCTCTGATACCAGGTCTTTTGATTTAGATATGTCTTGTTCATCTCTATGTTCCATATCACTACATTGCTCAAAATCACCATACCTTTTAATACAATAATCCTCTAATGCTGCCATAGATCCTATTGAGCCATGAGGTAATTCTTTAAACCAGTCCCTTGCAATCTCAACCAAGGATATTGCAAAAAGATTCATTAGTACATCCTCATGTGTGATGTTATGATCATCTATTAAATCTAAAAACTTGTCAACATGTTCCTCAGCTGATTGCTCACCCATACCGGTGAATTTAGGAAAACAATCCCCGACTACTGATGGAATGGGATTTGGGTATCCAGGGATACCTTCAAATTTTATAGCATTACACAACCTATTCCTAAATATTTGTGACATTTTAACAAGTAGAGTAATTTCAAACTACCTCTTTTTTTTCTAATACATGTTTCCCTTCTGATTTTGTAGAAATGCAATTTAAAACTCTTGAAACATGAAAACCTCTATTATACCATATTTCTTTTTTCCATAGTGCTTTGATCACTTGATAAGGAAAGAATTTTAAAAAATCTTAAAATGCTTGGATGTATTGGAGTAACTGCAACAATATTTGATCTGAAGTCACCTCCAAATCAGTCTTCAACTTCGCAGAGCCACCACCTCTTTGCAGAGGAAAAAATTTGCAATAAGCTGAGATCTCTTTCTCCACCAACACATCAAACTTCAACAGAGTACATATATTGTTTATCAGGACTGAAAATATATCACTGTACACACTGATCAAACATAGAACTCAGAGTTGCCACTCAAATTGAGATGATTTGAAACTTCTTAAAACTAACTCTTATACACTTCAATGGAAACCACTGGATAAATGAATAAGTCAGCCAGGAGTCTAACTCTACTCGTACCCGCATTATTCTATCTTCACTTTAATAGATTCCCCAGCAAAGTCACCAATTTGTTAGAGCTTTTTCTTGTAGGATCAAACTTGGCTAATATGTAGGCTTGATTCTCAGTTTAGAGGGCTCCAAGTTTGCAAGAAAGAGTCTAATTGATGAGGATTGGATAAGATCCTCCTTCTACTTCGAGCTCCACAGGACTCAAGCAGGTATTGCCTATTCAATTGATTTACTATGTTTCAAGTAAACCTTCAAATGGTGGATTAGGTCTTCACTGCTATGCTACCTAGGCTTCTGAAATACTTTAATGAAAGTTTACTTTGTAAGCAGCTGAGAACATTTTGATACAGAGGATAGCAATAGAAACTATGAATGTGATAGCACAGAATAGTGGAATAAGGATATGAATCCTTCTTCTTTTTATGAGTACAAATCAAGGAAGGTTAACTCTGGATTCTCTCTTTAAGGAATTAGTAAATGTGAACTGTATCACCTAGATATAGTCCCTTCACAATATGCATGAACTTTAAAACATAAAAGAACTGGTAATGAACTTTTGTTCTTGATGATAGAAAGGTAATTGCATGAACAAAAGTTAAACCAGTGCCTAATCCTTTGGGCAGAAGAGTCTAAGATGAATCAACAAATAAAATTCAAGAAAATACAGTAGATTGCCTTGCAAACTACATACAATTTAGATAGAATGCCTTACAAACTATCCTCTCAGTCTTATATTGTTATCATCAAGATCTTAACACATATGTCTACTCTCTGAAATTGCATATGAGGATTTTATCCTTTCCTTGAAAGGAACTCATAAACAATTAGAGTGATTGCCTAATAATCAGTATGTTTTTATATGCCTTACAAATGAAAACATACAAGAATAAACAAAAAGTTTAAGAGACAACAACAAACATAAGACATAAATTGTACTGTATTTCATTAAAAGTGTGTTAATACATACAAAAACTTCCTGCTCAAAAAGCTTAGACTCAAAATATGAAGTCTGCTCTGCAAAACTTGTATTTCATTAATCATCTATATTGGCCTGCTCACAACATAGCAACCACAGGAGCATCCTAGGATTCTTGGCAATCCTATATCAACCAAAAATATGTTTGTCTTTGAAGGTAGATTGTCAGTTTTGATCTTTGTTTGGTGGAGTACTTGCTTGGTTTGGGAGATTGGTTTCTCAATTTTTGCGCTTACCAGGGTGCTCATCCTCTAAAGAATGCTCGGTAACTAAAGGTGTCAGTTCATTGGCACTTGGTGATAACTGTGTTGCTCGGTCATGCTTGGCATGGTCAGTTGACTGGCGTTCAGTTATTTCCTCTATTGCTCGGTGTTCTTGCTTACCGACTAGATTTTTTTGGATGGATCGGCCTGGCTGACTGGTTTCACTGATTTAGGTCGCACTCCTTGAGTTATGGATTGACCATTGGACATGACAGGACCTAGATCTAGTGTTTTATGTTCTTCTATGTGGATCTGATGACCATTTGGGGCCATCTTGGAGAGTTTATTTATTTGTAAGGCTATTTGAGAGTTGACTGATGTTTTGGGCATTTAATATTTGTATATCCTATAGAGTCGACTTGTGGCGAGGATTTAGTATTTAAGTAGATGCTTGGGTAGTTGTTTAGGAGGGGGGATTGGGAGAGTAGTGGAAGTTAGTAGCTTGTGAGCTTATGAACAGGAAGATTTCTTGGAGGTTTGAGTACAAGTTTAGATCTTTTCTGGGTGCCTACTAGTATGCTATGTGTTGCAGACCTATGCTAGCTGAATACTGATGTTATGAAAAAGATTTGGATCCTACGAGATCTTGTAGACTATTGCTTTCTTTGTATCTAGTCGTAACCGAGAAGGCCTTACAACCCAACACATTACATGTGTAATACCCCAAAAATGGGCTATAGGTTCATTAACCTCTATATCGACACATCGAATGAAATCGACATAGAAGTCCTAACCTAAGGCACATCTGCACATCATCGAATCTAATTGATTATCTTAAATCCTGCATCGGGGAATATTCCTAATTATCATAATTATCTTTAATTTAATGATTATTTGGCAATAAATCCTATTTATCCTAAAGTTTGATTAATTGAATATTCTTAATATTTAATTAATTAGATTTAATTCTGCCACTTAATTATTTAATTGAATTTAATTGTATTTATTCCTAAGTATTATTATTTAAATTTGACAATAAATCAAAATTCCTATTATTAATTGATTAAATTCTTATTTAATTAATTAAAGCAAGTTGTCATATTTAATAATATTATTTTTGGAATAAAAGTTTGATTAAATGATTGATTAACCCATAAATCAATTATTTTATTTTTCAAAAATTAGTTAAGTTGAGAATAAATCACTTTATTTATTTATTAATTCATAATTATCCATGTGCACAATCAAAGAGCAATTAAACTCCAAATCAAAAAATCAATGCAAGTTATTGACTTTTTGGAACTCAACATCATTTTTGAGTTTTAAAATTGATCTAAACTTCTAATTTGAGTTAAAAAGCTATTTTTGCATGATTTGCATGTTTTTGTGAATTAAATTATCTTTATTTAAAAATAACTTAAAAATCAAGCTGAGTTATTTGAGTGATTTATGGCTTTTATCCATGCACCTCTAAAGCCCTGGATTTCTACAAATTAAGGCTTCAGCTCATCACAATTCATCTCATAATTTTGCAAGCTTTGTCAAAGTCATCTACGAATTGAACAACTATTTTGGAGAATTGGAATTTGGAGAATCAAAGCTTATTACGAATCAAGGCTATTGTGAGATCAATTTGTTTTTTTTTTTACATTCATTTAGATTCATCTTCATATCATTGTTAGATCATTTAGCATATCATAGATCAATTTTCATATCAAGTTTTTCATCTTATTGCATCTAAAATCAAAAAATATAGATTAATTGCATTCATATTCCATATCCATCTTTTGCATCCAAATCCTTCATTTAGGTGTCATCTAGGTCACTGATCTTGATTACAAATTGAGAACATCAATCTCGCACCTATTAGAAGGCAGTAAATCGCCTGGTTAGTTTAGCTTTCAATTTATTGCACGATTTTGATTATAGCTAACCTCTAATGTTTTACTGAAGTGTTGTATCTACAAATCAGGTACAATTTTCACACACACATTCCTGGCACCCACCGTGGGGCAACCCACCTTTACATGCTAGTTTTGATTTTTTTGGGGAGCTAAAACCCTAAAGTTTCAAAGATTTAATTTTATCTCCCAAATGACTTGGATTTTTTCTCTAAAAAAATTTTTGCAAGTTGCAAACATATCAAAGAAGCTATAGTAAAAAATTTAGAATGTTTTGAGATGTTTTGAATTTTTAATAATGTTTTCTTGAAATTCAGGGAAAAATTAATATCTGATGCAAATCAGTATATTTTTTGGAAATTTTTATATTTTCAGAAATCTCTTTAAATTCTATAGGGGGTCCATTCTTTGTGTTTTAAATTTGGACGCAATATAATAGCTCAAATAGTCAATTTACAAACACTGGTCTATTTTGATAAAACAGGTCTCTAGGGCACAAATGAAGAGATTTTTCTAAAAATTTTACATTTTTGGAAAGATCTCTATTTTTTAGTAGAGGTCTCTATTTTGAATTTCTATTTTTGTGGCCAAAATCATAAATAAAAAAAAATCAGATCTTGTTGACTAGGTCAAATGCAACAAAAAAAATAAAGTTTTGTGATGGGTATGCACTTATTTTTTTTACATGGTTCAATGAATGATATGAGTTGTCATTTGGGTTAATTGTTGGTTATTATTGCTAATAATAATTGATTTTTAGAGCTAACCCTATGGTTTTCATAAGTTGAATATATGTTACATATCTTGTTTGCTTGTTTGCTTGTTGGAGAGTTCGTCACTTGCTTGCATGGAAAAGCTCAACAAGAATTGCTAAAAATCAGGTAAAATCTAGTAAGTGCGTTGTGAGGATCCTAGGTATTCTCTTTCACCTAATAAAATTTTGATTTGAACTTAAAATAAATCCCTCATGTGTCTAGCTTGAGTGCTTCTTTTCATGCTTTTGTTTTACACACTTGCATAATTGATACTAGGTTGTGACACCTTAGGTATTTATTGGTAGTCTTAGATTACTTGTGATTGATCTAGATTTCTATCTTGGGTTATTGGACTCGCTAAATCTGTCGGCCCGTCATTTTCACCCCGTGGTTGCAATATCAGCACCACATTAAAGGGGAGGGGTCTACAGGAAAGAAGCGTTAATTGTTCCACCAGGCAACCCTTTTGTGCTTTTTGGAACTCACTTGTTTTCTAAGTTGTGGACTCATTTTTAGCTTGTGTGAGGGGTTAATTGTTCCACCTTGTGGACTCACCTCATATTCTTTTTAAGCATTAAGTGTTCCTCTTTCTACTTTTTGGGTACTTTTGGTAGATTTTCTTTTTGGAAACATACATCTATGCTCACATAGTAATTAGGCCCTATGAACACTATTCATGATTCTTGAGAGATTGGCTTCCCAATGAAATCCTTCTTGATGATAGAATCCTTGTAGGTAGGGAGGATACTTAGTGCATTTCACATTCAACTTGGTTAGTGCATCTTCTTTTATTGATCGATACATTCTCTCCTAGGAGAGGTTGATAGATCATGTGGGGTAGACATCATGAGCTTTGGTGAATCAAAATTGGTTAGTGCGTCTTCCCTTATTGATTGATACATTCTCTCTCTGGAGGGGTTGATAGATCATGTGGGATTGATATCATAGACCTTGGTGAGACAAACTTTGTCTTAGCATGTCAGATTAATCTGCTTGCTTTGTTTGGGTTACAACTGAAGAGGCATCAAAACCTTGGATCTGGAGCCAAGTCCCCTTGTGGTATACTATTGTGAGTCACCTTTAGAGAGGGTTAACCATAGTGGACAATCCCTTCATAGGGAAAACTATGTTGATAGAACCTCAAGCGGTAATAGCCATCTTCATCGTGGTAGTGACAGCCGCTATATAAATGTCCTTGTGGAAGAAATCTCCACGGGTATGGTTCATTGTTGGGTTGTCAGATCTCCCTAGCAGTTCCTGAAGATTAAGTTCTTAGACTATGTCAAAACCCTGGTGCACTGGGATTGGAGTTCACCCCTTTGGATCATAAAAGTTGCAGAGTCAAACCATTACTAAAAACCCTAGCGAGGCCAAATTTTTATTTTCTAGGGTATATGTGCATCATTGCAAAACATTTTGGAACATACACAATTAGCACTTCTGAGGATTAGAATGAATAAGTCACTTGATTGTTCATGCGCAAGGTTGCTTTTACCCTTGTTCATTGTTTTCAGACATGCCTGAAATCACTTGCTTGTTGTTTTGTGTGCTTGTTTATCTATCTAGTTATTGAAAATGGACAAATCTGTTACAATCCTCAAATCTAGACATTGAAATTTGCAAACAATTCAAATTTGAAAACTCAAAATTTGCAAATTCTGAAGTAAAATCCTTTTCTGGAGTCAAAATTCATCTCAGGAGGTCAGAAAGTCATACGAGTTTTCTCAAAGGGTCATTTCATTATAGCCCATCTATCATATGATTGAGTACCCAGTGTCGTACGAGTCTTTCTGCCACTCAAATTCAAAAAATCAAAATCTTGCTAGCAACTGTCATGCGAGTTTTGCAATTGTCATTTCATAGCATACCCACTATCATACGAGTCTGCAGAGTGTCATTTGGGAAAATTTTGAAGAGTTGTTAGAAAATTGTCAAAATTGCCAGATACTTAGCTTTTTCAACCTATTTCCAAAATCTGTCGAACAAATCACTGTGTCAAGAATAGAGAAATAGCCATTGAGAATCAGTACACATGTCTCAAAGAATCAGTACACATGAAACACTACTATGATGAAGCAGATGCAAGCTATGCAAGTTGAACTTAACAATCTTAAGAAAGAAAAGGAACCTAAAGAGTTCTCCATGGAATCTCTATACTCTTTTCCATTTGATAAAGACTTGTACATGTCACCATGCCCCAAGACATAATTTGAGCAATGTGATAACCCTTATGATACCTCTTCCATGGAGAGTGACACATCCAGCTTTGGAGACTATGATGACTATGACAACAGACAATGTAATGATACCTATGACACCTCTTTTCCTAAGAGTCCTCCTCATCATGTGTTCCTGCTTACTACAAATGGGCCATCACATTGGATAGACCGTGATGGTGATCCATATGATTCTAATTTTGAAAGAGATTTTGATGGCTTTTATGGACAATACCTTGATTATGATCCATCTACTACTGCTGAGGACTATAAAATGCATCGTGTTAGCTTGAAGCATCAATATTATAAGAATCCTTCTCCTAAGGACTCTCCTGCTAAAAATAAAGATTATCTTCTCAACCAAGATCATGTTAATGCTGAACCTTTGTCTGGTGATAGTTCCCTTCCATCCCCTACTTCCTCCAATACCTGTACATTTCCTAAAGCTTCCGAGTCTTTCAAATCTTTCATAGAACCTTCATCTGACACAAACCCTGATACTTTTCATGTGGTTCCCTATAGTTATCCTCCAGGGTTACCTCTTAAAGAAACTCAAGCTAACCTTCACTTGGCTACCAATACTTTCAATAATGCTAAACCTAAAGAGCCTAAGCCTTCATATGCTATAATTCATACTTCAGCTAGTCCTCCACCATCTCTTCCAAAGTCTTCCATACAATTCCAACATGCTTCCTTGTCCTTAGAAGTGGGTCCATGTCAAGAGGACTCTAGAAATGATAAAGAAGAGAACATAAAGAAAGATCAAGATCAAGAACCCTCCATGTCGTCCACTGCTTTTCACAATGTCTCTTATCCACCTCAAGGTTCTTTTGATCCTACACCCCCTTTCCCATGCATTCCATCATGTCTTAAATCTTCTCCTAAGCAAGATCAGGCTACTACTTACACTGTTGAGCTTATTGACAATCAAAATAACCTTACTACACTTGCGCTTTCCAAAAATGATACTTCCATTAAGGTTGGTAAAAATGGTGTTGTTACTTCCAATGTTAAGCCTATTGAAAATCAAGAAAAAAATTATGAGCTTATGCTATCCAAAGATCCTTGTCAAGATCAAAGTATTCCATCTTCTTATTCTACCACTCCATGTTCATTTCCACTTTCTACTCTTCCTAAGTCTTTGCAAGCTTTGAACAATCATATCAAAGAAGATGCTCCTATTCTAGATGTCCACAATTCTATTGAAAATTTTAATGCTCACTCTAAAGATGCTGATATCCTTGGTTGTCATATAAATGCTGATGAACTTATTGATTATCCTTTTGCGTCTTCCACTTCCATCCTTGGACCTCTTCCACCACTACTAAAGGCTTCACGTCTACCTTCCATCTTGGGTCCTTATGTCCCTTCACTTTTCCCTCCTAACTCTCCTAATTCACCATCCATCTTGGGTCCTTACATCCCTCCATCTCCCATCTTTCCTCAAGATCAACATAGATGCATACCCTTGAATCCTTTTTATCCACCCACCCATCTAAACTAGTCATATCCTCCTTCTTCTTCCACAAGTCCCAAGTCTTTTGGAAGTAACTTGAATGTTCAATACAAGAAAAAGAAGCAATACAAGAATCCATCAAAAAAAGGATCCCCATGTCTCCTCTAAACGACATGGATGCATAAAGTCAAAAGAGATATCTAAGATGAAAACTACAAGACAAGTATGGGTTCCAAAATCTATTATTAAAGATATTCTCTCCAAATTACCAAAAAGAAATGAAAAGCCTACGGCTATATGGATTCCAAAGTCTTTCTTGAAAGAGTCTGGTGTTGAGAAAAAAGTTAAGTTGACATTCAAGCTTCCAAAGACTTCCACTTCATCTTCTTCCAAAAGCATTCCTCCATTCCATGCGCCTAAACCACAACCTCTGCTATCCATTCACCATATTCCTTCATGTATTCCTTCATTCATGATTCCTCCATCCTCTCACCACCCTTCAAGGTATGTGTTGATGTTGAGCTTGCCTTCCTTTCCATCTACCCTTTCACAATCCTTCCATACATTATCCTTCTACCTTCTATCATTTTTTCTCATTTACCTATTCCTCCTATCTTCCAACCTCACTCACTTTACATAAAACCTTATCCTCCATTTTTCTCTTCCATCTCCCTTTCCCTATCAACATCTTTGAGTATATCATTTTGATTCCTTGGCATATCATGGTTTATCCTTTCAAGGAGCACTATCTAAAAAGCTTGCCTTCTTCCAAAAATTCAAAAAGAAATGAAAAATAAAATAAAATTAAAAATGTGCCTTGGTGAAAACTTGGAAACAGGCACCTTGGTAGCAAAAATAAAGAGAAATAAATTCATCCTATGGTGAAAACCACTCCCTTGTGGCACCCTGGATAAGTACTGTGATGAAAACCTAGCAATCAGGCATCATGCGTAGTTCTTCTACATATTTCATCTGTTCCATCTTCTCTCTTTGATCTTGACAATGTTGATCTATACATCAACATTTGGCTATTTTGTGAGCTATCTTATGATGATCTTGCTTTCATTCCCTTCCTATTTAGCCTTCATATCCATTTTCCTCCATTCATTCTATCCTTTCGCCATCCATTTTCCCTTTGGTCTTGATCTAATAAAAAAAGAAAAGAGAAAGAGTAAAACATGATGCTTTGAAACCTCTTGACATGTCTACTCCTTTGGACTGCATCCTTTCCTGCTCTGACATTACACTTTTGTGACTTATCATATACTGGCCTTTCATTGCTCGTCCAAATGCACTTTACATGACAATTTTTTTTTCCCTAGCGTGGGTATTCTTGAGGATTTTTGCCCTTGAGGATTTCTTCCCTTCATTATCCTTCATTATCTTGTCTTCCATCTCTTCCACCAACTTGCTAATCCCTCTTGTTCTCCACCTTGCTAGACATTGGGATTGCATGATATGATCTTGCTTGGGAGTTTGCAATGGAAAAAGATGCTATCAAGTATCAGAACAAGTATCAGAACAAGTATCAAAACTAGTATCAGAACAAGTATCAAAACCAATATCAGAACAAGTACCAGAACCAATATCAGAACAAATATCAGAACCAGTATTAGAACAAGTATCAAAACCAATATCAGAACAAGTATCATAACACCTATTGGGGCTACACCTTTTGCTTAATTTTATGGGTCTGAAGCAGTACTACCTATTGAGGTTGAAATCCCATCACTAAGAATCAAAATGCATGGTCTAGTAACTGATGATGACTACAGAGTGTCTAGATTGCAAGAACTTGAACTACTAGATGAGCGTAGACAAGCAGCGTATGATCATCTCAGAGTATATCAGAAGAGAATGTCTATAGGCTACAACAAGAAAGTTAGACACCAAGAATTTCAAGTTGGTGATCTAGTCTTGAGAGAAAATCCTAAAAATCAATCCCATCGAGAACACAAGGGGAAGTTTGAACCCAACTGGCTGGGTCCCTTTGTAATCACTGCTACTTTTGGCTCTGGTGCCTATCAACTCTCAATGACTGAAGGAGAACAGCTTTGAGAACCAATCAACATTCTCCATTTGAAGAAATTCTACGCCTAAGGCATTCAATCTATGCAAAAATGTCCTAAAAAATCTTTAAAATTGGAAAATGTCCTGAAAAAATAAACATCTTGGTGAAAACCGAGCAATAGGCGCCTTGATGATTCACAAAAAAAATCAAAAAATATCAAAAGTTCAAAAAAATTGAAAACATGAAAAATACAAAAAAATGAAAAAAAAAAAAGTGCCTTGGTGAAAACCTGGAAACAGGCACCTTGGTAGCAAAAATAGAATCTCTGCCAAGATGGTGAAAACTCAGCAAATAAGCACCACTTATTTCAAAATGCTCCATCCATCAGTGCAATCTTGGTCTTTCCCAGCTTTCAGTCTTGCTTTAGTTTGTATATATCTCCTAGTTTGTTCCTGCATTCCTGTTTTCAATAAGTTAGTTTGTACACCAATCAGCTCAAGCATCTGTATCATATCAATGCTTAACACTTAGGGGCAATCAATGTCATATCTTATGGTCTCCCATGTATCTGAGATGTGTCATATCCAGTTAGAGTCCTTTTGAAGCTTCATTTTAGTCAGTCAAGTCTGTCTCATCTCTAGAAAGGATTTTGCATCTACAACAACGCAATCAAACATCAAACTGAAAATAATCTATGCTTTTTTACATGCTTTTATCTCCTTGTATGCCTACTGATTCGCATTGAAATTTTTGTATATTGTGTCCCTTCAAGCTCTTCAATGATGTCCTTTATAGGATTTAGAGAGTGATGACTGGGGACATAATCTTTTCTTTGTTTTCTGCTTGTATGTGAAAATCTAATGTCTTTAAAAATTTTGGATTGAAATGGTGTCCGATTGTAAGAGCCTCTATCTCGAATTGGATGGCCATGCGTACCTCAACCATTGATACCCAAAAAATTCAAGGAAGTTTGATCTCACTATTATCTTTTTGAGTAAGTTCTTTCTCCTACTATGAAACGCGATCTTACCTAAGGATGTGAATGATAAAGGGTCACTACGGGTAATTCACACTGGATTTAGAATGATCTCTTAACTATTTGATGTGTATGTTAAATGAAAATTGCTATATCAAAATGGACATGATACTCAGGTCATCTTGGCGCTTGTGCCTTGGTGCTTGTATCTAATCTGACATTCCAAAAATAAAACCAATATTCATATGTCCATGGTTGTTTGACCAATGGGTGTTGTATTGATTCTTGAGCATTACAAATCAATATTCATATGTCTATGGTTTCATGGCTAGTGGGCATTGTATTGATTTATCTAGTTACCTAAAAGTTCAATGATGATAACAAATCGACACATGATCAGTGAGTAGGTCCTAGGTCCTAGGGTTGCATTATCATCCTGCATGTTTCTTTGCATTTTTGCACTTTGCATGATCTCACAAATTTCTTGAACACTTAAAAGATTCTTCAATCACCTCTTCCAATCTAACAAGAGCTAAATCCCACATGAAGGTTCCTCCAATGAAATAGCAAGTAGAATCCTTTTTCGAGATCAAAATCAAAATCTAAAATCATTCATATTATTAACTACTTGCATAATCAACCTTCAATCATCACAGAAATCTAGTATTCAACTTAATTGATTATCTTACATCAAACTATCAAAATTTCAACATGGTCAACTCATGGTCAAACCTAGTCAAACTTGGTCTCCAGGACCTCTAAACAATGCATAATGCATTCTCGAACATGTTTAACCATTTTTCCAATCAATTAACATGCTTTTGAACTATCAACGTTGACTTTTCTTGTCAGATTTCAATTTTAATCCCGAAGGGGGCATGGTATTGCACATCATTCAAATTTTGTAATCAAATTTGAAATCATATCTTCCTCAGTAATCAAGACAACAACCACATCTAGTTACTGATTCATAAAAAAAAGACCTCATCGCTCAGGGCAAATCTATCATCACTTGGGGCATATCAGATTCATCAAGATCCATATCAATATGGTATTCTCCTAATCTTGTAAACTGTATTAGTTTTTGCAACCATCAGATCATAGTGTTCTTTCCTTGGTTCTTCGGCAACTGAAGGGTTTGGATGTGATACCTACTAGTTCTGCTAAGACAATCAAGTCTAGAACTGGTCACTCACTTCTTTGCAATCCTAAGGTTCAGAATCAGGCATTTTGACACTCTTTTGCAATCCTCAGTTCATCACTACTATAGTGAACATTATCTTTGGTCATTCAGGACCTATTATCTTCATACCAAATCAATATCAATTAGCTTCTGTCTCATATCAATTATCAATTTTGAATCAGTTTCATATCTTTATCATACACAGACTATCTTTGAACCACTGCGATTCGCACAGTAATTCAAAGAGGGGAAAAATGTAATACCCCAAAAATGGGCTATAGGTTCATTAACCTCTATATCGACACATCGAACGAAATCGACATAGAAGTCCTAACCTAAGGCACATCTGCACATCATCGAATCTAATTGATTATCTTAAATCCTGCATCGGGGAATATTCCTAATTATCATAATTATCTTTAATTTAATGATTATTTGGCAATAAATCCTATTTATCCTAAAGTTTGATTAATTGAATATTCTTAATATTTAATTAATTAGATTTAATTCTGCCACTTAATTATTTAATTGAATTTAATTTTATTTATTCCTAAGTATTATTATTTAAATTTGACAATAAATCAAAATTCCTATTATTAATTGATTAAATTCTTATTTAATTAATTAAAGCAAGTTGTCATATTTAATAATATTATTTTTGGAATAAAAGTTTGATTAAATGATTGATTAACCCATAAATCAATTGTTTTATTTTTCAAAAATCAGTTAAGTTGAGAATAAATCACTTTATTTATTTATTAATTAATAATTATCCATGTGCATAATCAAAGAGCAGTTAAACTCCAAATCAGAAAATCAATGCAAGTTATTGACTTTTTGGAACTCAACATCATTTTTGAGTTTTAAAATTGATCTAAACTTCTAATTTGAGTTAAAAAGCTATTTTTGCATGATTTGCATGTTTTTGTGAATTAAATTATCTTTATTTTAAAAATAATTCAAAAATCAAGCTGAGTTATTTGAGTGATTTATGGCTTTTATCCATGCACCTCTAAAGCCCTGGATTTTTATAAATTAAGGCTTTAACTCATCACAATTCATCTCATAATTTTGCAAGCTTTGTCAAAATCATCTACGAATTGCACAACTATTTTGGAGAATTGGAATTTGGAGAATCAAAGCTTATTACAAATCAAGGCTATTGTGAGATCAATTTGTTTTTTTTTTTACATTCATTTAGATTCATTTTCATATCATTGTTAGATCATTTAGCATATCATAGATCAATTTTCATATCAAGTTTTTCATCTTATTTTATCTAAAATCAAAAAATATAGATTAATTGCATTCATATTCCATATCCATCTTTTGCATCCAAATCTTTCATTTAGGTGTCGTCTAGGTCATTGATCTCGATTACAATCTGAGAACATCAATCTCGCACCTATTAGAAGGCAGTAAATCGCCTGGTTAGTTTAGCTTTCAATTTATTGCACGATTTTGATTATAGCTAACCTCTAATGTTTTACTGAAGTGTTGTGTCTACAGATCAGGTACAATTTTCACACACACAACATGTAATCGGTGATTTGATGAATAAAGATTTTTGTTCTGTATCAGATTTGTTGTTGTGTATTTTCGATGCATATTGGTTTGGTTGCAAGGTCAGTTTGTCCTTAATTGGATCCACCAACCTTGATTACATCAATTTGAGAAGGGTAAGCTCCTTCAGAAAGCTTATTTAGGTTTGAGGTATATTAGGGACTAGTACATGTGTACATTATTCGACAACCTGAACTATCAGTGCCCCCCTTGCATTCCTGATTTAGATTGGCAAAGTCTTGTTCTGGATGCGAATGAGAAAAATGAAATAAAAAAAGGAATTACACCACCAGACAATAGAAGAAGGTATGTGATACTGTTAAGAATGTAATTGTGTACTAAATACTCTTCATATTTATATGAACTAACATATTTCAATCTCTTCATAGATTGCCTGACACATCAAAGGCAACAAAGGAAAGACTAGAAAAGCACGGGCAACACAACCTAAGATTTGGCAGTGATTCCAAACTTGTTGCACGAGTTGTAAGTGTTAATATTATCAGTTTTATATGAGGAAAAATACAATCTGTAGATGGCTTTTAACAATGAAAATAATAATTTGATCTTTATAATATTTATTTATAATTTGCAATCTTTTTTATTTTGATGAAACAATGAAATAAAATTTGATGATACCAAGCAAAAATGCAAGGTGCAAAGTTCAATATAAGTCTCATAGAAGAGAACAAGAGAATTGGCTTCCAACAAGGCTATAAAGTCATGGCTGAAAGAATAAGAAGTGCAAAAGGTTCTACTGATGGATCCATCATAGTAAGAAAGCTAAATAGATGATATTTCAAATTTAATTATTTACCAATTAGTTTATTTGATGTTAAGTTCCAACATAAAGTGAGTAAATTTGATTTAAGTAAGAAAATAATGATAACATGAATGCATACGAAATTGAAATGCAGCCTGCCGATTCTGGCCGTACACAACCTGTGTGTGATGATGACAATGAGGATGTGCATCAAAGTGGTGGAGGTATACATTTTCTATTCAACTTTTTATATGTAACTATTAATACAAGTAAACATCATAAATTCATTGGTGTAGTAATACAAATTTAATTGCAATTGGTGTTTGGATTAATGTAACAATTTGTATTGCAGTTGTAGAGTGTAGAGGCCGTTGTTAAAGAGTAGGTTGAGGTTGAGGCCAAGGCTAGAAAAACTGATCTCAATGCTGATGATGTGACTAGATCAGGTAAAGAGCTATACGATTATGGCCTTTAAAGTATTGAAATAATTTAAAATGTTTTCAATTATAATCATTTTTTTAAATTTAACTCTTTTATATGTTATTGCAGATGACCCCCCTTTGCATCAACAGAGAACTAGGCATGCATTGAGATCTAATGAGAGGGGAGATGATCATGAGGATATCGATGCTCCTCTTAGCGATTTCTTCTTAAAAATGGGAAATCAAAAGAAAAAAAAGAAATGATTGTCATCTATGCACCTTAATTGATAATGACTGATTTTTATATGCCAATGAATTTAATTATGTGCTATTGAATGTTCATAAATTTTATAATGTGTTAATGAATGTTATCATGTGATAATTAATGAATGTTACATTTTATTAATGTGTTAATGAATGTTATCATGTAATAATTAATGAATGTTACATTTTATTAATGGATGAAATAATGAATGAATGTTAGATGTTAATGGCGAATTTAGAGTGATGTTAGGGGGGGGGGGCAAATGAGCTTCCACCTTCACGCGGTTGGCCTTGTTTAGTACATAATATAAAACTATTCTTGAAACAAAGTGAAGCACAATAAGGTTGTTCCTTATATAGGGTCTCAAGTGTATCCTTTATCCCACTCTCAACATTGCAAGGCTTCAAGTGGTATTTTGAGATTGGTTTCTTCATCTCCCACTGACATCTTGTATTTCTCCTAAGAACTCTTACCAAACTCTGATACATGGATGAGAAAAAGATGTCCCTTATAGGTTGCACATATATAATATGGTAGATCTAGGGAACAAATATACTACAACATAGAATGAGTCAACTTGAATCTATAGTTTCTTCATTACCAATTTAGGTTTGCATTATTTTCTCTTTTAGAAGCTTATTTCTTATTCTATAATGATTGCTAGAATGCTTCCATGGCTTTGAGCATGCAATCTCAGTGATAGATTATCATATCATATTCATAATTTGCGAAGTCTCAAAATATCATTTCACAATGAAAATTCAAATTACAAGCCATATTTTAGATTTAATATTCATCTTCATCTTCATCATGATCATAGCCATCACAGTCAGCATTTGGTTCAACTTCATTTGAACCACATTTCATTTCGGGTACCATTAGGCATGGAGTGTGGTCATACCCATGTTACCATAATAATGAGTTAGCCTATTAAATTATGAATAAAATACCTCCTGTATCATATTTATAATTTGCAAAAGTTTCAAATGTATATGCAAATAGATTTTTGAGGGTGCAAAATAGTTTTCTTAGGCACGTGGAGCCCATTTTTTGGCACCCACAACTGCAAGTGCACCCGGGATTGGCCCAAGCACCCAAGTTCCTACCAAAAGAACCCAAGTTGAACCTAGAGGAGAACAAAAGTAGAACCGGAACCTGACCTCAAATAAAGAACCAAATAACTTAGCTTTTTTCTAATTCAAGTTTATTTTGAAATTCTTCTCCAATTCCAACCTGATTATTCCATATTTTGTTTTCCAATTTTCCTTCTTCCTCACTCCAAATAAAATGTCTTTCCTTCTATGCCTCTATAATCAAATGAAATGATGCATCCCTTTGAACAAAGATCTCTTTTCTAAGAGACGTGGCTTTCTATTTAAACCATAAGAGTTTCTTTATACTTATTAATAAAGGTAATGATTATTAGCTATGTTGTTATTTCCTTTTACTAATTGTACTATTTCAAGGATCACCACCCATGACTTGGTTAAGATGATGAAGGCTAGCAATGCCTTTATTACCAAGGAATAACTATCTGCCATTAATGAATATTAATGATCATTGTTTCCTAAAGGTAATCAATGTTTGTGTATGTTGATCACCCAAGTCTTTGGTTGTGATTTGCATGTTGTGAGGTTTGTCAGAAGTAGGGGTATGACATGCTGGTTGGATTATAACATATTGACACTTACACCATGAAGAACACAAATGATTAAATAGAAAGAGAGGACCAACTGAACCATCTTGTGGTCAGTCTATATCACATTGAGAAACAACGTCAAGAATCGAGAATCAAAAAAAGAAAAGAATGAATGTGAAGCTTACATAGGTAAAAAAAAGTTTAACTCTATAAATTATTCAATCTGGCCAATTCACCTGTACTAGAACTCAATGAATTTAGGATACATCAAATAGAAGAAAATTGTCTTCAAGACCATGAATGATCAACAACATTGCATGATTATATTGAAAAGATTTTACATCAGAAAACAAAACACCAATCAATATTATCATTAAGCCATAAAATATGTCTTTAAAGTTTAGAAGCATCACAAAAACTTTCAAGAAACATAGTACTATCCAAAACAAATACCCTCCTAATGGTTCGTATCCACTAACAATACTTCTGCCAAAAAGTTCACAAATTTTCAATATTCCCTATCCTATTCTTGATTGTGAGCAGTTCTCCTTAAGAAACTTTCACTATACACCTAGAACACAAGAAACTAATCTTCTCTAATAAGCCTCTCCAACCGGTTTACAACCTCCATGTAACAAGTAACAGTTAGTTATTAACTATTTTGCTTAGTTTGGAATTGGCCTTCTCTCATTGGTGCTTTACAATGCTTATAATGATTATGATTATGATGATGTTGATGTTGATGTTGATGTCTATAATTTATTTCATTTACTGATGCTTTCTTAGATTGAATTTTGAATTGCCAAGCTAGAGAACACTTTCAAAGTTTAGGGTCTGTTCTACACGATACTCTTAGTTCCAGCTCAAATGCAACTCAACATATTTTTGATGTTGGGAAACCCACTGTAGAAACTCATCCATAGGTGTAATTTAATGTTGTGAGTCTTGGCATTGTTAATGCTATTACTTTTCCTCATGTTTCATATTTTTGAAAATGTTTCTTGGCACTATCTTCTTTTTCAATTCCTATATTTGCAGCTTTTTAAATCATTAACATAAGAATTACATGTCTTTGTCCAAAGTTTATTCTAACACTATATTATATCTTATTCTAAATGAGATTTTTAATTAGGAAAACTTGTGTTTAATAAAATGGAAGTGGTCTCAATAGCATAGAGATATAAAAAGAAAATAAATTTAGAGTTTAGCCCAAGAATTGTGGAATATAGTTTTTGTCATTTCTATACACATTGCTGATTTCATTGCATTGCACAATGCATATTGCATGGTGCATGAATAATGACTAGATGTAAATAGTTTTTAAATTTTCAATTAAAATCTACTTTGTACAAAGTCAACCTACAAACTAAGTACAAACTTTCAAGAAATTTGATGTATCCAATGACTCTTGTTGCTATGAAGATAGCTACAAGAGGTTGTAGAGCTTGATGATGAAGCTCTTGAGTCAAAGTCTCTCTTAAGTCTTTCAGCCAGATCACTATCCTTTGAGTGCAAGTGCTAGTATTAACTAGATTGAACCTTTCATTTTATCGAAAGCTTATTTTCTTTACAAATGAGTTAGAATGCTTCTATATTCTTGTCACCAGGATTAAAAGGTCTTATTACAATGTTCTTTGTTGTGGGGTAGGAGGTCAATCTTAATTGTCTTCATTGTGGGGGACAATGAAGATTTGTCTAACAAATAGCAGGTCTTCTTTAGTATCTTATAATAACATGCTAAACTGATAAAGGTGTTATCTGCATTTAATCTACTAATTAATAATAGATTAAGCATATTATGACTATGCTTAATGTTCCATTTAAATGCATTTAACACAAAAACCAAATTTACAAAACTAAACCAATGACATGTTTACAACAAAGGTCTAATAGAACTCCCAACAATTCTTAAACATACTTTATCTGATATGATGAATTCTTAAACAATTAAGGTTGGAGTAGACATAGTTATCACATAATTTTTTGTGTGGTAGAAGGAAGATTTGGCTAGGTCAAATCTTCCTTCGTGCTAGTAGTCTATAGAATTAGACCTTTATTAACAATTCATCATATCAGATAAAGTATGTTTAAGAATTGTTGGGACTGGTCCTTTGGGGTGTATTAAATAGAATAGAATTTTTAGCATATTATTATCATTCTATTTCTTTGTTGTAAACATGTCACTGGTTCACTTTTGTAATTTTTTTTGTATTAAATGCATTTTTCCAAACTAATTGTTAAATAAGAAAGCAGTAGCAGTGAGGAGGGGTCTTCTTCTGAGGAGATTGATGAAGACCGTGCACCTCAAAAACCAATTCATAAGGTACCAATCATGTTTTCTATTCACTTGTATTTTTGGATTGGTAAATCTCCTTAGTTTCATGTCCTTTCTTTTGATTAATATGGATGAGATATATATCTTACATTTAACATGTAGTGTGTTTTCTAAGGATTTTACCATATCAACTTTTAACATAAACCAAAAAAACCAAACTGATTTCTTGCCCTTTCAACTTGACAAAATATTTGCATTTGGAAAATAACTACAAGCAATTGAATGATAAATCCACATACCTATATCTTTGTAAAATACCTGGAACATCAAAAAGATGGCTAAGTGGATGCCGCCATGATTTTTATCTACTGAATATGGGGGAAAAAAAAAAGCACCAAAAAGAATTGTGTTCTATTGTAGCTCAATATACTGAAAACCCTAATAAAAACCCAACTAAAATTCTATCAAAGTTGCACTCAAAATAAAAATCATGGTAGCAGCCACTTAGGGATCAAAATAGAGAATAAATCAAAATCATTCTTTGTCCTATTTCCTTTTAACAAAGTCTCAACTATCAATGATACAATACATTTTATGCCCTAAGAGCTATCAATACAAATGGTGCCTAGATAGAAGCTCATGGGCTGTGCATTTGATAACCACAGTCAACATTTAAAAATAATGAATCGATATCCTTGAGCACAAGCACCAATAACATCAAATAATGGAGATAAAGAATGGGCTAGGGAACGACACTAGTAGAATGTGGTCATTTCAGAGAGCATGTCAACAATATACAATGGTCATTCCAGTAATATCAACAAATGTGAATCCAAAAATTTCAAAATAGTGAATCGATATCCTTGAGCACAAGCACCAATAATATCAACTATTTTCATCTATGGGTACCCTAATGTTGGCAAGAGTTCTTTTATTAATAAGGTTACTTTGCAAGCTTGAAGAAGCAATATATTTTGGAAAATGAAGAGTGGAAAGAAGATGATATTCCTAAGATCATGGATGGACACAATGTTGTAGACTTTACTGATCCAGATATCTTGTAGAGGCTTGAAGAACTAGAGAGGGAAGAAGGGCTTAGGATGGCAGCTAAGGGTGACAAGAATGATGAGATGGGGGAAGTGGAGTTTAATCCTAATGAAAAGGAAGCTCTGGCTGCAATTAGGAAGGAGAAGAAGATGCTTATCATTGAACACAGATTGAAGAAGAGTACTACAGAGAGCAGGCCTACCATACCAAGGAAGTTTGAGAAGAACAAGGAATATGGCTTAAACAAAATGGGAAGACATATTTCTATCCTAGGCCTAGATCCTTCGACAATTGGGGTAGGATCCAGACCAAGGCTAGAAATATGTCTTCCCATTATGTTATGGATATGTGTTTCATAAAACATATAGACCCGTCTAGTGATCATATTGTGTTGAAGGTGGCGCATGATGCTCTGCTACTGCAGCAACTATAGTTTGTGATGTAGATATCACAGCAAATGATAAACATAAATGTAGGCATCATGGTCATAATGTTTTGGAGATAACATAATTGAGTGGTATACCCAAATAATGCAAAGCAACCACTACTCCTCCGGTTCCAAGTTGACACAGCAGGATCCAAAAACCATAGATAAGGAATAAATTTAGAGAGCAGAGGAGGGCCATAATGACCAAAATAATACAAGGTCATGTATTATTTTGGTTGTTATGGCCCTGTATTATTTTGGTCATTATGGCCCTCCTCTGCTCTCTAAATTTATTCCTTATCTATGGTTTTTGGATCCCACAGTGTTGACTTGGAACCAAAGGAGTAGTGGTTACTTTGCATCATCTGGGTATACCACTCAATTATGTTGTATCTCCAAAAAATTGTGACCATGATGCCTACATTTATGTTTCTCAATTGTTGTGTCCCAAGACCCCTAATGACCCTTTACGACCCTTTATGATCCCTAAGAATACATCTTAGAGGTCTTAAAATATTGTAAACAGTCATAAGAGGCTCCTAGGAGGGGCCAGATGAGCTTCCACCTTCACGTGGTTGGCCCTCTTAAGTAGAGAATGTTAAACTATTATCGAAACAAAGAGAAGCTCAATAATTAAGGTCTAAATCCATGGAGATGCTAAAAAAATGATGGGAATCAATGATGGAGACTTTTTAGATTCTGAGAAGACATATATGCAATGGAAGCTAGAATGGATTTTTGTGGAGATTTGCTAGATGTGGAGATTTTCTAGAGTGGCTATATACATATGAGGGTTTCTAGATTGAGTACCAGTGTAGATATGATGATTTAGTAACCTACATCTATAAAACCTTCCCAAATATCCCTTCTTTGGCCTCCACTCATACCTCTTCTTAGAATATAGAAACTTTGGATACTATTTCTCATCCATGCACAAAATGTACTAGAGATCGTATAAAATTACTTCAGGCCTCCAATATTGATGAGTTGCACAAGTGTAAATTTTTTTTGCAAGATTGGGATCAATTATATTGTATACTATGTAGTGTACATAAAGGCAAGGTAGTGATTATTCTTGACGATTGATAGGTATAAGTCTTCCAAGCATTACCCAATAGCTAGGACTGTTACCTATTTAGTTTCCATACTATATTGGTAAGTTGATTTCACCTTTAAATTACAATATGGACTTAATAGTTGATGTCCTAATTTGTAGAATGGATTGGATGCAAAAAATGAAGTATATAAATGCAGAATGACAACCATAAACATCAAAAGAGTGCATAAAGGTACACCTCTACAAAATTACTATTCAGCTTATGAAGATGAATTATACATTTCAGTGCATTCATATTATCAGATTATGTACTCTAAGTATTGATCATGCTCATTTTTGCAAATTCACAGTGATCATTACATTGTGCATTCAAACTGAATGTATTAGACAAATGTTTTTTCAAGGTTACATCTTGCATACTGAAACTTGGAAGAGAGCATATGTAGAAAAGAAAGTAAGAGAGAAGCATCATGAAGTCTAGAGACCTTTGTATTGCCTTTAAGAGGTCTTCTAGTTTCTGGAGTTGTTTATCTACATCATATGAAGTCTTCATGTCTTGGTTTTGTCTATGTCGATCTTGCATCCTAGGTCTTCTTCTAGTCCTATCCCGCATATGGAAAAGATGTTAGATCCAATTGGATCTAAGCAATACATAGTTCACTAAAAGCACCATATATCAATCAAACTTCTAGGACTACATATTTATTGATAACATCAATGCAATGGAAAGATATGCATCTGCATTAACAGAATAATAACATCAAAGAGTCATCTTTATGAAATCCTTACTATATTTGAAGCATGCATTATTAAAAGAGGAAAGGAGATGAAGTTCATGAAATTTGGTACAAGGTTGTTATATGTTATTATGAATTTAATAGCATGAGTATCAACTATATGAAATGTTATAATGATGCTGGAAATAATTATATGCAAAAGGAGGATAAACAATTGTGTCATTCAAGTGTGTTATGCATATAGAGACATGGTGTTGAAAGTTCATAAGTTACATATATTAAAGGGAATATATAGTTATCATGAGAAGAAATATGTGCTTGAGCCTCACAAGGTGTACTGCAATCATCAAAGAATTGGTACAGAGGGAGAAGATAGAAAATAAGATCAGTTTTTATACTAATTTTGTTTGCTTCATGTGCAGATTGAAGACTAAAAGGACACATAATCATTACAGTAAAATATAAAGAAACAATGTGTTGTTAATATATTGTTCATTTGTTGGATATATGCTAAATATCAAGATTAAGGTTACATGAATCTGTTTATGGGTGTCACGAGCCCGTGCTCGAACCTCATGAATAAATTTTGTTGCTAAAAGTGAAATATGTGTTATAAACTTGTCATATTTGAAATTATTGGTCTACAACAGAATTTCACAAGGTGAGAAATCATGCATTATGGTTTAGAATGAAAGAGTATTAAAACTGTACAAATTATTGCTATAGTGGATTTTCAAATACGCTTTACAAAATGCTACAAGAAATGTATTTTAAACTTTCAGTATTCTATTCTTCTACATTTCATATTTTCAAAGATATATACTGCTGCCATACAAATGTGGAATACAGAGATAAAGGTGAAAACCCAAATTTTATGCAATGGTGCAAATGAACAACATGTATTAAGCCATGGTTTTGCATATGTGTTTTCATTAACATGGTTGAGTTCACTGCTAGAGAAAGCCTTGAGCTTCCAGACTAAGCTCATATTCATCAAATGTTGCTAAGATTACAAAATTTGTTACAGAGTGCCAAGTGAAGATCAGATAGGAAGCTAAGAAAAACCCATGTGTAGTACATAGCTAAACCTGAGCCATGCCAGTCATAGCTAAAGTTCATGGAAAGGAGCCAAGAATCAAATAGGCAAATAGTGGTACCTAGCCTTTATAGAGAGAAATAGAAGATATAGAAGATAAGCTAGACACAAATGTGGTGCCATCTGTAAAGAAAATAATTATAGACAAAAGAGATTGTGGGCCAAGCCTCTCTAAAGCTGGCATGGCCGAAAGGGTAGCTGAGTGGGGACTAATGTTTAAGACGGATGATAAAACAAGGAAAGCCCAAGGTGTTGCAGTCAGAACATCTGGGGAAAGTATAAAATCTAGAACTTCTTGAAGAACATCTGGAAACTCTATGAGGACATCTGAAAAGTCTAATTGTGGCAATGAAATGGGGGTTACTCAAGTTTTGAAGGAATTAAAGGATTCATTATCAACATTTCAACAAACATTTGTTGTCTCAGCTGCAACCAATCCAGATTATCCTATTTTGTATGCCAGTGTAGGTTTCTTCAAGATGACTGGATTTGCAGCCAAATAAGTAATAGAACTGATAAACAAAAACAAAGCTCATCAACATGTCAGTAAAATAGGAAAAAGGCTCAAAGTTGTGCAGATAAATGAAATCATAGGCAATACAAGGGGGCCCTAATTTGATGCAGTCAAACATGGGAAATCCAGCATCCAAAATTGTGGAAAAGAAAGTTCTAGGTTGGTATAATATAAAAGAAAGAGATATACTTATCTCATTGATGAAGCCAAGCTGAGATCTCTCAAATATGAATAAGGGTCTGCCAGTTCACAATCCAAGAACTCCAAGAATCCCCAAGTCAAAGTCCGATCAATACACTTGAAACACGATGATAATTCTATGCCAAAAAAACTCAAAGTATCATCAAAATAAATCACTACCAGTTTACCAGTATGTGAACTCTAGATTTGCAGATAACCATGGCGGCAGCACCAACAAAAACCCTAAGCTCTCTTCTAAAAGCTATTAAAAGCAAATGAGATAAAACAAAAAAAAAAGCCTTTGCTCAGTTTTCATAAAACTTGGAGTCCACAATGCATGGAGCATACAGAGCCATCTTTTAACATGCCATGACAGATTCTTCACATGCCTTGAATTTAAATAGAGATATTTTAAGATAGGGCCATGTTAACCTTAATTCGAAGTGCATGTTAGACCTTCGAATTAGGTTAAGTCATGCACTTCAAGTTAAGTTTTGTTAAGTGGAGTCTTATATTTTAAGGTTTTCCTTAATTATAGTTTAGAATATAGTTTAGATATTTAAAATATATTCTTTGATATATTTTAATATATTCTTTAATATATGTTGATATATAGTATGTAAAAGATTCAAATTATGAAAAAATATCAACATTAGGGACCTAGAGTTTAGGGTTAATTTCATTTTTGAAATTAGCCTTTAAGGCTCAAAGTTGGGGTACTAATCATGCCTTAGATTTAGGGATATGCTATTTCAGAGGGGCTTGTTGAAGGCTAATTTGTAAGCATTAGTTGGGCCTATTTTTGCGGAGATCTATCTATTTTTTAGGCACTTTTTAGGGGGAACTCTCATTTTTAGAATAAGCCTTGGAGGCTATTTATTTGAGCTCAATATTCATTGTTAGGGGTTCAGAGTTTTCGAAAAAAGAGGTGTTAAGTGAGAAAATTGTTCCTTCACCCTTTTTATTTTATTTTGTAACCATTTTTACAGGTTTTGAAGGAAATAAAGCAGGCTTTTCTAATTTCATCATCTCTAATTATCATGTCCAGTCCTATTCTTATTTTTTGCATAAAGTGTTGTATTTTATGTAAGCGGGTAAAGTGAGTTATTTTCAATTCCTTTCCTATCTTATTAAAAATAAGGCCTTTTTGTAGAATATGTAAGTTTGTTGTCAGTTTTTATTGTTTGTGGTTTAAACCCTAGCAATGAATTCTAGTCAAACTTTATGTTGAGTAGAGAATAATAAATCTAGCTCAGTGATTTTGTAATTAGGAATGCTGGTTTGAAGATCCTAATAGATCTGTGCCAAGTTTTGGTGTATCACCCAATTTCCCATTCAGTTTTAATCTTTCTCTCTTTTCCCCATCAAGTTTTCAATTAGGAGGTGATATTCCATATTTGATAGGAACCGGCCTAGAATCCGGAGGTTCAATCACCTACATAGTTTACCCACAAACTCATGATTGTTCCCATGTTCTCCAGAATTTCTAAGTGTTTAGGTGCTTGGATTTAGGGTCTAAATTCTGGAGTTAACAGTTTTTGGCATGCCTAGTGAGACCAAACTGTTTGACAATTTGGCTGAGCTTCATATCATTGCTTTTTTGGTGTGGAAAGTAGTGTTATAGCCTTTGGAGATAGGATTCAAACACATACCTGGTGACTTTGTACCAAGGATTTGTTGGTTTCAAAAGGTCAAGTGCTGGCATTTTTCAGATTATTCTTTATATTTAGATTTCCAACTTATTACATAAATAGAAATGTCATATTATTGTGGCTAGCAATAATACTCACCATCCTATCATAAGCATAGTGCTCAATGGGCTAATTATCAACCATATGAAAGTCATCCTAAGACTATTTTTAGTCCAAGCTACCATACCTTAGGAGGCTATTAGTATATTCAGTATGCTCCCAGTCAATATGCCCTTGTACAGGCTTATGAGAAGGCTCTCCAATAAGAAGGATCATGGGCATGGGCTCAAAGGTAGCAAACGTAGAGTTATAACTAGTTCCAAGGAGATTATTTTATGCCTGATCAACATGTAGATATTTTCAATCAGCCTCAAAGCTGTGACTGTGTTAAAATGAAAAAGTCTTATGAGCCTACCAAGCTTGTTCAGCCAAATCAAGAGCAATGAAATGAGGATCAACTATATGAGCAGCAAGTGAAACAAT
Source organism: Chamaecyparis obtusa (assembly GCA_027943335.1). Taxonomy (NCBI): domain Eukaryota; kingdom Viridiplantae; phylum Streptophyta; class Pinopsida; order Cupressales; family Cupressaceae; genus Chamaecyparis; species Chamaecyparis obtusa. Next base: position 1,007,773 of record BSBK01000680.1, on the reverse strand, counting down.
GGGAAGAAGAGCTTGATCATCAAATTGTTGTTAAGGAAGCAGAGATGAGATTGCAAATTATTGTACAAAGGACTCCTGAGCATAAAATTCCAAGCTTCATGCATGTTGGGCAAGGTGAGTCTCCTAAGTCTATTGAATGTAAAGTTCCAAGTTGGAGAACTCCTATGTCTAGAGAACCTATGAATAGAGAGCAAGTTAAGCCTTTATTTCCAACTTTTAGTGATATCCTTCTAGCACAAACACCTGTGATAGAGAAATTGCAGCCTTATGAAGAATTGAAGCCTATCCTTATTCAAGAACATAAAGGAAAATTAGATATAGCTGATCATGAAACTATCAAGGTGGTTCCATATGTTTCATCTCAAGATCAAGGAGACTTTTTGGACTGGCAAGAGATGGTTGTACTTATTTTTTCTAAGTTACCTTCTTTTGTTGATCAAGAGAAGGAAGAAAAGATTCTTGTCACTTTAGTACAACAGGGTGTTCAAGATCAAGGGGCTGATCAAAGCTTAGAATAATGTTTTGACAACATTATTGCAGACTTCTATGAGAAGCTTGTTAAGGGATCTGAATTAGTGCCTATTCAAGACTGCTCTATTTTGGATGGTGTTCTTTCTAAAGATTTCATGCAAGAATGCAGGTTGGAACCAAGTGCCCCTAATTCCCAGTGGATCAATAGTTTTGATGAGCTCCTAGCTGACTTAACAGAAGATGATGATCCTTTGACCATAGAGGAGGAATTGACTTGGCTATTAATAATGAAGGATAGTCATGAGAAATTAGAAGAAAGTAAAGAAAATAGCAAGCAGAGCCCTAAATTTAAGCTCTTGAGGGGCTTCCCAATCAGGCATATTCTCAGAGAGGAGCCTAAGTCTGAAATTTCAAACATTATAGAGAAAGACTGACACATTTATTCACCTAAAATATGCATTGATTTTAATCAAATCCAAGAGTTATGTGATCTGGTCTATTATTTTCAAGATATGCTTCAGGAATTTTAGATTCTTCAGGTTATATTGCATATCTTTTCAGTTGCATGTATGCATGCATCTCATCCATTATTGGTGAGAAAAGGAAGCTATTTCAATCAATATGTTAATGGATGTATCTGAGGCTTGGATGATTGGTTAGCTTAGGGTAGATTAGTAGTTTTTAGTTTTAGCTTGTTTTCTCTAAGTGTTGGGCACATTTCAGTTAGTAGTTAGTAGTTAGTAGTTTTCTGAAGGCTGCAAGTTAGATAAATTCATGGCATAATTGTTCAGAAATGTATACATCAATCCTAAAGTGAAACATTAGATATTCTAAGGTTTCAAATTAGGCGTAATGGCCACAATCCAAAATAGGTCATCCATGACCTTTCCTAATAGCTTGTAGACTTTAGAAAGAAGACAAATTTTCAAGAGAAAGTGTTGACACAATTCAAAAAATGGACTCAAATTTGTTTTCTACTTGAAGCTAGTTGTTTGCAAATCTATAATTGTATCCCATCAACATCATCATACAGATGTACACCTCAAAATGATGTAAAGTCACTCATAGAACTAGTATAGCACCAATATGATGATGTTGAAGGTAGAAAAACTCAAATTTCCTAAACAGCTAGCAAGAGGTATTTTGTTTCAGCTTCAATTTTCAGTTTTGTAGTTGAGTAGTGTGTTTGAATTTTTTAGAGTTGCCAATTTTTTCAAGGTTTAATAAGGTTCAATTTTATCAAATTTTGAGACTCTGTGTCAAATGGAATACAAAAGGTAGCTAGTCTATTTTGTTTAGCAGGAAAACACCCCTGAGAGGTCACCAAATATGTTACCTATTTAGTTTCCATACTAAATTGGTAAGTTGATTTCACCTTTAAATTACAATATGGACTTAATAGTTACTGTCCTAATTTGCAGAATGGCTTGGATGCAAAAAATGAAGTATATAAATGCAGAATGACAACCATAAACAGCAAAAGAGTGCATAAAGGTACACCTCTACAAAATTACTATTTAGCTTATGAAGATGAATTATACATTTCAGTGCATTCATATTATCAGATTATGTACTCTAAGTATTGATCATGCTCATTTTTGCAAATTCATAGTGATCATTACATTGTGCATTCAAACTGAATGTATTAGACAAATGTTTTTTCAAGGTTACATCTTGCATATTGAAACTTGGAAGAGAGCATATGTAGAAAACAAAGTAAGAGAGAAGCATGATGAAGTCTAGAGATCTATGTATTGCCTTTAAGATGTCTTCTAGTTTCTGGAGTTGTTTATCTGCATCATATGAAGTCTGCATGTCTTGGTTTTGTCTATGTCAGTCCTGCATCCTAGGTCTTCTTCTAGTCCTATCCTGCATATGGAAAAGATGTTAGATCCAATTGGATCTAAGCAATACATAGTTCACTAAAAGCACCATACATTAATCAAACTTCCAAGACTGCATATTTATTGATAACATCAATGCAATGGAAAGATATGCATCTGCATTAATAGAATAATAACATCAAAGATTCATCTTTATGAAATCCTTACTATATTTGAAGCATGCATTATTAAAAGAGGAAAGGAGATGAAGTTCATGACATTTGGTACATGGTTGTTATATGCTGTTATGAATTTAATAGCATGAGTATCAACTATATGAAATATTATAATGATGCTAGAAATTATCATATGCAAAAGGAGGATAAACAATTGTGTCATTCAAGTGAGTTATGCATATAGAGACATGGTGTTGAAAGTTCATAAGTTATAGATATTAAAGGGAATATATAGTTATCATGAGAAGAAAGATGTGCCTGAGCCTCACAAGGTGTACTACAATCATCAAATAATTGGTACAAAGGGAGAAGACATAAAATAAGATCGGTTTTTATACTAATTCTATTTGCTTCATGTGCATATTGAAGACTAAAAGGACACATAATCATTACAGTAAAATATAAAGAAACAATGTGTTGTTAAGATATTGTTCATTTGTTGGATATATGCTAAATATCAAGATTAAGGTTACATGAATCTATTTATGGGTGTCATGAGCCCGTGCTCGAACCTCATGAACAAATTTTGTTGCTAAAAGTGAAATATGTTTCATAAACTTGTCATATTTGAAATTATTGGTCTACAATAGAATTTGACAAGGTGAGCAATCATGCATTATGGTTCAAAATGAAAGAGTATTAAAATGGTACAACTTATTGCTACAATGGATTTTCAAATATGCTTTACAAAATGCTACAAGAAATGTATTTTAAACTTTCAATATTCTATTGTTCTGCATTTCATATTTTCAAAGATATATACTACTACCATACAAACGTAGAATACAGAGATAAAGGTGAAAACCCAAATTTTACGCAATGGTGCAAATGAACAGCATGTATTAAGCCACGGTTTTTCAAATGTGTTTTCATTAACAAGGTTGAGTTCACTACTAGAGAAAGCCTTGAGCTTCCAGACTAAGCTCATATTCGTCAAATGTTGCTAAGATTACAAAATTTGTTACAAAGTGCCAAGTGAAGATCAGACAGCAAGCTAAGAAAAACCTGTGTGTAGTACATAGCTAAACCCAAGCCATGCCAATCATAGCAAAAGTTCATGCAAAGGAGCCAAGAATCAAACAGGCAAATAGTGGTACCTGGCCTTTATAGAGAGAAATAGAAGATACATAAGATAAGCTAGACACAAATGTGGTGCCATCTATAAAGAAAATAATTATAGACAAAAAAGATTGTGGGCCAAGCCTTTCTGAAGCTGGCATGGCCAAAAGGGTAGCTGAGTGGGGACTAATGTTTAAGAAAGATGATAAAATAGGGAAAGCCCAAGGTGTTGCAGTCAAAACATCTGGGGAAAGTATAAAATCTGGAACTTCTCAAAGAACATCTGGAAACTCTATGAGGACATCTAAAAAGTCTGATTGTGGCAATGAAATGGGGATTACTCAGGTTTCAAAGGAATTAAAGGATGCATTATCAACATTTTAGCAAACATTTGTTGTCTTAGATGCAACCAATCTAGATTATCCTATTTTGTATGCCATTGCAAGTTTCTTCAAGATGACTGGATTTCCAGCCAAAGAAGTAATAGAAATGATAAATAGAAACAAAGCTCATCAACATGTCAGTAAAATAGGAAAAAGGCTCAAATTTGCGTAGATAAATGAAATCACAAGCAATACAAGGGGGCCCTAATTTGATGGAGTCAAACATGGGAAATCTAGCATCCAAAATTGCAGAAAAGAAAGTTCTAGGTTGGTATAATATAAAAGAGAGAGATATACTTATCTCATTAATGAAGCCAAGTCGAGATCTCTCAAATATGAATAAGGTTCTACCAGTTCAAAGTTTGAGAACTCCAAGAATCCCCAGGTCAAAGCCCAAGCAATACAGTTGAAACACGATGACAACTCTTTGCCAAAAGAACTCAAAGTACCATCAAAAGAAATTACTGCCAGTTTACCAGTATGTGAACTCTAGATTTGCAGATAACCATGGTGGAAACACCAAGAAAAACCTTAAGCTCTCTTCTGAAAGATGTGAAAAGCAAATGAGATAAAAGAAAAAAAAAAGCCTTTGCTAAGTTTTCTTAAAACTTGGAGTCCACGATGCATGGAGCATACGGAGCCATCTTTTAACATGCCATGACAGCTTCTTCTCATGCCTTGAATTTAAGTAGAGATATTTTAAGATAGGACCATGTTAACCTTAATTTGAAGTGCATGTTAGACCTTCGAATTAGGTTAAGTCATGCACTTTAAGTTAGGTTTTGTTAAGTAGAGTCTTATATTTTAAGGTTTTCCTTAATTATAATTTAGAATATAGTTTAGATATTTTAAATATATTCTTTGATATATTTTAAATATTTTAATATATTCTTTAATATATGTTGATATATAGTATGTAAAAGATGCAAATGATGAAAAAATATCAACATTAGGGACCTAGAGTTTAAGGTTAATTTCATTTTTGAAATTAGCCTTTAAGGCTCAAAGTTGGGGCACTAATCATGACTTAGATTTAGGGATATGCTATTTTGGAGGGGCTTGTTGAAGGCTAATTTGTAAGCATCAGTTGGGCTTGTTTTTGGGGAGATCTATCTATTTTTGAGGCACTTTTTAGGGGGAACTCTCATTTTCAGAATAACACCTGAGGCTATTTATTCGAGCTCAATATTCATTTTTAGGGGTTCAGAGTTTTGGAAAAAAGAGGTGTTAAGTGAGAAAATTGTTCCTTCACCCTTTTTTTGTTATTTTGTAACCATTTTTACAGGTTTTGAGGGAAATAAAGCAAGCTTTTCTGATTTCATCATCTCCAAGTATCAAGTCTAGTCCTATTCTTCTTTTTTGCATAAAGTGTTGTATTTTATGTAATTGGGTAAAGTGAGTTGTTTCCGATTCCTTTCCTATCTTATTAAAAATTAAGCCTTTTTGCAAAATATGTAAGTTTGTTGTCAGTTTTAATTGTTTGTGGTTTAAACCCTAGCAATGAATTATAGTCAACCTTTATGTTGAGTAGAGAATGATAAATGTAGCTCAGTGATTTTGTAATTAGGAATGTCAGTTTGAAGATCCTAATAGATCTATGCCAAGTTTTGGTGTATCACCCAATTTCCCATTCAGTTTTAATCTTTCTCTCTTTTCCCCATCAAGTTTTCAATCAGGAGGTGATATTCCATATTTGATAGGAACTGGCCTAGAATCCATGGGTTCAATCACCTACATAGTTTACCCACAAACTCATGATTATTCCCATGTTCTCCAGAATTTCTAAGTGTTTAGGTGCTTGGATTTAGGGTCTAAATTTAGGAGTTAACAAGGACTAAAGATAGTAGAGCTCAATAGACCATCATAGTTGGTCTCTTTCTTCAGTCTATATTATTGACAAAACATTTTACCTTTCATTAGTTCATCAAATGTGGGGATTTAAAATATTTCAATAGAATATTTTTGTGTATAACGTACATTATTTTAGTTTGATGCTAAACAAATTTATATACTTCACATATTTGTAGACTACAAGGATGACCATAAAGAAGCATCCCCTCCCATGGCTTGAGTAATGTAGGCCATGGGAGGAGATGCTTCTTTATCACCATCCTCATAGTCTACAAGGGCGTGAAGTAGATAAATTTGTGAAACATCAACTTAAATAATTTACATTATCATGAAAATGTTCTATAAAATTCTTTCAAATCTCTGGATTTAATGAGCTAATGAAAGGTAAAACATTTTTTCAATAATATAGACCAAAGAAAGAGGCCAACTATGAGGGTCTCTTGAGCTTTGTTATCTTTAATGTGCATATCTGTCATTTTTTTGATGCGAATGAAAATTATTTCGACCGTGGTGCTATACCTCTGATGGGGTTTCTTATCAGACATTCACTGCCAACCATCGCTATGCCAACAGGTATAATGTTAGAGAGAACTCCTTTTTGACAGATAGTTGCAACAAGAATGCTATACCATTTATGGGTTTACCTGTGGGATATTCACTATAGATCCATTGCTATCCCAATAGGTACAATGTCAGAGATAATTCCTTTTCAAGAGAAAGATGTGACAGGAATTCTATACCACCGACGGGTTTACCTGTTGAACATTCATTGCAAATCCATCACTATTCCAACATGTAAAATATCAGAGAGAACTCCTTTTCGATAGATACTTGTGACAAGAATGCTATATCTCTGATGGGTTTTCCTGTTAGACAATCATTGCATAGGCGTCGTTATTCTAACCGTGAGTTACAACGGGACCTCCACATGGTTTTTTAGAGTTCTTATAGGTCTACTATATGAAATTCCATAACAAAGTTGTTATTCATGTGCTAGATTATGACAGAATAGTATGTCGAAATACCAATAGTTATCACTTCCATAGCAATTTGCAATGCAAAAATGTTGACAGACACATCTGTCGAAGTGTTGACAAATAGGCATTGCAAATTTGACATATAGCCGTCAGAATATGGCCTCAAATGTACTAGTGACTAATTTTAGAGTTTTCATAAATTTCAAAAGAATTCCATTAGTTTACACAAATGATGAATGGGTTAATGGGTCTTCATTTATAATGCATTCACCACAACATTAAAATTAAAGTAAATTATAGTATGAGAATATATACACACATAGAAACACAATTTCCTTTTTATACCACCACATAATAAGGAAGATAGATACATGGAGCTAATCAAATAGTTGGTTATACTATGGCAATGTTTAATAAATATAATGCAAGATAATATGAGATATAAGAAGAACATTGCATCGATCCAAAATATTTTCTTATATGTTTGTTTTGCCACAATACTCTTATTATAGAGGTTAATTCTTACAAGACAAGTTTATTTATGTTACAAGGAGAGGGAGGGGATTAGGGACATTCACCTCTATCATAAATATTTCAACCATCTTGATAATGGAGGTCCCATATGTTTTTAGCTATAACTTTTGACACCTAGCATCGATCTAACATGAACTTTTAATGTGCTGAGAAATGCTATCACCAGGCATCATAAAGAGAAAGCAACTAGTTTGTATTCTTTAACGCTTTCAATTATTTGGTGGCATTAAATGATTAGTTACAATTGACTAAAATGTGTAATCTTGGAAATCAAGCATCAAGTGTCAACAAAGGCCAAAATTCTTTATTTCAAAATGTAATTATTCAAAAAGTTACAATATGGGATTATGCATAAAATAGCTTTGCTTAATTGTGTATCTCTATCATTTTTATATTGCATACTTGGAATATGGGTTCTATATATTGGTGGCTAGGGACAAGGCCTAAATATTTCAAAGATGAAGGAGAGAGTGTTTTTCAGAAAATGGCTTGGGCTATCATCTCAGACTATGCATATTATTTCCTTATGAAAGAAAATAAAGATAAATTCTTACTTTGGATGTTATGGATATTGTTTTCTATTCTTCATGAACTATTCTTGTTCCTCAATATTCATGAGATGAGGGAAAAAAATTACATTACCCTTAGTATTGTGGTTGAAATTATTGATCTCTTCATTTCAGCCTTTTTTATTGAGTTATGTGAGTTTTTTGGGCACAATTGGTGATAATTATTTAATTCATGGAATTTAAGAACCTCTCTTGAATAAAATTCCAAAAAATCCAGAAAGTCTTAATCCAAAAATAATTCCTTATATAACATCAAACTTTCTTAATTGGATGTCATTTTCTTGGACAAACCTTTCGTGATTTTTGCCATAAGAAAATTTTGGACATAGATAATGTATCCTAAGTTGTTAACATGGCTAATCATGTTTACTATCGTTGATATTTGTAGCATTAGTCAAATAAATAATACTGACTATATGATTATTATGAGAAATGATTTATTATATACATACATATATATCAATATATAATAATTGATATTACTATACACACATATATATATATATATAAAGCTAGAATATAATTATTCTCATAATAACTAAATAGTCAAATTGATAAAATAAATTAATGAATAGACATGTCCCATGAAGGGACATGTCTCTTCTTGTCCTTGTCATGTATAAATACAAAGAGAATGATGCATTTGGAAAACACATACAATCAGACAGTTTTTTTACATTTACAATGATCTTAAAACCTTAACATGGTATCAAAGCCAAGTTGCAAATGTAAGAGAGTAGATTTTTGATGGTGAATGTGTGACTATCTTAGAAAATATAGTCTCGGTACGAGGACCATATCTCACAAATACACAGTTGGATGTTTCTAAATTTTGGATATGTTGGTGAAAAACAAATTTAAAAGAATCTCACTGGAGCGATTGGAGACAAAATATCAGATTCAAAAGTTAGAACCGACTATGTACAGGTTTATGCAAAATCTATAAAGAAGCATATGGTTTAGTCAACTTGTGACAATTTTGATCATATTGATTGAGAGGGAGTTCACTATTGAAGGTGAAACACTTCTGAGGTATACTTGATATAATTGATTATTATACTAATTGTATCATCTTAAAATGGAAGCACTTCCATCTTGATAGGTTTAGCACCCTCTTTTAGTGCATTTATCATGATAGACTTGCATTTAGGATGCATTTGTACTTGATCTCTTCATTCTAGGTGAAATTAGGGTTAGGATCCCAAGGGTCCTCATTGATTTCGCTTCTCTATGGCTCTATTTTCTAGGTAGGATCTAGGAATAGGTCCTCCTAGCCTTCATCATGTTCATTATGGGCCTTTGTGTCCTTTTCTGGCAATCTGGCCTATTTTGTCATCATTTCTAAGTCTTTGGGCATCCCCGTGACCTGTTCTCTACACTAACTAGATCTGGACCCCTAGGTCAAGGTCAAGGTCAAATTTGACCTAGGTCAAGGTTGAGGTCAACTTTGACCTAGGTCAAAGTTGAGGTTGTCCTTGACCTTTGTCAAGATTTGATTCCCCTTTTCAAATTTTGGTCCTGGAGAACCTCAAAATCAATGTCGGGCTTCCGGATCTGAATGCGGAAGGGTTTTAATTTTAAATTAATTTAATTATTTTCCCTCCTTAGCTGGTTATTGTGATTGGACCATAATTCGGGGTGAAATTTGAATTATGGGCCCTTACATTGCCTGAGGAGCCTCACCTTGAAATCTCTATATAAGCACTCTCTTTTGCATTCATTTCAAGAAGTCATGAGAAGAAAGAAAGTGATGGTGAAGTGAAGATGAAAGATTGCAAGAGGATTATATAGAAGATCAAGTTCTTGTTGATATCAAGCATTTTTTGGATATTCTTTGGAGCAAGAAAGATTCCTTCTTCCTTGATCCACCATTTTTAATATTCAAGCATTCAAAGATGCAATCATGGGGTATAAATTACAGATTGTGAGTTTGGTAAGAGTACTTTAGCCTTAGGGCTTGGTATGATTTCTTTTCATGTTCAAATCTATACATTTCTTCCTCATATCCATTCATGCTAGGGTTGTAATCTAGAGGATTAGATCTTGGCATTACACATTCAATACACACACATTCTATTACATCCGGCTATTTGTGGAGGTGGAGATCACCAAAATGGGGGTTTGACTAAGGTAAAACCCTATATAGCCACCCCAAAAACACCATTTTCAGATATCTACAGTCGCTATTTCAGGAGTTGCATAGTAGATCTAAGTACCCTTTTCACCAAACTTCTAGGATCTATGAACAAAATTTTCATCAGAGCAGTGCAGGTTAAGGACAACCTTTAGGGGTAAGATTGTACCCTGAGGTAAGATCTTACCCCGCATTTGGGTCAAGGATGACCTTCCTCAAAATTGAAAAATCCTTATGGGTTTTCTCCATCTCTATTTTCCTATCCTAGATCTGGTTGAATAATTTGCCTAAAATAAACACAGACACCAAAAAATAGGTATTTCCAGATCAGTTTTATGAGGTATGTATTTTATCTTATCTAATTTCAAGTATTTATAGATTTACATTTTTATCAATTCATATGTATTATGGGGAATGTGGGCTTAGGATCTCTATTAGGTACCTTGTTAAAAACCCTACCTATATCCATGTTTTCCACCATTACATTTTGGTGAACCTGTTTACAACAACTCTTTCTTTTTGGTGTTAGATTTTCATCTTGTGTTAGATATTCCATGTTTATAAAAGTAGATTTGTTTTATGCTCTTGCATTTATATTTCAAAAATACAAAAAAATTGCAAAATTCATTTAAAAATACAAAGTATTTACATTTTTCATGCTTGTAGAGTTACTTTGTGTTCAACATGTATGATTTTTGTTTTGAATAATTTGATGAGGCTTTTATTGTACAAGAGGATAGATCCCTTCATGAGGTACATGGAAGTGAGGATGAAAATTATTCAAATGAGATTTCCATTGATCCTATTCCTATTTCACTCTCCTCCACAACCTCTTCGATTGATCTTTACCATAGGGTGTGTACATGGTTGCCTTCATGTTCTACTATTTGCAACATTGATAAACCTAAAATGATATATCCTAAACCTTTTTTGATGGTAAAAGGATATCCTCAAATAAAAATTAAGGGTAAACCTAAAGATCCTTTAGATTTCTTTGATAACACAAATTCCATTTCACATGCTTATCACACATGAAATAATCCTCAACCTACTATTCCAGTTTCTCTACCACCTTCTCAACCCATGCTTTCTCAATCTCCTAGGTTTCCTTCTACCTTTAAGGAGTATGACTTAGTTGACCAATTACGTGCTACTCCTGGTAAGATATCGTTATGGTAATTGCTTCAAACTTCCCCGACATATCATGAGGTATTGTAAAAGGCTTTATCCACTCTTCCTGCTTCACCTCCTAATCAAGAGAACATTCATTCTATTTTTGAATGCATGCATACTATGCCTTCTGTACCTCCTATTGTTTTTACTGATGATGATTTACCTTCTCTTGAGGTGCAGAATCAATATGATGCTCTTATGGTTGTTATTTCTATTAATCAGAGTATCATTCATAGAATGTTAATTGATAATAGATTTGGGCTTAATGTTTGTAGCATGGATATGCTTAAGGAAATTAAGGTTGAGCTCACAACTATTCAACCTGATAATGTCCCTTTATGTGGATTTGACAATATTGCAAAAAAAACTTTGGGCATTATTACCTTACCTGTTAAAGTTGGTCCAGTTATTCTAAATACACCTATTCATGTTATGCCTAGACCTCTCAATTATAACATTCTTCTAGGTAGACCTTGGTTACATACTATGCATGAAGTTCCTTCTACTCTTCATCACAATGTTAGGTTCATTTATAACAACTTAATATACACATTACATGTAGATGATGCATTGAATCCTTGCCTAAATATAGAATATGTTAAAGTCTCTAAGCCTCTTCAACCAAGCAAAGTGATTGAAAAACAATCTGAGATAAAACAACCTAAAGCTCCATCTTCTTCTTTGACTGAGGATGATTGGGGAACATTGGAATTTAATCCTAATTTCATTAGAGAGTATAAGGTCTCTAATTTGGAATTAATGAAACAACCAAGTGAATTTGAAAAAAAAGTTTTTATGTCTTCCCCACTTTTTGAGGAATTAAAAAGTAACTTTGTTGCCGCCTCGATTGAAGAAACAATTGAAACAATAAAACTTGATTACTATGATATTGTGACATATGCCACTTCTTGGACTCCATATGATATAGCTGATAGATATGGTTCTGGTTATCATCTACTTAAAAAGTGAGGATTTAATGGGAAAGGATGTGGTAAATACGAGCAAGGTATACAAGTGCCTTTGGATAATGAAATTTATGATCATACATATGGATTAGGATTTAATCCTTATAGACAACCATCACTTTTTCCTCTTAATGTTAATCATATCTATGGGGGATAGTTGAAGTTGGTTAATCCACTCCTCCTTGACATTAATCAAAGACCTACTTTGGATATCTTTCCTGAAGATGAAGCCTTAGTGGATTTTTTAGGAGTTTATGAGGACTTACCTAAGTTTCATCACACGACAGAAGCCTTATTGTTTAAGTATATATGCTTATTTTGGAGAGCATGATGGACATAATATTTCTCCTTTACCAAGGGATTCTCCCATACAAAGTGATTTGCTAATAATTGAGACTGTTGATATTCAAATGGATGAAATTGACTCTGAAAAGTTGAAAAATTTTGGGAAATGGTTGAATCAGGATGAACGTAATCAATTGGTTTCCCTTTTACTTGAATTTAAGGAGATTTTTGCTTGGACATATTCAGATATGTCGGGCATAGATTATAAGATTATTACTCACAACATTGTTCTCATACCAAATGTGAAACCTGTGAAGCAGAAAATTTGAAAGATGAATCCATGAATTGCTTTATAAGTTAAGTCTGAAATTGAAAGATTATTGGATTCTGGATTTATTCATTCTATTGATTATTCAGACTGGATTTCAAATATTGTACCCATTTCAAGAGGATTAAACAAGATAAGGATGTGTACTGATTTTAGAAACTTAAACAAAGCATCCTTAAAAGATGATTTCCTGTTACCTAATATTGATATGATTGTAGATTCAATAGTGGGTCATGCTTTATTATCTTTTATGGATGGTTTTTTGGGCTATAATCAAATCTTTATTCCTCCTAAAGATCAATTTAAAACCACATTTATAACACCTTGGGGAACATTTTATTGGGTCATGATGCCTTTTGGATTAAAAAATGTGGGAGCAACTTGTCAACGAGCTATGACCTTGATTTTTCATGATTACATTCATAAGATTCTTGAGGATTATGTGGATGTGTAATCACCTAAAAATGGACAAAGATAAAATCAAATAAAATCAAGGAAAAAATTGAAGTAATTGAATCACAATGCATAATTAGCCGATCAAAATTAAAATCAAGTCTTAATTCGAGATAAATCAAAATTGAGAGTGTTTTAATCAAATGCAATCAAATCAAAATACAATTAAATCAATTAATTATATAGTCTTGGATTAAATTAAATTCAACCCATTCAAGGGGTACATGGCTAAAATAAATCAATTAATAAATATCAATTACTCTCAACAACCCAAAATGAGAGGAAATTTGGGCAACCAATGAGATTTGAGGAAAGGCATTCACATGGATCAAGCCAAATTCAATCTCAATCACACAAAGTGAAAGAGAATCTTTTCCATTGATCTTATCTACTTGTCCCAAGCTTTGAGGACACAAACTTTGCATTGTCTTCAAAGGGTGGAACCAAAGACTCAACCAAGGCTTAATCATGATCAAACACAACTACACCCCCTACCATGGGAAAATCTATAAAAGGAAGGCCTAAATCCTTCATAATTGATAACCACACATTTGAGAATCGCATTGAACCTCTTGCAATTTAAGTTTAGAAATGCATTTGAGAGCTTAATTAGTATTTACTTTGATATAATTGTTAGCTTTAACTTGTTTATCTTATCATTCTCATTCTAGGACTGTCATTAATGGAAGCTTGCTAAGAGCTTTGTATTAACATTCTTAGTTAGAGAGCCATAAGATGCTCAGTTGATCATTAATTTTCTAAATAGTTGCTCAATTTTGGTTTATTTAGTTGCTATTTCATTTATTGTTCAACCTTAATTCTATGAAGATACTTTTCTTAGTATACAAAATGGCACCCACCGTGGGACTCTAAGCCTCATTTCATCATTTTCATCATATTTTGTGTGCTTGTATTTTCACTTTTCTGTGAATTTTCTACAAAAAATAGGCGAAGTCACACATAAAAAGGATTCAGTCATGCCTAAAGTCATTCTGATGATGCTTCAGATCACTTTTCTGACACCCAAAAATTGCTAACTCACGCCTGGTCGATCATTTCTCTTATGTCTTAAATTCTTTCTAGCCACCTAGAAGATGAATGCTCACGCTTGTGAGCTAAATTGTTTTGCCTTTGCTCATAAAGTCATGCCTGTGACTTAAGAAGTGTCACAAATCTACTATTTGTCACCGCCTGTGATAGACTTTAACTATGCAATTTACAAAGATAGTCACGCCTAGTATCTGCTAATTCACACCTAGTATTTGTTAAATTATCACTTTAAATAGATCATTTTATGCAATTTGCAATACTCTTTACGCTTAGCAGATAAATTTTTTATGCCTGATTAACTTTCAATGTCACTTGTGTCACTAGAAAGTAATGCTTGCTATTATTAAAGTTACACCTGCCAATAGTTTGATCACATGTATTAGTTGGACAATGACGCTTACTGTCTGTTGTTTTAATTTGCTGTCAGATTGATAAATTCAATTACCTAACTCTTTGTCTATATGTTTTTACTATAAATGAGCAAGCACAGAAAGGTCCAAAAACCAGAGAGTAAATTTAATCAAGAAGGCAAAGCTTTGGCTAAGAAGATCGGAGAACTTTGAGCATATTAAAGTGGTTCTTGAGGAATCACAAGAGGAAGAAAACTAGGTATATCAAAACTATCTTGCAATTATAGAGGCTTACAAAACAAAATTTGTATCTCTCAATTGGATTTTTACTCCTTAGTTCAAGTTTTTCCTTGAAAAAATTTCAAATAAGATGCTTAAGGTTCATTACATAATTCTTTGCTTCTTAAATTTTGATTTGGTTTCCCTCATTGTGATTGTTGGTGTTGACTAACTTGCTAGTGTAAAAGCACATTTGGAAGGAGCTATTGCCAAGGTAATGTTAAAAATGATGAAATTACACAAAAATGCCCCTAACTTTTGTTAGCTACAAGGAGAGGTAAGCCTCAAAACTTGGTGATTTGCATGCTTAAATTGTGGCATTGTCCTTTCAAAATCTAGTAATTTGGATAGCTTAAAGGAATAAACCAAACACTTAATCAAAGCCCCTTGTTTGTGGAAGAGATTAGAAATACTCAAATCCCTATAGTTAGTGGGTGAAAGAAATTGAACAACATTGTCTATTGTGTTTGGGAACTAAAGGAAAAGTTAGGGATATGCTCTTCACCTTTTTGTGAACCAAATTCCCAAAAGCTTGACCTTAACTCCATTTTCCTTGATTTGAATGAACATGCTAGAGAATTAGTGGGCTCACCTCCTTAGTTTTGCCTAACAAGGCCAGTGAGAGGGACAGCCCAAAGTGGGATACGCTTGCTTTTGTTGTGGGAATCCAACCCACTCTAAAATGAAATGCATGCATCCTTAATGGGGTGTGTGACAAATGGATTTTAAATTTTTTCAACTTCCTCTAGTAGTCCTCACGGATTGTGCCAAATCATACCTTTGTGCATGTGGAAAGCCCCTTAACATACTTGGGGGATGAAAGTTTAAAGTCTATTTGAACGGAATCAATATTAAATCCTTGATAAAATAGTAAGACCACCTTTTAGAGCCATGTTTATGAACCAAATCTTGTGCTAGGTAGGTGTTTGAAGTGTCTTTTTGTGCAAAACCCGTGATAACATTCTTCAAATCAAAAAATTTGTGTTGAGTGGGTAAAAAGAGACAAGTGAATGCATGATTGTTGTGTTTGAAATACATAAACAAGTGAGAGATATATCCATTGAAAACTCATCTTATATTTTTAAATCTCTTCAATATAAAATCAACAATTCTCAAATCAAGGATCATTCCAAATCAAACCCTTGTTGGATGTCAGTTTCCACATGATCCCACACATAGAGGGTATCATGACAAGGAGATAACACTCTTTTTTCAAACAGAGGGCAAGAAGTTGAATACCAAAGTCTTTTCAAATATCCTAATCAAGAAGAAATATTTCCAAACCTATTTGAACAAAGACTTGGAGGGATGGATAGAAATTCGGCACATCATAATCACAATACCAACAATGTCAATCATAATTCTAAAGAAACACTTGAAGAAAAGGTTGAGAGAGCTTCCCAAGACCTAGAATTCCTAGAGGTTATGGATAAATTGATAGATAAGGATAAGGAGAACTTTTTCCTAAACCTAGCCCAAAAGGGAGTAAAGTTGCCTTATGATTTTGATATTGACCAACTCAAGAAAGACCAACACCAAGATGACCCCATGAATGTTATGAATAGGTAGATAAAGGCCTTCCAAAAACAAATTGATACCATGAAGAAGGCAGTTGAACCTAAAGCCTTTTCCATAGAGACTTTGTGTCCTTTCCCTTTCGACAAAAGCCTAGTTATGGTATATTTTCCCTTCAATACCATTTTTCCTAAAATGATAATTACATGGGTAAAATAGACCCACATGATCATCTAAGAGAGTTTTGCACCCTAAGCATAGAGTTCATGCACAATGATATGTATCTAATGAGACTTTTTCCTAGAAGCTTAGGAGGTCCCGCAATGGAGTGGTTTTCAAAACTACCCCAAGGAGTAAAGACCTTTGAGGAGCTAGCCTCCAATTTCATGACCCATTACTATTATAACATTGAGCATGAAATCACAATGCTCAAGTTGTGTGATACCAAATAGAAAGATGGAGAGTCCTTCTTAGGATTCCTACAAAGGTGGAGGACCGTTTTCACAAGGTATGCACGAAGTATCCCTGAGAAAGAGAAGATGGAAATCTTCACCAACAATTTGACCATGGAAATGAATTATAGATTACAACTTCAATGTCCACCAACATTTGAAAAACTCATTGAAAATGGGATTAAGATTGAAGATTTTTTGGTCAAGAGATGTGAGATCAAATTATTTAAAGATAACAAATCCAACAACAACAACAACACCAATAACAGCAATAAGAATAATTATGTGCCTAAGTATTTCAATAATCAAGGGTCCAACAATAACAATGATAAATCTAAATCATGGATAAATAATAACAAAAAAAACCTTGTGAACAATGGAGTTGTGGAGGCCCACAACTTAAAGTCAACCCCCTTTATCTTACCATATGGAGCTAATTCTTCAAATAATGTTAATCAATCAAATAAAGCTCCATTTAATTCCAATAATTCCAACAACAATTCCAACACTTCCAACAATAATGTTAATGGGAAAAAGTCAAAATATTCCTACTCCAATTATAACAAAAAGAAATTCACCTACTTAGGTGAACCTTTGGAGAATGTATTAAGGACGTTGGTTGCCAACAATGTCATCATGTTACCTGATATGAAAGATTATGAACCTCAAGTTAAACCTTATTGGTGGAATGATGCCCATCATTGTGAATATCATCAAAATAGAGGTCATCCAACCAATGAATGCATGAGATTAAAACACTTGGTGCAAGACTTAATAGATAATGAAACCATCAAAATTGAAGGACCTCAAAATAATGAGGACCACATGGATTTCAAGAATCCCTTTTTGAATCATGAAAAGGGTGAGTCATCTAATGCTAATCAAAATCAAAAGAAAGGCAATGAGAAAGTGAACTTTTCTCATACTTATGACAACACGATCAATACTTTAAGAGAAGAAGATAATACTAAAAATGTTGTTATAGTAAAGAAAAATTCAAGAGAGGCATCATCAAATGTTGTCACTAGGGGGAAAGCATAAAAAATTATCCTACCTAATAATGCTCCTAAAGTGGTGGTATCAAATCAGGCTTCAACTTCATCATCAAAACAATACAACTTGGTTGATCAATTACAAAGAACTCCCAGTCAAATCTCTATTCTTGAGTTACTCAAATTGTCACCAATTCATAAAGACATTTTGGAGAAAGCTTTATTGGAAACCAATGTGCCTCTAGACTTGGAGGTAGAAAAATTTCAAAATATGGTGGGGCACCTCATTGCACCCCATTGCCTATCATTTTCTGAACAAGATGACATGTCTCTTAATCATCCTCAAAATCTGCCCTTACACATAGAGGTGTTGATTCACAAGCATAGAGTGAAAAGAGTCCTTATAGATGGAGGAGCTAGCCTAAACATTTGTACCCTTAGCTTGGTGAAATCCCTAGGATTTTTTGAGGAGGCTATTGACCCTAATAAGAAGATAACCATAAAAGCCTATGATGATGAAGAAAGAGCCTCAAAAGGAGTGGTAGTATTACCCATAAGAGTTGGTCCCATGCAAAAAGAGACCATGTGTCAAGTGTTGGATCTAAATTTGACTTATAATATCTTGTTAGGAAGGCCATGGATCCACGAAATACAAGCCATTCCTTCAACTTATCACCAATGCCTAAAGTTTCCTTATCTAGGGCAAGAGATAATGATAAGTGGAGATCTAAACCCATTCCAATATTTTAATAATGTCAAGCCTATCAATGATTCCTTAGTCCCACACAATACTAAAGGGTCTATACCTAATCAAATGGAGCAAGGTCAAAGTTCTAAGGACATCCCTTTGTTGAAAGGAAAAGAAAATATGGAAGAAGAGGTTGTTATTAAAGATACACAAAAACTCATTAACCTAACTACATCAACTAAAGGAAAAGAGAAGGTTAATGAGGATAACATTATTGAAGAATCAAAAGAAGACCATACCAAAGCTACCTGAGTGTACACTAAAGAGGCCCATTATCAAAAAATGGACCAAATGATGAAGAATTTTGATAAGCAATGCAAGATCCAGAAAAAAGGCGTAGGTGAATACTCCTTATCTATGATGGACCTACCTTTATCACCCAAATCCTTTGGAAGACCCTCAAATCTACCCCATAGATAAAATGAGAACTTTTTGAGGGAAATTACATCATTCACCATGGATGAAGAAGACAATGAGATCCTAAATTGGTTATATAAAGATGAAGAATCAAGTGCACATGTTAAACATATTCAAAATATAACCATTCCCACACATCAATATGGGAAAGGGTTTTCAATCATGAAAAAGATGGGGTACAAAGGTCAAGGACCTTTAGGCATAAAGAATTAAGGGATCATTGAACCCATAGAAAGTACATGGTGAGATTCCAAGGAGAAAATAGGAGTAGGGTATCTTTAGGAAGGATACACTCAAAAACATTATCCCAAACTTTATAGCCAAATATTACAATTAGAATCTCATAGTGATGAGGATTCTAATGAATGGGAATGAGAGACCCTATCAGATGAGTCATGTCAAGATAAAGGTATTGATGTTATCCATACATATGCTTCGACCAAAGATAAAGGACCAATAGCATAATCAACTTCAAATCAAGCATCTATTTCTAGCCAAGTGGTTCTAAATGAGGGGCCAAGTATAGAAATAGAGATCAATCAATGGGTAGGTATACCTTCATGGAGACCTACTATGGAAGAATCGAATGTTAGGTTTAATCCACATGACTTTTATCCAATGGAAACCTAAGAGGATTCTAGTGAGGAGGACTTTGATCCTTCTTCTTTAGAACATTTAGAGGAAGCCCATGTTTGAGAATTTCAAGATACAATGTATGAACCCTCCAATAATGAGATATACACCCTAAACCCAATCAAAACAAACCTAAGTGTTGACCCATTAACCCTCATACACCTGAACTTAATTGAATGGAATTCCATTGAACCAACTACCCTTCCAATTTTCTTGAATGACAACATGGTGTCCCAATACCTTAACATGGTTGAACCCTCTTCTATTAGTGAATATCAAGAAGAATTGATCAAAGGAAGCATCCAAACTTTCAATCCGAGAAAAAATGAAAAAAAATGAAAAAAATAAAAAAGGAAAAGAATCAAGTGTTGAAAACCACATTGTGGCAACATTAGATCAAGAAAAAAATAAAGAAATAAAGGATGTTTCCAAAGGTGAAAACCCAACTGAGGAACCTAAGGAAGGGAGTTTGGATGCTCTACCAGAACATTATGAGGAAAGATCTCCAATCTTAATTGAGCCAACTAAAAAGATAAATATTGGATCATAAATAGAGTTGAAGATCATCCAACTAGTAGCATCACTATCTAGCGAAGAAAGGACATAATTCATTAAGTTCTTTAAGGAAAGACAAGTCAATTTTTCATGGTCTTATGATGATTGCTAGGTTTAGACCCAAATCTGATAATGCATCATCTAAATATCAAAGAAGGAACCAAACCTGTTAAGCAAAATCTAAGGAAGATGCATCCTCATATAGCACTACTTTTCAAAGTGGAGTTAGAAAAATTATTGAAAGTAGGATTTATAAGGGCCATTGATTATGCACAATGGATCTCAAATATAGTGCCAGTATCAAAAGTAGACAAATCAATCAGAATCTGCATGGACTTTAGAGACTTAAATTTGGCATGTCCTAAAGATGACTTCCAACTTCCAAGCATCGATGCCATTGTGGACTTAACAACAAGACACTCTATGTTTTCACTCATGGATGGATTTAGCAGATATAACTAGATAAAGATAGCACCATAAGACCAAGATAAGATCACTTTTACATGTGTATGGGGTACTTTTTCTAGAATGTCATGCCATTTGGGTTAAAGAATGCAAGAGCGACCTATCAATGAGCAATGACCATAATATTTCATGATATGATGCATAAGTTCATGGAGGACTATGTGGATGATATATTAGCCAAATCTCATTCAAGAAAATAGCACCTTCCAATTTTGGTGAAATTTTTTGAAAGGCTAGAAGAATTCAAAGTGAGACTTAACCCAAAGAAATGTGCATTTGGAGTCCAATCTGGCAAACTACTAGGCTATATTGTATCTACAAAAGGGATAGAGGTGGATCCTAATAAAGTAAAGGCTATCATGGAAATGGAAGCATCTAAAAACATTAGTCAAATGAGACCTTTACAAGGAAGGATACAATCCATTAGGAGATTTATCTCACAATTAGCGGAAAAATGTCATAATTTCACCCAACTTTTGCATAAGGATACAATCTTCAAATGGGATGAAAAATGTGAAGAAGCCTTTAATCTATTGAAAAAATATCTCATGAATCCACCAATCTTGATGCCACCTATCAGAGGCAAGCCCTTGATCCTATACATTTTAGCAACAGAGAATTCATTGGGGGCACTTTTAGCACAAGAGGATGAAATAGAAAAAGAAGTCAAATTCAAGCTAAACTGTACATTCATGGAAAGGGCATGCTTGGTTGTGGTTTTTGCTTCCCAAAAATTATGCCATTATATGCTAGCCCACAAGATAAGGCTCATTGCCAAAATTGACCCATTGAAGTATCTACTTAGTAGAACAACATTGAATGGAAGGCTAGCAAAGTGGGTGATGGTACTAAGTGAATTTGGCATAGAATATGTTGATAGAAAATCAATCAAAGGACAAGTCATTGCTGACCAATTAGTTGAAGCACCACTTCAAGATGATCATCCCATCCAAGTGGAATTCCTAGATTTAGAGATTGTGAATGTTGAGGCAAAAACATGGAAACTTTATTTTGATGGCTCCTACACTCATCATGGATTAGGAGCCAGCATACTTCTCATTACTCCTCAAGGCTCTACTATCCCTAAGTCTTATAAATTTCTATTTCCATGCACCAATAATATAGAAAAATATGAAGCCTTGGTTATTGGAATCAAGTTGGCATTAGAATGGAAAGTGACAGAATTAAAGGTTTATGGAGATTCACAATTAGTCATAAATCAGGTCAATGAAGAATATCAGATGAAAGATGACAAATTGGTACCCTACAAAAACATGGTGGACACTCTTAAGAAGTATTTCATACTTATTACATTTGATCAAGTGCCAAGAGAAAAGAACAAAGCAACGGATGCAATGGCAACTTTGGCTTCACTTTTATAAATGTTTGATCAGAGTACCAGATATGAATTCCTAGTAGAAGAA
The DNA here is from genome assembly GCA_027943335.1 of Chamaecyparis obtusa. Lineage (NCBI taxonomy): Eukaryota > Viridiplantae > Streptophyta > Pinopsida > Cupressales > Cupressaceae > Chamaecyparis > Chamaecyparis obtusa. The sequence continues at coordinate 985,652 of BSBK01000680.1, read as the reverse complement.
GTGGATCAACCCACATTTGACCCTACCCACCCTTACACCATTTTCTTGTTAACTACAAATGAATCACCTTGGTATGGACCTATTTACACTTACTTGAAAGATCAAATCCTTCCCATAGACCAAACTAGGAATCAAAAGAAAAGCTTCATTCACCAAGCTGCCCGATACACCATAATTTCTGAAACATTGTATCAAAAAAGTCTAGACAGAATGCTCCTTAGATGTTTAGAAGAAGAAGAATCAAACGTAGCCTTGTGAGAAATCCATGAAGGAATTTGTTGGTCACACTCAAAAAGATTAACCCTAGCTAAGAAACTTCTTAGGATAGGATATTTTTGGCCTACGATGGAGAAAGATGCTTTTAACTTTGCAAAAACTTGTAGAAAGTGTCAATTCCATGGAAACTTGATACATGTGCCCACACAAGAGCTTCATCCGATGACAACACCTTGGCCATTCTATCAATGGGGTCTATACCTAATAGGCATGATTTATCCACCATCCTTGAATGGTCATAAATTCATCATCATGACAACTGAGTACTTTACCAAGTGGGTGGAAGTTGTACCCCTATCAACTGCAATAGGAAAGAAAATATCTTTGTTTATCCTCAATCATACTATTTGTAGATATGGCATACCTCATGCTATCATAACGGATAATGAAAAGCATTTAAAAAACAAAGACCTAAAGGAATTATGCACCAAGTTTCACATGATTCATCATTCTTCTTCAATCTATTACCCTCAAGGTAATGGACAAGCCGAAGAAACAAATAAAAATATCTTGAAAATTTTGAAGAGAACGATGGACAATTCAGGCAGAGATTGGCACATCAAGATAAACCCAACCTTATGGGATTATAGAATGAGCATAAGAATGACAATAGGAGCTACCCCTTTTTCCTTATTCTTTGGAGCAGAAGCAATTTTTCCTTTAGAGGTAGAACTTCCATCCTTGAGGATATCTATGCATGGTTTAATAAATGAGGAAGACTATAGGGTTGCTAGGCTGCAAGAACTAGAACTCTTGGATGAGAAACAGAAGCAAGCATTTGATCATTTGAAGGCGTACCAAAATAGAATACCAAGGGCTTACAATAAGCACATCAAGCCAAGAACATTTCAAATAGGTGACCTAGTTTTGTGAGAGAATTCCAAGAACCAAGCAGAAAGAGAAAAGAAAGGAAAATGGGAAGAAAACTAGTTAGGACCATTTCTCATTGTTGAAAATTTTGGGACCGGCACCTACAAACTAGCAAATTATGATGGTGAAGAACTACAAGAGCCTATTAATAGAATACATCTAAAGAGGTTCTATACATGAGGTAGATGAAAGAGTATAAAGAGTATCAGATGAAAGGCATCATATTTATTGTACATAGTCAAAAGAGATCTTGAAAATACCAAAAACATTTGAAAAGCAGAAAAGATAAAAAATAGTGGAAAATTGAGCATGAAGAAAGCAAAAACATTCATATATGATCCTCAAAAATATGTTGTCTTGGTGAAAACCTAGCAAATAGGCACCTCGATGATATGAAAAATACAAGAAAAGAAAAAAAGAGAAAAGTGCCTTGGTGAAAACCTAGCAAATAGGCACCTCGATGATATGAAAAATACAAAAAAAGAGAAAAAGAGAAAAGCTTTAAAAATAGAAAAAAGAGCTAGATCCATTCAATCAGTGAAAACCTGGTAAACGGGCACCATTGAAAGTCCAAGTCAGTTGCATACCTAGAAGGTCACCTTGTAAATATTGCATTCACCAGCATTTGTATATATTGCATAATAAAACCCCACAGTTGCATTTGCAAGTACCTCAAGATTTTGGTCACCTAATCTGAAAATTGTCCTAAGTCCCACAAATGAAATCAATATCAAACTGGGGGTAATCTACTCAAAAGGAGAAAGGATTCATCAAAGCAAGCTTTATTCAATCAAGGAATCAATTCATCAAACTCAAAAGAGGAACACTTAATCAAATCTACATCCCAAACCAATTTGAGCCTAAAATGAAAAATTTGATCCAAGAATTGAAATGACCTTACCTTTATTAGGATTAAAAGTATGAAATGGATGGAACTACACTTGAAATATGGATTTGAAAAACATTGCAAAATTTTTTCTAAGTGTTAACTCAATTGATGGAATCATGTCTTTCTAGCAAATCGATGAAAGTTTTAGACTAGACAAGCTATGATGAAAGGATGATATTTTTCATGATTTCTGAATGATTGTATTAAAATAAAAGTTTTAAACCATGTATTATTTTTCTAAGGATGTGATCATCAAAGAATCATCAAGGACTTGTACATAGGATAAAATTGAGATTCCCGCTTGTTTACACAAATGGATACCTTGGCTATTTTGATCTTCAATATCATAATACCAAAATCCACTTGCAACATAGAATCTGACAAAATCGGTATTCTCACTCTCATGATTGGCTTCAATCAGTGATATTCATACTGAAGAGAGATGGGAAAGAAAACAAAGAGGTGCAAAAAGTATTCATATCATCATCGTTGAACTAGAGATGGTTGTACTAAAACAGGATTCCAAAAACACTCAATGATGATTATAAGCTCCAAATTTTGAATAATGATAGTTAGCTACATACATGTTAGATTAAGTGCATTGTATATAATGTTTTACCTTTCATAGCTTAATTTGCAAGGGGGCACATTAATAATCTTGGTTAATCAAAGCATTAAAGAAATGGGGGGTTCAATTCAAACATCTCATCCTTGATTTCAATCAACAAAGTGAGATTATCTTTTGCATTCATGCATAGCATTAAAGATCATTCATTAGCCATATATTAGGAGAAAAAAGAAAAATAATGATTACTCATACATCATTTTCATACATGTAATTAAAGATAGAACTACATACATCTGAAAACCCAAAAATATAGGGGCATTCACATGCATATTTCCATAAAATACTTTGCATCCATACATTGAAAACAAAGGAAAAGCATGTCATAAATCCATACATCAATGCATTCATCTATCTATATCATAAAATAAGATACATTGCATCCATAGCATAATCACAAGTAAATGCATCATAAACACCATATAGCTGCATATAAAGGTAATCTCATACCAAAATACATCAAGAGAATCAAGGAAGTATATCATCATATAAGTGTTCATCAAATGATCCAGTACATTAGTATATTAAGATACAAATGTCATGAAAGTGATACATCAAGTGTTCCGATCAATAAAACATCATGAAACATGATACAAGGACATCAACAATGAGTAACTCTATCAAATCATCAAGATCCCATAGCAACACCCGATCCATCCCTAGCACCTAATCCATCTCGACCTCTATCATCCTTTCTATCTTGTGAAGGAGGAGCCTAAGAAGTGCTCGCTACACTAGGTCTCTAAGTCACATGAGTCATAAACTGCTAAATCAAAAGAGCTACTTGATCCAGTCTACCCACAATAGTAGATATATCTGGCCTCAATGATTGAACATCCTGTGCTACACTATCAATGCTAGGAGAAGCCTGTGAACTCTACCCCATATCGTGTTACTCCTAAGCCTGTGGAGGCACCTGTTGTGCTAGAACCTAATTCTGCTATGCTAAAGCAACCCTCTGTAACTGAACTAAGGGATCCTGTCCACCAGGAATCTATCGAGCAATATCTATATGTACTTGTCTCTACTTTCTCTATTGTCGATGAGCTCTATGATGTCTATCCACTACTGCTCTAGGGTGTACCTCAGCTACATCATCTTGTCCTCTAGCTCTAGCCCTATCCTAAACATGTCCACCTCTCACTCATGGTCCATCTCCTACTCTACCAATAGCCTAAAGTGTTCTTTGTCCTCACCATCTCTTACATCTCCTACCACATCCATTACCACCATCATCACCACCACCACCATCATCTCTCTTATCCCAGCCTGGGATAGGCTCTGCTGGATCAGTAAATCAAGGAAACCTATTGCGAGCCCACCAATCTTGATACTCATGTGACATCACACCACCTGCAACACCTGCAAGCATCTCCCATCTGTAGCATGCCAAACTAGCAGTCTGATCACATGCAAACTGATAATCAATCAGAGGACCCCACATCGATTGCTCTGCCTATATATGAGCATATAATGTTGCACCCTGTGGCATATCTTGTAATCTACCATACTGGTGAGACACTCAGCCAAAGCACAAATGCTCAATCATAGTAGTAGCCCTACCAATCATCCATTAAGGAGCAAACATATAGGCAAGCTCAGCATCATTCTCCCTCCAGTGCTCACATCCTATGTATGGTCACCACTAAACCTGACCAAGATAATCAATCTATTAGTTCCAATACTCAAGCTTTCCCAGATGATGCTGGAAAACCATGCCACTATACATAAAAGCATACGAGAATCCTCAGCAACAAATCCTATCAGAAATAGGCCTAGTAATGGGAAGATTCTCCCATACCCACAACTGCAAAATCACTACACCTACTGATAACAAAGTGGTCTCTCTGTAGACAACCTCATGTAAATCATGATCAAGTTGTGCCAACACACAGGAACCCCAATCAAATTGTCAAGGCTGAGAAAGTAAATCCACAAGGATCCTACCCCATCCAACTGAGAAACCATGACCTCACTAGTCGGGAAGTAGGAATCCATCGATAAGAGCACCAAGAAACACTGGTAATGTCAGGAAAGAAGAAAACTATGGCCAAGTAATAGTATCATCATCTATAGTGTTGTCTCCAAATACTCATCTGCAGACTGTGCTATCATAAATAGAATCATAATATACTAACTCTCCTCGGCAAGGAATGTGTAATAGTCTATACACATCCTCTGGAGTGATAGTCATTTCTCCAAAGTGAAGGTGGAAAGTATTGTGGTTGGAGTGCCATCTCTCCATCACAACAGTCAAAAGACCATGGTTCAACTAGAACCGTGGCATGTCAAGAAGAAAACTGAGGCCACACATCTCAACAATATGATACTCTGCTAGAGTTAGAGCCTGACCAAGATCAATAACCCATGATGCAATAGACCGAATGTAAAGAATAGGAAAGTGTGCCTGTTTGGAAAAAAAAAGGAATCATATCAGCATACCATATCAAGGAATCATCTAAAGTTAATCAATTTTATAAAAAATATGAAGCAATTACACAAGTACCATTTGTTCATGTCTCTATATCCTGAGAACGAAGTATCAGCATCATCGTATTAGTTTTCACACTGATTGATTTATCCTATTAGATTGACAAATCACATTCGTTGGTACCATTATCCTAATATCCTAATCAATTGTTTTGTTTAAATGCAACAGACTTAATCTTATCATTGGAATTGATCAACTGGAGTTATCAAATTTTTCATCAGGAAAAATCAAGTACAAGTGAAAAATTTTCAAAAATCTTTCAGGTGTGATTTTACACATACCAAGTGACATTTCATCTCCCGTGATGCAAAAAAGATGTCAGGCGACACTTTATCTATCCTAGGCGGTAATTCAAGTTTCACGCGACACTTTATAATGCTAGGCGACATTTAATAAAGCCTAGGTGACAATGAAAATCTAGGGTTTAACACATGGAAAAACATATGCAAATTGACATTAAAACCCTAAGGCTACGCGGAATCATATTCTTCTTAGGCGAGAATGAAAAATTGTTAGGCGATAGTTTACTATGTAGAGGCATGAGTAAAAAGCATGGATGTGACACTTTAAAGGCTAACACAACATTAAAACTATCCTACACATGAATTTGCAAAATTAAAACAATGACGACATGGAAAAGATGCAATAAATGCTATCAACAAGCAATAAATGCAACACGGAAGATAAAAATGACTCACTGGAGGTTTGTAGTTAGGTGGTCTTTGATATCGTCAACATCTCTTGAACTGATGCTCTCTGATAGGGACAACCATCTTGAAAATCAAAGGAAGCTCAGAGCAAAATCTCACAAGTCAAAAGTGAAAATGAATAGTAAATCAAGGTTTTTCAACCTATTTAAGCTAATTTGACCTAATTTAGAGGTGAAATTTTGACTTTGACCTATACTAAACTATTAGTTCAATCGGGGAAAATTATGAATCATGGCATATCATCAGTGTTTTTCAGAAATGAAAACATATTGGATCAATCAATCAATCAATTTTTTAAATCAAGCATCAATATGTTTTATTTCTGAGGGGGCATACCATCGGATAATCAGAACAACAATAGCAGCAACATCATCAAATCAAGAGAATGATCATCAAATCAGAGTGAAAGCTTTTATCAAGAAATTTTTTGTAATCAAACAAATGGGGCCTCACATCGAAATCAATCATCAAATCAAGTATCATATCAGGATTTTTCATCAGGATCAAGCATCATATCAAGGATTAATCATCAGAACAACCATCATATCAGAATGATCATCAGAAATAAATTAATTGAGAGTTTCATATCGATCATATCTACATCAACCTCATATCAAAAATCAAGGATCAACCATCGAAGACATCAAATGAACATCAAAAGATCAACCATCAATGAATCAGGACTATCATCAAGCAAGATCATAGTATTCTTTGAATTGATATGCTTCACACGTCAAATCAAAGAGGGGCATTAGTAATCACCTAAAAATGGACAAAGATCAAATCAAATAAAATCAAGTCAAATCAAAGAAAATCAAGGAAAAAATTGAAGTAATTGAATCACAATGCATAATTAGCCGATCAAAATTAAAATCAAGTCTTAATTCGAGATAAATCAAAATTGAGAGTGTTTTAATCAAATGCAATCAAATCAAAATACAATTAAATTAATTAATTGTATAGTCTTGGATTAAATTAAATTCAACCCATTCAAGGGGTACATGGCTAAAATAAATCAATTAATAAATATCAATTACTCTCAACAACCCAAAAGGAGAGGAAATTCGGAAAACCAATGAGATTTGAGGAAAGGCATTCACATGGATCAAGTCAAATTCAATCTCAATCACTCAAAGTGAAAGAGAATCTTGTCCATTGATCTTGTCTACTTGTCCCAAGCTTTGAGGACACAAACTTTGCATTGTCTTTAAAGGGTGGAACCAAAGACTCAACCAAGGCTTAATCATGATCAAACACAACTACACCCCCTACCATGGGAAAATCTATAAAAGGAAGGCCTAAATCCTTCATAATTGATAACCACATATCTGAGAATTGCATTGAACCTCTTGCAATTTGAGTTTAGAAAGGAATTTGAGAGCTTAATTAGAATTTACTTTGATATAATTGTTAGCTTTAACTTGTTTATCTTATCATTCTCATTCTAGGACTGTCATTAATGGAAGCTTGCTAAGAGCTTTGCATTAAAATTCTTAGTTAGAGAGCCATATGATGCTCAATTGATCATTAATTTTCTAAATAGTTTCTCTATTGTGGCTTATTTAGTTGCTATTTTATTTATTGTTCAACCTTAATTCTATGAAGATACTTTTCTTAGTATACAGGATGATATCTTGGAAAAATCTATACAAAGAGAAGATCATATTACCATTTTACGATAGATATTTGAAAGAATTAGAAGTTACAACATGAGGTTGAATCCTAAGAAATGTGTCTTTGGAGTTGATTCTGGTAAATTATTAGGATTTATAATCTCTAAGCAAGGCATAGAAGTAGATACTGAAAATATTGAAGCTATTGTTAATATGCCTCCTCCTAGGAATATTTCTCAATTACGAAGTTTACAAGGAAGAATTCAAGCTATTCATCACTTTGTTTCCAACTTAGCTGATAGAACTATTCCGTTTAATTTCTTTCTTAGAAAGGATACTACTTTCTCTTGGAATGATGAATGTAAACAATCCTTTGAGAAATTTAAGGAGTATCTCGCCAATCCTCCTATCTTGCAACTGGCTAAATTTGACAAACCCTTTCATTTGTATACTTCAACCACTTTGAAAGCGGTCAGTGCATTGTTAGCTCAACATGATAGTGAAGGTAAGGAAAGACCTGTGTATTACACTAGTCGTACTTTACTTGATTATGAAACAAGATACACAGATTTGGAAAGACAATGCTTAGTTGTAGTTTATGCTTGCCAAAAACTCAAGCATTATCTTTTAAATGCTGAAGTCAATGTGATTGTTAAATTTGATCCTTTGAAACATATTTTCTCAAAAAATAATCTCTCTAGCCATTTGGAAAAGTGGGTGATGTTACAAAATTTGATCTTAATTTCATTTCTCAGAAGTCAATTAAGGGACAAGCTTTAATAGATTATTTGGCTGAAGCTCCTTGTCCTCATTCTGATACATGCTCTACTTCAATAGAATTCCATAATGAAAATATTCTATCTATTCAACAAGATGATGTTTGGGAACTATATTATGATGGGTCTAGATGTAAGATAGGTTCTGGTGTTGGTATTATCTTGATCCCTCCAAAACAACCAATCCCTATCATACAAATTAACCTTTCCTTGTACTAATAACATTGTGAAGTATGAAGCTCTTATAGTTGGCCTTCGAGCAGCTTCATCCCTTAACATCAAACACTTGCAAATATATGGATATTCACAATTGATTGTTGAATAGATTAAGGGAGGTTATCCAAATAAGAATGATAAAATGACATAGTATAGAGATTTGGCTATTGAGATTCTTTCACAATTCTCTTCTTATACAATTCAAACTTTACCTAGGAAGGATAATCAACATGCAAACGCTATGGTAATCACAACTTCTTTGGTTTTTCTTGAGAATAACACTAAAAATTTTCAATTTACTATACAAACTCTTAAAAACCCTACAATTTCCAATAAGATTACCTCTGATTGTTTTAATTTGCATTTGGATGAATGGTATTCTCATATCTTTCATTTTTTGAAAGATGGTACTTTTCCTAAATCAACAACAAGGAACATGTGTAATCATATTAGGAAGCTTGCAACATGTTACATCATTTTAGGAGACATGATTTACAAATGTTCTTATGAAGTTTTACTATTAAGATGTCTTAATAGAATCAAAATTATGGTTGCTTTGGTAGAAGCTCATTCTAGTTCTTGTGGGGGACATTTTGGTGGAAAATTTGTGGTTAATAAACTTCTTAGAATGGGATATTATTGGCAAACAATGGAACAAGATTCTTTCATGTTTGTCAAGAAATTTCCTTAATGTCAACAACATAGTAATTTGATTCATGCTCCTGCTCCTGAGCTTCGTAATCAAGTTTCTCCATGGTCTTTTAGTATTTGGGGTTTTGACCTTATTGGAAAAATCTCACCAGCTTCTTCTCAAGGACATACATACATCCTGACTGCTACGAATTACTTTATGAAGTGGGTAGAAGTTATCCCTCTTTGTTCGACAACCGTAGATGTTATTTGTGATTTCATCCTTAACAATATTATAACACGATTTGGTATTCCTTCGATGATAATTTAAGATAATGGTACCTCTTTTAAGAACAAAGAAGTTACAAAATTCTTGGAGAAATATCAAATTCAACATAGATTTTCAGCTCCTTATTATCCTCAAACTAATGGTCAAGCTAAAGCATCAAATAAAATCATTGAACAAATTTTGAGAAAAATAGTTAACAAGCATGCAAAAGATTGGCATACCCAATTGATCTAGGCTTATAGGACTAGTGTTCGTAATGCTATGGGTACTTCTCCTTACAATCTTGTCTATGGTATTGATGCTATTATGCCTTTGGAATTAGAGATACCTTCTTTACATGTTTCATATCATGGCATAATTGACAAGGATACATTTCGAGAACAACGCTTACAAGAATTAGAAATGTTGGATGAACAAAGAATACATTCTTTGGAACATATAAAAGCTTATCATAAAACTCTTTAGAAGCAATGTTACCCTATTTTTTAGCATGCAAAATAATAGACACTAATAAGAAAAGGGTTCATAGAGGTACTTCTATTTTAACATTTCTTTTCAGGTTATGTGAATTAATACTTTGTTATTGCATTCATATCAGATTTTCCATTGTACTCTAAGTATTGATCACATGTCAAAATTTCAAAATTCATAATTGATCATTACATTGTGCATACAAAATGAATGTAATTTACAAATGTTTTAATACTTCATATTTCTTATCAATAAATAGAGTGCAAAGGGAAAAATAGAGAGAAGTGATAGGGGTATGAGTGGGTCCTTTGCATTGCCTTGAAGAAGTTGTTTGCATATCAGGAGCTAGTTTTCATGTCTCATCCAAGTCCTCTAATCTTCATATGTCTAGTCCAGGTCTTTCAGTCCTCTATCTATTGGGTTCTAGGTCTTTAGGGGTTCATCCTGTATCATGGTCAGAAAATTTTGCTAGATCCAATTGAATCTAAGCAATGACGAAGAATGAAACATCATACAACAATCAAGATCTTTTAGAGCTTCACTTATATCTATCTGGTATTCAATACAATAGAAAAGTGTGCATACACATAAAGTGGAAAATAGAGAAATAGTATTAAAGTGATGTAATTCTATGAAACCCTTTACTATTAGTGGCCATTATTATGCATGTTTTTACTATAAATCAGATATCTAAATCAAAGGGACTTAGTTTATAATTGAGAAACCTTTTTCAGAATAGTAGAATAGCATTAAGTTAGTGAGCACACCAGGGGTCTAATTGATGCAAAAAATTGACCACTAGGTCATGTTTACTAACATAATGCATTTATTTTGATGTTTTTAAGCTAATCAGAGTGGTGCATTGTTTAAAATGGACTGGTTTTCTTCACAGTCAAGAATTAAATGAGATGCAGTGAGTTTTTCTTTATGGTGCTCACAGAATCAATATGTAAAATGTTGTTCATATGCTGAATAAATGCTGAAATATAATGTTCAAGGTCACTAAAATTTGTTTATGGGTGTCACGAGCCCATGCTCGAACCTCATAAACATATTTATTTGCTGATGCTTCAATTTTATAACCAGAAAAAGGAGACCATCATGCTTTGTTTATAACAGAGAGTTTCTTCAAGAAAGTAAAGGAAGCACAAGAGGTTTCATTGTTGCACCATTTAAGAAAAATTAGTTCGGTCCTGGTTATTTTCTAGCCAAAGTGAAGAGTGGATTCAAATAGTGCAATACAAAGTATCAAGAGCGTTACAAAGTATGGTAAGTTTTCAACAAATTCAAAAGATATGGTCACTGTTCAAGCATCTACTCTGAAAGTCACAGTCAAGGAGAACTTAAATAATTAGGGCCTGAGTCCTTTTAAAGCATACAACCTAAGAATGTTCTAGTCAAAGACAAAGCTTCAATGAAGGATTGTAAGCTTTCATGCAAAGACCATCTTCCATTTAGCAAACAAAATCTCTAAATTTAGGCTGTGGAAAAGGAAGGCTCAAGCTTCAAACCAAATTACAGAGACAGCCTATAGAAATAATAGCCCAAGTCCAAGTTCAAGCTTGTGTGTGGGAAATAGAAGCTAAAGTGCTAGTCACAGATTCTATGATTTAAAGGCCGAGTTCCAGACATTCTCTCGGGTACATGAAAAAATCACAAGTCTAGTAATCACAAGTCTAGTAAAGCCTAATTTAGTCTAGGAGAAAGAGAGTCAGTACAAATCACAACCATGCTTCAAGTAAAGGAAAGTCATGAAATAGGGTACAACCAAGACTGTGTTTAAAGACTAATGTTTACAATTGACCAAAATCATGTAAAGTGATGGACAACTAGTAATAATGGAGCTCTCGATTCAAAGTTAAAGCTTGTAGACAAAGTGTCATGTTACAACCCCAGCATTCAAGCCATAAGGGGAGGATAGCAAACATTGGTACAGGCAATGCATGGATTGGAGTCACAAGGTGAAGTAACAACTCTCAGTTTTTTTATTAAAATAACAGCAACACAAGAGGGCCCAAACTTAATGCAAAGAAAGGAGAATCTACAAACAATAGGCAAAGTATGAGAAAAGGTAAAATAAGTTACACTTATCTCAGTTACAGCCAAGTTTTCAACAGCCCATGAGTTCCTTACTAGGAGTGTCGCCAAACCCCAAGCATCACACGAGGTTAAAGCAAGCTCGAGTTCTAGTCATGATAACCCGAGTATGAAGTGAAGGTTGTAGCTAATGGCCAAGTTTAACAACCTGTGAACTCTCATTCAGATTCTGTGTTTTAATAACAAATCCAATAGAAGCCATCATTCTCATATTCTAAGTTAGCCTTAATGTCATGCTTCAAACATTAACTCCCAGTTATAAACACAACTAGCCCATTTCTCAAAGCCATAAGCCCCAGTGCATGAGTGTTCAAGTCATGTACTAAGTCACAGTTAGTAAAGGAGGGCCGAGTATCAAAGTAAAATCCTAGTGCTAGATTTATAAGCTAAGTGCCAGTCACAATAAAATGCCCAGTGAAAGCCTGAGTAAAGTTCTAGCCTCAAATGCTGAGTTTCAGTCTAGGCTCGAGCTCTCTCAATAATTCAAGGTAAAGCCACCATAGATGAAGCCCATTTCTTAACAAATAAACTCCAGTCAAAGATTTAGTTTCAATGCTTAGTAATAGAAAGATTAATATCTGGCCGAGTACAGTTCCAAAACAAAAAACTAGAAATATTAATCAAAATTGAGTAATGGTGAGCTGGTGATAAACAAGTAAAGTTAACTCTCAGTGATTCACCTTTTCAACAAAAAATAAAAAGAGGCTCTAGGATTAACATGAAATAGAGAAGGGCGGTTTCAAAATCTACATGTTTGACAGAGTTAAGCAAAGCGAGAAATAGAGTACTTATCTCAAGCTTCCAGCATACAAGCTCGTATGTACCAGTCAACTAAGAGTCCAAGATCTCCCAGTCATAGTCACGGCCTATAGATATTCGACTGCAAGAGAGATACCAGTCATGTTTTAGTTCAAGCTCAAATGCCAGTCATAGCCAAGTTTCATGCAGAGGAGCTTACTTTCACTACAAAATCCGAGCTTGACTGCTAGTTAGCTCGTGTTCCATACAAGCCAAAAAAGGTCGAGATATAGGTAAAACTCTAGTTTGAAGAACAGATTAAAGTATCAAGATCAAACTCTTGAGCCAATGATTCAAGTCACAATCCTTAGTTTGTTCCCAAAGATCAAAATACAATCATAGAGAGGACTTAAAGACTGAGATAATGCCAAGTTTGATAAAATTTTGAAGTTCGATTATAGAGATAATTAAAATCCATTAAGACTGCATTGTACTCCCAGTCAAAATTTTGAAAATGCCAAATGCCAACTGGCATATGCTTTGAAGATATTTTATGAGTTTTAGTTGTATCCGAATGGTCATATTGACCCAAGTTGAAAATTTTCAATAATGTAAACTTAGGTTTATATTTTTAGAGTGGGGGGCTCAATTATTATTTTGTATATATGTTGGTAATATCTTGTAAAGATATATCATAAATGATCAACATTAAGCTAGTTTTTAGGGCATTAGTCATTGATAGGCTAAGATTTTAGGCACAATTTGTGCATGAAATTTGGAGGAGCTATTTTATAGCAATTTTGAGCTTTTCTAGGAGTGATTTTAGGGGGTGATTGGATTTTCGGATTCAGGCTTGGAGGGCTTCATAAGGAAAGTTGATTATCAATTTTAGAGGTTGGGAATAGTGGAAAGGGGAGGCTTAATGAACATCTTCATTCCTCTGCCCCTTTTTTGCATGTTTTTGTAACCATTTACAGGTTTTGAAGGAAATTAAAGAAGGCTTTCTATATTGCATCATTTTATGAGTATTGAATCCAATCCTATTCTTCTTTTCTGCATTAAGTGTTGTATATTTTGTGTGATCTGGTAAAGTAAATTATTTTCAATTCCTTTCTAGGCTATCAAAAATAGACCTTTTGTGGGATATGTATGTTTGTTGATAATTTTTATTGTTAGTGGTGTGAACCCTAATAGTAGATATCTTTCAGCCTATATGTTGAATAGAGAATGATAAATGCAACTCAGTAACTTTGTAGTTGTGGATGCCGATTCGAAGATCTTGATAGATCTGGAGCAAGTTTTGGTGTATCAACCCATTTCCCATTTAGTTTTAATTCATTCTCCCTTTTCCTAATCAAGTTTTCAATTAGGAGGTGATATCTTGAATTAGATAGGAACCAGCCTAGAATTCAGAGATTCCTTCTCAATCAAAGTCCACCTACAGCTTGAGAAGGTTTCTATTGTTAGGATGGAATTGTCAGAGAGCCTAATGCCTGAGTTAGGGTGACAATTCTAAACCTAAACAATTTTTGGCACACCTAGTGGGACCTGTTCTTCAACGAACTAGTCGAATTGGATTTTATTACTTGTTGGTTCTGGTGTTCTATCAGTAAGATTTAGACCTTAAAGAGGTCACATTTCACATATCTGGTGGTTCCGTGGAGGAAATCAGCTTGTTTCAAAAGGAGAAGAGCTAGTATGTTTCAAAATTGTTTTATTTTCTAATTTCCAGCCTTTCAGATGAATAAAGATGTCTAGTTTTCAAGGAGGATATGCTTACCCAGATGGTCAGTTTCCAAGTTTTCCATCATTTCAAGAGAATCATTTTTAGTCCTATCAAGGTCAGCAATTTCAAAATGTGTTCAATGAGCCTATATCTACTCAGCCTTATAATGATATACAAAATATAGATACTACAAGTATGTTGCAAAATATGCTTATGCAGAATGAAGATATTAAAAGGCAGCAAGAATCTGAATTCAAACAAGAGCTGGATAGGTAGCTAGAGGAGCATGCTTATCAAGCCCATATTCAGCAACAAGAAGCATTGGCTCAGCAGGATCAAGATCATAAGAGATATTTAGTGAAGCAGTACAAGATCAATGAGGCTAGGAATGATGTCAAGCATGTAGAAGGATTGGAAGCACAAAAGAAGGTTCATCAAGGAGAGTTAGAAGCTCAGAAGGATGCTTTTGAAAAGGAGCTTCAACAAAAACAAGATTTGATAGTCACCATGTTTAACAGAGGCCTTGAATTTCAGTTAGAGAAGGAAAGAGAATCAAAAGCTCAGGAGGAGTCCCATGAGAAAGAGCTATAGGATCTCAAGGAAAAGATAGGATTCCTAGCTTCTACAGCTGAAACCTATAAGAAAGGCTATCAACTTCAGATTGAGAAATGTCTCTAGTTGGAATAAGAAAAAGAAAACATTGAATAGAAGGTTGTTGATAAACTAAAGGAGGATCTTTCTGAAAAAGACAAGACAAAGAAGATTTCAGCAAATCATGATAATTATGCTAACAATAATGTACTTCTCCTACAAAAGAATAAGGAAGGTGAAGAAGAATATCATTCTTGGGATGAGATGGAGCAATTTTTCTTGCATCTCAATGACAAGCCCACATTTTTGAAAAGCACCTACAAGCTACAGGAGGTAGTTATCTCCAGCCAATGTAAAGAGGAGATTAATCAGACTGAAGTAATTTCTTAGGAGCCTGAATCTATCAAGGAGAGCCCCAAATTCATTACCATGTACTAGATTTCATAAGGAGTGACAATATATTTTACCCTGATTTGTACATGATTCAGAATATAAAAAACTATATGAACAAATTCTTCCCAATACCTATCATGCACATTTTCCTCATTAAGCATTGTTTGTGCCATATCCTTTATAGTTCTATTATTTCTTTCAAATGCTCCATTCTATTAAGGAGTATGGGCAACAAGATATTGTCTTTTTATTCTATATTTTTCATGGTAATCAATAAATTCTTGTGAGGTAAACTCACCTCCCTTGTCTGATCTTAATCATTTTAGTTTTAAAATAGATTCACATTCAACCATCTTTCTTAACACCTTAAATCTTTCAAAGGCTTCATATTTGGGTTTTAGAAAAGTAACCCATACCATTTTGGTATAATCATCAACACAAATCATGAAGTACTTTTAACCATTAATAGATTGTGTCCTTGTGGGACCACACAAGTCTATATGTACAAGTTGTAAAGGTCTTGTGTAAGAGTATTCTTTATATTTGAAAGATACTTTTGTTTGTTTTCCTTTCAAACACTCTTTACATATAGAGTTTGTAGGTTTACTTAGGATAGGAAAACCTCTTAAATTTTGGTTCTTACTTAGAGTACGAACTAGATTGTCAAAATTTACATACCCCAAACATTTATGCCATAACCAATTTTCCCCTACTTGATTTATGAGACATATGCCTCGTTATTTTCATAATCAGTAGAATCAAGAAGATTATAAAGATTACCAATAGTTCTTAGACCAGTAGCAACTATTTTTATAGACTTATTTTTGATAGCACAACCTTTGGAATTGAAAGAAACATTGTATCAACTATCACAAATTTCACTAACACTTAGAAGGTTTGGTTTCAAACCTTCAACATAATAAACATCATGAATATGAGTGTCATCATTTAAATATACAAAAACTTTACCCTTGATGTATGCACCTGAATTGTCACCAAACTTTACAAAGCCACCATCAAAATCCTCTAAATTAACTTACCTTTGTTTCCTATCATGTGATGTGAACACCCACTATCCAATACCCATGTTTTTTTTCATGTTAGAAAATAATGCAATTTGAACTAACATGGATTGCTTCGTGCTAGGTACAAACTTAAGCTTCCACACTTTAATGACACTTTGATTTGATTTGCACTAGTTAGAGGTATGTCCATAAATATTGCACTTATGACACCTTACTATTTTTGGAAAACCATTAGATTTTTTGTGTCAAAACATAGGTGTTCTATGCATTAAAAATCTGCATGTGCTAAACTTATGCCCAAATGTGTTGCAATAAAAACAATAACCATGAAAGAATCCAAATTTAAATGAAGTCCTACTGTATGCATATGACTATTTTCTTTTTGCATATTTCAAATTCTTCTTTGATATTTCAAATTTATCAAATCCTCCACCTATCAAATCCTTGTGTTATTTTTAATTATTCAAAATATCATTTAAATGTATGGCAATTTCATATTTTTAAATATATTTTTGTAAAGAACCCACTTGCTATTCTAAACAATTAATTTTCGTATCCTTATCAACAAACAAAGACTTATGACTGTCAATAACTTGATTTGATGTTTCTAACTCAAATTGGAGAATTTGATTTGTGCTTTCATGAGTAGCTTCAAGCTTCTTAAGTATTTTGAGTTCCTGGAGAGCACAAAGAAGCTCTTGTTACCCTAATTTCCATGTACATGCAAATTTGGCTAAAACCTATCCCCAGGTCTCTGTTTTCACCTTGCCAAGCATCCCTGAAATTTTCATGAATTTATCTCTTGTTTCCTAGCCTCTGCAATCTTTTTATTCCCTGGTCTGCAGTTTAAATATTTGAAAAATGTAGTCATTGTGCTAAATTGCCCCTGCAAACCCTAGCCTTGTTATAATTTATTGTTGCTTTATCAAAAACTTAAAAGGTCCCATTTCCCATGTGCTCTTTAATCTGATTGGTTGGTTGCAGGTTCTCTAAGTTCTCTGGCGGTTCCCTTTTTCTTTTGGTGAGTTGGTGACTGCAATGATTCTCTTAGTCATGAAATAAAATGGTGGTGCCCTAAAACATTCAGTGACTCCATGAATTTCCCTTAGTTGGGCATTCACTAATGAAACCTTGGGTTTATGCATGATTCAGAGAATTAGCGAAGACCCTTCATTCATGTATTTTCCTAGCTTAACCATAGTTTATCAAAGTATCTCATGAATGAGAATTGTCTTTGGTCACTGAATCACCAGGTCAAGGTGGGGTTAGTTCTGCAGGTAGTAGTTAGATTCTGCATCAGACGGTTGTCTGATAATCTCAAGGAATATTCCAAGGGCATGAGGAGATGAGACTAGCCCTTGATATGGTATCAAGATTATTTGTCAGAGTGGGGTCCCAGTCAAGAGGATCTGACGGCTCTTTTAAGTTTGCAAGGGTTGTCTTAGAGCTTTAAGATCTTGCACCAACCATTGATTTCCTTCCCATGCAGTGTTTCAAATGTTAAGAGGATCTGATGGCTCTTGTCAGTTTGCAAGGGTTGTGTCAGAGCTTTAAGATCTTGTGCCAACTGTTGATTTCCTTCCCATACAGTGTTTCAAAGGTTAAGTGGATCTGATGCCATGTATTCTGATTTGGCAGCTCCTGGTTGGTCCATGTGTGCTGAGTTAGATTACTTGTCAGTGGGTCTGTTGTTAGAAGGTCTGCAAAGACATCAGCAAATTTTAAGATCTACAGCTATCTTATAATCTGATGGAATCTTTAGGGGCTATCAAATCATGCACCTGCTATTAGATCCAAATCCAGTGTGTTAGTGGGTCCAAAGTTCTCAGAGTATCAATCTGACGGCTAGCATATTTTCGCAAGGAATGTGTTAGAAGTATAAGATCTTAAGACAACCATCCGATCAAAGGGGTGTCTGCTGGGTCATTTGGTGATTCGGCAACTGAGGAAATTTAGTGCTCCAGTTATGTTTGGTGGTCCCAATATAAATTTGATATGTTCGCTTGTTCACTAAATAATTTAGCAGTGCTCCAAATGACTTGGTGATTTAGTGAATGCTTTGTTCGCTGAATCTCTAAATAAACTGGCCAAGGTTGTAAATGTTCTGCAACTTAGCAAATGTCTTCAGTCATCGGTTTTCCAAATATAGGCCAAGATTCTCATGAATGGTTAAAATGTTATCTTGTGAATATGCGAATGAAGTCTTCTTGCATTCACGAAGTATAACCAGGGTAAGTTAAAAGACTCAACGATTCAATGAATGCCTTGTTCACTGAATCACTTGACTGGACCAGGGTTAAAGGAAGGATTTCACAAATAGGAGAAGGGGTCTTTGGTCACACAGTCGCTAAATGACTTAAAGGAAGAAAGGCTCAATGTGGGGCCAAAATGATAGATGGCTGATGTGCTCGATTCTCATTGGTCCAAACATGCCAGGGTGGACATTGACTTGTTAGGAAGGGTTTTAATTATTTTAAAAGATGCATCTCAGCCACCTGATCTATCAGAAAACTTTGCATTGATGGCTACATTTTAAAAATCCATTACAATTCAAATTTAAATATTCCTCTGCAGGTTTTTGCTAAGGTTTACATTTTGCGGCCATGCACGACAAAATTGGTAGTTGGGATTTATTTCTGCAGGACAGGGATGGTTGGAAAAATGATGGATGATTTGATCATTAGGGCCATAAATTTTATAGAGTACCATGAGCTTGGCACCACCTTTTGTAGGGTTAATCTTTTTTTTTTAACCCAAACATCTATGAGATCAAATTCAAGGCATTCATGACTTAGTGGAGTTGCAGGCCGGTAGATGGAAAGAAGATGAATCAAGGTTGCTTGTCCATGAGTTGATGTAGTACAGAGATGGGCACATAATATCTAATCAGCCATAGTAATACAGAGATGTATTTATGATCAGATTTGATAGTAGTTAAGGTTTTTAATATTATTCTAATGTAAAATCCATGAAACCTTAGTTAGGTTTTTTACTCCTACCTGTGTGCAGTTGAGTATGTATATATTGTTTTTTGGAGCTTTTGAGCTAAGAGTTGGACAATTGTAAAAGAAATTCACCTTTCTTAAAGGCTATCCATGGCGTTTTCTCTACCCTCTAGCTTCTACAGTTGTATTTCTCCCATTGATGAATTCAAACATTGTAGAGGTATTGTGTGATAATCCTTCATGTCCCTATGCTTCTTTGTCTAAGTTCATCTCTTATTGAATTGAATTATATGATGTTTTCAGTGGTATCTTAGGGTTCCTAATCCCTCTTACTTTCTACAATTGTGTGTTTTATTGTGTTTGATCTGATTTAGATGTTTTTGTGGGTATACTTCAGCCCCCTAATAGTCTTGTCTCATTCCTACACCGAGTTGTAGAAGTGAATGTCTGTTTGCAGGTCATTGGTTGTGTCTTATGTTCAGGCCCTCCTATGAAACACTTATGCAATCCTATTCAATGAGTTGTGACTTACTAGACCTAAGCTTTTCATTGATTCCATTCTTCTATACTGAGATCCAAACCCTAATTTTGGTGTATCACCTAGTAGGTAGTTTGCTTTCAAGTCATTTCCCCTTTCCAAGCACTCCTGCTATCCCTTTTCCTCAAAAGTTTTACTTTTCATGTCTAAAAGAAAATCAAGGTGATTATCCAAGAGGAACTAGCCTAGAACCTAGAGGTCTCATCTCAGTTAGCATAGGTCCCACAACCTGGATATGATTCTCATGTTATACTAGGTTATCAAGACTATGAGAGCTTGAGACAAAGGTGCAAACTTAGTGTATAACAATTTTGGCATGCCCGGTGGGACACAAAAGACTAGATTCATGTTCAAAGGTGTTCCTATTGGTTCATCTACAAAAGGATTGAAGAAGTTTAGTACACAAGGAATATCAATACAGGCTTAAGCTCAAGGATACCCCACATTGGTGCCAGTGTATAACAATTCTGCCACACCCGGTGGGACTACACAAGAGGTTCATTGTTTGAAGATTATGTCATCTCTGATATACAAATTGCATAATACAAAATTTTAGAAGTTTTTTTATCAAGTATATCTAGCGGCTCCATTGGTGGAAGGATTCAAGACAACCTTGTTCAAGGTTTATGAGAAATATTGAGAATAGAATCTCAAAGCCCACAAAATTTTTAGAGTTGCCCTCAAGAAGAAGTCATAAAGGTAGGTCAACTCAAACAACATCCCCTGCAAGGAGAGTTCAATCAACACCTCCTAATACTTTAGAAAGGAGACCTTTTCCCTTTCATTCCAGAAGAAGAGGTAGATCTCTAACCAAAGATCTAGAAGAGGATTCAAATCCAGCAACAAATACAACTCACCTAGTTGTTAATCTTTAGATTCCAACTCCTACAATGGCTAGACAATTTGCATTTGCACCCTTTAATCAGGGGATCCCATTGGATTTTTCTCAACATCATGATGTGCCCTTGGTGGCACTAAAGAGTATACCTGATTTCATAGGTGAAGGGCAGACTACTGATTTTGAACACATAAGAGATGTGACCACCATCTACAGCATACACAATATTACTCAAGAGGATGTGGCCACAAAATTACTAGCAGCCTCTCTAAAAGGTAAAGCTTTAGAATGGTTTAAAACTCTAACTGCTGGTTCCATTACTTCTTGGGATGAGTTAGGCGATGCTTTAAGTAAGCATTTTTAGGATAAATCAAATAACTTGTCTCTAGTTGAGCAGTTAACAACTATTAAGAGAGACCCTCAAGAGAAAATGATAGATTACAATAGTAGGTTCCTCAAAACATGGAATAGAATCTCAATCTTAGTAAGACCATCATCTAACCATGCTTTTCTATACTTCTTGCAAATTTTGAATGGTCAAATTTCTATCATGATCCAATCTATGGGTGGTACTTCTTTACCCCAAGCCTTTGACATAGTCGTCAGGGCTGAAAATTGTTTGATTCAAGTAGGCATGATTGCTAGAAGACCTCCAATGCCCATTTTTCCTAGCCTTCAGCCCATTGCACCTACACAAGTACCCCCATTTACCCCTATTCCCACCATATTAGCACCTTAGGCTAGTACTAGTGGTCAAGAGCTAACATCTAGTTTCTCTCAAGAGCTGCAAGAAATAAAGAGCAGCCAACAGAGTAGTCGGCAAGAAATGACAAACTTATTGCAAACCTTGACTAAAGAGGTCACAAATTTGAAGAAACAAGGTCAAGGAATCAGACTGCCATTTCAACCACAAGGCCAAGGTCCTAATTAGCAATATCAAAATCAAGGACAACCTTATCAACAAAATAGGCCACCATACCAAGGAGGCTATCAAGGACAAAGGCAAAGTTTCAATCAGAGACCATTCCAACCATATAACCCTGCACCTCTAAATTCTACAAATCCAGTGAGGGATATGGTTCCTAGTCAAAATAATATGGCTATGGATAATGATTAGTGTTTTCCTTGTAATCAGCCTCACAATCAGGCTACATGTTCAAATGGATGGATGAACCAAGCTCCAATGGTTCAAAATGCCTCCCAAGCCCAATCAGAGGCTTCATCCAGTGGCTTAGTGCCTCAACAAGAATCACAAGAGAATGAGACTATTCTTTTTAATTGGGAGAAACCAAACTTCAATGGAGTCAATGATGAGGTTGCTTTTGTTTCCTATACAAGAGCAAAAAGGAGAGGTCAAGAGATGGAGAGAGTAGATTCTAATGCCAAAGCCACCACATCTATAGAGCCTGTACAACAAGCTACTCCCATCACACCTAAGGAAGCTCCTGTCATTACAAGCAAAGAAGGCCAAATTCCAAAAGAAGTGGAGCCTATCATGCCAAAGACACAATAGAGAGTACACACTGTGACACCTTATAATATCATGGACAACATGAAGAAGGTGAATGTCACCATGTCCATGTGGGACTCTTTGGCTCTTCCAGGACAACCTGAAATTTTGAAGAAGGCCATGATAGAAGTGGCAACTCCTCAACCTACAAAAGAAGCTACAAGGCCAGTGTTGGTTAACACTAATCAAGAAAAGGAGGCTCCAAGTAGCAACTCCAAAGGTAATGCCATTCAAGGTAGGAATTCAAAGCCACCTCCCTTTTATGTATCTCTAATTATTGGAAAATCTTTAGTACACAATTGTATGGTAGATAGTGGAGCTACTAGCATTGTAATGCCTAAGAAGGTAGCTGACCAATTAGGACTAACATATGAGCCCTTCCAAAAGAAGGTTGCATAACTTGATGGATCCTCAATCAATACTATAGGTGTGGCTAAAGATACCAGTCTAATCCTACATGCTAGTCCTACTTTTTCCATTCTCCTTGATATATACATCATAGATCTCCCCGCATTATTTTCTATATGTCTTTCAAGGGAGTTTACAGCCAAGATAGGAGGCTATCTATCTTCTGACTAGTCTCACATGCTTTTTCATACAAGGTATGGGACCAAGGTCACCATTAAATTAGAACCATTAGCATCACACCATATAGAGCCATATGTATCCAATGCCATCAATGTAAACTACCCCATATTTGAAGACAATGACTTCCAAACCATTAGTGAAGCAAGCACAAAGATAGAAAGTATCCCTGATATTCTTCTAGATGAAAGAGCTTCAGAGGCCCAAGAAAATCTAATTTGGGATTTTGGTTTGGGAAGTTATTTGATACAAGAAAATGATGTCATAGAGCCAAGCCTTCTCAAAGAGGACACTGATTCAGAGGATCAGAGAAATCAGGTTTGGGAACTATTTTGTGATGGGGCTAGAAGTAGACATGGTTCTAGTGGTGGTGCTATGTTAGTATCCCCAAAAGGAGAAAGGTATTATACTACCTTTATATTCAGTTTCTCCTGCACTAGCAATACTGTAGAGTATGAAAGTCTAGTCAATGGACTAGAATGGGCTAGGAAAAGAGGGCTTAAAGCCTTAAAAGTTTATGGTGACAGTGAGTTAGTTGTCATCCAAGTGAGAGGGATAAGTGCAACCAAGAATATACTTTGAGAGCATACAAACATAGAGTTTGGGATGCAATTGAAGATTTTTGTTCTTTCAATATTGTTGCCATCCCTAGGAAACTAAACCAAAATGCAGATAGGTTAGCTGCTGTTGGATCTCAATATGATATTCCAAATAGCATTTCAAAAGAGAGGGATCAATAGCATATCAAAGTGATTGTCAGACCATCTATTCCTGATAATGATGTTAATTGGAAAGTGTTTGACAATGATGAACAAATGCTGCAATTCTTGTTTGAAGAAGATGTTTTTTCAGAACATAATCAAGATAGGCTATCACAACACTATGGTGATCAAGTGATACAACTCAAGTCTAATAAGATGCCTAGAGGTCTTGTCACCTTAGAGACTATCTTAAAAAAGGATGATGAAGTCAAGAAAAACAAAGCTGTCCTGGTAGTCCAACAAGAACATTGTGTTGAACTAGAGTTGGAACCAGGTAAGAGCATACAATTTGGAAAAGTAAACACTGAATTGGAAAAGAAAGCTTACACTCAGTTATTCAAATAATTCAATGATGTTTTTGCATGGCAATATGAAGACCTCAAAGGTTTTGATCCTACCCTTGCTCAGCACACTATTGAATTAGAGCCTAATGCCAAACCAATGAGGCAAAAACAAAGGCCTATTAATCCTAAGCTTGAGCCACTTATGCATAAAGAAGTACTCAAACTAATAGAAAGTGGTATCATCTACCCCATTAAGCATACTAGTTGGGTTTCCAACCTTGTTCCAGTCAAGAAGAAGAATGGGGAGCTGAGGTTATGTGTTGACTTTAGGGATCTTAATAGGGCCTCATTAAAGGACTGCCATCCACTACCTTCTATGGAATAAATCTTATAATGTGTCTCTGGATCTGAGAGATTTTCATTATTGGATGGCTATTTAGGATACAATCAGATCCTGGTTAATGAAGAGGATCAATACAAGACTTCATTTACAACCAAGTGGGGAACCATGGCTTATCAAAAGATGCCCTTTGGTTTGTCAAATGCAGGTGCTACATTTCAAAAGGTAGTGGATATGGCCTTTAAGAGCCTAATGTACAAGTTTGTGTTGGTCTACTTAGATGACATAACTATCTATTCAAAGCATGCAATAGATCAGATCAAACATTTGAGGAAGATTTTTGAAAGATGTAGAGAGTTTGGGATATCCCTTAATCCCAAGAAATGTGTGTTTGCAGTTCATGAAGGAAAATTGTTGGGATATGTAGTATCCAAATAAGGGATCACAGTAGATCCTAAGAGAATTGTAGCTATCTTAGAGCTACCCCTACCACATAACAAGAAAAGTCTCCAATATTTCATGGGAAAGATTAATTTTGTTAGCAGGTTCTTGCCTAACATTGCAGATTTACTAAAGCCTTTGACAGCCATGTTAAAGAAGAGTTCAACTTTCAGTTGGACCAAAGAAGGGAAAGTCAACTTCTAGGCTATCAAAGAGGCCTTAACAGAAGCCCCTACTCTCCTAAACCCAAATTTCAGTAAGGATTTTATCCTTTATGCTTATGGGGGTCATGATGCTATATCTGCTATGTTGACTCAAGAAAATTCAGATGGATTGGAGAAGCCTATTGCTTTCTTTAGCAAAGGTTTAGAGGAGTATGAATAGAGATACTCTTTTGTAGAAAAACATGTAGTTGCTATGGTAAAGGGCCTTAAGAAGTTCAAATATTTATTGACTCACAGCAAGGTACACTTGAAATTTACTCATCCAAGTGTCAAAGAGTTTTTTCTTTCCAAGGACCTTAATGAGAAAAGAGCTAGTTGGATCACCAAGGTGATGGAATATGACATAGATATTCAAACCACCAAGCTGGTTAGAGGAAGAGGTCTTTGTGAGCATTTGGTAGGAGATAAAAATTCAAAGAAATCAGAGAAAATAGATGCATCTCTGGTGGTGCATGATATAGAAGAACAAGCCAAGGCAACAAGCTGGTTGCCTAATATGATCAACTATTTGAAGATAGGGCAATGTCCTGTAGATCTAGATTCAACAAAAAGAAGGTATTATAGATTACAATCTATTCCTTTTGTGCTGATAGAGGAGGTTCTTTTTAGGAAGGATCACAATGGTGTCCTTTTAAGATGCATAGATTCAGAAAAGATAGCTGATGTCCTATTTGAGTTTCATGATGGACCTTCTGGAGGTCACTTTTCTCCTAGGACTACTACTTTTAAAATCATGAGGGTCGGGTATTATTGGCCATCTATCTTCAAAGATGGTCATGATTATGTAAGAAAATGCATCAAGTGTGCCATGTTTTCAAGAAAAGAAAAGCTTGCAACCTTGCCCCTACAACCAATCAAAACAAAGCAACCCTTCATGAAGTGGGGTATAGACTTCATTGGTATGATCAATCCTCCATCTAGTGCAGGCCATAAATGGATAATCATTGCAACAGATTACTTCACCAGATGGACAAAAGAAATTGCATTAAAAGAGGCCAATGAGAGTGTTGTCCTAAGCTTTTATGATGATATAGTTCATAGGTTTGGCACTCCTGACTCCATAATTTTAGATAATGCATTGGCATTCATAGGCCTTAAAGTCTCAGAGTGGGCAGTCAAGAATGACATCTATCTAAATACTAGTTCAAATTATTACCCTCAGGGCAATGCTTTGGCTGAATCAACAAATAAAAACTTGATTAGGATAATCAAGAAGACTCTTCAAGATAATCAAAGGGATTGGCATACCAAACTTGGGTCTATAGTGTGATTAGAAAAAATTACCCCAAAGAAAATCATTGGTAATTCTCCTTATGTGTTAGTGTATGGCAGAGAGGTTAAGTTGTCTATTTCAACTGAATTACCAGCTCTGGACTTGTCCACTCAATATGCTCTATTTGAAGAAGGAGATCCTTTGCAGATCAGATATGCTCAGTTGATGGAATTGGAAGAGATCAGAGATAAATCAATGTAGGACATGGAATCCCATTAGATGCAGACAAAGAAAAGTTTTGATAAGAGAGCAAGAGTCAGAAATTTCAAGGTTGGGGATGTAGTCCTCAAATGGGATGAGTTCAGATCCAGACCTAGTAGGCATACAAAATTTGATTCATTTTGGGGTGGACCATTTGTAATCATAGAATGCAAGGGATCCAATGCTTTCCAGCTATCAAATTTTGAAGGAAATACCTTGCCAATATCAGTAAATGGTTTCCACTTGAAGCCCTATTTTGAGCTTAACCCCTCTCTGTAAATTTTTGTAAATATGTGTTTTCTGCTTTCTTTCCCTATTTTCTACGTTAGTTTCCTACTTTCAAGAAGTGCTTGTGCACAAGTTTTGTCCCCCTGTTCAGTTTTGTCTCTATCAAATTTTGAGTTTTGACAACCCCATGCCCAATGGATATGTCAAGGCCATTGATCCATGTCTAACAGGCTGACATCTAGCAGAAATTGCCAAAATGTTACCCTAATTTTCATGTACATGCAAATTTGGCTAAAACTTATCCCCAAGTCTCTATTTTCACCTTGCTAGGCATCCCTAAAATTTTCATGAATTTATCTCTTGTTTCCTGGCCTTTGCAATTTTTTTATTCCCTGGTCTGCAGTTTAAATATTTGAAAAATGTAGTCATTGTGCTAAATTGCCCCTGCAAACCCTAGCCTTTTTATAATTTGTTGTTGCTTTATCAGCAACTTAAAAGGTCCCATTTCCCATGTGTGCTTTAATCTGATTGGCTGGTCATAGGTTCTCTAAGTTCTCTGGTGGTTCCCTTTTTCTTTTGGCGAGCTAGCGACTGCAATGATTCTCTTAGTCGTGAAATAAAATGGCAGTGCCCTAAAACATTCAGCGACTCCATGAATTTCCCTCAGTCAGGCATTCACTTAATGAAACCTTAGGTTTATGCATGATTCGGTGAATTAGTGAAGACCCTTCATTCACGTACTCACCTAGCTTAACCATAGTTTATCAAAGTATCTCACAAATGAGAATTGTCTTTGGTCACTGAATTGCTAGGTCAAGGTGGGGTTAGTTCTACAGGCAACAGATAGATTCTGCATCAGACAGTTCTCTGATAATCTCAAGGAATATTCCAGGGGCATGAGGAGATGAGACTGGTCATTGATATGGTATCAAGATTATTTGTCAGAGTGGGGTCCCAATCAAGAGGATCTGATGGCTCTCGTAAGTTCACAAGGGTTGTGTCAGAGCTTTAAGATCTTGTGCTGACCATTGATTTCCTTCCCATGCAGCATTTCAAAGGTTAAGAGGATATGACAGCTCTCATAAGTTCACAAGGGTTGTGTTAGAGCTTTAAGATCTTGTGCTGACCATTGATTTCCTTCCCATGTAGCATTTCAAATGTTAAGTGGGTCTAATGCCACGTATTCTGATTTGGTAGCTCCTGGTTGGTCCACGTGTGCTGAGTCAGATTACTTGTCAGTGGGTCCATTGTCAAAAGGTTTGCAGAGATGTCAGCAAAGTTTAAGATCTATGGTTGTCTTATAATTTGATGGAATCTTTGGGGGCTATCAGATCATGTAGCCACCATTAGATCCGAATCCAGTGTGTTAGTGGGTCCAAAGTTCTCAGAGTATTGATCCGACAACTGGTATATTTTCACAAGGAATGTGTCAGAAGTATAAGATCTTAAGACAACCGTCCAATCAAAAGGGTGTCTGCTAGGTCATTTGGCAATTTGGCAACTAAGGAAATTTAGTGTTCCAGTTATGTTTGGTAGTCCTGATATAAATTTTATATGTTCTCTTGTTCACTGAATAATTTAGCAGTGCTCCAAATGACTTGGCAATTCAGCAAACACTTTGTTCACTAAATCTCTAAATAAACTGGCCAAGGTTGTAAATGTTCTGCGACTTAGTGAATGTCTTTGGTCATCGATTCGCCAAATATAGGCCGAGATTCTCATGAATGGTTAAAATGTTATCTTGTGAATATGTGAATGAAGTCTTCTCGCATTTTTGGAGTATAACCAGGGTAAGTTAAAAGACTCAATGATTCATCAAATGCCTTGTTCGTTGAATTGCTTGACTGGACTAGGGTTAAAGGAAGGATTTTGTGAATAGGAGAAGGGGTCTTCAGTCACGCATTCATCGAATGACTTAAAGGAAGAAAGGCTTAAGGTGGGGCCAAAATGATAGATGGCTAATGTGCTCGATTATCATTGGTCCAAACATGCTAGGGTGGACATTGACTTGTCAAGAAGGGTTTTAACTATTTTAAAAGATGCATCTCAGCCACTTGATCTATTGGAAAACTTTGCATCAATGGCTACATTTTAAAAAGGAGCTCTGTTAGTTGTTACAGTTCAAATTTAAATATTCCTCTATAGGTTTTTTCTAGGGTTTACATTTTGCGGCCATGCACGACAAAATTGGTAGCTAGGATTTATTTCTCCAGGACAGGGATGGTTGGAAAAATGATGGACGATCTTATCATTGACACCGTGAATTTTATAGAGTACCATGAGCTTGGCACCACCTTTTGTAGGGTTAATCTTTTTTTGTAACCCAAACATCTATGAGATCATATTCAGGGTATTCATGACTTAGTGGAGTTGCAGGCGGGTAGATGGAAAGCAGATGAATCCAAGTTGCTTGTCCACAAGTTGATGCAGTATAGCGAAGGGCACATAATATCTGATCGGCCATAGTAATATAGAGATGCATTTATGATCAAATTTGATAGCAATTAAGGTTTTTAATATTATTCTAATGTAAAATCCATGAAACCCTAGTTAGGTTTTTGACTCCTACCTGTGTGCAGTTGAGTATGTATATATTGTTTTTTGGAGCTTTTGAGCTAAGAGTTGGACAATTGTAAAAGAAATTCACCTTTCTTAAAGACTATCTGTGTCATTTTCTCTGCCCTCTGGCTTCTATAGTTGTATTTCTCCCATTGATGAATTCAAACATTGCAGAGGTATTTTGTGATAATCCTTCATGTCCCTATGCTTCCTTGTCTGAGTTTATCTCTTATTGAATTGAAGTATATGATGTTTTTAGTGGTATCTTAGGGTTCCTAATCCCTCTTACTTTCTACAATTGTGTGTGTTATTGTGTTTGATCTGATTTATTTGTTTTTGTGGGTATACTTCAGCCCCCTAATAGTCTTGTCTCATTCCTACACCAAGTTGTAGAAGTGAACATCTGTTTGCAGGTCATTGGTTGTGTCTTATGTTCAGGCCCTCCTATGAAACACTTATGCAATCCTATTCAGTGAGTTGTGACCTACTAGACCTAAGCTTTTCATTGATTCCATTCTTCTATACTGAGATCCAAACCCTAATTTTGGTGTATCACCTAGTAGGTAGTTTGCTTTCAAGTCATTTCCCCTTTCCAAGCACTCCTGCTATCCCTTTTCCTCAAAAGTTTTACTTTTCATGTCTAAAAGCAAATAAAGGTGATTATCCAAGAGGAACCAGCCTAGAACCTAGAGGTCTCATCTCAATTAGCATAGGTCCCACAACCTGGAGATGATTCCCATGTTATACTAGGTTATCAAGACTACGAGAGCTTGAGACAAAGGTGCAAACTTAGTGTATAATAGCTCTTCTTTGAGATCTACCTCTTCTTCAAGATCTACTTCACTATTTTCATAATCATAAATATTTTCTACTTTACTAGAGGCTACATTTTCAAATGGTTCAATTTATGCCTTAAAGAGTATTTCATCACCTTCATAGGGTGAGTCATATGACTCATCCTCAAAGTCTTCTTTAGTAAAGAGAATCTTATTTTTAAGATTAGTGAATTTCTTTTTAGGATTCCAAGTTTTTCTTTTTAAATTTTTTTCATTTTTATCCTCATCATTTTTTTGATCAATATAAGGACACTTGACAAAAAAGTGTCCTGCTTTTCCACAATTGAAGCATTTGAAGGGTAATTTACCCTTGTATTTATTTTTTAACTTTTTAAAAATAAAAGCTTCAAAAGCATCTAAAATTTTAAATTCACTATCAACTTATTCCTTCTTTTTTGCTTTAAAAAAAGTTTCTTTAGAAGTATAAGGATTGCTTCCAACCCTCATTTCATAGGTTGTAAGTATAACTTGTAGTTTATGAAGAGACATATTAGAAAAAAAATTATTTTCTTCTAAGGTTGATATTTTAGTCTCAAATTTAGGCAACAATGTTCTAGCAACATTTGTCACTACATCATATTCAACAATAGTTTCTCCAAGACTTCTTTGAGCATTAACAACTTCATTGATTCTAAGAAAACAATTAGCTATAGTTTCATCGTCTTTCATTTTCAATGAATCAAATTGCTTCTTGATTGTGAGAAGTTTATACTCATTGACTTTAGCATCTCCTTGATAAATAGTTTCAAGTTTTTCCCATATCTCATTAGCAGACTTACAATACATGACTTTGACAAAGACATCCTTCATGAGTCCACACAAAAGATAAAACTTAGCTCTTGCATTAAGTTCATATTTTGTCTTTTCATCAGGATATGTAAGAATCGTAGAAGGAACAATATATTTATTGGTTACTACCTCCCACATCCTAACATAAAGAGAATTTAGGAATGTTTCCATCATAACCTTTCAGAACACATAATCAAAGCCATCAAATAGGGGATCTCTTGTAAGAGAAGAGCCTTCTTCTTGAGCCATGAGAAATTCCAAAATACCAAAATCAATCCCTAGGATAGACCTATATGCAGGGACCCTATGCTCTGATACCACTTGTTAGATGTGAAATCACTTTGAGATGGGGGGGTAAATCGAAGTGAGATAATTTTTACCAAGAATGAATAGTTAGTAAATTTTGGATTCCTTTTAATGATATTAAAAAAATTGAATACTAAAATTTTTACCAATGAGACTTCAAGTGACAGAAAACAAATTCAACTGATGAGAACAATGACTTTTGAAATAGTGATATATCAAAGTATATATATGATCATTCAATTAATAATGAATGAACATTAAATTTACTTTGTTGTTATAACCATTAATAAGACATATTTTGCAAATTGAAACTCATGTGCATATCATTTAAATTGAAATATAATGATGTAGAAATATCTTTTGAAACAAATGCACTAAGATATCAGAACACTTACTAAAACTGAATGGACAAATGTACTAAATTAGATGAATCATAAATCAAACTAAGAGACAAACATTTAAACATATAACACCATGTTTTTCATGAGTGTAAAACCCTCTTGGGGTAGAAAAACCACTTGAAACCTGTATATCATATTAATCCAAAGAGAACCAACTCATTACATAAAAGTTTTGAAGCACCCACTTCAAGGAGAACCAACCCCTGTCTTCCAATAGAATAAAAATGTTTGATAATAAAAATGATAATTCTACAACTGCACAATACATTTGCAGTTATACAACTATTAGATATAGTGATAAAATGATATTCAATAGCTCCAACTACAAGGTAATGTTAACACAGTACAAGAAATATCCTTTTCAAATCAACTATTTCCAACACCCTTTTACCACAAAAGAAATGATCTTACTATATACCCAATGCCTTTTTTTATGTTTTTATCTCTGAAAATACACACACACTTTCTCCCTTTTCAACACATCTATATATGTACCTATACACACACCTATTTCCCTTTTTTTAGGAAAAATAACTGTGTATACATTTACATATACAGAAAAATAATAACAAATGAATAATTGTATGTATTTTTCTATTCAATATCAAAGAAAATTGTCTTCAAATGGATACCCTCAAAGTAGGGTACCAAACCCTAAGTTAGGGTTAATGATAAACACAAATACATTTACTATTTTCCTTAAAACATTTTGTATGATACCATTTTCTTTGCAATATCAAAGATAACTGTCTTCAAGGAAACCCTTGTATTAGGGTATCTAACCCTAAGAAGGGTTAACATAAACAACAAAAATATTTCATTTTTTCACTTTGAATACAATAGAAACTCTCTATACATTGTCATTCTTCCATTCTAATTTTTTACATAAACAAAATATAACTTGAATAGTTAACCTATTTAACTAAACTAAATATTTTTAAATGAAAGAATCATACTTTGCAACTTCCTTTTCAAACCAAAAATTCAAATATTTTGAAGAATAAACTGTTAGGAATGGGAACATTGAGAGGGGGGGTAAATCAGTGTTCACTATATTTTAACTTTTAACTTTAATCTTTATGCTGAACATAAATGCTTAAGTACTGAAATAAATATTCACATAAAAATGAAACATGAAATCAACTCATGACACCAATATGATTACGAGGAAACCTGAATAGGTAAAAACCCCAGTGGGAATTGATACCCACTAATATTCTGCACTAGTGTTTTGTGATCCTTGTTAGAAGATCCTTTACCCTGTTAGGAGTAGCTTTACAATGCTTTAAGTATAGTAGACCTTGTTAAGGGTCAAACGTTGTTAGGATTATTTTACAATCATCCCTATTAGGGGAGAGGATGCACTATCCAAGAGCTCATTGCTCAAGTGGTGAAGGCTACAACCTTATGATCTCAGATACACACTATATCTGCCAGGTGAACTGTTAATGTGACATTGCTTGTCAGATCATTTCCTTTGATGAGTTGATGCTTTGACCTCTAGCAAAGCTCTAATACATCTTCTAGTGTCTTCACACACTTTTTCTTTGCTTATTATATCTCTATCTTGACTTCCATACTGAATACAATGGGTGCACCTTATATTTATGCGCTCATACAAAATATATAATTAGGTCGGCCCTATAACTAATTACAAACAACACTTCCAAATGAATTGGCTTAAGCATGCTTACAATTATACATATAAACATTTGGGCAACCTAAATACAATGGGTGCATAGCCTTTACAACATTATAATATAATCACAAACCAAAATGCTAACTATCGGCTCCATGCTCTGTTCTTTGTTGGCACACACTGGCTATGCAACTTCAACTAACTGTAACTCTCTCATACTTGCACATTTGATTATGCACTCATAGACCAAGCAAGAATATATTCTAACCAACTTAACTTCTAGGGCACATATCATAATTTGTCTATACACACGTGTGTTGATGCTCTGAGCTATCAGAACTCTATACACTGTCTAGTCTTCAACACTTAACTGAATTCTGATCTTTACATCAAGTGCGCTGACCCCAAACTGCTATATGACTTTTTTCCATAATGACAACACTATATATAGTCATATACTTTATTATAGATAACTTTCCAAAAATCTCCCCCTTTGTCATTGATGGCAACAAAGGAATATGGACAAGTTGCTAATTGTCCCTTAACATAAAAAACTTTTTGTCTTTTATACATTTTTTATACATAATCTTATATCTTCCTATACATATAATACTCCATATTCTATACACAACTCCCCCTTTGACATTAATGACAAAGGTGTACCAATAAACTATATCTCCACATACTTACTTAGGGAAAACATCTATATATGCTATCTTGAGGTTCTGGATCTCCTTCTTCCAAAAATTTATCAAAGAGTTAACTATTTGGAGATGGGCACATAAAGCATATTGAAGCTTCTCCATTGTCCTCAAATTTGTGCTTAGACCTTGATCATAGGTGACCATTGTGGCATAAATCTCTTTTATGTTTTGATTTAGAATGTCTAGTGAGGGCGCAAGACCATTCCTCAACTGAGTCTGTCTAGATCTTATCTTTGCCATCTCTTTCTCTACTTTCTCAATTTTGTCCAACTGACCTTGATAAACATTATTGCACATGTTCACATCAATGGATGAGTCTTTTACTGAACTCTTCACCTATTCAATCATAGCTTTTTCATCTTGTATTATCTTAAGATGGGCATCAGTAAGCTTATCCTGATCCATGTAGTCTACAATGAATTTCCTTCCTTGATCAGCAAATTCTTTTAAAGATGCTTGTCTTGTCTTGAGTGAATTCGGATCTAGTGCAAAATTGCTCATCAACTCATTCAATCTTTTGGTGCCCAAAAATGATGGATCACTTTTGGCCAACTAATAGGTACACACTAATACCTCTTCAATTATGGCTTAATCAAGCCAAGGCTGGTAGGCCTAAATTCACTTTAAACTATCAAATTCTCTATGTTGCACAACTACGTACATAAATAAACAAAGTTCCTCCCAAGGTGGTGAATGATCCTTGGAGGAAAGAAACGAATCCTCTAATATTCTCTATTCTATAAATCTTGACTAAAGTGGATTAAACTAAGAACTCAAAAGTAACATTTTTGAAATAATGATTATATAATCTACAAACCACAAAGTATGAACCAAATGACAATTTCCAAATTATAGTTAGATCAGTGCCTTCTAAATACTTGGGCTATAGAGTCATAAAAATTTCAATCCTATGTACAATCAAAGATGGTTTTAAGGTAACTCACTCCTGTAAAGCAAGACCATCACCCTACAAGCTTCTATTGAAACAAAATTTAAAACAACTTATACAATAGGTCCTATGGTTTTTAACCCAACTTAAGAGCCCAAAAGGAAATAGTAACAAGTTCTTAGACCGTGCTACCATTATTCAAATTGTACAAATTAGTCATAAATGAATGCATCAAATAGAAAAACACAGTAGGATACCCTGGCTCATAGAGTAATCTAAAAGACTAATTGAAAACATATAACTTATAACCACAAATAAAAAAGAAGAGCACTTATCTTTATTAATGTTGAAAAAAATAGTACATTAGAGTTCATATTGTAGTTTTGATCGAATTATATCCTATGAAAATATATCTTGTATTGTCTTCCCTTTCTTTACATTTTACATTATGTATATATACATGTTTGAGTGGCTTTCACACCTCTTTAGGGTGATAAGACACACCCTTATTACAAATTGTTTTGAAAAAATGATAAACTAACTAAAAAATAACTACCTAACTTTCAGATTTGGGCTTGGTTGAAAAGCCAAAACACCTAATGGAAAGCTAAGATTTTTATGGGAGATATAAAATTTGATTTCATGAACTGGGTCTTTTTTATATTTTTAAAATTCGACCATCTTTTGCCTCTATCGACATCATCTTTGCAGCAGGTTGAAATTCCAGCATTTTCTGAAGGCTTTGATCATAGAATTTTGATTGTTCTTGTCACAGAGCTTCCTTCCATAATATCTCAACTTTTTAATTAAAAATTAGTTTAATATTTTATCCCATTTCATGTACTCCATCATTAATTATTGGGCATGGATTTTAAGAGGCTATTTTTTAGGGTTTTATCACTATATAGGACTCCAAATTTTGCCCAAAATTTAGAGCTCCAACAGGCTCTTTCTGGGGATGTATGCTCCATGTGAGCATAGAGAGATTCCAACTATCTCTGGAGAAGCAAACCAAGTATCCATACTAATCTGATGCGAAGTAAAATTGGGTGGCCCCAGGCCCCCCAAAATTGAACATTAATCCTTTCCTTTATCAAACACTTGATTTTGATCACGTAATTATTTTAACCTTGCTACATTACACATGTCATCCTTATAGATAATTCTCATCGCTTCATCAATATGATCTTTGGCATCTAATCTATATTCAGCCCTTGAGAAATCATCAGGTCCATTGTGATCCTTGTTCAATAGAAGATTTTGGTTAATCATACAAACCTCTAGGTTAGTCTTCTTTTTTCGGATACCTTCTTGTTCACAATCTATCTCATCTCTATATTTTGGATATTTTTTCTCCTCACTAAAAGGCTTTGAGAATAGCTTATCTTCAAGAAGTACAAACTCTCTCTCACCAAGAGTTTGATCAACTGGGACATTTCTAAAAAATTTAGAACTATGCTTCAACACATTCTCTTCATCATGTCTAGCTGATTCCATCTCATCTTCATATGTTTGGTGTACCTCTGGCTCAAAGGATGAACTCCAAGATATCTCACCCTCTGAATGCACTTCATGAGTTTCATCAAATTTAAAATTAGGAGTGTTATCTTCATTATGATGTTGATGGATTCCATTGCATAAAGGATCCTCTTCAAACAATGGATTCGATAACATAGAGAAATCAAACATATCTTCATCTACTTCTTCTTCAAAGAATGGATTCAGGAACATGGAGAATTCAGACATACATTCATGAGAATTTTCATTTGGATCATCAATTTTTTCATCAACAAGACTAACATCTTCATTGACATTATCTCCTGAAACTTCCTCTTGTTCATGCAGTTCTATTTCATCTCCATAATTTGAATTCTCTTGAATATGGGCTGATCCATCTACCCCCTTACCATGGTGGATTGAGAACAAATTTGGACCATTCTTCTCAGTGTGTCTTTGGTATTCTATGTCTAATAAAGCTGAAATTTCTCTTGTATTGAGAAGGTTTTCTTCCTCATCATCATGGTCATTGATACATGTTTCCATACACATCTCATCATGTACAAATTCTTCTTCAATTTGATCCAAGTTTTTATCCTCCATGTCATCATAAGTATTATTATGGTTAACATTTTCCTTAGACTCTCCATCAAAATATGAAACCTCACTTGACTCATATGTTATTTCAGTTTTGCACACTTTTTCCTCTGCAACTAGTTCATTATTCATAAGTTCAAGAAAGGTAAGGAACTGATGATCATATAAAAGACCTAGTTCGTGCATGTTGTTTAAAAGATTAGAAGATGGAGGTCTACATTCTGAAGGTATTTCTTGATAGATATGAAACATCCTTAGGAAGAATTGTACTGCAAATTCTTCATCTTGTTTCTCTAAGTTCAAAAATGTGTCCAAAGGGGATATATAATTTGGGTCTTCTTCATCATCACTAAGATTTCCATCAAACACAAGGCCTTGTTCAATTTGATCATAAGCCTCCTCTTCTTTATCTTCATTATCTTCTTCTAATATCTTAACAAGAATCTTTAGATCATGGTCATCTAGCGAGATTCTCAAGTTTTTGACCTTTCTCATTAATTATTTTCATGAAGGCATAATTTTTACAGGTATCCTCCGATAAATATCCACCATCCTCAAGAATAAGTGTGCACAAGGCTCCCCTTCAAATCTCTCCAAACTGAAAAATGCATCAAGTAGAGACATACTATGATCCTCCTCAATGATGCAACTTTGGTCTTCACACTTTTCATAACACATGTTATCTTCATTGCTTGCATCATGAAATTCATATAGAAACCATTGTTCAAATTCTTTCCAAGATGAAATACTTTGTGTAGGTAATGATTCATATGCCTCTCTTGCATTATCTTCTAATGTCCTGACAAATAGTTTCATTGCCTGATCTTCTACACAAATCTCATAGTTCTCTATAAATGCATAAAATGCATCCAAATGTTCAACTT
This sequence comes from Chamaecyparis obtusa, assembly GCA_027943335.1. Classification (NCBI taxonomy): domain Eukaryota; kingdom Viridiplantae; phylum Streptophyta; class Pinopsida; order Cupressales; family Cupressaceae; genus Chamaecyparis; species Chamaecyparis obtusa. Next base: position 947,957 of record BSBK01000680.1, on the reverse strand, counting down.
CTGATTCATCTCATTCTCCATGGAACTTTGGTACAAGTTGCAAAAATTTATGGAGCAACTTAAAAGGAATACAATGGAATCCCCTGAGATCCAATGGCCTAATACCATCTAGAATAAATGGTTTTCTCTGAAATGGTTGTTTATTCTGATACATTTTGAATATCTAAATTTGTAGTAACTTATTTCTTTATACATTAGGTTCTTTACAATAAAGTCACCGCCTCTTTCAAAGAGGAAAACTTTACTTATCTCCTTCTAGGTCTTCTTCCTCAGTAGAGTCACTAATTGAAGTTCTTTATTGAATAGAGTTGCCACCTTATTCAAGGAATGTCTTGCTTCTAGGTTCTTTCTTCCAGTAGAGTGTGCTTCCAAACAAACTAATATAACTACTTTTTGATTCTGGTCTGCAAAATCTGAAATTCTAGGTAACTTCACAATATATATTGTGAGCAACTCTCCCCAGTAGAGTCACCAATTTTTTGGTGCCCAAAAATGATGGATCACTTTTGGCCAACTAACAGGTACACACTAATACCTTTGCAATTTTGGCTTAATCAAGCCAACGCTGGTAGGCCTAAATTCACTTTAAACTATCAAATTCTCTATGTTGCACAACTGCATACATAAATAAAAAAAGTTCCTCCCAAGGTGGTGAATGATCCTTAGAGGAAAGAAACAAATCCTCTAATAATCTCTATTCTATAAATCTTGACTAAAGTGGATTAAACTAAGAACTCAAAAGTAACATTTTTGAAATAATGATTATATAATCTACAAACCACAAAGTATGAACCAAATGACAATTTCAAATTATAGTTAGATCAATGCCTTCTAAATACTTGGGTTATAGAGTCATAAAACTTTCAATCCTACGTACAATCAGAGATGGTTTTAAGGTAACTCACTCCTGTAAAGTGAGACCATCACCCTACAAGATTTTATTGAAACAAAATTTAAAACAACTTATACAATAGGTCCTATAGTTTTTAACTCAACTTAAGAGCCCAAAAGGAAACAGTAACAAGTTCTCAGACCATGCTACCATTATTCAAATTGTACAAATTAGTCATAAATAAATGCATCAAATAGAAAAACACAGTAGGATACCCTGGCTCAGAGAGTAATCTAAAAGACTAATTGAAAACATATAACTTATAACCACAAATAAAAAAGAAGAGCACTTATCTTTATTAATGTTGAAAAAAATAGTACATTAGAGTTCATATTGTAGTTTTGATCGAATTATATCCTATGAAAATGTATCTTGTATTGTATTCTCTCTTTTTACATTTTACATTATGTATATATACATGTTTGAGTGGCTTTCACACCTCTTTAGGGTGAAAAGACACACCATTATTACAAATTGTTTTGAAAAAATGACAAAATAACTAAAAAATAACTACCTAACTTTCGGATTTGGGCTTGGTTGAAAAACCAAATAACTTCATGGAAAGCTAAGATTTTTATGGGAGATAGGAAATTTTATTTCCCAAACTGGGTCTTTTTTAGATTTTTAAAATTCGACCATATTTTTCCTCTGTCGACATCATCTTTGCAGCAGGTTGAAATTCTAGCATTTTCTGAAGGCTTTGATCATAGAATTTTGATTGTTCTTGTCACAAAGATTCCTTCCATAATATCTCAAATTTTTAATTGAAAATTAATGTAATATTTTATCCCATTTCATGTACTCCATCATTAATTATTGGGCATGGAGTTTAAGAGGCTATTTTTTAGGGTTTTATCACTATATAGGACTCCAAATTTTGCCCAAAATTTAGAGCTCCAACACAATCTTTTCTTCAGGTACTTCTCTTCTGCAACTATGGATGTAGATTCTTCAAGGCTAGAAAAATTAATTTTAAACTGTGAGATAACTGTACTCACATCATCAACTAAGTGAACCTTGTTCACTTTCATGTCCGCAGAAAACAAACTGTTTAGTATGTTCACTAATTCCACAAGGAGAGGATTTCTCATTACTTGTTTCTCCTTTGCCTTCTCCATAGCTAAGATGTTGAACTTAATCAGGTCTTCTTATTTCCATGAATCCAAACTAGATGTGTCAGGTGTCAAACTTGACAACAATGCTGAGGAGGGAGTGATGGGAGTGCTATCCATCACTTCTAGTTTTACCTTGGGTAGATCCATAGAAGTTTCATCTTTCTCTTGATCTTTCTCTTTTGTCTTATCTTCTTCTTCCTTTTTCTCTTCTTCTTTCTCATCTGATATATTTTCAATCAACACCTCTTCTTGATGAGTGGGAGGTGTGCTACTGCATAAGATCTCAGCCTCTTATGTGCTCACAAAAGCTTCCTCAAACTTATCTAAGTATGTGTCCGTGGCCGCCATGGCTATCTCCACATTATTAATGATAATGGTGCTATCCTTGAGTGATTCTGTCATGGGTGTAGATTTATCTACCTCTGTTTGAACTTCCACTATAGGTACTAAATCCTAAGGACTTGTAGACTGTACCTTGATAGTCTCTATTGCTTTGTCTTGCTTACTAGGTACTTGAGAGATGGACACAAACATAGGTTTCATGCATTGTTCTAAGAATACCTTCTCAAAGGCCTTCTCTGTTTCCTTAGAGATCAGCTCATAGTCTTTGTTCATGAGGTGTAGTGTTCTCATCTTTGATCTTAAGTGCAACTTCACCAAGTTCAACAATAGTGACTTTTCTTCAACAAAACATATTAGAAGAGTGGAATCTAGAGTTTGTTCCCTTATTCTGAAGTCTTCTTCAGTGGATTGTCTCTTCAAGGTATCCATTATCTCCCATACTTTATCATGAATTGTTGTTTTCAATTCAAGAACTGTCTTCTTGAACTTTATCATATGTTTTACAATCATATCATATATTTCTAATTTGTCAATCTCACTATATGATTCATAAAACTTCCCTACTTGATCAATTCTACCCTCATCAACAATTCTTGTGCTCAATACTTTAAGGCTAGGTCTGAATCCTACCTTAGGAGGTTCTTGAATGTTTTTCTTTCTCCTTGTAGCCCATGAGGATGGATGACTAGTGCTGGTTTCTTTCTTCCTTTTGACTATTGGCTTATACTTTGGAGGAGCATTAGAATCACTAGTTTCTTTGGGTGCAGAAGGAGTGTCACCAGTTATATCCTTCTTATTGTCATCTTTTTCAATTTTTATCTTCTTCATCTTAGGATCTTCTTGTTCTTCTTCTGCTATTGCGCTTTTCATCTCCAAAGAAATCTTCTCTTCCCTTGCCTTGTCAAGGTCTACTTGAGATACACCATGAATTCTTAAGATCTCTGATGTGACCTTAGCAACCTTTCTTTTTGTTGCTGCATTGTTAAGCTTTGCATCAACTTCTCTAGTTTTCTCCACATATGTTCCCCATCTAGGTTCATTAGGATCTTTGGGGGCTGATATTAATACCTGTGCATATGCTTCAAGAATCTATTCTTCTACCTCATAGCCAATTGGATGAATCCACTTAGTTCTTGGTTCAACAGCTTCCATACAAGTTGTATCAGTTTCAACCTTAAAGCAAACAGTATCCTTATATTTTTCCACAATTCTCTCTGGAATTTTATATCTCATTTTCATCTTGACCCTGAAGGTCTTCAATTCCAAAGTGATATTATAATGTCTTAGTGTGCTTTCAATGGATGCTTTGTTGGATATCTGAGGCATGGTTGGAATAGTTTTGTCCAAATACAAATATGATATCTTCCCAACAATATGAAGGTACATGTAGATGATTAGTGACCCAAACCTGAATATCTTTGTCTTGTCATGCTTGATAGCTTTGATGTTATCAATCAACCATGTGTATAAGATCTCACAAGTTGAACTCACCATCTTCCTTCACAAGTCTTATGGCTACTAGAATAGTGCCCGCAGACACACTATTCACCCTGTTGGTGTGATGAAACCTATACCCTAGTATCATTGACATCAATTTGATGTCTACTTGCTCAATAGGCTCAATTTTCATACCACGCCTATCACTCCTTGACTTACACATTTTCTCAACCATCTTTCTGACATCATTGCCCATAGGAAAGATGACACCTATTCTAGAAAGGCCTATCATCTCATTAATCAAGTCATTGGTGATCCTAACTAGTACATCACCAATCCAAAACAAATCATCATGAATCCTGCTCAACAAGATTTTTATCCATTTTGTCTCATAGAATTTAATTTCCATAGCATACTCAACAATTGGGTGATCATTCCATTTAGAAAATTCATCCAAGAATGTTTTGTCAAGTTTCAGCATGGTGTCCATGTACGTTCTTAGCCTATCCAGTCCAACTGGTTCCTTCTTATAGTAGATATATGCCCTAATATCCTCGACATGCATGACGCCCATAGGCGTGCAGGAGAAAGCTCCATCTAAATCATCTAGGGTTGATTTGAATGGATGTTTCTTGAAAACATATCTCTTCTTCTCACCAACATCATAAACAATGGGAGTGGCCATGACTTACTTGTAAACGCTTTCCAACTGAGCTCTGAGATAATTTGAAGGCTTTCAAATTGGTGCAACGAGCTTAGGGTTTCTGCAACCAACCAAATGCACTGAAAACACTGATAGATCAATCTCCAAGACTTCACAACAACTTTCGAGGCTCTTTCTGCTCTCCTATCACTCTAAATTTGAATGGAATGAGCAATCAAATAACTTATGTGTACTTTAAAAGTGAAAATCCACCATTAATGCAAGTCGCGTAAACCAGGATGTCACTTCAAAATTTGCAACTTGAGTTCTGTTCACAATCAGCATGTGTGCTCTTGCACATAGGTACCTCTATACTCCAAAAGCTTAAGTCCAAAGGCGCATACTCTGAGGATGAGTATACTAGTTGCACAGGGGTCTAGAGCTAAATTAGCTCCCCCTATGACCTTGAGGGCCATTCATCCAAATGTAGAGGGTGTGTCCACTGGGGATGCATCCAATACACTCTCATCAGTCTTGTCCTTCTTCTCAGACCAAATCATGCTCACATCATCTAAGGATTTGACAAAATTAACTTCTCCTACGGGATCCAAAACTAGTTCTTCGACCTTTTTAGGGATTCCCTGACCTCGTGTCCTTGATCTACAGAACCTTGAGATATGTCCAACCTTGTTACAAGAGTGAAAAATGAATAGAGGTCTTATATTCCTCAGTGCATTGACATGAGTCACCATTCTACATTATTTTTTTGTGTGACCATTATAGTTACATATCTGGCATGTAACATTCTGAGCACTTCTTAAATTTGTTTGATTTTGATTTCTTTGATCTTGCTAAATTCTATTCTTCTTACTATTCTTGCAATTCATAGCTCTATGACCAAACTTGTTGCATGAATAACAGTAACCATTAAAGGGTTTTACCTCTATATAGTTCCTTGCAATGTGTCCATGCTTGTTACAAGCAAAACAAGTGTGTTATACTTTTTTGCACTCATTCTTAGGTGGTCCACCATTATCTTTGGTTTGATCTTTATTCTTTTCAGTATCAATAGAGTCCTTTCTTGCTCGCATATTGTCCATCTGATTTTGTGCTTCATTGTATCCAATACAGCTAGTGTCTCCTTTGGCTCTTCTTGCATATAACTGAGATTCTATCAAATCAAAACTGGTGTGTAATTTTTCAATATGATTCTTTGCTTCTTTTAATTCATAATCCAAGCTTTCTTTGCTATTCCTTAGCTCCAAGATTTCCATGTTTTCTTGCCTTAGTTCTTCATTCAGCTGAAGGTTCTCTTTGATATGTTCATCATAGACTTGCTGATTATTAGTCAGCTTATCATCAACCTCTTCAAGTTGTTCTTTTAAGGATTTTTTTTCTTCAAGAGCTTCTTGACCATTGTCCCTAGATCACTGGTAGAGCCTTCTTTCAAATTTTTCCTTAGCTTTTTTATGACTAATTGAGCATCACTGAGTTTGTCCTTTAGTTCTTCAGATTCTCTTTCTGACTTGTCTAGATCTTCAAGACCAGCTTCAAGATTTCTTTTCAGATGTTTCATTTATGCTTTGTCCATGATCTCCTCAAGTGGTTAAACTTCTTTGCTGAGGACCAGAGCTCTGATACCAATTGTTAGGAATGGGAACACTGAGAGGGGGGGGTGAATTAGTTTTCACTGTATTTTAACTTTTAACTTTAATCTTTATGCTGAACATAAATGCTTAAGTACTGAAATAAATATTCACATAAACATGAAACATGAAATCAACACATGACACCAATATGATTACGGGGAAACCTGAATAGGTAAAAACCCCAATGGGAATTGATACCCACTAATATTATGCACTAGTGTTTTGTGATCCTTGTTAGAAAATCCTTTACCCTGTTAGGAGTAGCCTAACAATGATTTAAGTACAATAGACCTTGTTAAGGGTCAGACCCTATTAGGAGTCTTTTACAATCATCCTTGTTAGGGGAGAGGACGCACTGTCCAAGAGCTCACTGCTCAAGTGGTGAAGGCTATAACCTTCTGATCTCAAATACACACTATATCTGTCAGGTGAACTGTTGCTATGACACTGCTTATCAGATCAGTTCCTTTGATGCGTTGATGCTTTGACCTCTAGCAAAGCTATAATACATCTTCTAGTGTCTTCGCACACTTCTGCTCTACTTATTATATCTCTATCTTGACTTCCATACTGAATACAATGGGTGCACCTTATATTTATGTGCTCATACAAAATAAATAATTAGGTCATCCCTATAACTAATTACAAGCAACGCTTCCAAATGAATTGGCTTAAGCATGCTTACAATTATACATATAAACATGTCGACAACCTAAATACAATGGGTGCATAGCCTTTACAACATTATAATATAATCACAAACCAAAATGCTAACTATCAGCTCCATGCTTTGTTCTCTATTGGCACACACTGGCTGTGCAACTTCAACTAATTGTAACTCTCTCATACTTGCACATTTGATTATGCGCTCATAGACCAAGCAAGAATATACTCTAACCAACTTAACTTCTAGGGCGCATATCATAATTTGTCCATACACACTGCGCTGATGCTCTGAGTTGCCGAAATTTTGTACACTGTCCAGTCTTCAACACTTAACCAAATTCTGATCTTTACATCAAGTGCGCTAACTCCAAACTGCTATATGACTTTGTTGCCATAATGACAACACTATATCTAGTCATATACTTTAGTATAGACAACTTTCCAACATAAACAAGAACAATAATACTTGTGAATCTCAAAAAACATAGATAAAGATTCAACCAACTAACATCTGTTATAACCCTTGTTAATTGTCATGTATAATGTTCAAAACCCACAACCAGTAATCAACAAAAGATGCCATAGAACTAGATCTAACTTCCTACATGTCAGTGCACCCTAAATAGGGTTTGAAAATAAAACAAACATAATGTGGTTACCCTAATCATTTCAATTTCCCAAATAAAATCATATTGCCTTTTGACATCCGAATACAAAAGCCAATTCACCAACATAATGAGTAAGCTTCCTATGAGTTCCATGTCAATATTGTAACCAATCAAATACCATCAACCCGATACGATCATCATATAAACTTCCTAAAAATTCCTTTTTACTCTTCAATGATTCAAAGCTAGATTCATATGTGTTGCTGACTAGTGTTTTCCTTAGCACTTTTGAATTATATATGTCCCAAAAGCATTTTATATGTTTTTGTGGTCAAGTATGTACCCCAATAAAACTTAAACTAATGGAAAGTGCATATGTTTTTATGACCATCAAGTGCTTGGTTAGCACTTTAAATATCAACCTCATCAAATATGTTATGTTTTAAATATATCAATGTAACCAACTATAGAGATGTAAACACATTCAAATGTGCTTATATAAGATGATAACAATAATATCCAATAAGCTCTTAGAAGTATTGATATCAACCAAATGATTGTGTCACATGTTCATATTGAGACAACATGCAAATGTGTCATATGTCAACTTATCATCAATTGAGTTAAAAGAGATTAATAGAAATATATGACTTGAAATGAGATGTTCATTCAACTATGGCAAATGAATCACTAAACCATATACCTGAACCCCTGAACATGAGAGGGAAAAAAGTATGAGAAATGTTCTAATCACCTATACTTATGAGCTCTACATAGAGAATTAACTTATCAATAACAAGTAACACTAAACATCTGTAAATGCCTATGTCACCAAACAGAGTATGAAAAACATATATCTTCATACTTCATCAAGTTGGATATCAATCTCAAGGTGAATCATGTCACCTTAATATGATCAACTAAGATGATGCCAATGTGTCCTTTTTTTGTCATCAAGGACAAACACATACAAAGGGTAACACTTATATTATATTTTTACTATGAATATATTGAATATGAAAGAATAACATTTGAAAATGAATTTAAAAAATCATTTAACAATAATCAAAGGAATTCCATAATTAATACTTGCAATCGCACCTTGGTATGCAATTGGTACGCTGAAAAGGTGTGGAAGGTCAATTAGGAAAAAAAATGGGTTGTTTGTTGCATACATTTGTACTATATGAGGTCTATTAATTAATTATGCATATACTTAGATGCTTCAAGCTCATGTTATGTTTGTAATAGGGTGTGAGAGAGATATGTGGACCAAAGCAAAAGATGGTTTAGGAGATAGATGGGGATGGAGATGGAGATAAAAATATAATGAATACTATATTTAATTTCTACATTTTTTTTAGTCTTATTTTTTCTTACATAGCTACCTAAGCAATTGCAGCTATAATATGTGATGAATTTCTTCTATAATGGGTAGCTACAAGAAGTTGAGTCCCACTTTTGGGAAAAAAGTGGAAGTGTTTTCCCTATTTTTCAAATTTTCTATCAATTGATGTCTAAATTTGAGGCACTTGAGATTGAATCTCAAAAAAATTAGTAATATAAAATGTAATGGTTGAAGCCTACTTTTCAATTATGTAATTTATTTAAATAACCACATGGTATAAATTACTTTTTAGTAGGAATGTTTAAAAACCACTTTTTCAAAATGCAAGTTTCACGACCATATCATAGTCGTGTACGACCACCATGGTTTGACCTAAATAAATGAAATTTTGCAAATTTCCTTCTAGGGAAGTATACCTAAGACACCAAATATTGATGAGCACATTTTTATTAAATTATTTTTTTAAATTAATTTTTAATTGACTATAATGTACATTTTCAAAACCTCTGGTGTACAACCACCGTAACTTGATGAAAATTTCATATTTTTAATTTTTTTTATCTTCAAGAAAATTGTATGTAGATTGATGTCATATAATTTATTTTCCAAAAACCTAAAAACAAAAAAGTTATTAAAGTTCTAGTGAACCTCACTATTTTACATTTAGGTGCCACTTTTAATTAATAAATAATGCAAAAATAGTAAAAATAATCATATCACTATAAAATTTACATTTTTGAAATCGAGACAGTGAGAACACTAATATATTTTTTTTTCGTCAAAAAATACGATCCGGAAGGCCATCAAAAAATTACAAGGCAAAAATATGGCATTTTGGTGCCTTAACCAAATTTTCGGAGGTCAAGGCATAGACTTGGTTCCACCAAGCCTACACAAAACCTATTTTAAACCAAAATATGAGGTAGAGGTGTGTTTCTTGCTCGTGTCTTAAGAAATGAGTGCCCGTTATTTAAAATTTAAAAAACAGACACACGTTTCTTAAAAAAATAAATCGATGTGTAAAAATACATTTCTAGTCATATTTAAAAAATAATAATTTATAAATAGACATCCATTTTTTGAATCTTGGATTAGGCGTCCGAACCTAAATTGGATACCCATTTCTAGTGGCATTTTCTAATTCTACAAGACTTTTGCCAAATAGGCACCCAACTTTTTGCACTTACCCCTATCCTTACGATTCCATGATTTGCAGTTGGCTCTAAGATTTTTATTTATTTTGGAAAACATGAGGAAGAGAGAGACAATGGTTAAGGAAGTTACCTTTTTTTCAAAAAAAAAAAAATTACACATACCAATTGTCCTACAAATTAAAATTAGGTCACTGTATGTACTTTTACCATGAGACTTTCCATGTAACCACATTTCTTTGAGGGAATTTATCAAATAGTATATATGCTTTGTCTATGCACCCATTTTTTCATATGTTCTAGCTACTATAGTTGCAACAACATTTTTAAAATTCTCAGTCAATGGCTTTATATTTGCCAATTTACAATGTTATGATAGTCACTTTAAAACTAAATCTTTTTTCTCTATCTTGAAATTCATGCATCCTTTTAACTAAATAGATTTGGGCGTATTTGATAAATATTGAAATAAGTAGTTCACAATATTTTCATTATTTCCATTTGTATAATTCCAAGATCTATAAGAGATAAAAATTAAGCACAATAACAAAATGATATCAAAATTGACATGCAATAAGATGGAGATAAAATGTATATATAGGAAGAGTGATTGTGTCAAATTAAAATTCTAACCCAACACTCAGTGAGTGGTGGGGAGTTCCCTCCTACTAAAGTAGGATGAGGTGTCGAAATAGAATCAACACCTCTCTAATCAACTCCTAAATGTTGACAACTTGATAAACAAGTGTCAAGTATGCATGGACAACTAAATAGGAATCATAAGCCTAAGTGTAGATAAATGAAATAAATACACTACCATCCCCCCTTAATCATATCTTAGTAGGAAAAGATAACAAATGGGTCTTGACTAGTAGCCTGGTGAGGTACCAATGTACAATGAAATCTCTCATAAATGAAGAAAGATAGAAAATCCAGTGGGAAAAAAAATATCCTCCAAAAAAGAGATAAGAAGAGAAGAAGCCTATAAGGCCCCTCCAAAGGATGACGATGTTTTTGATGTAAACCACACGCCAAGAAGATCTTGTGGCCCTTCCTAAAAATATACTTGTATATGACTATCATTTGTTGAATCATCTAAATTATCAGGACTGGAATTAGGATCTAAAGAGTCCACATCAAGTTGAGAACCCATAGGGTGTGCATCACCAGAATCTATAATCGCTTTAGAAAATTATAAGACCCTGGCTTTCAATTTCTCTTTGTCCTTAGTAATTTCCTAATTTGAAGAAGATATTTTGAGATAATCAATTACCTCAATATTATTCTTTTTGAGTAAAAAGGTGAGGTGCTCAATTCACTTTTTCATGTGCATAAATGCTCATCATGACTAGTTTTGTTACAAAAGGAACATTTGACTCTCTCAGTAGTTGATTTACTTTTTTGAAATGAGTTAAATAGTATGATTCTCTCCCAATGCAAATATGGTATTTTTGGTGAACTATTGCATCCCTCAATCCTATGATTCACATTTTTGACACAGTATGGACATCTATGAAATGATAACATAAGGGTTTTTTTCTTGTCATGTTATTGTTGAAATTGCTCTAGTAGGCCTGTACAGAAAATGTGGAAGTGAAGACAAGACACACAACTCTATCGCTACTCATTTATACTTGACCAAGATTTGCTCAATGATATATTTTTAACAAAGAGCTTATAAAATTGTGGTAAATGTGGGGAAAATTTAATTTTTGGTGAGAATGAAAAGGAAGGTGACGATTAATTTAATTGTCTTGCACATCTCTAGATAACTTTACAATGTCGATCTCTCAAATCATATCATTTTATAATATAAAGAATACCAAAAAATATTTTATTGATCATCCTTAATTCCTTTGATTTATTAAATAAAATCTTAATACTAAAATTTATAGATTGATAACAATAATATGAACAATAATTTTTTATCTAAATTAACTCATATTATTTTACATTCAATGGAAACTTAACAATTGTAAAATAAAATTTTAAAATATAAAAAAATAAAATTATACCATAACTCTGGTATTCCATTATACAATATATGGTGCTCCTTAATTTATGTTTGTTAATAGAAAAGAGTACGACATTAATACTAAAATTACAATGTCAACTCATAGATGCAGCCTTACAAAGAGTTTGGAAGAGATGCTTAAAACCTTTAATAACGCACCCTCTCTCTCCAACTATTATCCACTCACCGTGCAGTTCGCATGACCGATCGTAGGGAGAGGGGAATGTGGAAAACCGATGGTTTACTGGTAGTTTAAGACAGCAGCCTGCGTCCTTGATAAGGGAGGAAACTTCTGTCAACACACTTATCACTATCCATTCTCTCCAGCTCAGTCTTACCCTAGTACTCTCTCTTTCGCTCATACCTACATAATTGGAATCTCCATAACTGTTTTCTTCACTATCAACAAGATAACATAGGATAGCCGCATTAGACAAGCCCAAGAAAAGTGAACGAGTCCAAAATGGAGATTATTACAATCTTCGACATGAAGATTATTTAAGGAAACCAATCCTACCAAACTCGACATCTCATATAACTCTCGACAGTTTTCAAGCGTAAGAGTGACTAAGTTGGACAAGTTTCCCAAAGAAATTGGCAAACTCGTCAAAAACAGCAAGTGATAAAATTTGAGCTTTTCCAATTTGTTTAGTTAACCAATGCTAACTGGTAATTCCCTTAAGCTCCAAATGGCTCAGAAATTGAGCTTTATCAGAGAAGCCTGATTTGTGATATTGTGAGGCAATGTTTCTAGCTTTTTGCACCCACTAACATCAAAAACCTTCATGTTTGCTATATTTTCTAGAATATCTAACTCTAAGATGAGCTCCACACAACCAGATAAATTGAGGTATTTGAGGTGTATCAGCTGCTTAAACGACTCAGGCAAAATCTCTTGACTACTACAACCACTCAAATCTAAATGTCGCAGATTTAGAAAATCCCAAAAATGGTTTGGTAGACTTGATATCTCGACACATCCATTTAAGACAAAATGCTCCAGTGACCGAAGTCGACAAAACTCTTCTGGCAAGCTAAATAGTCTTGAGGAATAGGACTTCTGCCAAACTAAGGATAGGCTTTTCAAGGGAATCAATATAGAAATAATTAAAGGTAGTGGAATCAACCAAGGGATAATCACAATAGACAAAGTTGTCAAAGGCCACAAAATGAATGGAGAAATTACAAAAATAATTTTAAAGGAGAAAGTGCTATCATATGTTATAATTGTGGACAAGAAGGACATAAAAATTATCAATGTTTTACAAAATCATATAGGAGATTTAATCAAAAAAGGCAATCAAATTTTGTTCAAGAAGAGGGTGATCATCATATAATGATAGCTTCTTTAACTACTCAAGGTGATTCAACTAATACATGGTATATTGATTCAGGAGCTAGCCAACATATGACTTACAACAAAAATGTCTTTAGCTCCTTAGAGGAGACAAAAGGTGCCAAAGTATTTCTTGGTGATGATACTTCACATAACATTGAAGGAATGTGCACAATTTCAATGAAAGGAAATAATGGTAAATAATTGGAAATAAATAATGTGAATCTTGTACCTAAGTTGACCAAACATTTTCTTTCAGTGAGTCAAATAACTCAACATGGTTATAAGGTGGAGTTTTATTCAGATAAGTGTTTAATCAAGAATATTAATGATGGATACAAGATCGTGGCCACAAGAGTTTAGAATGATGGAATATACAAGCTTCTAGCATCTATTGATAAGAAAGCTTATATTACTACAAGGTCAACCTTAAGTGAGCTATGGCATCAAAAATATGGTCACTTAAACTATCAAAGTTTGGCTATGCTTTCAAAGATGGATATGGTTGATGGAATACCATGGATAAAGGTAAACACAAATGTGTGTGAGGGATGCATGGTTGGTAAACAACATAGAGACACTTTTGAAAGGTCTACATGGAGGGCAAGAAAAATCCTTGAACTTGTCCATAGTGATCTGTGTGGTCCTATGAATCCCACATCAAAGAGAGGAGTAAGGTACATTTTGAAGTTCATTGATGATTTTTCAAGGAAAGTTTGGGTTTACTTCCTAAAGCAAAAGGATGAGGTATTTAACAAATTTGAAATGTTTAAAGCTCTTGTGCAAAATGAAAGTGGAAATAAGATCAAGCGAATAAGAACAAATAATGGTGGAGAATATATAAACAATAAGTTCAAATCATTTTGTGAGTATCATGGGATCAATAGAGAAATGACTATTAGATATACCCCTCAACAAAATGGTGTTGTTGAAAGGAAGAATGGGACTCTAGTAGAAATGGCACGTCGTATGATACAATCCAAGGACCTTCCTTTGTTTTTATGGGCTGAGGCTGCTAGTATTGTATCTCATGTTTTAAATTGACGCAGGGGCAGGGTAGATACAAGCAAAATCAAGCAGAATTGAGTCCACTTGAATCCACAACAAGCCCTTGCTCAAAGTTACACAATGGAAGCAATATAATATCACATGAACACAATGGAAACACAATGGATATGAGACAATCAACTGGCAGCAACAACAGAGAATTATATTATTTCTTTCAACATGCCCGGCTGTGAGGCCTTCCGGGTTTCGGCCTTATACAATGAGAATTATGAATTTAGAATTATAGCTTGCATCCTATCTTTTTCTCCAATGATGTATCTTGATAATCATTCCTATATCTCCCCATGATTCTCTACTACATCAATCTAGACCCCTTATGTAGCCAGCTAAGCCACAGGTCCGCCAGTCAGGCATTTAATTACAAAATAGGTCCAGTCTCAAGATTTAAACCAAAACTAATGCTAGAATAAATATAAATTGATGCACCTTTGGATTTAGGTCCTAACTTGACCCAATAACATTCCTTTAAGTGTGCAAGATCCCATATGAGCACATGGAACATCGCAAGAAGAAACACCACACGTTTCACCCAAAAACTAGCAGAAAATAGGTCATGTGCCAAAAAGGCCATAACTTTTGACTCATAATGAATTGGAAGCTGTTCTCTTGGAGAATGATATTAATTTAGGTCCCCTTGAAGCCCTTAAGTGCACAAAATAAAATTCCTTATGGATCAAGAGAACCAACATGAACAATCAGCACCAAAACTGCAGGAAAACACTATTCCGACGGCAAGGAAAATAGCTGTAACTTTGAAACAATCCATCCAAACTTTATGTGCTCATAGGAGAAGGTTCCCAAATAGGTCCTCAACATAATTTAAGCTTTTCACACCATGAAACCATCAAATTCAAAGATATAAATAAAACAACAGCAAATAGGTACAGAAATCAGAAAATGTTTTTGGTTGATGCAAGATTGCCAAAGACCCAAGATGCTCCTACATCAGACACCTGGGGTAAATAAAGAACTGATGTCCACATTAGGCACTACTCATACTCTGACCTGAATCATAAAGATCCAACTCAGCTTGTGTAATCCATGAACTGTCCTCAACTGGCTTATCTTTCCACTGAACTAGATATTCCATGTAGTCTTTTCCTCTTGTACTCTTGCCAACTCTGCTATTCAAGATCTTCTCAATGCTATCCTTATTTTTCTTAGGATAATCTAGATCATCTTCTATCTCTTAATTTGATTCAAAGTACTCAAATATATCAACAATGTTAAATATAGGTGATATATCCATGTCCTCTAGCAATTCTACTTCATAAGCATTTCCACTGTCAAACTTCTTCAAAATCTTACAAGGTCCAAACTTCTTCATTTTCAGCTTGTTGTAAGTATCAACTGTAAATCTATTCTTCTTCAAATTAATCATAACCTCATCTCCAACTTCAAATGATTTATGTCTCCTTCTCTTGTCTGCTCTTTGTTTATATTTCAGATTACTGTCCTCCAAATTCTTTTTAACTTCATCATGTAAAGTTCTCATGTATTCTGCAAAATGATTAGCTTCAGCACTTCTTCTAGTCTCAGTAGGTAAATCTCTTAGCTTTGTGGTTCCCTTAGGATGAAATCCATTAACAATCTCAAATGGTGTCTTCTTAGTGCTTCTATTCACTAAATTATTATATGCAAACTCTGCTTGTGCCAAAATCAAATCTCAATTAGCAGGTTTCTCTCCAACTAAACATCTCAACAAGTTTCCCAAACTTCTATTTACAACTTCACTCTGTCCATCTGTCTAAGGGTGAAATGTAGAACTAAACTTCAAATCAGTATTCATTTTCTTCCAAAGTGTCCTCCAAAAATAACCAGTAAACTTAGTATCTCTATCTGAAACAATAGATTTAGGCAAACCATGCAATCTTACCACTTCCTTGAAGAATAATTCAGCTACATGCAATGCATCAGATGTCTTCTTACAAGGTATGAAATGAGCCATCTTAGAAAATCTATCAACCACTACCAAAATAGAATCATTACCTCTCTGAGTTCTAGGCAATCCAAGAACAAAGTCCATACTCACATCTTCCCAAGGTCTATCAGGTACAAGCAAAGGTGTATACAATCCCAAATTCTGACTAGTTCCTTTTGCTGTTTGGAAAATTCTGCAACCTCTAACCATTCTCTGTACATCTCTATAAATCTGTGGCCAAAAGTATCTTTCTAAAATCAAATTCACTATCTTATCAATCCCAAAATGTCTAGCAAGTCCACCACTATGTTTCTCCTTCATTATGTTCTCTCTCATAGATCCTCTAGGTATGCATAACTAAACTCCTTTAAACAACATGTCTTCTTGACTGAAATAATCAAACCACTTATCACTCACTGTGTGTTCTTGACAAGCTTTCCAAGGCTCTGAAAAATCAATGTCAGCCTCATACAAATACTTCAAATCATCAAAACCAAGTACTTCAACTCTCATTTCTGTCAGCAAATTTCTTCTTCTGCTCAAGGCATCAGCAACCTTATTTGACTATCCACTCTTATGTTCTTTCATTTCTTTTGTAAATGTTTTATCATCAAACAAACATACTCTGACTGTAGTACAGTGACCTTCATCAAACTTCTCTACCAAAGGCAACAATACTTGTTTCTTTCCATCCATCCAAATAGTATATTGATTCAATCTACCATCATGCAAAGCTTTTCTATCATACTGCCAAGGTCTACCCAAAAGAATATGACAACAATCCATAGGCATAATATCACACAAGACTTCATCATGATAATTCCCAATTTTGAATTTAACAAGGCATTGTTCACTTACAAGTAGTTTATGCTCCTTCTGGATCCAAGCAATATGGTAAGGCTTAGGATGTTTCAATCTTTGCAACTGCAACTTGTTAACCAGCTCTTCAGATGCCAAGTTATCAAAACTTCCACTATCAATGATTACCTTGCAACATTTGTCAGCAATCTTACATTTGGTTCTGAACAAACTTTTCCTCAAAACAGGTTCCTCATCAGCTTCTTCATTCCACAAGATCCTTCTTAGCATCAAGTTCTCACCATGTTCAAGTTCATTAGACATTTCCTCAACTTCTTCACAAGACAAATTATTTCTACCATTACCTCCAGTCTTCTTTCCAGAGTTAGTACATTCAAAAGCTCTATGTCCTTCTTCACCACATTTGTAACAAGTACCTTTAAACCAAGATTTCTCTTCCCTTCTACCATTATTGTTATTCCTAGAGTAACTAGTATAACTACCTCTATAGTAATTACCTCTTTTACCAACAGGGTCATCTTCCCATCCTTTATCTTGTACTGAATTTTCAAATCTGCTACTTTCTCCATTAGATCTACCTCTACTTCTCTGAAATCTGCCACCTCTTCCTCTTTGTCTTTGATCATGTCTTTTTGTCAATCTTTCTTTAGCCTTCAAAGCAAATTGGTATGCTTCTTCCACACTATCAATCTTCACATAACTAATCTCATCTTGAATAGATGTCCTTAGGCCATTCAAATATCTAGCCACCTTCTCAACTTCATCATCCACATGTCCAGATCTGATATCCAATTTGCAAAATTCCTCAATATATTCTTTCACACTCATGTCTTTTTGTCTTAGATTTTGCATCTTTCTCATCAGACTAACTTGGTAGTCAGCTGGAAGAAACTTCTTCTTCATCTTTCCAAGCATCTTCATCCATGTTTTGATCTTTTCTTTTCCTCTCTTCTATCTCTCAGTTTGCAAATGATCCCACCAAAGAGATGCATGCCCTTTCAACTTTGTGACTGCTATCTTAACCTTCTTATTATCATGAGTACCTTCATACTCAACGTATTTATCCATCTCAGAGATCCAATCCAAAAGTGTATCGGTCTCAAGTCTTCCATCATAGCAAGCAACTTCAACTGCAGTTCTGGAGTTAGCCTTAGACAAAACTCTCAAAAGTCTTTCCTCATCTTGTTCAACTTCAAGTTCAGCATTAGGTGCTACTTCTTCTTCTTCATCACTAACATCTTCAAGATGTGCTCCTCTTCTCTGGGCTATCTCTACAGCTTCAAGCCTAGTTGCAATTTGCCTCAACATATCCATGATAGCATTATCATTTCCTCTACCATGAACCATCTTGACAATCAGGTTCCAGCAAGATCGTAACCTTCTGCAAGTTATAGGTCAGATCTCAGATCTTCCACCCTACAACTAAATCCAATAAGGTTCTCCATGATCCAATCCACAAAAAGAACTCGCTCTGATACCACTTGACACAGGGGCAGGGTAGATACAAGCAAAATCAAGCAGAATTGAGTCCACTTGAATCCACAACAAGCCCTTGCTCAAAGTTACACAATGGAAGCAATATAATATCACATGAACACAATGGAAACACAATGGATATGAGACAATCAACTGGCAGCAACAACAGAGAATTATATTATTTCTTTCAACATGCCTGGCTGTGAGGCCTTCCGGGTTTCAGCCTTATACAATGAGAATTATGAATTCAGAATTATAGTTTGCATCTTATCTTTTTCTCCAATGATGTATCTTGATAATCCTTCCTATATCTCCCCATGATGCTCTACTACATCAATCTAGACCCCTTATATAGCCATCTAAGCCACAGGTCGGCCAATTAGGCATTTAATTACAAAATAGGTCCAGTCTCAAGATTTAAACCAAAACTAATGCTAGAATGAATATAAATTGATGCGCCTTTGGATTTAGGTCCTAACTTGACCCAAGAACATTTTTTTAAGTGCACAAGATCTCATATGAGCACACGGAACATCGCAAGAAGAAACACCACACGTTTCACCCAAAAACTGGCAGGAAATAGGTCCTGAGGCAAAATAGGAATAACTTTTTACTCATAATGAATTGGAGTTTGCGCTCTTGGGAAATGATATTAATTTAGGTCAACTTTAAGTCCTTAAGTGTGAAAAATAAAATTCCTTATAGATCAAGGTCACCAACATGAACAATCAGCACCAAAACTGCAGGAACCACTCAGACGTGAAACTAGTAGAAAATAGGTCATGTCCCAAAAAGGCCATAACTTTTGACTCATAATGAATTGGAAGCTACGCTCTTGGGGAATGATATTAATTTAGGTCCCCTTGAATCTCTTAAGTGCACAAAATAAGATTCCTTATGGATCAAGAGAACCAACATGAACAATCAGCACCAAAACTATAGGAAAACACTATTCCGACGGCAAGGAAAATAGTTGTAACTTTGAAACAATCCATCCAAACTTTATGTGCTCATAGGAGAAGGTTCCCAAATAGGCCCTCAACATAATGTAAGCTTTGCACACCATGAAACCATCAAATGAAAAGATATAAAGAAAACAATAGCAAACAGGTACAGAAATCAGAAAATGTTTTTGGTTGATGCAAGATTGCCAAAGACCCAAGATGCTCCTGCATCATAAATAGATCTCCCACAAGTTGTTTGCAAAATATTACTCATGAAGAAGCATGGAGTGGAAGGAAACCAAATGTTAATTATTTTAGAGTGTTTGGATGTGAAGCATGTGCTCATATACCAGATGAGATTAGAGAAAGGAAATTTGATAAGAAAATTGTTAAGTGCATCTTTGTGGGCTATGATGATCAAAGAAAAGGATATATGTTGTATGATCCTAGTGTGGAAGATGTGTTTACAAGTAGGGATGTCAAGTTCAATGAAGGGTTTGATGATATGAAAAAATCCTCTCCCATTCCACAAGTGGCCATAGATAATTGTGAATCTTCAGATAATTTTGGCATTGGTGATAATTCCAAGAAAACCTCTGATATAGTTGAGGAATCTACTCCTCCCCTAAAGACCAAGAGTATTCAAGAAATTAATTATACTTTAATGACCACCATAATGAAGACCAATGATCCTCAAACATATGATGAGGCTTAAGGAAAACTTGAATGGGAACAAGCTATGCAAAGTGAGTATGATTATTTGATAAAGAATAAAACTTGGAAATTGGTGGACTTACCTAAGGGTAAGAATGTGGTGAACAATAAGTGAGTATATAAAAAAAAAATTAATTCAGATGGGAGCATTAGAAAATAAAAGGCAAGACTAGTGGCCAAAGGGTATTCACAAAAAGAGGGAATTGATTACACAAAAACATTTTCCCTAGTAGCAAAGATTAGTACTGTTAGGACTATTATAGCATTGGCATCTCATTTCAAGTGGCCTCTTCACCAAATGGATGAACATTAAAAATGCATTTTTGAATGGTGAAATTGATGAAAAAATCTATATAACTCAGCCTCAAGGATTTGCAATTCCAGGAAAAGAACACTTAGTTTGCAAATTAAGGAAGTCTTTGTAAGGTTTGAAACAAGCTCCAAGGGCTTGGTATGCTAAAATTGATGAATATTTCCAAATTCAAGGCTTCCATAATAGTCCTCATGATCCAAATTTGTATGTGAAAGATTTTGATGATGGTGGCATCATAATTATTGTGCTTTATGTTGATGATCTTATCATTACAGGGCATAACATGAATCAAATAAGTGACATAATGTTAAAATTGCAAGATACTTTTGAGATGACAGATCTTGGTTTTCTACATTACTTTCTTGGCATACAAGTATGTCAGAAGAATGATGGTATTTATCTCTCTCAAACCAAGTATGCTCTAGACATATTGAAAAATTTCAGAATGGAAGATTGTAAGAGTGTTCTTACTCTAGTTGCTCTAGGACTAAAGCTAAGAAAAGATATGGAAGGTGAAGATGTCGATCCTACCTTATACAAGTAATTGGCTGGTAGTCTTGTGTACTTGACCCGCGCTCGACTAGATATTTCTTTTGCAGTTAGTGTTATTTCCATATTTTTGAGTTCTACTAAGGTCCCACATTGGATAGAAACTAAACAAATATTAAGCTATGTGCAAGGGACTTTGACAATGGGTATCCTTTATTCATCTCATGGAGATCTTTCACTTATTGGTTATACAGATTCAAATTGGGCAGGATGTGCAAATGACCGCAAATCAACTATAGGTTATGTTGTCTATCTTGGTTCAAGTCCCATTTCATGGTGTGGTAAAAATCAATCTACTATTTCTCTATCTACTATAGAGGCTGAATATACAACAACAAATGAAGCAGCTAAAGAAATCACTTGGCTACAGGCTATTCTATCTCTCCTCAAGCAACATCATGCACGACCTTCTTTACTTCATTGTGACAATCAAAGTGCCATCTCATTGTCCAAGAATCCAATGTTCCAAGCTCGCACAAAACATATTAAGGTCTATCATCATTATATCAGGCATCTTATCCAGCAATAGGTGATTCATCTTCAATATTGCAAAACAGAGGACCAGATTGCTGATATATTCATGAAGGTATTATGTGAAACTAAGTTTGTATTTCTTAGACATCTTTTAGGCTTACGAGCAGTCACTTGATTGTCTCATGGTTGTTATTTAGGGGGGATTCTAGTGAATTCCAACCATTGTATTTAGAGAATAATGAATAATGATTGTAAATGGGTACCTAACAAGGCATTAGGTTGGGACCCATCATTTGTAGATTTTGGGGGGGATATTTAGATCTAGTTAGTATAATTAATTTAGGGGGGATGTTGAAATAAATTAATTATACCGGCTTTTTCCATTGTCGACACAGACCAAGAAGATTCTAGAGATCCATTAAGAACATGTGCAGTCGTCTACAACCACCCAATCATCTTT
This sequence comes from Chamaecyparis obtusa, assembly GCA_027943335.1. NCBI lineage: Eukaryota > Viridiplantae > Streptophyta > Pinopsida > Cupressales > Cupressaceae > Chamaecyparis > Chamaecyparis obtusa. The sequence goes on along the minus strand of BSBK01000680.1, from coordinate 926,018 downwards.
TCTCACCTATCTTTCATTAATATATCAACTAACTACAACACATAGTCTCCTCCACATTTATTGTATATTTTCTTATCAATAGAATGCTTGAGCCTACCATTTATGTGCTCAGTTTTGGTTAAATCTATCTGTTATCTTTGAGTGTCTGTGTTTTGGTTTTTCTTACTATTGACCTGGGAAGACTTTGGAGCTCGTGGTCATTATCAATTAGCAGCTCCCTCAATTACAAAGGAGGCTGCAGTTGCACACAACCAATTTTCAATTCTATTCAATTAAACCTCAAAAACATTTGAAACGAATAGACTCCTTTCTAATTGCAAAAAAGTTAGAGCAAATTTCTTACATGTGCGTCGTCCCACAATGCTTCCAATTTGCGAGGATAGACAAACTCTTGAACTCTAATGTTCTCCATTGAGAGCCACGATGAAATATTTATGTACTGAAAATCAAACCATCGAAGCCACAAAATCCCTCTAGATAGTCTCCGCACATTCCTCAATAAAATCATTTTCTGCAATAGCAAGAAGTTGTAATTTAACCCTAACATTTGAGATTCTCATCATCTCCATGTACTCCTTCAAAGGTGATGGGAAGTCAAGACGCTCAAAATTCATCCAAGCATCATCCACAGCGGTGGCCACCATTATCCCCCGAATCGACATTCCTCGCTAAGTGGGAAAAAAGAACAACAAAATAACTTCAAAACAATGAGGGGAAAAAACAAATAGAACTCTAAATGCAAACAAGGTTTCCCTGCTATGATCAATGGAAGATAAGATATAATTTCACCTGAATGTCCGTGCACTATCTCTGAAACCAGAATCGTGATGGTGATCTTGTAGTTGCAATGTCCCTTCCCAAATCCCAGAGGTGATCGTGCATCCTCATAAGCCCTTCCTTGTCCACTTCGACAAGGCACTTGTTCAGAAGTGTTTCCAAACTACAAAGACCACTCCATCCTGATCCATCCCACACATGAATGGCCACTTTTATTTCCTTGCCTATGAAAAAGCAAGCAATATCCAAGAATACATTTTGCTCATCTTGATCGAGGGCATCGAAGCTGACTTTTAAAATGGTCTTGATATCCTCTGGCAACATTTTCTGGATCTTATCCAGCTGAGCATACCAATATTCCAAAGATTTTCTACCATAAAGATGTCCTCCAATGACCTTCAGATACAAAGGCAACCCACCACAAACTTTTAAGAAAACATCAACTAATTCATCAAAACCTTCTTGTGGGGAAGCCTGCAAGAAGGCATGCCAACAGAAGAGTTGTTTGGCATGAAAATGCTGCAGGGGTTGCATTGTGTAGATGGATGTGATGCCGCTCTTTGTAAGTAGATAAATACGATGAATACCAACCATTTAAAAACCAAACTAAATACGATGAAACAAACTTCTATAGTAGATAAATATATGTACCATGCAAATGATTTGATGAATGGGAAAGGCAGGAAATTGCATAACTTACTCATTATGGCCGTGGAGCATGTAACCGAAGAGATATGAGACCTTCTGTAGCGCACTTTTCCAGTCGTCCAGTATGGTTGAGGAGTACCTGCCCTTCTTTTCGTGTTGGGAAAACTCAGGAGCGTAACACCCTTTCCCTTTCCCCACCCATCGGAGATCATCAGGTTTGACATGATAGAAGACAAGAACTATTTTGGTCCCAGATTTTACCATAAATGCTAGCTCGGCCAGACACCAGGGAGATTTTGCATACTTTTCTGAGAAAATAGCAATATAAAGTCGAGCAGTGCGCATTGCCTCTGTATCTCATCCGATATGGAATCTCCCAATTCCATCTCTTTTTCATCTAGAAAAGAACGCAAGCCAAGCAGATCTAGGGTGTGGTAGATAGTACTCGCTAATTTGTGCTTAACATCACAACCTCGATGATTAATAAACACATCGCATGGCCCCTTCCTCGTTGATGTTGAAGATGATGGAGATGCTCGCGCTACAATTCCATCGAAAGCATTTTCTGGGACTTCTTCATGTCGTTGAGGCATGGAAGTGGAGGGATTCTCCATTCAAAGAAATGAAGAACTAAAATAAATTAAGCACTGAACTTACACAATTTCCCCTGGTCTTGAATTGAATTGTAAATTCAGAATGGGAAATTTGTTAGAATTCAACATGATTAATTCTAAACAAACTTTAATTCAATAGAAATACATGTTCTGATATCAATTGTCTTATACCTAGATGACAAACTCAATCAATCATAAACGTAGATGATAAACTCAATCAATCATAAAGAAAGGAAATAACTGGAATAGATATTAAACTGTATTCATAGAAAATAAAAATAGAACACTTTATTTTGTTTCAATCAATATACTGAAAATATATCTTATTGTTCCTCACAAAATGAAATACATAGAATTTGTAGCCACAGGAAAAACAAGAAAAACAAAGCTAAAGGAATAAAGCTCCAGTTTAATAAAACCAGCTAAACCAACAATTATCAACATTATTTTATTGAATTTATAATAAAAAAAAAACAAGAAAACAAGATAATAAAAAATCAATTATCAACACGGAGCATCAATTATCAACAGTATAGTCTACAGTCTTATAAAATGGTTGACAACTGCCCAGAACAAAGATAAATGAAACGTGTCATTGGCATATCGATTGCTTCGAAGTAACGAGAATCTTTCACGGACGTTCACCCATAGTGTGGCGGAAATGGACGACATACCTGCCTTTCACATGGATGAATATTTTTTTGTGAAAGTGGAAAACATATTCCCTCTTTTACAATGATTTCCATTCCTTTACCTCTTTTTATTTTACATATTTCTTCCATAATTCCAATATTCGTTGCCCCCGCATCTTCTTTAGTTTTTTGAACGGCTCTCATTTTCCTTTTACATTTTCTTAACGCATGCTTTGTAATACATTCCTTCAAGAATAAGAATATATGTGTTAAGAAAGAAATGTATTACATTTGTGTTTCAAGGTAAGGGTTCGTTTGGTGCATGAAATTAACTTATTCAGAATAGGCTTATTCTAGAATAAAGATTTATTTTCGGATTAATTAATCATCAAAATGAAAGTTGGAATAAGGATTATTTTATATTTTTTTAATTTTAATTTTTAGTTTTTAATTTTTAATTTTTGAACTTATCATTTTTGTTGTTGGTTTTTTAATTAAAATATATATGTATTTTTAACTTGTATATTTTTAAATTAAAATATGTATTATTAAATTAAAAAATAAGATTATAAAAAAAATTATTAAATAAAATTGTAAAAAAAATAAGATTATAATCTCTTAACTGTTCATGCACGGACCTGAAAAACTTATACATTTTGTTGTAATTTCGAATATATGAAAAGCTTAATCCTGGAATAAAATGAATTCCAAGTATTTTTTGGAATTAATTAATGCAAGCATTGGGCTGAAAATAGGAATTAGTTTTCTAATTCGAGAATTCAAAAAATGCCACAAACAGCAAATTATTTTATTCTTGCATTAAATAATTCTTATTCCAGGTTAATTCCAGGCGCCAAACGGGCCCTAAAGGAAAATGGGAGCCATTGAAAAGACTAAAGAATATGCAGGGAAGAACTCTAGAAAGTGGAAAGTTCACTGTTATCTAATTGTAACAAGTGTCACGTAGTGGCTAGTACTTGTTGGATTTAGTTATAAGTTTCATTTTAGATTAACTTAAATCTATTTTATTATATTTATTATAAATAGTATATATAATTGAATTAATAGTTATTTTATAAAGTGTGCTATGTTTAATAATTAATTAAAATATATTTAATAATTATAATACATTTATTAATATTAGAATTACATTTACATATAAATTAAAATTAATTATAAAACTAAAGGCTGCTAGTATATTATTTTAAAAAAATTAATTATTATCATTCATATAAAGATACTTATCAATTACACATAAAATTATAATTAATTTCATTACTCTTCTAACTAAACTAGACTCCGTAAATTTATTTATTGCATATTGATATATCTAATATTTAATTCTTATTTTGTAAAAGTATGCTATTGTAGGCTACAGTTTTGTATTTATTACCTGTCTTAAAAGGCTTAAACATTCAAACATTAGATTAAACATGTATATTTGTTCAAAGCATAGACATAAACAAAACCAAGCCACCTCAAGATTATTGTCAAAACAGATGCTATAAAGCATTGTTTAATTTGCTTCAATGAGAGGGATGTAGGTGTGCTCTCTAAGCACATGGAGCTTTGTTCCTAATGCATTCTAAAAGGATTTGATATGATGCATAAATGATGAGAAAAGCTTGAAAGAACTAGGTTCAAATCATTATTCTAAGCTAAGATGTGTTAAAAAATATGAAAAAATATGAAGAAATCTAACAATTAGGATTTAAGCTAATACAATCTAGCTAAAAATGCTCATGATAAAAATGCGCAAATGGTAAAAACTAATCTAATGGATTGCTCTTGGAAGAGAGGGTATTTATAGGATTTCCTAAGGGCTTGGGTTAGGAAGAAGAGTTAAGGTTTGGGGTTTGGTTAGGGGTTGAGTCAAAGGGATAAGGATTGACTTTCAAAGGGTTGAATGGACCAATAGGATAGGGGTATAGGAATTTCTAGAAGATTTTTAAGATTTAGGCTTTTAAGGAATGTGACAATATTTATTAACCAATAATTAATAAATAGGGATTAAATATTTAAATTAGACTTAAATATTTTGGGGATGGGATATCTTAATTAAATGTGTTTAATTAAAATAGGAGAAGGGATTAATGACATAAAAATTAATTAATTAATTAATGATGATGTCATCAATGATTTTTAGAAAAATAAAAATACTTTTATTTTCTAATAGATTTTTAGGTGTTTACATTTTGCCCCTCTTTGATGCGATGTCGCAAGTGGCATGGCATCAAAGACAAAAAAATAAGATGCCCCAGGCTATAATTTAGAGGAAAGGGGGATGGATGAAAGAAGGAAGGGAGGGATAAATAACCAAGCTTCCAAGAGCAAATATGGATGAATGCAAGATGAGATGGAAGGCAGAATGCAGGATGCAGCTATATGAAGATGCAAGATTAATCTATATGATGTTGGATGGGGGATTTAGGGAGCTCCATGCGTTGGATCTTTTGAGAGCACAACCTAGTTTGATATAGCAATGCTAGAGACCTGCCAAGGTTATGAAAGAACACAAGGCTTTATCACCAACATCGCATAGGACTAACGCTAAAAATAAGCACACAAAGGATTTCCCCAGCATCACACATGAAACCCAGAGGAGGCATGGTAGAAATGATGCTGTAGAAACCACAAACACATGACTAACTCACAGGCAGAAGCAAAATATCAAAAGACCTTGCCCCAAATTGTCCTTATTTGCAGTGCACCATGACATAAAGGATCATGGTGACTTTGAGTAAAGAACAACGAGAAGCTGTAAAAGATTAACAAGACCCAAAGGATAAAATCCAAGGTCAAAATGATAACTCTAAAAGACATCCTTTTCCAACGAGAGTGACTGATGGTTGATTGATGGGGGGAGATTAGGTCTGAACATGGTGAAGGATACATCGTCATGGACCCGGTTTGATTTCTTAGGTCAAACAAAATAGAAGGATACATCTGTACAGACCCGTGTTCATGGGGAGAATATTGTGTTGTTGATTGGCAAATGATGGATCAAGGATAACCATGGTGATCAAGGATAGTCAACAATTGATGTTGTGAAAGTGCAAGGCTGGCTGAGACAAGCTCAAATAATCAAATGTTGTTGCATGACTGATGAGGATATGTGCAACAAGATGGGATGATATGTACAAAAGGATAGGGAGATATGTATAGGATAACTCAAAAGATAAGTAAAGATCTAGAGGATTAAATGAAATAACAAGTATCTCACACACATTTTTCCATAGGTAGGATGATGGAGGATGATTAATTGGATCTATGGTGGGAAGATTTGGTCTGAACATGAGGAAGGATACATCGTCACGAACCTGGTGTCATTGGTGGAAGATAGCGAAGCATCAGGGATGAGTTGTTGCTTTTGGATGTAGGATCAGATTGTCAACCTAATATAGACTGATGATCTTTGGAATGACTAGATTCTTATCAATGCATGCCAATCTCTTGCTCGAGATGATGAGGCCATACAAAGACAAGTAAGGATTCCCTAGACAACACTTTGTCAAAGGGTAGCACTGGAATTAATTTTTAATTTAGGATAAGGATTAAGCAACTCAAAGGATTGGTGATACGAAGTGGATGGTGGATAAGGATTCATATGACAAGAGATAGGTAAATTCTCAAACCTCAAAGGGACCAAGGGATGATTGCTAAAGTGTTGAGCTAGATAGGTCAAGACGACCCTGTTGGAGCCCAAAAAATATGAGTATGTTTTGACTTCATATTTTGAAAATTTTCTCTAAGTGTTGGACTTGTGCTTTGAAAATCATTAAAAGATGCTCAGTTCGGGTGCACTAATAAAAGGGCCTATTGATTTTCATGATGTGTCACTTGGATAGGGTGTTCATCACCTATCATTTAACATTTGTAATAGGTTTTAGGTCCTGGGTTTCAATTTCAGCATGATTTTGAAGTGGTCATTTTAAGGTGTTTCGTAAAATCTGCATTCTATGTTTCCAGAATTTCATCAAGTAGCCCACTTTGGGGGTCTACATCTTTTTCCCAATGATTGGTCATTGCATGCCAGTTATTGCATCATATTGTAGGTGCAAGAGAGAGTCATCATGCCAATTTTTAGCCCCCCACGTGCCTGTTTGACCTATTTTCCAAGGGCATTCCATTTGCAGATTGTCAAAATTCTTTGAGTATGCATTGTTCAAAATAAAGTGGCCTACTTTGAGGCTTTGTAGTTTTTACCCTATTTGAGATCTGGCATAATTGAGAGTTTTTTAATATTGTAAACCTAGAAGACTACTTACCTAATGATTTTCAAGTCCCTGTCAATCCATTTGATCATTTTCCCAGGCCAATTCCAAACCCAGTTTCTATGTTTTTCACTGTTTCAAATCTTGAATTTTACTAACGGGCTGACTTTGACATTTTATTCTGATCGGCATTTCAACTTTTTGAGGAAGCTAGTTATTGATTCATATTCCCTGTATGAGGTTAAATCAAAGCCTAAGTTGTCGGATCTTGAAAGTTTCAGTTGGTCAGTTTTTAAAGCCGGTTCCAGAGGCAACTTATATGATTTTGGCAGTATCGCATGATTTAGTTTTCAAGGTGGCATGTTTGACTGTTAATATCTTCTGGCTTGAATCTTTCTAGACGATCTCCTTTGGCAAGTATGATAACATGTTGGAGGTGAATGTGTTTTCCCAGTGGTGTGATCATGTGATGGCTTTTTGTCAGTTTTTGAAGCCAGTTCTAGAAGCCAGTTAGTGTTATTAATCAGTTTTGCAGAGAGGTGAAAATGGGTGATGTGGTTGAATTCTTTGATGCACTAAAACCTGTTCTCATCATGGGGTTGCATTTTGGATTAGCCAAGGGTAAATATGAAGTTTAAGGTGGTTAATCCTTTTACCACGCTTTCGGATTGGTGTCCATTTCAGATTAAAAATTTTGCATCTGAGTGCAATCAATGATAGTGTTGCACATATTTCCTGAGTGTGTTCACACCATTTTCTAAATGCCATTTGACGGTGAAATGAGTGAGGTATGGCAACATACTAAATATAGGATGGCTGGCATTTGCAAGGGAATGTAATGTGTACCATTCAAAGACAATGCAAGGGGATACACTTCTTATTTGGTAATGTCGTGTACGAGTAATAAGGTGGGAAGATTTGGAGAAGTGCCAGCATGGCACTTAAGTGCAAAGAACAATCAAGGGTGTATGATCTTTTGGGTGTGTGTATCAAGACATGGAGGTGCACATTGCAAGAAGTGCATATATTATTTGAAGTAGCCGTATAAACTATGGTGCATGAACTGGAGGATGGCATGTTTGTGGAGTGAAAAATATGCTATGTTGAGTGAGTATTTGGGGGCCTCTTTCATTTTATTACCAGCACAACAAAAATGCCCTATGTAATGAAGATAAAATGCCTTGCGCAATAAATGTGTTGGGGTCTTACTCATGAGAGAGGGAGCCTCATGTCCGCGTATGGTAAGTTTGTTGCCAATCCACACATGAGCATGGGGATTGGCATATAACAAAATGGAGACTCGGGGGCTACAAAGTGTATACTAATTGAAAAGGGATATGTAGAGTAAGGACTCGCGCACTAAGAAAGAAGCTAGCAAATTGCAAAGGCAATGAGGAAAATGTAATGCAAGTAAGCATTGTGCATGCCAAATCAAGTGCAAATTGGGTGTACATTTTCTAAACAATGGTGTGTGTGCTCCTTGAGGGACTTTTCTTTGAAAGAGTAAGGTAAGGTCAAAATAAAATGGTCTACGTATTCAGTGAAAGCTTGCTCACTTAGAAATTTAAGGGAGATACTTGGCAGCCAGTAATATAAATGAAGCATGACATGAAAAAGGAGCTGCAGATATCATGCAAAGCCTACGCAAGTCAAGAGGATGTGCGTGAATATTGGAAAACATAAGAGGACCCATGCATTTTTTAGGGGCATTCACGCAGGCATTAAGAAAGGCATGCACAAAATGGAGGCCCTCACGCATGAGGAAGGGGCAAGCCACCTGCAAAAATCAAAAGGAAGCATGTTAATGTGTGCGCATTAGTTTGAGAGGGCATGAAGATACCTTGTGCAGGTATGTGGGAGCCCACACACTTGCTTGCGCAAGAAAGAGGAACTTAGACATTTGAAAAGTGTGAACTAAATTTATCCCACATGCAGTGGAAGTTAGTTTTTTGAAATGTGTAATTACTCCAGCGGTCACAATGTATGTTATGTAAGAAGCCAAGAGGCTCTTGGCGGGCCCCTTGGCTAGACGAGTACAGTGCATGGTGGGACCCCCAATTTTGGTGCCCAATATGGAGAAATATTTAAAACACTCAAAACCAATTATCCCACATTTGCCAAGAAGGGGAGTTTCAAGATGTTTATATCCAACTCCACTCACATAACAAACTAGATTGAAGAGCTGGAGGCTTTGCTCATGTGAGCTCTTGGAGGTGCCTCGGGATCCATTTCGATGGGCCCAAAGGTAAGGATATTTTATAGATGAGTGTTGATGGACACATGGAGGACATGTGGCACCCAATCGTGAACTCACGAAATGAAACTTCCAGTTAGGTGGAAATTTAAAGACCTAGAGATGTAGTTCACCAAGTCTAAAAAGTCTAGTGGTTAGAGGGCAAAAATCCAAAGATTCAGAGACACGCAGTCGTGAGATCTCCCAATGTTTAGCAGTTAGCAAGAAAAGTTCAGAGACCTAGAGACTAGCATGGTTGCCATATCTCCCAATGCTAGTGGTCAAGTGAAGAAGTTTCAGAGACTTAGAGACTAATGTTAGTCTCCAAGTCTCCAGATCGAGCAGTGTCCAAGTCTCCAGATGGTGCAGAGACTCAGAGACTAAAGGTAATCTCCAAGTCTCCAAACAAACCCATGGTTAGTGAAAAGCTTCAGAGACTTAGAGACTAGTGTTAGTCTCCAAGTCTCCAAATAGACTCAAGGTCAAGGAAAAGTTTCAGAGACTAAGAGATTTCTTAGTCTCCAAGTCTCCAGATGAGCAGGAGTTAAAGGTGAGTTTAGAGACCAGTCTAGAGCGGCCAATCAGCTAATGACACTTGTCACATTCTGGTGCCTTCTGAGAGAAAAATGTAGAAATAATCAAGAAAAGGAGCAAATTTAAAATATGAAAAGATTTAAAATGTGATATACTTTACACATTTGAATTAAATCCAAAATTTAAATGACAGGTCCTGCTCAGAGATTTAATGTCTGGAAGCTTGATTTTTATCAGAACATAGGCATATAATATAACGCCAAAAATGGAAGAAGATGAGGAATCTAATGGAGGCATTTATTTTCAGTTGCAGAGAAGCGAGAAAGAGTAGTAGGAGGTTTTGATTTCGGATCAAATCTTGTTGTAGAGGTAAATGTCATTGCAGATGACCAAGTGAAAGAGGATGCAAATTTGGAGGGAAAATGACTGTAAAGGTTGAAGAGGTTGTAGATATTTTTGGGGATAGACACGTGTCGGTGACTGAGATGGTTTTCTCCATTCTCCTATATCTGGTTTTTTCTCCATTGTAATGTGGATGTTGGAATTTCTACTGCTGGGTAGATTTCTAGTTTGTAGTCTAGGTTTTGTGTTTATTGTCTGGATATTTTGAAGCAGTGTGGATTAATGAAATACAGTGAAATTCCTATTCTATATGCTCTTGTCTCTTTTATATTTTTTTTGTTCTCTAGTGTGTTTTGTTTGTAAGGCATTTAAAACATACCAGCTATAAGGTAGCTTGTCTAATTATTTATGAGTTTCTTTCAAGGAGAGAACTAAGTTTCATAAGTAATTTCAGAGAGCAAAACATTGTTGTAAGGATTTGATGCAGAAGTATGGAAATGAGAAGATAGTTTGTAAGGCACTCTATTTGGATTGCATATAGTTTGTAAGGCATTCTATAGTATCTTCATTAGTTTGTTTCTATGGATTCATATTTTCATTGACTCTTTGCCCAAGGAATAGGCACTGATCTAGGGTTTGATTAGCAGTATTTTCTTCATCCAAGTTAATCAATTATATCTCAGTTACTTAGAACAAATAATCTGAACTCATAGGGATTTGAATCAGCGGGATACAATCCATTTTGTTGATTCCTTAAAGAGTGAATCACTAGGTTAGCCCACCTTAAAAGGAAGAAGGATGAGAATCCTTATCTTACTAGTTCTTGCTATTCTTACAATCATGGTTTGACTGGTTAAGCATTGTATTTTAGTTGATTTTGGTCATTTGCAGGGTGTTTTATAAGTTGATTCAATAAAGATAAATAGCATATCAGTGTCCACTTCAATATATACTATGTAATCAGTAATTATTTAGAGGTAAAACCTGTCTGAGCATGTGGAGCTCAAAAACAAAGGAGGATTTTATCCAATCCTCACTAATTAGGCTTTTCTTTTTGTTTGAATCAGTATTAAGAGGCATATTGTTCAAGTAGTCATTCAAGCACTATGATTCATGCAAGAAAAATCCCTAACAAAATGGTGACTCTACTGGGGATCAAAATAAATGACAGTAAGGTTAAGATGCCCAATTCCTTGCTTTGTTGAATCATCCCAAGCTTTGATCTATTGAATAGATTCAAATAAAATTTTGTTATATTATCTCACCAAGTGTGAGTGGTGACTCTGAGTCTCTGTTTGATCAATATGTTCTTGTAATATATTTTTTGATTCTGACAAACAGAAAACATGTGAAGTTGTTTTGTGTTTGCTAGTTTTGGAAGAAGGTTCAGATCTGAGGTTAGATCTCTCAGCTGATTCAAAATTTGTCCTCTAAAAAGAGGTGGTGACTCTACAAAGTTTTGGAAAGTGATTTGAAGGAGACTTTAAATCAGTGTTTTACAAATAGCAGCAGCACTTCCAGGTGTAATACCCCAAAAATGGGCTATAAGTTCATTAATCTCCTACATCTTCAATTCGAACGAAATCGACATCAAAGTCCTAATCTAAGGCACATCTAAACATCATCGAATCCTAATTGATTATCTTAAAATTCTGCATCGGGGAATATTCTTAGTAATATTCCTAATCATCATAATTATCTTTAATTTTATAATTATTTGGCAATAAATCACATTTATCCTAAAGCTTGATTAATTGAATATTTTTATATTTAATTAATTAGATTTAATATCTTGCCACTTAATTGTGTAATTAAATTTAATTCTATCTATTATTAATTATATTATTTAATTTTGACAATAAATCCAAATATCCTATGAATAATTGATTAAATTTTTATTTAATTAATTAAAGCAAGTTGTCATTATTTAATAATATAGTTTTTAATAAAAATTTGATTAAATAATTGATTAACCCATAAATCAATTGTTTTATTTTTAAAAGCAATTAAGTTGGAAATAAATCACTTTATTATTAAATTAATTCATAAATAAAACATGCACAATCATAAAAGCAAACAACTATCAATTATCAATTAAAGCTAAACTCTATTTTGAGTTAAAACTTAGCTTTTGCATGTTTTTGTGAGTTAATTATCCTTTATTTAAAAATAACTCAAAAATCAACCTGAGTTATTTGAGTGATTTATGGCTTTTTCTCATGCACCTCCAAAGTCCTGAATTTCTATAAAAACAAGGCTCAGCCCTTCATAATTCATCTCTCAATCATCTCTCAAATTTGCATCCAAGCATCTCATATTTTTGCACAATCACACTGGAGAATTGGAATTGAAGAATCAAAGCTCTTGCGAATCGACATCTTTGTGAGATCAATCTTAATTTTGCATTCATATTGCATATCATTGTTAGATTAGCATTGCATATCAATTTTCAATAGCATTCATAGCATATCAATTTCATCTAGCATAGATTCATATCAGTTTTTATCATTCTTATTGCATAGAAAATATCAAAAATATAGATTAATTGCATTCAATTTCATATCCATCTTTTGCATTCAAATCCTTCATTTAGGTGTCGTCTAGGTCACTGATCTCGATTACAATCTGAGAACATTAATCTCGCACCTATTAGAAGGCAGTAAATTGCTTGGTTAGATAGCTTTCAATTTTGCACGATTTTGATTATCACTAACCTCTACTGTTTTACTGAGTGTTGTGTCTATAGATCAGGTACAATTTTCACACACACACCAGGTAATCCTATTTTTATCAAGCAAAAATGGTCCCTTAATAGGTGAACAAGTCACTGAGAAAAGGGAAAAAAATAATTTTAAAGTCAGAGCCATATTTCTGGATTGAAGTTTCAGTTATTGTAAAGAGTATCAGAAATATGCAATGGTTCATGAAGTTAATGGTTGCATAAGGTTGGATAAAATATTGTCATATGAACAAGTAGTTTTGTTTTGTCAGTAAATTAAAATGGAGTTTCCATCTTTGGTGGATCAAGATATTCTTTCTAGATCTGCAAGGACTCGGTTAGCTTTTGAAAATTTGTATAGAGATCATCTATGGACACGTCAAGAAATCCAACAGAAGTGTACTCTGATGTTAGTTATTGCAATAGGAGAAAGAAAAGAGGAATCAACACTTTCATACTACAAGAAATTTCTTATTTCTTGTAGTAAACTTCCTAAGGATCTTGGTTTTCAAGATTCCCAATATGCTGAGATGTTTCTAGTACTTAGTATGATGGAATCAGTTAGTTGGATTGCATCCCTTAGAGAAGAAGCACTTGAAAATACTAAAGAATGGATAGGTTCATTTGATGTTTTTGAATCTAGTTCATTTGGTCATGTTGAATCTAGTTGTGTTGAGGATGCCGAATCTTGGGATACTGATAGTGTTGGTTACTATGTTGATGATGAGATCTATGAATGTCAGGGAATGGATGAAGAACCTGCAATAAATAATGATTCCTTTGAGTTCGTAGGTTTTCCTTTTTCTCAGCATGATGCTAACGATTCATTGTCTCAGCTCAATGATATTTTGTGTAAAGTTCAAGAATGTGATTATAATGCAGATATAAGTTCTTGTAGTAACTACTTCATACAAGAAAATGTGCGACAAAAGGTTTCAGCCCCTATTTTAGATGGGGAAGATCTTTGCACCACTAGCAATGAAACCAAAGAGATGGAGTGTGATGTTCAGAGCTTGCTAAATTATGAGCAGATCTCAGATCTCTTGGATGCAGAATTTCAGAGGCATACTCCCAAGTTTGTTTCCATAATTCCATGCCTGGTATGTATAAGTTTTGATGAAAGTGATTCGAGTGATGGCATGATGAGTGAAACATCTATTAACATCTTTTCCCCTATTTTAAATCATCATTTCAAAGGTGCATATCATTGTAATAAATTTAATAAAGTTATATTTGATGAGTATGATGATGTGTGTTCGAGTCTGGATTCAGATTTGCAAGAGCTTGTTGTCAGTAGTTCTTGTCTACATATTGGTGCTAGAAAGTGTGATAAATCTGAATATGTGTTCTCAGATTTGCAAATGACTAATGAGTCATTAACTGACAGTGCTTGTTCTTTCTTAGAAGATGTTGATGTGATTTGTGATCAGTGAGTTGTTCCTAGTGTTATGCAATCAAATTTTTGAATTGAGAAGTTCTATTTTAGTTTGCAAAGTAATGACAAAAAAAAAGATTATCCTTTATTGCAAACTAATGATCAGTGCAATGGTGTTTCTAGACATGAAGTTGAGTTGGAATGTTTCATTTTTTAGCATGATAGTGTTAATAAAGAGTGTGATGTTTTAATGTCACAAAGTGATCAGTATCTGTGGTAGCTTGATGGCCTGATCTTGTCGAATAATGGTGAGTGTGGTGATCAATTTTTACATACTATGTTGAAGATGAATCATGTTATTTCTAACTGGCTGGATGAAACACACAATTTCAGTTTGCCTCTATTGTGTGGAGATGAAAATCATCTATTTGATAGGGGTAAGGACTGATTTCAGTTCGATGGATTTGGGCCATTTGTAAATAAAGTTTTCCATGTACAGTTGCTTTACTTTCAGTTGTGAGTTTACTTTCAATAAAAGGGTTCCGAGTTTTGGGAAGAAGAGAAAATCAGAGAAGAAAAGTTTGGTTGGTTTGTTGTACCGAGAGATTTTGGTTTCTCTGCATGCCTGCATGGGACATGCATCCCCAGTCAGAGCCACTGTTGGAGCCCAAAAAATATGAGTATGTTTTGACTCCATATTTTGAAATTTTTCTTTAAGTGTTGGACTTGTGCTTTGAAAATCATTAAAAGATGCTCAGTTCGGGTGCACTAATAAAAGGGCCTATTGATTTTCATGATGTGTCACTTGGATAGGGTATTCATCACCTATCATTTGAATTTTTTAATAGGTTTTAGGTCCTAGGTTTCAGTTTCAGAATTATTTTGAAGTGGTCATTTTAAGGTGTTTCCTAAAATCTGCATTCTGTGTTTCCAGAATGTCATCAAGTAGCCCACTTTGGGGGTCTGCATCTTTTTCCCAATGATTGGTCATTGCATGCCAGTTGTTGTGTCATACTGTAGGTGTGAGAGAGAGTCATCATGCCAATTTTTATCCCCCCATGTGCCCCTTTGACCTATTTTTCAAGAGCATTCCATTTGCAGATTGTCAAAATTCTCTGAGTATGCATTGTTTAGAATAAAGTGGTCTACTTTGAGGCTTTGTATTTTGTACCCTATTCGAAGTCTGACATAATTGAGAGTTGTTTCATATTTTAAACCTAGAAGACTACTTACCTAATGATTTTCAAGTCCCTGCCAATCCATTTGATCATTTTCCCAGGCCAATTCCAAACCCAATTTCTATGTTTTTCACTGTTTCAAATCCTGAATTTTACTAACGGGCTAACTTTGACATTTTATTGTGATCGGAATTTAAACTTTCTAAGGAAGCTAGTTATGGATTCATATTCCCTGTATGAGGGCAAATCAAAGCCTAAGTTTTCAGATCTTTGTTGGTTAACAGTTTGTCCTCTTCAAGATTTCTAATCTTTGACTCTTAAATTACCCAATGGGAGAGAACAAAAGGATGTCACCAACAATTGGGTCAGTGTACGTCTTCTATCACTGCCCTCTGAATTGATAGGTACAGCTCCCTAATTATGTATGATATACAATGAATGTGTTTTTATCTTGATCACCAGGTTGTCTCTGATGTGTTTTAACCAAATTGCTTGTAGGCACAAACAATTCAGGCAAGGATTTATGCTTATTATCTTCTAACTCTAATCTACCTATTTTAACCATGCAAAGTCTAACTAAGAGAACAGGAGCAGAATCATGCATAGGAGACAAATAGAATTGTTTTAACTGCAACTTCTATCATGAAATGGAATCCACACATACATCATAGCTCTACACACCACTGTACTTTCTGTCCAGTATGCAACTATTTAACTAACAAGATGAATAGGAGAAGAATCACATATGACAAGTAAATGGAATCACTTACTGCAACCACAGACATGAAATGGAATTCAAGACGTAATCACAGCTTCATACATAACTATCCTTTCTATTCAAATGCATATGATTGACTACCAGTGGAACAACAAAACCAGAAACCTTGCTATAGTAAATGGAATTACTTTGCTCAAATATCTAGTTTGCCGACCATTACAATGAGTTTCTTCCTAGTATTTATAGACTTCACAATACATAGAGTTCGTCAAAACTCATGACCTTCCAGCTTCCACGAATACAAACAGACTATACACCAAGCAGGAATATCTTCAATGAGAGGGTATGGAAGATGATCATGATATCTCAACCTCTCGATCAACACCTGTCAAGCCAGAGTTCATTGGGCTTCCGGAGTCACTTAACTTTGATTTGTCCTGAGAATGTGAAGAGATGCCATCTATCGGCAAGAACCTTACCATCTGTTATCATGCAATCTCTTTCTATGTTCTTCCTTCGACATACTTCGTGACAGATGCTTTCTGTTTTACCACGACAGTCGACTTGAAAAAGAAATCGATGTTTATTTCTTTTCAATTCTCTTCCGTCACCTTTTATTATAACGTTCAAGCACCACCGAGATCCTTAAAATCATAATTTTTAATCCTTTTATTGTATGCTTGACACGCGTCACCATCTCATTTGATTTCCTTAAGTCTCTGGCCTCCTTGACAATATTCTCATCGGACGGTGGTCACATGATCGCAAGAAGGAAGAATATTCCTTGCGATCATGTGCCAGCCGTAGATTTCCTGTAGTGGACCCCTTAGCTTTACCACTCTTGAAAAAGCAAGATCTACGGTTGTCTGAAGATCGCATACGTCTGACACATCCCTTGCGAAAACATGCCCGCCGTTGATTCTCTGCCAATGTTAGGACCCTTCTGACAATATGCCAACAGGTCCCTCTGACAATCCACCAACTCATTATCTCGTGGACCAACCATAGACTAGCTTATGTGTTCATGAAACATCCCAGACCCACTTCTTCACACTTGGCAGATCCGACGGTAGTCGCATGATCATAAGAGCTTACAAGATTCCATAAGATCATGCGCCATTCGTCGATTTGGAATTTTAAGATGTTCTGGCTTGCTGACGTTTGCGGGGCCCAGCAACCTCATTGTCGCATGATCGCATACCATTATTTTAATCTATGCGATCATGCGACCGCCTTTCTAATTGGTACACGTTGGCTGCATCATTGGCACTTGTGGGACCTAACAAACTTCATTGTCGCATGATCGCATAGCATTATTTTATTCCTTGCGATCATGCGACTGCATCTTCATTGGTACACATGGATTCCAGCAGGGCCCCTCTGTCTAATCTCTCCCGTGCTTGGCATATGTGGGTCCCAGTAACACAGTCAGCTCCTTGAATTTCTACTATCACATGATCGCGTACCATTATTTTAATCTATGCGATCATGCGACTGCTTTGTTATTGGTGCATGTAAGCTGCTTTGTTGTCTTCGCGGGTCCCAGTAGGTTCCATTGTCCCGTGATCGCATACCATTATTTTATTCCATGCGATCATGCGACTGCTTTACCATTGATACACGTGGATTCCAGGCATCCTCCAAATCAGCAAAGGTAGGCCCAGCCTCTGACATCAAGACAGTCTTTCAAACAAGGAGATCGGACAGCCATTGCAACACCGTGATGTTAACTCGTTTGCATCTTAGGATCGAGGTAATGCGATAACCATTAGATTGGATCGACGTTTAACTTCTGAAGAATGGGACCGGGCCCGCGAGAGAAAAGACTTGACAGATGGCAAGATCTCCACAAACCCTGAAACTTCATGATTATCGAACCAGATTACCTGCCGTTTCTTGCGCTGAGCTCGTAAAGACTTAGGCAATTCTAATATGCATCTGGATAACGCGTAGGACACATGCATGTGAACTCGGTGCCTGTTACATTGTTTCTGCCATAGGTTCTAAAACATGACAGGAAGATTTTTAATACCATCAACTCCATGACTGTCCACCCTTTGCTACTGATAATATCATCAGACGAGTCGGCAATTCTAGCACTCTCCATACAGAAAAAGTTTCCTCTTGATTCTTCTGAAAGAACAAACACCATCCATCTTGATATACAAGATTATCAATAGAGCACATCTTCTTTGCCAGGATGGGGTCTATAACCTACCCAATGTTACAAGATCTTGCAGGAAAGCCCACCCGGTTCAAAGAAGGAAAGCAATGATAGGGAAACCTGGCAAAGAAAGCCTACCTAAGCAAGACTTAGACCTAGACTCGACCAACTTCACATGGAAAAAAGACGGGTGACTGAAAATCAGGCAACAATCTTGAAAATTTCAATTGGTCAGTTTTTAAAGCTGGTTCCAGAGGCAACTTATATGATTTTGGCAATATGGCGTGATTCAGTTTTCAAGGTGCTATGTTTGACCTTTAATATCTTCTGGCTCGAATCTTTCTAGGCGATATCCTTTGGAAAGTATGATAACATGTTGCAAGCGAATGTGTGTTCCTAGTGGTTTGATCATGTGATGGCTTTTTGTCAGTTTTTGAAGCCAGTTAGTTTTATTAATCAGTTTTGCAGAGAGGTGAAAATGGGTGATGTGGCTGAATTCTCTGATGCACTAAAGCATGTTCTCATCATGGGGTTGCATTTTGGATTAGTAAAGGGTAAATATGAAGTTTAAGGTGGTTAATCCTTTTACCACACTTTCGGATTGGTGTCCATTCTAGATTAAAAATTTTGCATCTGAGTGCAATCAGTGACAGTGTTGCACATATTTCCTGAGTGTGTTCACACCATTTTCTAAATGCCATTTGATGGTGAAATGAGTGAGGTATGGAAACATACTAAACATAGGATGGTTGGCATTTGCAAGGGAATGTAATGTGTACCATTCAAAGACAATGCAAGGGGATACACTTCTTATTTGGTAATGTCATGTATGAGTAATAAGGTGGGAAGATTTGGAGAAGTGCCAGCAGGGCACTTAAGTGCAAAGAACAATCAAGGGTGTATGATCTTTTGGGTGTGTGTACCAAGACATGGAGGTGCACATTGCAAGAAGTGCATATATTATTTGAAGCAGTCGTATAAACTATGGTGCATGAATTGGAGGATGGCATGTTTGTGGAGTGAAAAATATGCTATGTTGCATGAGTATTTGGGGGCCTCTTTCATTTTAATGCCAACGCAACAAAAATGCCATGCATAATTAAGAGAAAATGCCTTGCACAATAAATGTGTTGGGGTCTTACGCATGAGAGAGGGAGCCTCATGCCCGTGTATGGTAAGTTTGCTACCAGTCCACACATGAGCATGGGGATTGGCATATAACAAAATAGAGCCTCAGGGGTTGCAAGGTGTGTACTAATTGAAAAGGGGTATGTAGAGTAAAGACTCACGCACTAAGAAGGCAGCTAGCGAATTGCAAAGGCAATGAGGAAAATATAATGCTACTAAGCATTGTGCATGCCAAATCAAGTGAAAATTGGGTGTACATTTTCTAAACAATGGCGTGTGTGCTCCTTGAGGGACTTTTATTTGAAAGAGTAAGGTAAGGTTAAATTAAAATGGTCTACGTATTCAGTGGAAGGCCGCTCACTTAGCAATTTAAGGGAGATACTTGGCATCCAGTAATATAAATGAAGCATGACATGAAAAAGGAGGTTGTAGATATCATGCAAAGCATGCACAAGTCAAGAGGATGTGTGTGAATATTGGAGACGTGCCAGGCAAGGTATGTATCAGCACGTGAAGCAAGGATAGGAAATACATCATAGGATGGAAGCTGCTTGTGCAAGGAGGCATATGCAATGTGCAAGTTGCAAATAAAAACTAATTTCAAAGTCTACAGTCCCTGCGCAGAACAAGAGGAAGCACATTTTTTTTGTGCACATAAGTTTGAGGGGCTCGTGCACTATGTGCCTATGTGAGAAATATTGAAGATGACACTAAGACCAGTGCCTTGTGCAATAGAAAGTAGATAGCCAGTGCCAAACAAAACCAATTTAGGAAAGTGCGTAAGGCACTATTTTGATGGCAGCGAATATAAAGGAGCTCACAAAATGAAAAATGCAAGACCTACAGACTCGCGCATGGGCTGTTAGCACACAATGGGAAAACATAAGAGGACCCATGCATTTTGTAGGGGCATTCACGCAGGCATTAAAAAAGGCATGCACAAAATGGAGGCCCTCATGCATAAGGAAGGGTCAAGCCACCTACGTAAATCAAAAGGAAGCACATTAATGTGTGCACATTTGTTTGAGAGGGCATGAAGATGCCTTGCGCAGGTATGTGGGAGCCCACACACTTCCTTGCGCAAGAAAGAGGAACTTAGACATTTGAAAAGTGTGAACTAGAGTTATCCCACACGCAGTGGAAGTTAGTTTTTTGAAATGTTTAAATACTCCAGCAGTCATAATGTATGTTAAGTAAGAAGCCAAGAGGCTCTTGGCAGCCCCTTGGCTAGAGGAGTACAGTGCATGGTGGGACCCCCAATTTTGGCACCCAATATGGAGAAATATTTAAAACACTCAAAATCAATTATCCCACATTCGCCAGGAAGGGGAATTTCAAGATGTTTATATCCAACTCCACTCACATAACAAGGTAGATTAAAGAGCTAGAGGCTTTTCTCACACGAGCTCTTGGAGGCACCTTAGGATCCATGTCGATGGGCCCAAAGGTAAGGATATTTTGCAAACGAGCACTGACGGACACATGGAGGACATGTGGCACCCAGTCGTGAAGTCATGAGATGAAACTGCCAGTTATGCGGAACTTCAGAGACTTGAAGACGCAGTTAGTCACTAAGTCGCAGAAGTCTGGCAGTTAGATGGCAGAAATTTGGAGATTCAGAGACACACAGTCGCAAGATCTCCCAATGTTTGGCAGTTAGAAAGAAAATTTAAGAGCCCTGGAGACTAGCATGGTCGCCAGATCTCCCAATGTTGGTGGTCAAGTGAAGAAGTTTCAGAGACTTAGAGACTAATATTAGTCTCCAAGTCTCCAAGTCTCCAGATGGTGATTCAAAGACTCGGAGACTAAAGGTAATCTCCAAGTCTCCGGACAAACCCATGGTTAGCGAAAAGCTTCAGAGACTTAGAGACTAGTGTTAGTCTCCAAGTCTCCAAATATACTCAAGGTCAAGGAAAAGTTTCAGAGACTAAGAGATTGCTTAGTCTCCAAGTCTCCAGATGAGTAGGAGTTAAAGGTGAGTTTAGAGACCAGTCTAGAGCGGCCAATCAGCTAATGACACTTGGTACATTATGGTGCCTTCTGAGAGAAAAATGCAGAAATAATAAAGAAAAGGAGCATATTTAAAAGATGAAAAGATTTAAATTGTGATATAGTTTGCATATTTGAATTAAATCTGAAATTTAAATGACAGGACCTGCTCAGAGATTTAATGTCTGGAAGCTTGATTTTTATCAGAACATAGGCATATAATATATCGCCGGAAATGGGAGAAGACGAGGAATCTGATGGAGGTGTTTATTTTCAGTTTTAGAGAAGCGGGAAAGAGAAGTAGGAGGTTTGTATTTCGGATCAAATCTCATTGCAGATGACCAAGTGAAAGAGGATGCAAATTTGGAGGGAAAATGACTGTAAAGGTTGAAGAGGTTGTAGATATTTTTGGGGATAGATAGGTGTCGATGACTGAGATTGTTTTCTCCATTCTCCTATATCTAGTTTTTTCTCCATTGTAATGTGGATGTTGGAATTTCTACTACTGGGCAGATTTCTAGTTTGTAGTCTAGGTTTTGTGTTTATTGTCTAGATATTTTGAAGCAGTGTGGATTAATGAAATATAGTGCAATTCCTATTCTATATGCTCTTGTCTCTTCTATATTTTGTTTGTTCTCTAGTGTGTTTTGTTTGTAAAGCATCTAAAACATACTGGCTATAAGGTAGCTTGTCTAATTATTTATGAGTTTCTTTTAAGGAGAGAACTAAGTTTCATAAGTAATTTCAGAGAGCAAAACATTGTTGTAAGGATTTGATGCAAAAGTATGGAAATGAGAAGATAGTTTGTAAGACACTCTATCTAGATTGCATATAGTTTGTAAGGCATTCTATAGTATCTTCATTAGTTTGTTTATGTGGATTCATATTTTCATTGACTCTTTGCCCAAGGAATAGGCACTGATATAGGGTTTGATTAGCAATCTTTTCTTCATCCAAGTTAATCAATTATATCTCAGTTACTTAGAACAAATAATCTAAACTCGTAGGGATTTGTATCAGTAGGATACAATCCATTTTGTTGATTCCTTAAAGAGTGAATCATTAGGTTAGCCCACCTTAAAAGGAAGAAGGATGAGAATCCTTAACTTACTGGTTCTTGCTATTCTTACAATCATGGTTTGTCTAGTTAAGCTTTGTATTTCAGTTGATTTTGGTCATCTGGAGGGTGTTTTATAAGTTGATTCAATAAAGATAAATAGCAGATCAATGTCCACTTTAATATATATTATGTAATCAGTAATTATTTAGAGGTCAAACCTGCTTGACCATGTGGATGTCGAAAATGAAGGAGCATCTTATCCAATCCTCACTAATTAGGCTTTTCTTTTTGTCTGAATCAGTATTAAGAGGCATAGTGTTCAAGTAGTCATTCAAGCACTGTGATTCATGCAAGAAAAATCCCTAATAGACCCAAGGGCTGACTAACTCAAAGGATGGGACCTAAAGACACATATGTACAAATGAGCTTAGGTGGAGACATGACTGACACAAGGGTACAAGACTCAGGATAGGATGTACAAAGAATCTGGGGATGAAGTTGAAGCTACAAAGATATGCAAGATGATGCCCTAGTTGGGCTGGAAGGCCAAGATAGATTGATGGTGTATAGGATGATGATGGATGATGTGTCCTGAAATGACATAAATTTTGGAAGGACACATCCCAATAATGATGATTGGATTAAGATCGAGGCTTACAAACAAGACTAGGGACAAGACTAAGGATGGGATTGGATGTTTTGGCTTGATCTTGGATGTTGGATAGCTAGATGATGTGGATAAGATTTGCAGATGTTTAGAAGACTGCTAGCAATGGTGGATATGAATGAATGGCATTGGATTTCAAGGGGATAGCCTATAGCTGGATACCAATGACAAGGGAAGATACCAAGTGATGGAAAGATGGAGGAAATGCTTAGGGATTGATGCTGGAGGGAAATGCTTGGGATTTGGATGGAGGAACTGCTGAGGGATTTGGATGGAGGAACTATTGAAGGATAAGTGTTGGAGGAAGATGCTTTAGGATTTGGATGAAGGAATGCTAAGAGATTCGGATGGAGGAACTTCTTAGGATTTGGATAGAAGAACTACTTAGGATTTGGATAGAGGAATGCTGAGGGATTGGATTTGAGGATGAATGCTTGGGGAGATTGGATAGCAGATTTTCTTGAGGATTGGATAGAGGAATGCTTTGGATGGGGAGATGGAAGATAAGGATTTTGGATGGAGGAAGATTTGGATGGGGAGATAGAAGAACTACTAGGAGATGTGGATAGCAGATTTTCTTGAGGATTAGATAGAAGAATTCTTGGATGGGGAGATGGAAGATAAGGATTTGGAAGTTGGATGTGAAAAAGTCTCCAAGGAATAAGATTCCCCTACTTAGGATAGTTCATGCATTCAGAGGACATTAGGATGGGGTACGATTATATGGAAGAATTGCTTGGGATTTGGATAGAGGATTGGTGGCTAAAAGAGGGTGATGGATGCCAAGAAGGTGTCCAAAAGCATGTATACCTGATGGTCTCTATTTTGTTATCAAGATCCAAAGGAGGATGAAGGGGGTGAGAGACAAATGAGATGGAGGAGATGTTGGATTGGATGTAATCAAAGGGAATGGCCCCCAATTGTAGAGAGGAATTGGGGGGACCTATGCATGATGCATGTTTGCTAGGTTTTCACCATGGTACTTGTCCAAGGTGCTTGAATTGCCAAGTTTTCACCATTGGATGAATGTTTTTCTTTTTTTGATATTTTTCTCTGATTTTTTCAATTGTTATGGATTGTCTCTTATTTATTGCTGACTTTGTGCTAATCTTTTGTTGATATTTTGATTTTTTTACTGACCTTCTGATGACTTTTCACTGACTTTCTGACTTGTTTCTACCATTGTGCTAATCTTTTGATTCTTTGATTTGTCGTTGACTTTCTGATTTGTCTGGATGTTGATACAATTTTATTAGGATGTATGGATTTTTGCAAAGGCATGGATGGGATGGGGGAGATGGGAGATATGGTGGTAGCAAGTGTTTGGATGGAATGATGGGAAATGATCATGATAGGGGGATGTTGTCAGAACCAAAATTGGCACATGTTGTGAGGAAGGTGGATGAAGTGGATGAGATTTGGAAGATAGATGCGGATATGATGGAAAATTTGTGCTAGGAGATATTGGGACATGAGGATCCAAGATGGATTTAGGAGATGGAGGTGAAGACTAAGTAGCTGGTGGATTAGCAACTTTGGATGCCATTGTGGATGTTTCTTTTAGATGCATTACATCTTTTTGCTTTGGGATCCACATCATCTTTATTTTATCTTTGGTGGGCCTTTGTGGCCATTGGGATGTATTGGATTATTTTTTTTCTTTACTAGGCCTTTGTGGCCATGGGGATGCTTCAGATGTTGCTTTTTCTTTTATGGGCCTTTGTGGCCATTGGTACACATCGTATTTTTCTTTTACTTTTCTGGGCCTTTGCGGCCACTGGGATGCATTGGATTGCTTGATTGGATTTTTCTTTGGTTGAGCATGTTGTTTAGACTAGACATGACAATCTTTGGATTTTTGTGGGTATTTTCCTTTATACATTCTTGAGTTGGCATCCAAATTGTAAGGATCATTGGAATGAATATGAGGAGATGTGCAGGATGGAGGAAATATGGATGGATAGATGGAAGGAGATTGGAAGATATGAGGTGTGGGAATGTGCCTTTGTTGATCCTGACTAGGGATGTTTGGATTTTGGATGAAGGATTGAGTAGGATAAGGTGGGGGATGATATTTTGGGATGTAAGGTCCCAAAATGGATTTGGTATATAGAGGATATGTGCTGGAAGACTTTGGGACATAGGGCTCCAAAATGGATTTGGAGGATGGAGGAGGAATGGCATTGTATGCTTTGAAGGGATGATGGGAAGATGTAGTGGTGGTCTTGGAAGGATGCTTGAATTTTTCTTTAGTTGTACCAACATTTTTGGAGGAAGTGCCTTCTTCGGATGTGTGACCAATACCACATGATTTTGGATTTTTCTTGTCTTGGATGGGCTCCAAATTTCCTTGTTCATGAGCGTCTAGGGCTTTGCCTTGATAACTCCATTTCTTGAGCATTTTATCCAAACAAGGATATTTTTTACTTGGGGAATATGATAAACATCTAGTTTCTGGTGTCATGGTGGATGATATGGAACTTATTTCTTCTGCTTCAAGTGGGCTACCTTTGACAAATGTAAGTGGACCAAGAGGATAGAGTGACGGTAGCTGGATAGTTTGAATTGGAGGATCCTCAAGTGGAGAGGATAAGCTGATGGGATTTTGACTGGGATTGGGAGATGGTAACGAATCTTCATATGGAGGAATTGGGATGATAGGATCTTGGATTGGAGGAATCAGGATTATAAGCTCTTGGATTGGAAGAATTGGGATGACGAAATCTTGGATTGGGGGAATTGGAATGCTAGGATCTTGGATTGGGGGTGATGAAAGCAATAGAACATGAAGTGAAGGGATTGGATCTTGATTTAGTTCAATGGATGTTTCAACATGATTTTGGACAAGATCTTCACTAGATAGGATTGGTGTGGATTGAGTGATGGGGAATGCATGGATGGACTCTTCAGAAGGAGTGGATGGAAAGATGGGAGATTCTGTAATTGTGATGGCAAGAAGAAGGGTGAAATATTCAGATGGTATGGATGAAAGGATGGGAGATTCTGCAATTATGATGGCAGGAAGAAGGGTGAAATCATGAGGCTTATTGGATGTGCTTTGGATAATGTTAAGAGTAGGAGATATGGATGGAGAGTGGATGGATTCAATGCATGGGAATGACTTAATGATGCTAGGATATGGAAGAACATCAATGAGTGGGGTATATGGAAGAAGGATAACTAATGGGAGAGGTGGATGGGCCTCATCAATGATGGCTTCACATGAAGGATTGAGATGGCATGACTCTTCATCTTTAGGAGATGGGTTTTGTGTTGGCTTCCTTCTGAAACTCCTTGGAGACTTTCATGATGTAGATTGAGGTGAAGGATTGGAATGTGTAGAAGATGGAGGGCTAGGATGGTCTTCAAGTCAAGATGGGGTGGAATATTTTGAACTTTCTTGAGTGGATGATGGTGCAGATGAGGAGTTGGAGGATGTTGTGACTAGATAGTTCACAAAGGTAGGTTTGGAGGAAGCTTGTGGACTAGATTGGCTATTTAGTGAGGTAGGAGTGATGGATTGAGGTATAAGATATGAAATGTTTTGAAGGATGCATTCTTCTTGTGGAAGGGTATTTATGGCAACATGGGTTTGAATGGAAGATGGTGGGTTGAGATAGGATAGAAGATTAGGGTAATGGATTGGAAGTTTTGGATTTTGGACTTGAGAATGATTTGGAGAATAAGAAGATGGCAGATTTGGATAAAGAATTGGAAGACTAGGATTTTGGATTTGAGAATGATTTGGAGGATAAGTAGATGGAGGTTTTAGATAAGGGAAGTAGCGTGAAGTGTTTTTATGGGAAGATGCTGATTGGGATATGACCATAGCAGGAGATGGAGGTATGAAGGATGTATATGGAGGATATATAGGCTGAAGATAGGAGGAAGGTGTGGATGAATAGGATAATGGACCTCCCTTACTAAGGACATGAAAGGGAGTGTAAGTGGATAAGCGTGAAGGAACAATAGGATAGTTTGGAGGAATGATTGGATGTTAGAAGGTGTTTGGGGCAAGCATGCTAAGATTTTCAAAGTATTCATTGTGATCTACAAGGCTTTCATCATCATTGGGATAGGATGGAGTGGGAGAAAAGAAGTGACAACCAAACTCATCATAATAGATTTGAGACATACTGACTTGCAGATGAGTTGGATAGGGATGAAGGATGAAGATGGATTGGAAGACTAAGTCTTAGATTGGGATGACTAACAAGATCACACTAGGATGAGAGGTTTGTGCAAGCTTGGATGACTTCTAGATTTGAAGGATTTGACTAACATGGCAACAAGGATTGATTTGTAGAACTCTTCGCTTTGTGTTTGTTCAACAGATGTTTTGCACTGAGTCTGAAACTTCAAAAAACACATCAAGCTTGATACTCCCTAAGAGGGGATAGATAAGGTGAGTGTCTTAAGGTGATCCAGGGAAACCATAGGGATCAATCCTTGCACAAGGATTGTGATACTTTCAAGGGTAGATCGGGTAGCTTCTATTTTAACAGGTTTGTAGTTGTTCTATGCAGTCCAAGCTCAGATTCACTTTTACTTCACTTATTTAAGAGGATTTTGCAAAAATGGGAAACTTTGCAAGACACATCAAGAACTTTATTCTTTCCCAAATTCATTTTAAGTGTTTTGAAATGAACGCTTGCAAACACATTTGTTTAACTTTGATTTGTTCTTTTTGAAGACAAGAAAGCTTTTTGAAAAGAGATTTTGTGCAATTATTTTAGCCTTTCACTCAAGATTTGTGTTTTCTTTTAGGGCCCAATTTGTTTAGCATAGAAAACTAGTTGATGAATAAAACTACTTTGAAATTTTTACCCCCCTTGAAGAAGGCATAACTTTCTGCTCACAACTCAAAAATACGCATCGTTTACATCGTTGGAAAGATAATCCAATTATCTAGATGAAAATTTCAATAGTACATGATTGTTGGAAGCAATCAAAGCCCAAAAACACTCCGAAGACCACCGAAAATGCAATCTACTAAAACATCAAAAAAAATGAAAATTTTCTGTTTATTTTTCTTAGGCATTCAAGATTGGATTTACATAAAACTTTGATATTTGCTTTGAGATTTTTTTAAAAGGAGGTTCAATCTAGCTTAGAAAAAAACATTAATTTAAAACCATTTAGCATGTATTTAGGACTGATTTTGGAACCCTTTAGAAATGAGATGCAGATTTGAGGTTCTACTACAGATGCGACACTTGCACCTTAGACTTAGCACATGCATTAGAATGCACCGTATATAGAATGTGAGTTATCTAGCACTCAGAATGCACATTATCCATACAGGGACTAAGAGTGCACACGTTATGTAGCACTCAGAATGCACGTTACCCATGCAGGGACTAAGAGTGCACGCATTATCTAGCACTCAGAACGCATGTTATCCAGGACTAAGAGGGCACGAGCAAGTGAAAAGCACTCGAGCATTAGGAATGCACCTTATCCAACACTCGGACTTGGCAGCAGTGGGGAGATAGAGGCAGGTGTCTATCTAGCACTCAGAATGCACCATTAACATTTTGTTATTGCGAGGATGAGGCACCACTTTTCCCAATGCCTGCAAGACAAGAAATAGGATCGAGGACCCAAAAAGTGGGCTCGAGGACCGGTTTGGGATCGAAGATGAAAAAAGGGTGCAACAACGAGACTTCCCAGGAGGTCACCCATCCCAGTACTACTCTAGCACAAGCGCGCTTAACTATGGAGTTTTGATGGGATCCAATGTACTAATGCTGGTATGATCACACCCAATATTGAATTCTCGCACCTTAGACTTAGCACGTGCATTAGAATGCACCGTATATAGAATGTGAGTTATCTAGCACTCAGAATGCATGTTATCCATGAGTGCACGCATTATCTAGCACTCAGAATGCATGTTATCCATGTAGGGACTAAGAGTGCATGCGTTATCTAGCACTTAGAATGCACGTTACCCATGTAGGGACTAAGATTGCACGCATTATCTATCACTCAGAATGCACGTTATCCAAGACTAAGAGGGCACGAGCAAGTGAAAAGCACTCAAGCATTAGGAATGCACCTTATCCAACACTCAGACTTGGCAACAGCGAGGAGACAGAGGTAGGTGTCTATCCAGCACTCAGAATGCACCATTAACATTTTGTTATTGTGAGGATGAGGCACCACTTTTCCCAATGATGAAAAAAGGGTGCAACACCGGGACTTCCCGGGACATCACCCATCCCAGTACTACTCCGGCCCAAGCACGCTTAACTGCGAAGTTATGATGGGATCCAGTGCACTAACACTGGTATGATCGCACCCGACATTGAATTCTCGCACCTTAGACTTAGCACATGCATTAGAATGCACCGTATATAGAATGTGAGTTATCTAGCACTCAGAATGCACGTTATCCATGAGTGCACGCATTATCTAGCACTCATAATGCACGTTATCCACACAGGGACTAAGAGTGCACGTGTTATCTAGCACTCAGAACACATGTTACCCATGTAGGGACTAAGAGTGCACATGTTATCTAGCACTCAGAACGCACGTTATCTAGGACTAAGAGGGCACGAGCAAGTGAAAAGCACTCGAGCATTAGGAATGCACCTTATCCAACACTCAGACTTGGCAGCAGCGGGGAGACAGAGGCGGGTGTCTATATAGCACTCAGAATGCACCATTAACATTTTGTTATTGCGAGGATGAGGCACCACTTTTCCCAACACCTACGAGACAAGAAATAGGATCGAGGACCCAAAAAGTGGGCTCGAGGACCGGTTTGGGACCAAAGACAAAAAAATGGTGCAACAACTAGACTTCCCAGGAGGTCACCCATCCCAGTACTACTCTGGCACAAGCACGCTTAACTGCAGAGTTCTGATGGGATCCGGTGCACTAACGCTAGTATGATCGCACCCGACATTGAATTCTCGCACCTTAGACTTAGCACGTGCATTAGAATGAACCGTATATAGAATGTGAGTTATCTAGCACTCAAAATGCACGTTATCCATGAGTGCACGCATTATCTAGCACTTAGAATGCACATTATCCATGCATGGACTAAGAGTGCATGCGTTATCTAGCACTCAAAATGCACATTACCCATGCAAGGACTAAGAGTGCACGCGTTATCTAGCACTCAGAACGCATGTTATCTAGGACTAAGAGGGCACGAGCAAGTGAAAAGCACTCGAGCATTAGGAATGCACCTTATCCAACACTCAGACTTGGTAGCAGCGGGGAGACAAAGGTGGGTGTCTATCCAACACTCAAAATGCACCATTAACATTTTGTTATTGCGAGGATGACGCACCACTTTTCCCAACGCCTGTGAGACAAGAAATAGGATCGAGGACCCAAAAAGTGGGCTCGAGGACCAGTTTGGGACCAAAGATGAAAAAAGGGTGCAACACCGAGACTTCCCGGGAGGTCACCCATCCCAGTACTACTCCGGCCCAACCGCGCTTAACTGTGGAATTCTGATGGGATCTAGTGCACTAATGCTGGTATGATCGCACTCGACATTGAATTCTCACACCTTCAACTTAGCACATGCATTAGAATGCACCGTATATAGAATGTGAGTTATCTAGCATTCAGAATGCATGTTATCCATGAGTGCACGCATTATCTAGCACTCAGAATGCATGTTATCCATGCAGGGACTAAGAGTGCATGCATTATCTAGCACTTAGAACAAACGTTACCCATGCAGGGACTAAGAGTGCACGCGTTATCTAGCACCCAGAATGCACGTTATCCAGGACTAAGAAGGCATGAGCAAGTGAAAAGCACTCGAGCATTAGGAATGCACCTTATCCAACACCCGGACTTCACAGCAGCGGGGAGACAGAGGTGGGTGTCTATCTAGCACTCAGAATGCACCATTAACATTTTGTTAATTCAAGGATGAGGCACCACTTTTCCCAACGCTTGCGAGCCAAGAAATAGGATCAAGGACCCAAAAAGTGGGCTCGAGGACCGATTTGGGACCGAAGATGAAAAAAGGCTACAACATTAGGACTTCCTGGGAGGTCACCCATCCCAGTACTACTCCAGCCGAAGCGTGCTTAACTATGGAGTTCTAATGGGACCTGGTGCACTAATGCTGGTATGATCGCACCCGACATTGAATTCTCTCACCTTAGACTTAGCACGTGCATTAGAATGCACCGTATATAGAATGTGAGTTATCTAGCACTCAGAATGCACATTATCCATGAGTGCACGTGTTATCTAGCACTCAGAATGCATGTTATCCATGAAGGGACTAAGAGTGCATGCATTATCTAGCACTCAGAATGCACGTTACCCATGCAGGGACTAAGAGTGCACATGTTATCTAGCACTCAGAACGCACATTATCTAGGACTAAGAGGGCACGAGCAAGTTAAAAGCACTCGAGCATTAGGAATGCACCTTATCCAACACTCAGACTTGGCAGCAGCAGGGAGACAGAGGCGGGTGTCTATCCAGCACTCAGAATGCACCATTAACATTTTTTTATTGCGAGGATGAGGCACCACTTCTCCCAATGCCTGTGAGACAAGAAATAGGATAGAGGACCCAAAAAGTGGGCTCAAGGACTGGTTTGGGACCAAAGCCGAAAAAATAATGCAACATTGGGACTTCCTGGGAGGTCACCCATCCAAGTACTACTCCGGCCCAAGCATGCTTAACTGAAGACTTCTAATGGGATCCAGTGCACTAACGCTGGTATGATCACACCTGACATTGAATTCTCACACCTTAGACTTAGCACGTGGATTAGAATGCACCATATATTGAATGTGAGTTATCTAGCACTCAGAATGCACGTTATCCATGAGTGCACATGTTATCTAGCACTCAGAATGCATGTTATCCATGCAGGGACTAAGAGTGCACGTGTTATCTAGCACTCAAAATGCACGTTACCCATGCAGGGACTAAGAGTGCACGCGTTATCTAGCACTTAGAATGCACGTTATCCAGGACTAAGACGGCACAAGCAAGTGAAAAGCACTCGAGCACTAGGAATGCACCTTATCCAACACTCAGAGTTGGTAGTAGCCGGGAGACAGAGGCGGGTGTCTATCCAGCACTTAGAATGAACCATTAACATTTTGTTATTGCGAGTATGAGGCACCACTTTTCCCAACACCTGTGAGACAAGAAATAGGATCGAGGACCCAAAAAGTGCGCTCGAGGACCGGTTTGGGACCGAAGACGAAAAAAGGGTGCAACACCGGGACTTCCCGGGAGGTCACCCATCGCAGTACTACTCCGGCCCAACCGCGCTTAACTACGGAGTTCTTATGGGATGTTGTGCACTGACACTGGTATGATCGCACTTGACATTGAATTCTCGCACCTTAGACTTAGCATGTGCATTAGAATGCACCGTATATAGAATGTGAGTTATCTAGCACTCAGAATGCATGTTATCCATGAGTGCACGCGTTATCTAGCACTCAAAATGCATGTTATCCATGCAGGGACTAACAGTGCACGCATTATCTAGCACTCAGAATGCACGTTACCCATCCAGGGACTAAGAGTGCACGTGTTATCTAGCACTCAGAATGCACGTTATCCAAGACTAAGAGGCCACGAGCAAGTGAAAAGCACTCGAGCATTAGGAATGCACCTTATCCAACACTCGGACTTGACAGTAGTGGGGAGACAGAGGCGGGTGTCTATCCAGCACTCAGAATGCACCATTAACATTTTGTTATTGTGAGGATTAGGCACCACTTTTCCCAATGCCTCCGAGATAAGAAATACGATTGAGGACCGAAAAAGTGGGCTCAAGGACCGATTTGGGACCGAAGACAAAAAAAATGGTGCAACACCGAGACTTCCCGGGAGGTCACCCATCCCAGTACTACTCCGACCCAAGTGCGCTTAACTGCGGAGTTCTAATGGGATCTGGTGCACTAACGCTAGTATGATCGCACCCGACATTGAATTCTTGCACCTTAGAATTAGCACGTGCATTAGAATGCACCATATATAGAATGCGAGTTATCGAGCACTCAGAATGCATGTTATCCATGAGTGCATGCGTCATCTAGCACTCAGAATGCACGTTATCCATGCAAGGACTAAGAGTGCACGTGTTATATAGCACTTAGAATGCACATTACCCATGCAGGGAGTAAGAGTGCACGTGTTATCTAGCACTCAGAACGCATGTTATCCAGGACTAAGAGGGCACGAGCAAGTGAAAAACACTCGAGCATTAGGAATGCACCTTATCCAACACTTGAACTTGGCAGCAATGGGGAGACAAAGGTGGGTGTCTATCCAGCACTCATAATGCACCATTAACATTTTGTTATTGCGAGGATGAGGCACCACTTTTCCCAACGCCTGCGAGACAAGAAATAGGATCTAGGACCCAAAAAGTGGGCTCGAGGACCGGTTTGGGACCGAAGATGAAAAAAGGGTGCAACACCGGGACTTCTTGGGAGGTCACCCATCGTAGTACTATCCGGCCCAAGCACACTTAATAGCAGAGTTCTTATGGGATCCGGTCCACTAACACTAGTATGATCGCACCCGACATTCAATTCTCGCACCTTAGACTTAGCACGTGCATTAGAATGAACCGTATATAGAATGTGAGTTATCTAGCACTCAAAATGCATGTTATCCATGAGTGCACGCATTATCTAGCACTTAGAATGCACATTATCCATCCAAGGACTAAGAGTGCACACGTTATCAAGCACTTAGAATGCACGTTACCCATGCAGGGACTAAGAATCCATGCGTTATCCAGCACTCAGAACGCATGTTATCCAAGACTAAGAGGGCACAAGCAAGTGAAAAGCACTTGAGCATTAGGAATGCACCTTATCCAACACTCAGACTTGGCAGTAGTGGGGAGACAGAGGTGAGTGTCTATCCAGCACTCAGAATGCACCATTAACATTTTGTTATTGTGAGGATGAGGCACCACTTTTCCCAACACCTGCAAGACAAGAAATAGGATCAAGGACCCAAAAAGTGGGCTCGACGACCGGTTTGGGACCAAAGATGAAAAAAGGGTGCAACACCGGGACTTCCCAGGAAGTCACCCATCCCAGTACTACTCTAGCCCAAGTGCGCTTAATTGCAGAGTTCTGATGGGATCTGGTGCACTGACGCTGGTATGATCGCACCTGACATTGAATTCTCACACCTTAGACTTAGCACGTGCAGTAGAATGCACCGTATATAGAATGCGAGTTATCTAGCACGTAGAATGCACATTATCCATGAGTGCACACATCATCTAGCACTTAGAATGCATGTTATCCATGCAGGGACTAAGAGTGTATGCGTTATCTAGCACTCAAAAAGCACATTAACCATGCAGGGACTAAGAGTGTGCGCGTTATCTAGCACTCAAAACACACGTTATCCAGGACTAAGAGAGTACATGCAAGTGAAAAGCACTCGAGCATTAGGAATGCACCTTATCCAACACTGGGACTTGGCAGTAGCGGGGAGACAGAGGCGAGTGTCTATCTAGCACTCAGAATGCACCATTAACATTTTGTTATTGCGAGGATGAGGCACCACTTTTCCCAACGCTTGTGAGACAAGAAATAGGATCGAGGACCCAAAAAGTGGGCTCGAGGACCGGTTTGGGACCGAAGACGAAAAAAGGGTGCAACACCAGGACTTCCCAGGAGGTCACCCATCCCAGTACTACTCGGGCCCAACCGCGCTTAGCTACAAAGTTCTAATGGGATCTGGTGCACTAACGCTGGTATGATCGTACCCAACATTGAATTCTCGAACCTTAGACTTAGCACGTGCATTAGAATGCACTGTATATAGAATGTGAATTATCTAGCACTCAGAATGCACATTATCCATGAGTGCACATGTTATCTAGCACTCAAAATGGACGTTACCCATGCAGGGACTAAGAGTGCACACATTATGTAGCACTCAAAACATAGGTTACCCATGCAGGGACTAAGAGTGCACATGTTATCTAGCACTCAGAACGCACATTATCTAGGACTAAGAGGGCACGAGCAAGTGAAAAGCACTCAGGCATTTAGAATGCACCTTATACAACACTCAAACTTGGCAGGAGTGGGGAGACAGACACGGGTGTCTATCCAGCACTCAGAATGCACCATTAACATTTTGTTATTGTGAGGATGAGGCACCACTTTTCCCAGCGCCTGCGACACAAGAAATAGGATCGAGGACCCAAAAAGTGGGCTCAAGGATTGGTTTGGGACCTAAGACAAAAAAAAGGTGCAACACCGGGACTTCTGGGGAGGTCACCCATCCCAGTACTACTCCGACCCAAGCGCACTTAACTGCGGAGTTCTGATGGGATCTGATGCACTAACACTGGTATGATCGCACCCGACATTGAATTCTCAAACCTTAGACTTACCACTTGCACTAGAATGCACCGTATATAGAATGTGAGTTATCTAGCACTCAATGCATATTATCCATGAGTGCACATGCTATCTAGCACTCAGAATGCACGTTATCCATGTAGGGACTAAGAGTGCATACATTATCTAGCACTCAGAACGCATATTATCGAGGACTAAGAGGGCACGAGCAAGTGAAAAGCACTCGAGCATTAGGAATGCACCTTATCGACAGACTTGGCACCAGCAGGGAGACAGACACGGGTGTCTATCTAGCTCTCAATGCACCATTAACATTTTGTTATTGTGAGGATGAGGCAACACTTTTCCCAACACCTGCGAGACAAGAAATAGTATCAAGGACCCAAAAAGTGGGCTTGAGGGACCGGTTTGGGATTGAAGACGAAAAAAGGGTGCAAGACCGGGACTTCCCAGGAGGTCACCCATCCTAGTACTACTCCAGCCCAAGCGTGCTTGACTGCGTAGTTTTGATGGGATCCGGTGCACTAACGCTGGTATGATCGCACCTGACATTGAATTCTCACACCTTAGACTTAGCACGTGCATTATAATGCACCATATATAGAATGTGAGTTATGTAGTACTCAGAAGGCACATTTTCCATGAGTGCACGCATTATCTAGCACTCAGAATACACATTATCGATGGAGGGACTAAGAGTGCACGTGTTATCTAGCAGTCAGAACGCACATTATCTAGGACTAAGAGGGCACGAGCAAGTGAAAAGCACTCGAGCATTAGGAATGCACCTGATCCAACACTTAGACTTGGCACTGGTGGGGACATGGACGCAGGTGTCTATCCAACACTCAGAATGCACCATTAACATTTTGTTATTACAAGGATGAGGCACCACTTTTCCCAACACCTGCGAGACAAGAAATAGATTCAAGGACCCAAAAAGTGGGCTTGAGGACCGGTTTGGGACCAAAGATGAAAAAAGGATGTAACACCAGGACTTCTCGGGAGGTCACCCATCCCAGTACTACTCCAGCCCAAGTGCGCTTAATTGTGGAGTTCTAATGGGATCCGGTGCTCTAATGCTAGTATGATCGCACCCAACATTGAATTCTCACACCATAGACTTAGCACGTGCATTACAATGCATCGTATATAGAATGTGAGTTATCTAGCACTAAGAATGCATGTTATCCATAAGTGCACGCGTTATCTAGCACTCAGAACACATGTTATCCATGCAGGGACTAAGAGTGCACGCGTTATCGAGAACTCATAACATAGGTTATCCATGACTAAGAGGGCATGAGCAAGTGAAAAGCACTCGAGCATTAGGAATGCACCTTATCCAACACTCAGACTTGGCAACAGCGGGGAGACAGACGCGGGTGTCTATCCAGCACTCAAAATGCACCATTAACATTTTTTTATTGCGAGGATGAGGCACCACTTTTCCCAACACCTGCAAGACAAGAAATAGGATCGAGGACCCAAAAAGTGGGCTCGAGGACCAGTTTGCGATCGAAGATGAAAAAAGGGTGCAACACCGGGACTTCCCGGGAGGTCACCCATCACACTACTACTCCGGCCCAAGTGAGCTTAACTGTAGAGTTTTGATGGGATCCGATGCACTAACGCTGGTATGATCACACCCGACATTGAATTCTCGCACCTTAGACTTAGCACGTGCATTACAATGCACCGTATATAGAATGTGAGTTATCTAGCACTCAGAATGCATGTTATCCATGAGTGCACGTGTTGTCTAGCACTTAGAACGCACGTTATCAATGTAGGGACTAAGAGTGCACGCATTATCTAGCACTTATAATGCATGTAATCCAGGACTAAGAGGGCATGAGCAAGTGAAAAGCACTCGAGCATTAGGAATGCACCTTATCCAACACCCAGACTTGGCACCAGCGGGGAGACAGACGCGGGTGTCTATCAAGCACTCAAAATGCACCATTAACATTTTGTTATTGTGAGGATGAGGCAACTCTTTTCCCAACACTTGGGAGACAAGAAATAGGATTGAGGACCCAAAAAGTGTGCTCGAGGACCGGTTTGGGACCGAAGATGAAAAAATGGTGCAACACTGGGACTTCCTAGGAGGTCACCCATCCGAGTACTACTCTGGCCCAAGCGTGCTTAACTGTGGAGTTCTGATGGGATCTGGTACACTAATGCTGGTATGATCAAACCCGACATTGAATTCTCACACCTTAGACTTAGCATGTGCATTATAATGCACCGTATATAGAATATGAGTTATCTAGCACTCAGAATGCACATTATCCATGCAAGGACTAAGAGTGCACATGTTATCTAGCACTTAGAATGCACATTATCCATGTAGGGACTAAGAGTGCACATGTTACCTAGCACTCAGAACGTACATTATCCAGGACTTAGAGGGTACGAGCAAGTGAAAAGCACTCGAGCATTAGGAATACACCTTATCCAACACTCAAACTTGGCACCAGTGGGGAGACAGACGCAGGTGTCAATGCAACTCTCAGAATGCACCATTAACATTTTGTTATTGCGAGGATGAGGCACCACTTTTCCCAACACTTGTGAGACAAGAAATAGGATCGAGGACCCAAAAAGTGTGCTCGACGACCGGTTTGGGACCAAAGATGAAAAAAGGGTGCAACATTGGGACTTCTCATGAGGTCACCCATCCCAGTACTTCCTCGGTCCAAGCGTGCTTAACTATGGAGTTCTAATGGGATCCGGTGCACTAATGCTGGTATGACGCACCCGACATTGAATTCTCACACCTTAGACTTAGCACGTGCATTAGAATGCACCGTATATAGAATGTGAGTTATCTAGCACTCAGAATGCACATTATCCATGAGTGCACATGTTATCTAGCACTCAGAATGCATGTTATTGATGTAGGGACTAAGAGTGCACGCTATATCTAGCACTCAGAATGCATGTTATCTAGGACTAAGAGGGCACGGGCAAGTGAAAAGCACTCGAGCATTAGGAATGCACCTTATCTAACACTCGGACTTGGCACCAACGGGGAGATAGACGTGGGTGTCTATCCAGCACTTAGAATGTACCATTAACATTCTGTTATTGCGAGGATGAGGTGCCACTCTTCCCAACACTTGCGAGACAAGAAATAGGATCGAGGACCCAAAAAGTGGGCTCGAGGACTGATTTTGGACCGAAGATGAAAAAAGGGTGCAACACCAGGACTTCCTGAGAGGTCACCCATCCTAGTACTACTCCAGCCCAAGTGCACTTAACTGTGGAGATCTGATGGGATACGGTGGACTAATGCTGGTATGATCACACTCGACATTGTATTCTCGCACCTTAGACTTAGCATGTGCATTAGAATGCGAGTTATCTAGCTCTCAAAATGCATGTTATCAATGCAGGGACTAAGAGTGCATGTGTTATCTAGCACTCAAAATGCACATTATCCATGCAAGGACTAAGAGTGCACGCATTATCTAGCACTTAGAACGCACGTTATCTAGGACTAAGAGGGTACGAGCAAAGTAAAAGCACTCAAGCATTAGGAATGCACCTTATCCAACACTCAGACTTGGCACTAGCTTCTTTTTAGGATCAATGGAAGCTTCTGATAATCCCAGTTGTGTAATCAAGTTGTAAGAATAGATGTTTAAACCAGTGCCTCGATCTATCAACACGCATTTGACTCTACGGTTTTGGATCAAGACTTCAATGTGCAAGGGCTAGTTATGCAGATGACTCAAAGAATTGTCATCTTCCTCTGAAAAGGAGATATACTGGGGTGATGTCAGATGACCAACCATAGTCTGAAAATTTCTAGATCAAGAATGTTAGGAACATTGGAACCAAGCAGAGCTTTATCTAGAATAACTCGATGAGCGGGAGATATCTGAAGCAACTCAAACATTATATTTTTGCATTGGTATGCTGGAGTTGTTGGACAATACTGTATGATGTTGGTCTCGTTTCTTTAGAATTTGATGATTTAGAGGCAGCCCTCTATTTAGAAGCAGATGAAAGATTGAAAGGCATCTTTGGGACATTTGATGAATCTGAGATTTGTCCTTGTTGATGTGCCTGAGCTTGTGATCGGGTAACTGCATTTGCTGATTGATTATCTCTATCTTTTCTTACAATGGTGATGACATTGAAATGCTCAGATAAGCAAGGTTCAACCATGTTTATGACAACATTGTTCCCAGATTAGGCGTAATTGACTTTAGCACCCATATTAGTTTGAGAAGATGAATC
The DNA here is from genome assembly GCA_027943335.1 of Chamaecyparis obtusa. Classification (NCBI taxonomy): domain Eukaryota; kingdom Viridiplantae; phylum Streptophyta; class Pinopsida; order Cupressales; family Cupressaceae; genus Chamaecyparis; species Chamaecyparis obtusa. Next base: position 886,422 of record BSBK01000680.1, on the reverse strand, counting down.
TCCTTGATTATGCTTCAGAAATGGTTCCGTGAATGTTGTATGATCATTCTTTCTTTTATGGTTTTCGATTACAATTTCTCAATTATCAATTTTGTCTTGTATGAGATGCTTCAAGCATATACAATTATTGGTTTTATGACCCTTGTTTCGATGGAAGTCACAGAAATCATTCTCTTTCCACCATTTTGGTTTAGGTTCAGGATCAAATGGGTGGATCTCAGGCAATGTGATGATTTTGTTGGCCAATAGAGTTTTCATGGTGGATTCCAAGGACTCTCCAAGAGGAGTAAACTTGCATTTAGGATCTTTGGCCCAAGGTTTGTAGTCAGATGGCTTCTTGTTTGATTCTACCACTTTTATTTCTAAAGCTTTGATGGCTTGGGTACCAATAGTGAGATTGAAAGCGGGTGCCTTAGATGGGGCACGGATATTATCAACAATGCCATCTGTGACGATGTCTTTATTCTTGTTCCAGTTTTTGCCTATCTTTGGAACTAGATCCAGATTCATACTTGTCCTTTTGAATTGATATGTCTCCTTTTTGTACAAGTACATTCTCAAATTTGATTGCATTTTCTACCATTTTATCAAAGGATGTATGATTTTGCATTTGAAAATTGTAGTTGATTTCTGGAACAAGATTGTTGATGAAAATTTCCAGCTTCTTAGCTTCTTAGTTTCTGGAATGGGTCTAGCATATAGAGAAAACTTTTTCCTCCATCATTTAAGGAAAGTCAGGAATGATTCTCCTGAGTTTTATTTCAAATTGTAGATGTTGATCATAGTGACTGGATGCTGGATGTTGTAGGAGTATTGTTGATAGAATAGCTTGATCAACCCCTCAAAAGTTTTGATTATTGGAGGCATTTTTTAGAACCAATGAATGGATGCTCCTCCCAAAGATCATGGGAAAAGATGCATTAAGTAGGTTGGTTCATGCATGAACTCCATGGATTGAGTACATAATTCTTTGACACGATCTTGGGGATCAGAGTTTCCATCGTATTTGTTGTATTTGGGCATTTCTACTCTTTTTGGGAATGGTGGCATGTATAAGTCTTTATCAAATGGAAAAGGGCATAGGGCCTCCATGAAGAACTCCTTAGGTTCCTTCTCTTTTACTAGCTTGTTGAGCTTGACTTGCATGGCATGCATTTGTTTCATCATGGTTGTGATAGGATTTTCTTCCTCATGTGTGATGATATCTTCGACATTAAAGTTTGGAGGAAGTTTAGCCCCTTGTTGAGCTAACTCTAGGAAGTATGCCTCTTTGTCTTCCCTCAAAAAGTGTTTCATCATTCTCTTGAAGTTATCATCATTTTGATATTGGGCAATTTCAGAGGGTGTTGGTTCGACATCTCCACCATGATTGGAGTGATTCCCTTGGGATCCTTGGTTTCCTCCTCCTTGAGACATTATGTTGTTATGAGGACTACCAGGGATTGTTTGATGTGGGGTTGGTTGATTACCTACGTGAGTTGATGCGGGAGGAGTGACGTAACCACCTTTTAAGAATAGATTTCCAAGAGCATCTTCTCTAAATTTAGTAGTGTCGTAGGGTTGACAAAAGGTTTCAGCAATCACAGAAGAAACTGCTGAAGAGAATTTGGGTTGTTCTCCTTGTTTTCTCTATGATGAAGCTCTAGTTTCCACCATTAACCTTGGGTGAAGCAAAAGAGAAAGGTTAAGACAACTAAAGAATGACTTGATTCAAGAAGATTGAATGACACAACCTTGTCAAGATTGGATTGATTGAAGACTAGTTTGGACATAAATGAAGGATATTGTGCCCTAGTAGTATGGGTAGACGCCCAAAAGATGGCGAACACGAGCTCACAACACTTAGTCATTTTGTTGAAGACTAAATTGAAGATGATTTTGACAAGGTTTTGACACCAGATGAACATGATTCAAATTGAAAGATCAAAAGACTGGATCAAATTCAAGAGACCACTTTTAGGCAAATAGATTGGATTTCTCTGATTGTTCTGCTTTGTTCTTGACACAGTGAATATTTTGATAGAATTTGAAAGTTGGCTGTAAAAACTAGATTTCTGATAAATTTTGGAGTTTTTTGACAACTTTTGAAAATTTTGATATGAGTTTATCCAGGCTCATACGAGTTTGGGTTGGCTCTGGCATGACAGTTGACAAGACTCGTATGACAATTGACACCAGGGTTTGTTTTTGCTTGATGTTTGAGACAAAACTCGTACGATAATATATTGCTTCTCGTATGAAAATCTAGGGGTTCTGGTATGACTTTTGGAAAAACTTGTACGACTTTCTGAGACTGCAGGATGACTTTTGATTCTAGAAAGGATTTTTGCTTCAGATTTGATATTTTTCAGTTTTAGATTGTTTGCAAAATTTTCTGTCCAGGTTTGAAGATCTATGTAATAGTTCGTCTTGAGTGTTGTTCATTTCAAAGGACCAAGTAGATAGCAAACACACAGAACAACAAGCAAGGGAAGCAAGAAATCATCTTAAAACAATGAACAAGGGAAAAAGCAACCTTGCACATGAACAAGCAATAGTGACTTATTGTGCTAATCCTTAGGAATGCTATTTGTGTATGTTCTCAAAAGTTTTTCAATAACGCACATAATCCTAGAAAATGAAAAATTTGGCCTCACTAGGGTCTTTAGTAATGGTCTGACTCTGCAACTTTTGTGATCTCAAGAGAGCAAACTCCAATCCAAGCGCACTAGGGTTTTGACACAGTCTGAGAATTTAATCAATCAGGAGCTGCTAGGGAGATCTAACAACCCAACAAGAGATCACACGCATGGAAATTTCTTCCACAAAGACATTTATATAGCAGTTGTTGCTACCACAATGAAAATGGCTATTACCGCTTGAGGTTCCATCTACGTGGTTGACCCAATAAAGAGAATTTCCACTATGGTTAACCCTCTCTAAAGGTGACTCACAAAAGATACCACATGGAGACTTGGTCCAGATTCAAGGATCTGAGTTTCTAATACTACCCAAAAAGGGAGTAGAGCATAGTCCTCTAGCCTTTTCACTTTTACCCAAATACAAAAGATAGATTCTTTGACACGCTAAGATTGAAATCACCTCACCAAGGTTTGTGATGTCAACAATGATGTCTACCGAGCTCTCTAAGTGGGACCAAGAGAGAATGTACCGATCAAAGCTGAGGACCAAACCAAGTAGAACGTGAGATAATAACACATCCTTCCCTACCTACAAGAGGATCTATTTTTGAGAAGAGCTTCACATGTGAAACAAGTGAATGAAGCCCACTCTCTCAAGAACTCCACAAATAGTGTTCATAGGGCCTATTTACTATGTGTAACAGATATGCAAAAAGCAAATCTATGTTCATTTTATAGCCCAAAACTGAAGTGTAAATTATGAAAACTGGAAAGGCACTAAAGCTTGACACAAGAGATGTTTGTTTTATGTCCCAAATCAAAATATTTTTAGATGCAGTAGAATACCTGAATTCCCTCGCAATGTGCTTAGTAGATTTTACCTAGTTTTTAGCTTTTGTTGAGCAATCCCGTGCAAGCAAGCCACGAACTCTCCAACAAGCAAACAAGCAAACAAGATATGCAACATATATTCAACTTATGAAAACCCTAGGGTTAGATCTGAAAACCAATTGTTAGGAGAAATAATAACCATCAAATAATCCAAATGACAACTCATATCATGCATTGAATCATATGAAAAATAAGTGCATACCCATCACAAAATTTTATTTTTTTTGCATTTGACCTAGTCATCAAGATCTGATTTTTTTGATATGATTTTGGCCACAAAAATAGAAATTCAAAACAAATCCCCTACTAAAAAATAGAGATATTTCCAAAAATGTAAAAATTTCAGAAAAATCTCTTCATTTGTGCCTTAGAGATCCATTTTACCAAAACAGACTAGTTTTTGTAAATTGACTATTTGAGCTATGATATTGCATCCAAATTTAAAACACAAAGAATGGACCCCTTGTATAATTTAAAGAGATTTCCAAAAATGTAAAAAATTTTGAAAAATATGTTGATGTGCACCGAAAATTAATTTTTTATGAAAAATAAAGAAAAATTTATTAAAAATGCACAATATCTCAAAAAATTCTAAATTTTTTATCGAAGCTTCCCTAATATGTCCCCAACTTGCAAAAAACATTTTAGACCAAAACTCCAATCCATCTAGGAGATATAATCAAATCTTTGAAAATTTAGGGTTTTAGTCTCCAAGCAAATCTGCACAAGGGGGTTAGCTCCAAAAAAATAACCAAAATCAACATGTAAAGGTGGGTTGCCTCATGATGGGTGCCAGAAATGTGTGTGTGAAAATTGTACCTAGCTGTGGACACAACACTTCAGTAAAATATTAGAGGTTAGCAAAATCAAAATCTGTAAGTAAATGAAACTAAGCTAACCAGGTGATTTACTGCCTTCTAGTAGGTATGAGTATGTATTCTCATATTAGACCAAGATTAGTGACAACGCAACACCTAAACGAAAGATTTAAATGATTGAAAGCAATGAAGATGAAATGCAAATTAATCTTCTTCTTTTTTTTGGATTTTGAATGCAATAAGATGAAAAACTTGATATGAAACTAATCTAGAATGATTTGGAATGATATGAAAATTAATCTAACAATGATATGCTATGAATGAATTCTATGAACCCTCAAAAACAATAACAAAAATCTCACAATTGCCTTGTGTGCAAGAGCTCAATTTTTCAGATGTCAATTCGCCAGAGTAAGTATGCAAATTCGAGGGGTGTATTATGAAGAGTTGAGCCTTGTTTTTATAGAAATCTAGGGTTTGAGGATGCATAAGAAAAATAATAAATCACTCTTGATAAATTCAGGTTGATTTTTGAGTTAACAAGAAATTAAGAATAAATAAACTCATAAAATCATGCAAAAGCAGTTTTTATCTTAAAATAGAGTTTAGTTCTCTTTTTCAACTCATCATCAGATGTTGAGTTTAGAAAGTTAACAAATTGAAATTGAAAAATGATTTAAAGTTAACTACTTTTATGATTGTGTGTGATTTAATATGAATTAATTTAATAAATAAAGTGATTTATTTTCAATTTAACTGATTTTGAATTAAAACAATTGATTTATGAGTTAATCAATTATTAAATCAAACTTTATTCCAATTAAATCATTAAATTTGACAACTTTGATTTTAAATCAATTAAATAAATATTCAATTGATTGTTTGTAGGAAATTTGATTTATTGTCAAAATAGAAACAATATTAATTAGGAATAAATACAATTAAATCTAATTAAATAATTAAGTGGCAGAATTAAATTAATTAATTAAATATTCATCATATTCAATTAATCAACTTTAGGATAAATAATGACATTTATCGCCAAATAATATTTAATTAAAGATAATTATGATAAATTAGGAATATTCAAGGAATATTCCCCGATGCAGAATTAAGATAATCAATTAGGGTTTCGATGATCTGATGCACAGATGTGCCTTAGGTTAGGATTTTGATATCGATTTTGATCAAATTGTTGATGTAAGAGGTTAATGAACCTATAGCCCATTTTTGGGGTATTACAGTCATGAGATGTTGTCTCTAGTGGATGGTTTTTTTTGGCTATAATCAGATCAAAATTGCACCAGAAGACCAAGAGAAGACTACTTTTACATGTCCTTGAGGCACATATTGTTGGAATGTGATGCCTTTTGGGCTCAAGAATGCTGGTGCAACTTATCAGAGAGCTATGACCACAATATTTCATGACATGATGCATACTATAATGGAAGATTATGTTGATGATATTCTAGCAAAATCCAGAAACATAGATGGTCATTTAAGAGTGTTGGATAGAATATTCACTAGGATGGAAAAGTACCAAATTAGACTCAATCCAAAGAAGTGTGCATTCAGGGTCACATCGGGAAAACTGTTAGGCTATATTGTCTCAGCTAAAGGTATAGAGGTTGATCTAGAAAAAGTTAAGGAAATCATGGAGATGGCTTCTACTACAAATATCAATCAATTAAGATCTTGACAAGGATGCCTCCAATCAATCAAAAGATTTGTTTCACAACTAGCGGACATAAGTTATCCTTTTTAACACCTATTACATAAAGATATCTTATTCAAGTGGGATGATAAGTGTGAGGAAGCCTTCATTAAGATCAAGCAATATTTAACAAATCCTCCTACTCTTATGTCACCGATTCTAGGCAAGCCACTCTTGCTCTACATTTTAGCTACAGAAATCTCAACAAGTGCTCTTCTGGCCCAACAGGATCAAGAAGGAAAAGAAAAAGCTATATATTATATCAGTCGCACCCTTCGGGGATATGAACTAAACTATTCTCCAATTGAAAGAGCATGTCTAGCAGTAGTCTCTGCTTCACAGAAATGGTGACATTATATGTTGTCTCATTCTATCAAGCTTGTTACAAAGATCAATCCTTTGAAGATCTTTGAGCAAGACAACATTAACAGGAAGATTGGCTAAGTGGGTTATGTTTCTTAGTGAATTTAATTTCAAGTATGTGGATAGGAAGGCCATTAAAGGACAAGTAATTATAGATCAATTAGTTGAGGCACCACTGAAAGATTATCATCCTATACATATAGAATTTCTAGATGCACATATTCTGACATTATCTTCATAGACATGGAAGCTGTATTTTGATGGATCATATGCTCAACATGGTTCAGGAGTTGGAGTGTTATTTGTTACACCATAAGGATATACAATACCAAAGTCTTACAAGTTACTCTTTCCTTGTACAAATAATGTAGCCGAGTATGAAGCCTTGATGATTGGATTGAAAATGGCTCTACAGTGGAAATTAACTGAATTGAATGTCTATGGAGACTCTCAGCTGATTATCAATCAAGTTAATAATGAATACCAGAATAAGGATGACAATTTGTTACCATATAAATGTATGGTGGATGACTTTAAGCAATATTTTTCAATCATCACCTTTGAGCAAATTCCAAGGCATGATAAAAAAGTTGCAGACACTATGGCTACAATTGCTTCTCTATTTGATGCAGAGGATACAAAGGCCCATTTTGAGTTCTTAGTGGAATCTTTGACTTGTCCCATGTATGATGATCCCGATACAAGTATCATATGTCATATTATCAAACAAGATTCCTCAATTTATGGAAAGATATATTCCTACCTAAAAGACAATACCATTCCACCTAACCTATACCAAAACAAAAAATGAACCTTTTTATGCCAAGCCTCCTGTTATATCCTAATATCTAACACCATATATCGGCGAGGTCTTGATGGTACTCTCTTACGATGTCTTAAACATGATGAAGCTCAAACTGCCTTACAAGATGTACATGAGGGTATTTGTGGGACACATTCGAGTGGTCCTTCCTTCGCTAAGAAACTCATGTGTATGAGTTACTATTGGCCTACTATGGAGACAAATTCTTTTAACTTTTCTAGGAAATGCAAGAAGTGTCAAATACGTGGGAATCTTATTCATGCACCAGCACAGCAGCTACATCCTTTTACAACCACATTGCCATTCAGTCAGTGTGGACTCAACCTTGTGGGCATAATTCACCCTCCATCTTCCAATGACCATAAGTACATTATCACTACAACTGAGTATTTTACCAAGTGGATTTAAGTCATTCCATTAATCACTACCACTGGAAAATAAATATCCATGTTTATCCTTAATTATATCATTTGCAGATATGGTATCCCTATGCATCTTATTACTGATCATGGGAAGCAACTCCAAAATTAGGACATGGATGAACTATGTGAGAAATTCCACATCACACACCACTATTCCACCATTTATTATCCCCAGGGTAATGGCCAAGCTGAGGCATCTAATAAAACCGTTGTTTAGATCCTTCAAAAGACTATCAATGATGCTAGCCGTGACTGGCATGCCCAGTTGAATCCCACCTTATGAGCTTATTGCACTTCCATCTGTACTCCCACTAGAGAAACACTTTATTCCCTTGTCTATGGTTCTGAAGTTGTTCTACCCCTCGAGGTTGAGTTACCTTCTCTTCATGTATCCCTAAAAAATTTAATTCCAGATGAAGAGTATAGGGTTGCATGACTAACTGAATTGGAATTGTTGGATGAATGTTGTCAGAGAGCCTATGATCATTTGAAAGTATGTCAGCAAAGGATGTCTTTTCAGTACAATAGTAAAGTGAAACCCAGAGACTTTCAAGTGGGTGATCTAGTCCTTCATGAGAATCCCAAAAATCAGCAACATCATGAGAAGAAGGGCAAGTTTGAACCCAACTGGTTAGGTCCTTTTGTGATTACAGTAGTATATGGCTTTGGGACTTATCTATTGTCCATGTCTGAGGGATATCTCTTGGATGAGCCTCTTAACAACATGCACCTCAAGAAGTTCTATGCTTGAAATCCCAATGCAAGGGATCTCTATATATAAAAACTCAAAAATATAAAAAAAAATCAAAAAAATCAAAAGAAAATTGCAGTAAGAACATGTGGTGAAAAACCTAGAAACATGCACCATGTGTGACAAGTTAGCTCCTCTCTCTATTCAGATTCTTCTAGCATATTGTCCCATTGTATATACCCATAATAAAATGATTAATCAATCACCATTCCCACCATGTATATATCATAATAAAATGGCCAATTTATAGCATACTATCCACTGTATATATCCATAATAAAACCCCACCATAGCTTGGTCTATTGTCTTAGTCTTCATCCCAGTCTTGTTTTGTCCTTCATCTATAATAAGTCAGTCCATCACCTAGCTGGGGGCACGTCCTCAACCTAGTTTGGGAAGTGGCTCTATGATAGTCACGACTCTTAGAGGACAAAATGGAGTATTTTTCACCAGACAAGAAAATGCAATCAAACTTTCTTGCACAATGATATCTTCATAATGATTTGTAACCTATGATCAATCTTTCAAACATGACCACTCATCTATGCATTTCAAATGGCTATACATCAAACAAACTGATCAATACACCTAACACTATATTTTGGCAAAGAAATGTATATTCATGATAGGCATGTTAGAATTATTTATTGTAGATTATACATTCATATATGGATTTCATTGTTATCATGTTTCCTATCCTATTCTGGGATATCTTTGACATGAGTTTAAAACTCCCATATGTCATTGATTAGAATAGCTGGGATGGGGCGTGATATTTTCTTTGATTGTTGTTTGTGGGATATTTTCCAATGAAGTTGAAGGAACAAGTAATTGGGGTGTCTGTGCGTAAGTTCCTTCATCAGTCTAATGAGCATTAACGCATACAATTCATGTTGTTATGCAAATGCTATTAATGGTGATGTAAAGGGGGGTAAAAATATAAATGTGTCTATCTTTATCCTTTACAAAATATTGTTATATCTATGTGAGGATGGGGGAAATATAGGATCTATCCCTAATCCAAATTTCCAAAAGGAGAGATCCAAATTGATTAATCACAAAGAGGTGATCAATACACAAATGAATCAAACTATGGAGAATATGAAGAAAGGAGAAGATCTTATAATTTTCTATGAAAATTATATGCTTAAAATATTAAATGAATAGAAGACAAATACTAACCTCCAAATAGGGTAAATCTAGGAAATGCTGATTTCTGATCTCTATGCATAGTTTCGGGGAATTCTACAACCTTCTCCAGACTAGAAATGCTGAGACAGAGAAAACTCAGAAAAAATTTTCAATTCTGAGGGAGGTCAACCTTGAACCAAATAGTGAGGCACAATCTTACCCCCCATTGAAGGTTGACCTTGACCTGAAATAGCTCCGACAGAAATTCTATTTGCAAATCTTGCAAGTTCGCCGAAAAGGGTATCCAGATCTGAACTGCAATTCGCTATCCTGTACCTGTACCTATAAGAAAAATGGTTTTTGTTGTTTGGATGGGGATTTTTCCTTGGTTAAACCCCAGTTTGGAATCAACCTTGAAATGTAATTGAAATTGCAATATATAAACAAAGTAAATGGAACTATTCACCTTGCTTATGTTGAAATCCTTATGGAGGATTCGAATCCTTGAATCCACAAGTAGGGATGATCCAAATGAATGTAGAATTGAATGTAGGATGTCTCAAATAAATGGCATCATATCTTCAACACCAATCTTGAATGGATCCTAGATTATCAAAGAGGCTTGGATGGACATGGATGGAGAAATCTTCAACAAGAGGGCTCCATAGAGCTTGAATCCTTCAATGGCTATTAATGGATCTCCTTGATGAATTAGATCTTGAATGCTTGAAGGTGGATGAATGCTTGAATTCTTTCTTTCTTCTTCTTTCTTGATTTCTTGATTTCTCTTGAGAGATAGATTTCTTGATCATGAAAAGTGGATGTGAAAATGAGAGAGGAAGGCTTCCTTTTATAGTGATCTAGGGCACAAACTTTTAGAGAGGCTGATATTGGAGAATTAAATCCCAATTAACCTTAACCCTTAGAAATGGACCTAGATTAAATGCAATTTAAGAGTTTACCATTCCAAAATTTGAAATAGCTAACCCAGAAGTGGGAAAATAAAACTTTTCGAAGCCCGATATCTTGAAACCTTTGGAACTTGAAAATTGGACCCAGAGTCAAGGTTGAGGTCAAATCTAACCTATTTCAAGGTCAAGGTCGACTCTTCCCTAGGTCAAGGTCAATTTTGACCATGACCCAGGAGGTCAACCTTGACCCTGAGGTCTCAAATCTCAAATTCTTGGGACCAGGTGCCAGAAAAAGGCTGGAAATGGGTGGAGAGAGAAGCAGAATAGGGGAAAAATCTAGATCCATGCAAATACCCATTCAAGGTGTTTTACATGGCCCTAGACCACTTACTCAGAGGGCTAAACATTCTTAACATGGAAGTTCTTCCATTTTAAGATGATACATTAAGCCCCCACTTTAGCAAGAGTATGAACTCGATGCAAACTCTTGGTAAAGGAGATCATAATGAAAAGATAATCTTATTGAAATCAAAGGGACAAAGGAAGACTCAAGTCTTCACCAACTCCTAGATCAAAATAAGAGAGACATCTCTAGAAAAGAGAGATAAGAGGGTGTGATTATCTCTCCCAATGAGAACTTATGTCCCATTGTGAACCACACAAGGAAACAACGCAACTGGACAGATGGAATTGAACTGCCTAGTGAATGTGGCTACTCACTAGTCAACCCATCAAGGATTCACCCTCAGGAATATTCTATTCCACAAGAGTAAAACCAAAACAAATGAGATCCAATCTTAAGGACACCTTTGACCTTAAGGTATCAAAAAAAAAAAGAAACTGGAGGGATCAAGAGATCCTAAATAAAAATCCATGCTTTAAGGATTAGTCACTAATCCATAAAGGGAGAAAGGTATCTTGAAAAATAATATATGTATATCGAAAAGTGCATGTGTGCAATAGGTGAGTAGAGCGTATGCCCCCACATTAAAGTCATTGCTAACACTTTAACGGGAGCAATGGCTTTAATGGAGACATAAACAACTCCACTAATTACGTTTCCACTACGAGATGCCCCCAAATGAAGACAAATCAAGGGAAATACCACATAAACATACAAAGAACACAGAAGAGATCTACCTGCCATGGGGTCAGTATGATCATAAGCTAATATATATATGATATTATTGCAAATGAATTGACATCATTCCCCAAATAAAGTAGAATTACAATCACAATGGAGGAAAGATCACATAAGAGATACAAAGAAGAATCTTTTTAGACCATGACATGGAGACCAAAAAGAATCAGTGCTACCAAGTCATGAATCCAAGAAGACTACACAAGGAAACATTTACGAACAATAGCACAAGTACAACATAACATGAAACAACATATGGAAGAATAGAGATACATATAGAGGAATAGAGATACATATAGAGGAATTGTACAATAGGTTTGATTACTTTATCACCTTGTACCAACAAAGTAACAAGGGTCATATCAAAGAACCTAACAACATTTAGCAAACACATCATGGGAGAAGCACAGTACTATAGGAAAACACAAAAAAAAGCTACCATAAAGGACAAGTTGATCAAGCGTGTCACCTACTCTCCCCATCTCATTCTATATCATTTAGGGAAGGTGGGTAACTCGCAAGAGAGACTATATCCAACACAGTAGCAATGATAGCCAGTTCCAAACAAGGATCCTCTTGAGAATCATAATGTTTGATACTAGGTGTAAGTGTCAATTGTGATGAATGCATATTAGGTAAATCAATGTCAATGTCAATAGTCTCATATTCATCATTAACATCATCAAGAGTATCTTCTTAATCTAGATTAATCAAAATAGGATCTAAGATACAAATAGGATCATCATAATCTTGCATTTTAACATTATTATTAGCAACAAATTTTTCTAACACATCATGCATAGACTTATCAAAAGAAGGGAAAGATTTTTTAAGAATAGAATTACAATATTTAGCTTGAGCATGATGCTTCTTACGACATTCATTAGAAGATTGATTATGTTTTGTCTTACTTGAAATATGTTGAGAACTAGAAGGAGCAATTACCGAATCCTTCACAAGTTCTATAGTAGGATTCGCAGTAGACTAACAAGCTATAGTAGGAGCTTGATTAATAGAACTAGAAACCATGGATAAAGGAGGTATGGAAGGTGTAGGCAAAAGACCATGATTAAGATCCATAGGATGTATGCTTAATTCAAGAATCTTATGATGCTTATAGGCTTGATATGAGTGGAAAAGATTATCAGGTTGAGAAGGACATGAATTAGGTAATGAATGCCAAAAGAGGTCAAGGGTAACACAATTACTGGGCCTAGAAGGTTGATATAGACTATGGTTAATCATCTTCACTTCTTCATCATGAATTAATTTAAGACACTTATGGATAGGTGAAGCAACAACATGCATGGAATTCAACCAAGGCAAACCAAGCTTGACTTGAAATTGATCAGAAGTAGGAACAACAACAAAGGTAGTGTTCACAATTTTACCACAAAGTTTAACCAATAAGTTAATAGAACCAAATGATGGATACAAAAAAGCATTACAAGTTTGAATCCACACATTAGATGTATCATAAGAATTGCGTTGCAAGTTTTTCATAGAAAGATTTTCTTCAGTAATAATAGTGACTAAGGATGTAGGATCAACAAGACAACGACGAGTAGGTATCTGAGAAATCATAGCATAAATGTAAAGGGGACCATCAAGAGTCTTAATAGTCTCAGAATCATCAAAGGTAATCAAAAGTTCTTGAGGTCATTTATTCTTAGGTTGATGTTGAGGTTTAGGTTGAGTTTTCAATTTAGGCTGTGGTTTTGGTTGAGGTTGAGATGGAACTTGAGATTGAAGCTGAGGTTGAGGCTAAGGTGGAGATATAGATTGAACAACATGCTCCACTTGATTAACAATGTGATTAAGATCATCCATCTTTGAAACATAAACAATATCCATAGAATATGGCTGAGCAATGGTATTAGTATCATGTGTAGGTAAAGGATTCTTATAGATTTGAAGATTTTGATTAGGAGGATAGATAGATTTGTACTCACTACCATCAAGATTATCAACAGATAAGGCATTAGAGTCGATTAAGTCCTAAACCTTATGTTTTAAAGAATAACACTTCTCAGTATCATGACTATTCTGACGATGATATTGACAAAAAGCTTTAGGATCAAAAGATTTAGATGCTATTGTAGTAGGTAAAAGAGGTTGAATAGGAGGTAAAGTAATCATATTAGTAGTTAACAACCTATTCATAATAGAATGTAAAGATTCAGAAAGAGGAGTAAATGTACGATTTCATCAAAAAGTAGTGGATGCAGAAGTGACATTGTGAGATGCAACAACAACTTGATCAGCAACTGCATTCACTTGTTTGTTTATCTTGACATAGTTGTTAAATTTTTTAAATTTGTTTGGATTAGGAGCAGCATCACTCTTATCAACTAGAACAGGAGCCATTGGAGTGCTGCTCTCAAATTGACTCACTTGTAATTGATAATGATGAAGCATTGCACAAAGTTGTTGAAAAGAGGTAAATTCAGTAAGTAGAATCTTATCTCTATATCCTTTTGCAAATTTGAAATAAACATACATTGAATATCAATATCAGGAACTGGATAGGAAATCTAAGCATGTAATTGCTTAAATATACCAATAAATTCAGTCAATTTTTCCTTAGCACTTTGTTTACAATGCATCAAATAAGTCAAAGACACTTGCAGACCAATGTTATTTTGAAATTGTTGAATAAAAGCATTAGCAAGTTTTGGAAATGAGTCAATAGAATAAGGAGGCAAGGAACAATACCATTGTAAGGCCTTGTCATGAAAAGTTATAGAAAACAACTTGGCTAACATCCTATGGTCATGAGCATAATCACTACAAAGGATTTGAAATGTTTTAATGATGAACAGGGTCTCCCTTAGCATTGTAATTCTCAAGATGAGGCATATCGACTTGCTGAGGAACAGGAGTATGAATGATGTCTAAGGACAAAGGACTTCCCATGTCACATGTAGGAATACTAAACCTATTTTGAGTTAAGGATGCAATTTGTTGTTGTAGAGATGACACAATTTGAGCCAAACTGATGATTGTTGATTCATTAGAAGAAATAGGAGGCACAACAACATTATAAGCACTAGGTAAAGTGTATGAAGCTGCAGGAATGGAAGACACAACTGGAGGAACATTTGGAACTACAATTGGAAGAGGATTGGAATAAGTAAAAGGAATATTATGGCAAGAAGGTTGTGATGTAGGAAGAGACATAGGAGGAACACTCATCGGAATAGAGGGAACCGTCATAGTCACCAAAGAAGGAGTATAGGTAGGAAAACTAGATAAAGGAACAAAAGAAGATTCGACACTAGTAACCAGAGGAATCAACCCTAAATCTTGAGCTTCTTGAGATAAAGGTTTAACATTTGAATGCACAAGATGAGTAATACCACGCAAGAGATTAAAACCTTGATCACTATCATGAAGAAATTTCTTAAGAGCCTCGATAGCTTGAATAGAATCTTAATTATGGTTTTCTTGAATAAGCCAATTACCCATTTTATCAAGTTCAGTTGAGATTTTTTGGACTTGTTCAAGAGGAACTCTTAAAGCATCATCCTCATCATGAGATGAGTGAGAAAAGTTTTTCTCCATAATAGGGTTGGAATCATGAATAATCAAATTGTCATCCGAGATCCTAAGGAAAGGAGAAGAAGATTCAAGATCAAAGGCACCCATGAATCTATGACTTATTCTAACAAAAATATTATAAGTAAGACTAGAGGTAGTAAAGCTCATATACCAATGCAACACAAATGAACTAAACTAGGAAAACACAAAGCATGAATAAATGAATATTTTTGTATTTTAAAGAGATTTTGTAATTTTTTTGTATTTTTAAAATATAAATGCAAGAAATCTAATTTTATGAGCATGCAATGTAAAGATAACACCACAAACATAATAGGGCATCTAATTCCATAAAAGAAAAGTGGGTAAGCATGTCAGGTTCACCAAAATGTAAAGGGGGTAAAAATATAAGTGTGTTTGTCTTTATCCTTTACAAAATATTGTTATATCTATGTGAGCATGGGGGAAATATAGGATCTACCCCTAATCCAAATTCCCAAAAGGAGAGATCCAAACTGATTAATCACAAAGAGGTGATCAATACACAAATGAATCAAACTATGGAGAATATGAAGAAAGGAGAAGATCTTATAATTTGCTATTAAAAGTATATGCTTGAAATCTTAAATGAATAGAAGACAAATACTAACCTCCAAATAGGGAAAATATGGGAAATGTTGATTTCTGATGTCTGTGCATAGTTCCGGAGAATTCTGCAACCTTCTCTGGACTGGAAATGTCAAGATAGAGAAAACCTAGAAAACTTTTTCAATTCTAAGGGAAGTTGACCTTGACCCAAATAGTGGGGCACAATCTTACCCCCCATTAAAAGTCAACCTTAACTTGAAATAGCTCTGACAAAAATTATGTTCGTAGATCCTGAAAGTTCACCGAAAAGGGTATCCAGATCTGAACTACAATTCATTGTCCTATACCTATACCTAAAAGAAAAATGGTTTTTGTTGTTTGGATGGGGGGTTTGCCTTGGTCAAACCCCAGTTTGGAATCAACCTTGAAATGTAATTAAAATTACAATATATAAACAAAGTAAATGGAACTATTCACCTTGCTTATGTTGAAATCCTTTTGGAGGATTCGAATCCTTGAATCCACAAGTAGGGATGTTCCAAATGAATGTAGAATTGAATGTAGGATGTCTCAAATCAATGGCATTAGATCTTCAACACCAATCATGAATGGATCTTGGATTAGGAAGAGGCTTGGATGGACATGGATGGAGAAAAATTCAACAAGAGGGCTCCATAGAGCTTGAATCCTTCAATGGATACTAATGGATCTCCTTGATGAATTGGATCTTGAATGCTTGAAGGTGGATGAATGCTTGAATACTTTCTTTCTCCTTCTTTCTTTCTTCTTGATTTCTTGATTTCTCTTCAGAGCTAGATGTCTTGATCATGAAATTTCTTGGTCATGAAAAGTGGATGTGAAAATGAGAGAGGAAGGCTTCCCTTTATAGTGATCTAGGGCACAAACTTCTAGATAGGCCGACATTGGAGAATTAAATCCTAATTAACCTTAACCCCTAGAAATGGACCTAGATTAAATGAAATTTAAGAGTTTACCATTCTGAAATCCGAAACAGTCGACTTGGAAGTGGGAAAATAAAATTTTCTGAAGCCCAATATCCCAAAACCTCCAAACTTGAAAATTGGACCTAGGGTCAAGGTCGAGGTCAACTCTGACCTAGGTTAGGGTCAAGGTTGACTCTACCCTAGGTTAGGGGTGAGGTTGACCTTGACCCTGAGGTCTCAGATCTCAAATTCTTAGGACCATGTGCCAGAAAAAGGCTAGAAATGGGTGGAGAGAGAAGCAGAACAGGGGGAAAAGCCAAATCCATAAAAAGACCCATTCAAGGTGCTTGACATGACCCTAGACCACTTAATCAGAGGGCTAAACATTCTTAACATGGAAGTGCTTCCATTTTAAGATGATACAAGTGATACACCACACATACCTTGACTCCAAATATTTGTTCCCCAATGGAGGGGAGAATGTTCCTTGTCTATTATGCAAATGACACTCAGGTCATCTTGGTTTAATTATACCTATATGCTTGTCAAGTTTGCTATATTAAACTCCATGAAAGAAGTGCTCAGGTCATCTTGGTTTAATTATACCATGATGCTTGCATTTCCTTGCAACATAATGAGCTCAATGATGAAAATCAAATTCCAGTTACCATGAAGTTCTAAGATGTTTCATGAAGTTGTGGAGATATTCATTCCATATTTCATTTTTCATTACATTTAAGATGAATCCTATTGCATATTTGTGCTCCTTTTATAGGGATTTGTAGGTCATTTTTCTTATTAGGTTATATGTTCTGTTTGTCCATTCTTGTTGTGTTAGACACATTGTTATTTAAATTAAGGATATTTGGATAATAAAAATAAAAATTTCATCTTGCATTTTAAAAAATTTCATATTCCATCTTCATTATCACACTTTATCACTTTGCATAATTCATTATGAATGTGTCATTTTCATTAGGTTTGTTCATTTGTATGTAACCGTTGTATATTAACATGCATTCTTTTGATAATTTAAAGTAACATTTCATCATAGCTATCATCTTATCACATTTTTAACTATCATGTTCTAGGTTATTACATTTTATCTTATTTTATTATATTAGAATGTGTCCAACTCTTTTGTGGTTTCATAAGGTATATTTATTTCCATAATTTCATTCATTACATACAATATCATTGATCATATCATTTAATTGTTATCCATTACATGCATTTTCATCTGTTCATTTATTATCCATTATTTACATTGTCATATTTATCATTGATTATACATCATTGCTTTAGTCACACATAGCATTAGATAAATAATCATTTAGGAAATGCATTTATATAAACATCATCATCACATGCTAGATCATTAACCATTGTGCATCAAAAATAAAATAACTCATGTTCATTAATAGAACATTAGTACTATGCATATCAAAGTAACTCATCACATCCTACATATGTCAATACGCACGTGTATATATAATCATCAAAGCAAATCATAATAGAAATGCACCATGCATATATAGTTCATCACATAGAGTCCATAAAAACTAATAAAATGTCCAAATGTCCAATGATGTCTCATAAAATGATCATGTGTCCAACTGTGTCCATCAAGTCATAAACATAATGAAAAATTCTGATATAATGGTGATACAAGTGTATACAATGTGACTATGAGCCACTGCCTCCAGACTCAGCCTGTCGCTGTCTATGTGATGCAATAAGTCTTGGTGCTATTGGATCTCTTGAACCTGTGGGAGGTCTCAGAGGATGTGATGATTCTCCTCTGCTATTGGTAAGCCCATGCCTATGCTGCACAATTGTCCTAATAGCATAGGAGCTATCTCTGAAACTCCCAATCCACTAGTCTCTAGGCACAACCTATCTGTAGGTGTCCTTCTAGTAGGTGATCTCCCTACTAGCCCGTACCATCACACATAAGCTATCTACATGAGTCATAATCCCTCTATCATCTGAAGCTCATCTAATAAAGTATCGGCCTCCCCTAGTCACTCTATGGAGAAATCTCACTCATGTCTGATCACTGTCATCTCACTCTCTAGTCTCTCCACCTGTCTCTCCAGTCCTGGGATGTGGTCTGCCTATATCTATGTCATTGATAGTCTAACTAGCAATGCATCAATGTCTACATCCTCCTCCTTTGAAGCATCCATCTATAAGTAGGGATCCTGACCCCTAATATCCATCTCTACCTGCTCATCCTGGCCACCAACATCAGGCATTTGCATATCCTGTCCAACTATGTCAAGCATCTACTTGTCTTGTATGTCTTGTCCACCCTGAACTAGTCTCTCCTACCCAAGTACATCCTCTACATCATCTTGTCCTACCTATATCAGTACCTGTACCTATATGGTTAGATCCACCTGTATAGTGGTAGTTGTTGGTATCTATAGTGGGGCACCTATGGGCATCTGTGTTGGTGGTTGTCGTCACACCTGTCTTGTAGGGGGTGGCATCAACCCCTACGGTCACACACCTCCTCCTCTCATCTGAGGCTGATATCTACACCCCTACCTCCATTAAGACCACCATCACCTCCATCACCACCATCACCAACTCTACCTCTCCCTCAGCCTCTCTTGTCATGACCTCTTTGCCTGTCTCGGCATCTATCTGTGATATCCCTCTTTGGTGGCCTCTCTACCAGATCTATCAATCTAGGAAATGGATGATCCCTAAGGTGCCTCTCATAGTCTGTCATCATCCCTGGGTCTATGACCCCCTATCTCATTGACCATGCCTAAAATGACATGTCTAAAAACTCATGTCTAGCTATCTCAAAGGACACCATCGATCCCCAGTCTTGTCTCTCCTCATGGGTATGTGCAAACTTTTTCACCCCCTGCAACATCCCTTGGATCCTAACAAACTGTCATAGGACCCAGCTAACCATCTACCTCTCTATAATATAGGGAGTCCTCCCTATCAACCATCGGGACTCAAAGTAGTATCCAAGCTAATGCTTTTCCTCCCACAGCTCACACCCAAGGTAGGGTCTCCAGGTCACCGAATCTATGGTATCAAATGTATAATGCCAAAACTCTAGATGTCCCAACTTATACTAAGACTGTATAGATGCATAAAGAAATATATATGGCTCTCCCGCACCTTGAACTTTCATAGTTGTCGGTCATGTAACTGCAATGTGCTCCCATGCCCATACATGGAGTAGAGTCATGCCAGTTGATAATGATGCACCCCTATGGTAGACAACCTGATGTAAATCATGA
Organism: Chamaecyparis obtusa; assembly: GCA_027943335.1. Lineage (NCBI taxonomy): Eukaryota > Viridiplantae > Streptophyta > Pinopsida > Cupressales > Cupressaceae > Chamaecyparis > Chamaecyparis obtusa. The sequence goes on along the minus strand of BSBK01000680.1, from coordinate 866,495 downwards.
TATAGGTGTGCTAGCAAGCACACCCCCCAAGCAAAATGGGTCCCCTCATCCATCATCCTCTATAATGTCCGGCCCCAACTAACTGTGAAACCATGCGATCTCTGGTCTGGGCAGACAAAACCTCTGATAGCTCCAGTCAAAATAATAGGAAGTGGCTCATAGAAATCCACCATATCCTCCCAACTAATCTTCATCTCCTCAATATCGTCATCTCTAAACACTACCCTACACTCCGCTAATCCGTCATGTCGATCATACTCCAACCAACTCTCCTATAATGGGAAGTCATAGGATGCGATACACATCCTCTAACATAACAGTCATCTCTCCTGTAGGGAGATGAAAGGTACTCATCTCTGAGTGAACTCAAAATACACTATTAAATTTTTAAATTATTTCAAGGCCAAGACACTATTTTCTAATACTTTTGAGACAAGAAATAGGTTTGGGGGACCCAAAATGGACTCAAGGACTGAATCAAGGTTTGGAATAGAAAATGGGGAATGAGAGAAAAAATAGATACATGATTGAAAATGAGTTCTGAGAACCAAAAAATTAGTGTAAATATTACAATGCCCTAACCAAAGACTAAAAATGGTGTAACATCGAGACTTCTCGAGAGGTCACCCATCCTAGTACTACTCTAGACCAAGTAGGCTTAATTGCAAATTTCTGAGGGGATCTGATGCACTAATGCTAGTATGATTGGACCCAACATCAAATTATTACACCATAAGCATAACATGTGCATTATAATTCACATTATCTAGAATGTACATTATCTATCACTCAAAACCTACCTTATCCAACACTAAGAATGCATGAGTAAGTAAAAGGCACTCCATAATCAAGAATGCACCTTATCCAACACTCAAAAGGCACCAATAGGAAGACAAACACAAGTTTCTAACCATAACTAATAATGTACCATTGAATTTTTATTATTGCAATTTTTAAAGACCATTTTATAACATGTGTGAGACAAGAAATAGGCTCGATAGACCCAAAATGGACTCAAGGACTGAATCAGGGTTTGGGACAAAAAATAGGGAATGAGAGCACAAGGGGGATGTGTGATTGAAAATAGGTTTTGAAAACAAAAATAGTACTGTAAATATTAAAAATCCCTAACCAAAGACTAAAAAGGATGCAACACTGAGACTTCCCATGAGATAACCCATCCCAGTACTACTCCGACCCAAGCATGCTTAACTACATAGTTTTGATGGGATTTGGTGTACTAATGCTGGTATGATCACACCTGTTGAGCATCATTTTTAAATGAGACAATGGCTAGGAATTTATAAGAAGAAAATTCCCCTCTTGGAAGAGTGATGTAGATCAATATCAAGGTTCCTTTTGGGTTGGGTTTCAACTGCTTTGATAGCTCAATGGAAGATAAATGTGAATTTGTTCACAAGGAGGCCTTTGTTGGTTTGTATCTCGAAAAGGGGGTTGCAAAAAAAACTTTAAAAACAACAATACTTCTCTTTTTGTATTTTTAGATTCTTTAAATGAAAACAATGTTAATTTGACTAATCTACCGTAATCGATTTGCAAAGAAAGTAAGAGGTAGGGTAATGAGAATTCGAAATAAATTTGCTGAAAGAAACTAATGGACATAAAACAATATCACACTACTTCACAAATTAAAATACCAAGACGATGAGGAAACCCACAAAACAAAGATTTGAATAAATCACAATCTTTAGCTAGGCAAATGTAATCATCAATGGAAACAAATGTTGATATATAATAAGCCAAAACTCATCGAATCACGATGGCACCATGGATATGTGCACATGTGAGACAAGTTTATCTTCAACGCACCAAAAAATAAATATCTTCTCAATAATTTGTCTCAACAAAGCAATGTAACACCAACAAACACTGAACTAAACAATCACATATTTAAACCACCACACAATCAATTGATTCTCTGAAATAAACAAATGAGCAATTCAAACATTCATAAATCTCGCAAAGGTAGCAAAAAAATCACACCATGATTGAAGCACCAATTGTATGTATTGTATTATGATAAAAATCCGACCCTAATTACATTGAGTTCATATAATTTATAGAGTTGTGCTCTTATTTTCGTAGCTAGGGTTTCAGCTGCATCTAAAACTTGAAAATAAATTGAAACTAGAGATTACATCAATGAAACTATCTCCAAAACCAAGTTAAACTACCCTAGCATGGAATTAAACCTCATGCATTAAAATTTGGGAGTAGATTATGCACAAAAACAACTCAAAATCAAAGTCTAGAACTCATGCATGTTCTTCATGAAACTTGTGGTTCTGCCATTTATTCATCGTTGTAGCTCTTCTCCATGGACTCAACTGGAAGATTCCCTTAAATCATGCATAAATAACCCCAAAGAAGTGATCAATCTGACTAAAAATTAACTATAGAAGACTGGAAGTTGTTGGCGGTGACGACCCATAAATTTCAGACCCAAACCCTAATTCTAAAAAAATGAAGTTGAAGAAATGGCTAAGTATTGAACAAGCTTTTACAAATTTTTGGACTTTCAGAGGCCGAAAGGTCAAAAAACTAGGAAGGCTAAAAAACTAGGAAGGCCAAAAATCTTGGAAGGCCAAAAATCTTGAAGCACAAAATTTCTAAGTGTCAAAAAAATTTTCTCCATGCAAAAATTGGCTAAGTCCCAAAAAATCCATGCTGGGCAAAATTTTGGGCTTTCGGACAGTGGAACTCCCAGCAACTCCAAAAATCTACCAAAACTGAAAAATGGCTAAGTGTTGAAATTCTTTGAACTTGTCAAAATTGAAGACTTGACGTTTTGGAAGAATGTTGGGGTGAGCTCTTTAAAACTTCTCTGTCACTTCTTGGATTTCCAAAAATCTTAGTACTCCCATGGATATCATCTTTCCTCACTATTTCTTCGTAAATCTCAAAAGGTGGGTGCCAAACTTCTGCATGCAAAAATAATTTTCAATAATGTCTTCTTGAAAGTATAAATAATATTCTATCTAAGATAATTACAGAAGAAAAATAAACAAAAACCTCAAAGACAACAAAAAGACCCTTAAAAAGGGGGTCCCCATTAGGCCAAGTGGCCAAAATGGGGCATGTGTTGTGGAACCACAACAAATAGCCCCAACAAAAGGAGAAATGGCCAAGGCATTTCTTTACCAGCTGTATACACTAAAATGTGACTTCATTAATTAATTAAATATTTATTATTTAATTAATATTGACTTGATGAATTAATTAAATATTTATTGTTTAATTGATATTTATTTCCTCTATTTATTAAATAAATTATTCAATATATTTGATAAATTCACTATAGTTTATTATCCTATCCTAAGTCTTCTAAATAGTCTTATTAAAGTGATTTAATCTATTACACAATCACTAAATATGACTAAGTCCCCTAGTCCACCTCATCCACCTAGTCACCTAGCACATCACCTTGGCTAAAGTAATTAATTATTAATAAATCATTATCCTCACCCACACATGTCCTATTTTTAAGGGCTATTTGGCCTCATAAGACTTGGTCTCATGACCAGATGTCTTCCCCTACACTAAGTCAAGAAGCCAATCATATTCCTAAGGAGCTTCTCAAGCCACCTCAAAGAGTTCAAGGTGACTCATGGGATACTTGTACCAAGAGTCCTCATGAGGAAAAAGTCCTTCTGTCTTCCTCTCATTGGTCTTTGTGAGACACTTGACATGTGTCTTTCCCTTCCCCCTTCTTCTCTTCCAGGTCAATGTAGGAGGAACATCCTCCCTATTCTTCCTCTCACATTCCAACTACATCCCCCTTTCTCTCAACCCCTTCAACCAAGTCAATCATAACCCTAGGATCTTCCACCTTTCAATCTCCACCCTTGAATTGTGCTACCTAGGCTTGAGTCCTCCAAAAATCTATAAAAGGAGCCTCATTTCCCCTTTGTGAGCTAATAGGCAATAGTAATTTTCAAGCATTCTAGAGATCAATCAATCAAATATCCAAGCACTCAAGAAATCATTTTGAAGTCATTCTCATAGCATTTTCATATTGTTTTATCCATTAGTTTGCATAATCAAGCTTAGGCCATTTTTCATTCAATCCACTTAATCTCCACACTTTGAGAGCATCTTGGGAAGGAGCTTCACTTGGAAATCTAAGAGCTCAACACCTCTAATAAATCAAGGCTAGGAGGACAATGGAGACAAGCTACAATGGGTGAGTGAAGGTAATTTTACTTATAGTTCTTCATTTAATCATTTTGTAATCTTCATTGAGTAGCATTTAGATTGTTATATTATCTTAGATTAGTTAATATTTCATTTAGAATAGTTTACATCTAAATTTGCATACACCAGCAAACATTCTCTCGAAATTGTCTTGTAATAAACTAAACACAAGCATCATTCATGAAAACATTCTTTCACCAACTTTTCAAAATTGAAGTCCTTTGTTGTTTCATCCAGTGAGTGCATATGTGTGTTCATTCTTTCAACACTTGGATTAAGGTTTCCTAGATAAGAAGCACTTGGAACCAATCTTTGCTTACCTTTATAAACTCCCATAATCTCATTATGACCTTTCTCTACTGCCAGTCAGGCATTCATAGCCCCGGTAGAGGTTACTAGAGTCACCTTTCTCTATCTTCTGACAAGACATAAGATTCTTTTATTGTTTGGACGGCTCCTTTAGAGTCAACATAATTTACATGGAAGGTGACTTTGCTTGAGCCATTGTGCTCTGAATATTGTCACTTCTTCAATTATCTTCATTTCAAGACCTTTTGGTACACTAAGGCAGTGCTTAGGCTATGCTACAGTAGTATTTGCTTTTCTAATTTTCTTGTATTCTTCTTTTCTCTCTCTTGGAAACCTGGGAAGTGATTAGGCTGTGCCACCCAAGTATTTAAACTTTGATTTTTTCCTTGGTTGACCTTTCTTTATGCGTTCCTCCTTTTGATTTTGTCCCTTCAAGTCAAGATGTAGATGGAGAAGGGTTTTGAGATCTAAGGTCACCCATAACAATAGGCTCCAATCAACTCCAACTGATACTTACTCGAGAAACCAACAACCATAGTATTATGTTTAAAGTGTGTAATGTGTTGAGGATGATTGACTTTGAATATCAACTTGATTGCCAATGAAAGGTATCACCATTCATAATCCATTTATATAGTCTCTTGCAAGATAAATGTATTTAAAAAATTTTGACAAAGAAATACCTCTGCCTCCTATCGAGAACCACTTGGGATGAACCACTTGCCAAGAAAAAGCCCCGACAAAAACTCTCTTTTCCCCAGACTGACAAACAAACACAAAAAACACTCAAGCAACAAGGAATGAGACTGACACACTAACAAAACAAAACTAACCACTAAAACACAAGGGAAACTAACTAACACCTGCCTAATTACAACTAAAGTTAAATTATATACAAAAACTTAGAACAACAAGCATATGAGTTGCTTATTAACTAATTTTTCTTTCCATGCAATATTAATAACGCACCCTGCACATTTCTAAGGAATGCAAACTCATCTTTGTACTCAAAAAAAATAAAATTTAGATCATTTTTGTTCAAATTATGGGTACAAATTACACAAAATCAAAAGTTGTGGCAACTCTCCATTATCATGATTAATCCACAAACAAGTTTGTTTTGCCTTTATCATACTCAAACTGAAAATCATCAAAAAGCAAGGGATAATGGATAGATATAACCTGGTTTAGTGAGTTCCCAACCATGGGCATGTACTCACTCAATGTGATTTCTTCTTCATGAGGTCTTATCTCATGGTACACCACTCCATCCTCCTCAAGTGCATGTAGACCACAAGAACACATATTCATTAGTGATGTACTATACCTGTCATTACAACAAGGTTCAAAAGGCAAAACACCCATACTATGATCCTTGTTATAATTATCATTAGTCGCAAATAATAAATCATCACATTTGACCTCATTAGGACTAATAATTTCACTCATAAGCATGTCTTCAAAATTGCAAGAATCATTAGTGTCAGCATTCAAATCATTTTATCCCTGATGCCTTAAAGAAACACATTTGAAATCATACTTACCTTCTAAGGTGATCTCCCAAGCTAGCAAGAATTCAGGACAACTTACCTCTAAATGAATCTCAAATGGATGAATCCTACATGAATTGGCTACTGCAAGGTTTGATATGTACATGGAATACCCATAACTGGACATTTCTTTACTCAAACATGATACCAAGTCAAGCACTTTGTCTACCTCCTCTGATGACAAAAACTAAGATTCATCTTGTTTGTTTATTTGCAAATGTTGAGAGTCCTCTACCTTATGGAATAAATTTTCATCTTCGTCATCTTCCTTTTGATCATCCTCTTGAACCTCTTGTATCTCCTTTATCTAGGTTCCATCATGATTAGCATTCAAAAAAGGCAACACATCATCACTTATGATTTCATGAGTAGTGACCTTTCCACTTTCGACTTTCATGCAAATGTCTATGAATGTATTTATGATTTCATTCTCTTCATCATTTTTAAATGTCTTGCCATTATTTTCTTGTATGTTGATCACTTTACCTCCCTTAATAGGCTAACACATATCTTCCAAAGTCTCATGAATTTGGTCATTTTCATCTTGTGTCTTCTTTGATTGACTATCCCAATGATCTAATATCAGAATTAATACCTCTTCAATAGTCATCTTTTCTTTCAAATAGAAGTCCATCTTTCCAAGAAAAATAGGACAATCTATCTCACAATGTTGATTCGTGAGGTGTATCCTACATCCTTCTAACCATGCAAAATCTGATAATGACATAGGAATACCCAATTCTTGCAACTTCTCATTTAGTCTACTTTGTTCAAGAGGAATATCCACCCAACAATGACTATATGTGTCTTTTTAATGTGAATCTTTTCCAGTATCAAAAGAAACGTCAAAATTATTTTGTGAAGAGGTCAAAATTTTTGTACTTGTTAATCTTTCATGGAAATACTTCTGGGGAAACATCGAATATCTCTCATCCTCTTTGATTTGTTCATCATTTCTTGTTATCCCATGACTGATTTTTGTGGAAAAATCATTTTGTAACTTGGATTCTCGACTATAATCAGCATTTAGGATCATTTCACTTTTATTGCTGCACAAATTATCATGCTCATATAACTGGCCAAAAAGCTTCCCATTTGAAGTATCATCATGAGTTGATGGATTGAGCAATGGAGTATAGCAAGAATATGACAAGACATCTATAGGATCATCATTAGGCAGCAAAATACTTGTGTCCAAGGTTAATACATGGTAATTTTGACCCCAAATATGATCTTGAAAGTGATTGATCTGATTCTTTTGATTGGTTGATTGCATCATCTAGATATCGGGCATGTTGTAATTGGTTGAATGAGATGATTGCAGTTCATTTGATGTATTCACTGGGTTGACATAGAGTTTCAATGATTGGAAACATTCAATCAATTGCATATTAAAACTTCCATTGAGACCATCCGTACCATTTGTAACATCACATCCACACCATGCCAAGAAAAGAGCCTTGTTGAATGCATCATGCAAGGTAGTAATATCACCAAAAGATCTAATCATGCTTGCAAATGAGACATCCAAACACCATAAATAATGCTCTTTTAACATTGAATCATGCCCTATCCATTCTGAATCTTGAACCCTTTGATACATGAGAAGAAATTGATGATTAAATTGGGCAATGGACTCTTGAGGTGTCCTTCTTACAACAATGAAATAAAATAGTGAATCTTGTGAACTCACATTGGGATAAAATTGAATTAAGAATAAATCCTTTAATTCAATCCATAAGTAAATAGAATTGGATGAGATTTTCCCATGCCATTGAAGTGCTACACCTTGAAATGTCTTGACAAATAGGTTGCAAACAACATCTTCATGTTCAATTTTGAGAAAAATCATTAGATCCTTGCAATTCCTTACATGATTTGTAGCATTTTGTCCATTGCTGGGGAAGAACAAAGGAAGCCTATTATGTGCATGCAAAGGAATTGCATGGATACCTCTCGGTATACACAACAGACTATCCATTGAAGCTAGATTTTGCCAAGATCCAACTTATTTAGTGTGATTATAACCATGAAACTTTTTGGTTCATGCCCTCCTTCTAGTGCCACTTCTGTTGAGCGTCATTTTTACATGAGACAACAACTAGGAATTTATGTGAACCAAATTCCCCTATTGGAAGAGTGATGTAGATCAATCTCAAGGTTCCTTCTAGGTTGGGTCTCAACCGCTTGGATATCTCTACGGAAGATAAACATGAATCTATTCACGAGGAGGCCTTTGCTGGTTTGTATCTTGAAAAGGGGGCTGCAAAACAAACTTTAAAAATAACAATACTTCTCTTTTTGGATTTTTAGATTCTTTAAACGAATGTTAATCTAACTAATCTACCGTAATCGATTTGCAAAGAAAGTAAGAGGTAGGGTAATGAGAATTCAAAATAAATTTTTTGAAAGAAACTAATGGACATAAACCAATATCACACTACTTCACGAATTAAAATACCAAGAAGATGAGGAAACCCAAAAAATAGAGATCTGAATAAATCACAATCTTTAGCTAAGCAGATGCAATCATCAATGGAAATAAACATAGACATATAATAAGCCAAAAATCATCGAATCATGAAGCCACCACAAATGTGCGCACATGTGAGACAAGTTTATCTTCAAAGCACCAAAAAAGAAAGATCTTCTCAATAATTCATCACAAAAAAGAAATGTAACACCAGCAAACACCGAACTAAAGAATCACAGATTTAAACCACCACACAATCAATTGATTCTCTGAAATAAACAAATGAGAAATTCACACATTCATAAATCTCACAAAGGTAGTAGAAAAATCACACCATGATTGAAGCACCAATTGTATGTATTGTATTATGATAAAAATACGACCCTAATTACATTGAGTTCATATAATTTATAGAGTTATGCTCTTATTTTCGTAGCTAGGGTTTCAGCTGCATCTAAAACTTGAAAATAAATCTAAACTAGAGATTACATCAATGAAACTATCTCCAAAACCAAGTTAAACTACCCTAGCACGAAATTAAACCTCATGCATTACAATTTGGGAGCAGATTATGCACAAAAACAACTCAAAATCAAAGTCTGGAACTCATGTATGTTCTTCATGAAACTTGTGGTTCTACCATTTATTCATCGTTGTAGCTCTTCTCTATGGACTCAACTAGAAGACACCCTTAAATCATGCAAAAATGACCCCAAAGAAGTGATCAATCTGACTAAAAACCAATTCTACAAGACTAGAAGTTGTTGGCGGTGACGGCCCAGAAATTTTAGACCCTGACCCTTGCTCCAAAAAAATGAAGTTGAAGAAATGGATAAGTATTGAACAAGATTTTACAAATTTTCAGACTTTTAGAGGTTGAAAAACTAGGAAGGCCAAAAATCTAGGAAGGCCAAAAATCTCAAAGCACAAAATTTTCTAAGTGTCAAAAAAAATTTTTGCATGCAAAAATTGGCTAAGTCCCAAAAACTCCATGCTGGGCAAAATTTTGGGCTTTCGGACAGCGGAACTCCTAGCAACTCCAAAGCTCTGAAAATCTACTAGAACTGAAAAATGGCTAAGTGTTGAAATTCTCTGAACTTGTCAAAATTGAGGACTCGGTGTTTTGGAAGAATGTTGGGGTGAGCTCTTTAAAACTTCTCTGTAACTTCTTGGATTTCTAAAAATATTAGTACTCCCATGGATATCAGCTTTCCTCGCTATTTCTTTGTAAATCTCAAAAGGTGGGCACCAAACTTCTGCATGCAAAAATAGTTGTCAGTAATGTCTTCTTGAAAGCATAAAGAATATTCTATCTAAGATAATTACAAAAGAAAAACAAGCCAAAACCTCAAAGACAACAAAAAGACCCTAAAAAAAGGGGGTCCCCATTAGACCAAGTAGCCAAAATGGGGCATGTGTTGTGGAACCACAACAACACCCAACATTAAATTTTTGCACCCTGAGCATAACACGTGCATTAGAATGCACCTTATCTATAATTAACATTATCTAACACTCAGAACGTGCCTTATCCAACACTAAGAATGCATAAGTAAAAAGCACTCTGAAATTAAGAGGATTGCACCATATCCATCACTTAAGAAGCACTAATAAGAAGACAAACACAAGTGTCTACCTAGCACTCAAAATGCACCAATTTAATTTTTATTAATACAAGGAAAAAATAACATTTTCTAACACTTTCATGATGAGAAATAGGCTCAGGGGACCCAAAATGGACTCAAGGACCAAATCAGGGTTTTTAATAAAAAGTGGGGAATAAGACAAAAATGAGATGCATGAATGAAAATGGGTTATGATAATAAAATAGTTGTGTAAATATTATAATGCCTTGGTTGAAGACTAAAAATGGTGCCAATTGGGACTTCTTGAGAGATCACCCATCCTAGTATTATGTTGGCCCAACTGTGCTTAACTAGGGAGCTCTAATGGGATCTAATGCACTAACATTGGTATGATCACACCCAATATCAAATTCTTTCACCTTAAGATTGGAACATGCATTAAAATGCACCTTATTTAAAATGCATATTATCTAGCACTCAAAATGTACCTTATCCAACACTAAGAATGCACAAGTAAGTAAAAAGAACTCCATAATTAGGAATACACCTTATGCAACACTAAGAAGGCACCAACAGGAAGATAGACACAAGTGTCTATCCAATGCTTATAATGCACCATTGAATTTTATTTTTGCAAGGCTAAGATACCATTTTATGACACTTGTGAGATGAGAAATAGTTTTAGGGGATTGAAAATAGGGACTCAAGGACCGAATCAGGGTTTGGGATGAAAAATAGGAAATGAGAGAAAGAGGGGTATGCATGATTGGAAAATGGTTTCAAGAACCAAAATAGTAGTGTAAATATTACAATGCCCTACAAAATTCTAAAAAGGTTGCACCACTGGTACTTCCCAAAAGGTCACCCATCCTAGTACTATTTTGGCCCAAGCACAGTTAACTATGATGTTCTAATGGGATATGGTACACCAGTGCTAGTATGATTGCACCCAACATCAAATTCGTGAACCCTGAGCTTAGCACATGTATTGGAATGCACCTTATCTAGAATACACATAATCTAGCACTTAGAATGTACATTATCTAGCACTAAGAATGCATGAATAAGTAAAGAGCACTCCAGAATTAGGAATGCACCTTGTCTAAAACTCATAAGGCACCAATAAGAAGATGAGCACAAGTGTCTATCTAACACTCAGAATGAAACATTGACTTTTTATTATTGCAAGGCTGAGACACCATTTTCTAACACTTGCCAGATGAGAAATAGGATCAGTGGATCTAAAATGAACTCAAGGACAGAATCGGGGTTTGGGACAAAAAATGGGGAATGAGAGAAAATAGGGGATGCAGGATTGAAAATGTGTTCCAAGAATGTACCATTAAAATTTTATTATTTCAAGGTTGAGATGCCATTTTCTAACACATGTGAGATGATAAATAGGCTTGAGGGACCCAAAATGGACTTAAGGACTGAATTGGGTTTTGGGATAGAAAATGGGGAACGAGAGCATTAGGGGGATGCATGAGTGAAAACAAATTCCAAGAATAAAAGGAGTATTATAAATATTACAATACCCTATCCAAATAATAAAAAGGGTGCAACATCGATCAAGACATCCCGAGAGGTCACCCATCCCAGTATTTCTCTAGCCCAAGCATGCTTAAGTGCAGAGTTTAGATGGGAGCCTATGCATTAACACTGGTATGATCACACCCAATATTAAATTTTTGCACCCTGATGTTAGCATGTGCATTGGAATGGACCTCATCTATAATGCACATTATCTATTGTGTGTGAATTTTATACCTAGCTGGAGGCACAACACTTTAGTAAAACATTAGAGGTTAGCAAATCAAGAAATCTGCAAATAAGAACAATATAGCTAACCAGGTGATTTACTACCTTCTAGTAGGTGCGAGTATGGTATTCTTAGATTTGGACCGAGATTAGTGCCAATGCAACACCTAAATGAAGGATTTAATTGTAAAAGATGCATGAAAGATAAATGTAGATTAATCTATTTTTTTGGATTTTGTATGCAATAAGATGAAAAACTTGATATGAAACTAATCTAGAATCAATTGGAATGATATGAAAATTGATCTAACAATGATATGCAATGAAAATGAATGAATGCTATGAATGCTAAAAAACAATAACAAAAATCTCACAATCACCTTGTTTGCAAAAGCTTGATTCTTCAGATGCAAATTCGCCAGAGTAAGTATGCAAATTTGAAGGATCCTTTTATGAAGAGCTAAGCCTTGATTATATAGAAATCCAGGGCTTGAGGATGCATTGAGAAAAGCCATAAATCACTCTTGATAAACTCAGGTTGATTTTTGAGTTAAGAAGAGATCAACCATAAAATCATGCAAAAGCACTTTTTGACTCAAAATAGAGTTTAGTTCACTTTTTCAACTCACAATCACATGTCGAGTTTAGAAAGTTAACAAATTGAAATTGATAATTGATTTAAAGTTGGCTGCTTTTCTGATTGTGCATGATTTAATATGAATTAATTTAAAAATAAAGTGATTTATTCTCAACTTAACTGATTTTGAGTTTAAAATAACTGATTTATGGGTTAATCAATTATTAAATCAAATTTTTATTCCAAACTATATCATTAAATATTGACAACTTGATTTAATTAATTAAATAATAATTTAATCAATTATTCGTAGGATTTTTTATTTTATTGTCAAAATTAAATAATATAAATTAGGAATATTCAAGGAATATTCATCGATGCAGAATTCAGATAAAATCAATTAGGGTTTTGATAAGTTGATGTGCAGATGTGCCTTAGGTTAGGACTTTGATGTCGATTTCATTCGATTTAACGATGTAGGAGGTTAATGAACCTATAGCCCATTTTTAGGGTATTACATTTTGCCCCTCTTTGAATTACTATGCAAAGCGCAGTGGTTCAAAGATTAATCTATTTTTGATGATGATGTGGACTCAATTATGTGGTGGAAAAACTGATCCTGAGAGATTAACTGATTCCAAGATAGAAACCAATTGATAAATTTGAAGATGTTGGTGATTCAGGTCCTAGTTGACCAAAGAATCGAGATGATGCTAACTATATCAACAATGAACCGATGATTATGAAGAAGTGTCAAAACGCTTGATTCTGAACCTATGATTACGAAGAAGTGATTGTTGCTGACTCCAGACCTGATTGTCCAAAGGAATCGAAAGGATGCCAAATCTGAACCCTTCAGTTATGAAGAACCAAGGAAGTAACACAACTGAACCTGATAGTTACGAAGAGGTGATACAGTTTGCAAGATTGATTAGGATACCAGATTGATATGGATCTTGATGAACCTGATATGCCCCAAGTGATGTGCCCCAAGCGATGAGGTCTTTTGATGAATCAGCAACTAGATGTGGTTGTTGTCTTGATTATTGAAAGAAAAGTTTGATTTACAGATTTGATCGATGTGTAATACCATGCCCCCTTCGGGATGAAAATCAAAATCTGACAAGAAAAGTCAGTGTTAAATGGTTTAGAAGCATGATAATTGATTTGAGAATTGGTTATGCACGTTCGAAGACGCGTTCTGCATCATTTGGAGGTCCTGAAGACAAAGTTTGACCAGGTTTGACCATGAGTTGACCATGGTTGATCAAGTTGAAATTTTGATAGTTTGATGTAAGATAATTAGTTAAACTAAAAATTGGATTTCTTTGATGATTAGAAGGTCGATTATGCAAGCAATTGGCCGTCCTGGGTCCAAAAATTTTAAATTGCTATTTTGACAATGTAAACGATCTCGGATTTCGATTTTGATCTCAAAAATGGATTCAGAACGTCGAAATTAGCTAGGGGTGCAATTTTCACACAAAATGGAGCACTTTGAAAATTTAGTTCAAAACCTATATAAGGCCCAAAAGGGTCATTTTCAATTCATTTCAACCTTTTGTCTTTTGTGAACTTTATGGAGCCCTCTGAGAGAAAAATGGACAAGATGGCAGTTCCAGTCTCCTCACATCGATTCGAGTGTAGCTGGCAACACCAGCGACCTCCCTAGTACAGGAACCCTGTAAGTGGACCTCTGTGCCTCTACGTGAATTCAATTTTCCATGTTTTTAGCATTTTTAGGATCTTTTTCGTACATTTTTAAGTTTTGAATTTTTGCACCATTGAAACTTGTACGACAGTCTACTTGGACTTGTATGCGTTTTCAACTTCCCGTAGAGTGTTGTCCCTGTTAGTATTGTAAGTTGTATGAGAGGGACCCATTTGTCGTACGACATTTTGTCAGGTCCCTCAATTTCATATGGGAACCTCTGTATTGTTGTGTACACTAAGATCATGCAGGAACCTGTAGAGACTCGTACGAGTTTTAACACCAGTCTGAAAACTTATATGGAAAATAGTGAGTGTTTTTCTCATCCTTAGGTCAAATTTTTTATTTTTTTTATTTCTTAGGCTGATTCCTTAGCATTTAATGTACCTTCTGAAGTATTCAACTTTTCAATTTCTATACTTATAGCCTAATTTTTTACCAAGTTACTGATAGGGTACCCTATTTATGTGTTGTGTAGGTTGTCTATCCTGATGTTCATGTCCAGATTTCACACCCAGCTACCTAGAGACTTTGTGTGTCACTGCCTCACCCTTTGAGAGTGCACCTGGCTACTTGTGGATTTGAGTACTTGATACTATTGCCTGAGATTTGGGTGAACCATGGTTTGCTGACTGCATTGATCAAGAGATTTCATTCAGAGACGCGGATATTTCATTTGCCTATTGGAGAGATCACTGTTACTCCAGAGGATGTGTACAGGATACTCCAGATACCTTTTCACAGTCCTCATCTTGACTATATCAGTACGAGGAATGCCGGTCTTCATTTTTTTTAGACATTGTTTGGTGATGATGATCAGTTGGCTCAGTTTATCTCCTGGGAGGCATTGGTATAGAGATATGGGCAGACCCATAGACTAGAGTGCATCATAGCAGGGATGATCGGTGGGGATCATCATGTCTGACCATCAGTAGAATAGTCTTCTGATAGGATGGGTCTTGATGGTAGCATGCATGATGGCTAAACCTTCTGATTTGGGATGGGGTCAGTGCTTACTTGCACACACGTTCTCATAGATGCACGAGATAGTGTATCATGAGGGAAAGTCTTTTGCTTATGGTGCATTGGTATTACAGATTTGGGCATGGGAGCACATCCCGATATGTTGACCAATATGCAGTGAGGGCAGATAGCCATAGGAGCCCCTCATTTACAGATATTTAGGATATGTCACACAGGTCCGGATGGGTATTATAGAGTATTGGAGGCGTGTCCTTGATGACATGACCTTTGTCATTTGGAGACCATATCTATAGGTGGAGGCATGGCCAGCTGCGCATGCTCAGTTTAGTTACTTTTGTTAGAGTTGAGTGCTGATAGGTCGGTCCACTACTATCCTTGAGCATTTCATCATTATAGGGGTGTGGAGATAGTATGGCATCATCCAGGATGCACCGCAAGACTATGCCACGTATGCATAGTTGGTTTGAGAGCTAGGATTGGGATGGACAGCTCGATTATCTTATGCTCTTTATAGTCAGGAGTATACTAGATATGTGTTAAGAGAGTGGGAATATAGACCATAGGTAGCTAATGTTGGGGTCACTGATGCTTTCATTGCTTGGTTGGCGTAGCATCCTATGCACAAATTCTTGGATCCTAAAGAGTTGATCCCGACCATGGAGGAGGTTGTAGATGTTATAGGTACACCGATGGGTAGGGGTCAGAATGCCATGATGTATAGATACCAATGGTGCAGCCTACACCACCTAGGCCTAGAGCAGTCACTACCCCACAGAGAGAAGTAGGACATATGAGACCACCTCACCCTCTGAGTTCCATAGTAGGCAGACCTGAAGTTCTTTAGAGGAGACACACTAGAGGAGAGAGTGGTACACTAGGTAGTGTTGGTAGTGTAAATGATGTGTTAGGTTCCCAATAGTATGTAGGTGGTGGTGAGGACACACAGGCGGATCCTGATTTTGATTTAGGTATTGAGGTCAGATGCCGCAAGGTGCATAGAGCAAAGGCTATTGATCAGTCGACAGAGGATATAGTTATGCTAGCTGTAGATGTAGTTCCTAGACTGAGGCAGACTCCTCAGGACATTATCAGGTGACTCAGGTTGCAGATTAGAGACTTGAGATTGCATAGCACCACATATGAGATACAGCTAAAGGAGTCTGAGAGGTAGCGATTAGAGCAGGAGGTAGATGTTAGATGACTACAGGCAGAGGTCATCCATCAGACTGCATGAGCTTCTTATTATGTGTCTGCATACTATGCCATTATACTTGCTACATAGAGAGTAACCACCTACTCTCAGTACATGGTTGTGTCGAAGGGAGCTAGAGCACTGTAGGCTGATCTGCCGCCAGATGCACCTGCACCACCCCCACCAGATGAAGAGGAGCAGGAAGACAACTGATCTATCATGTTGTTCT
Source organism: Chamaecyparis obtusa (assembly GCA_027943335.1). Classification (NCBI taxonomy): domain Eukaryota; kingdom Viridiplantae; phylum Streptophyta; class Pinopsida; order Cupressales; family Cupressaceae; genus Chamaecyparis; species Chamaecyparis obtusa. The sequence continues at coordinate 849,908 of BSBK01000680.1, read as the reverse complement.
CTTATTTTTGTCATTTTTTCCATACACATTGATATGTTCTGATAGCTAACATGAGCTCATTCTTTTGTATATTGTGCCATTAGTGCACCCCTGACTATTATGAGGTTTTATGATATATATGAGATCAATTTTTGGGTTATAAATTCACATGTACTTATCATTTTGTGTATGATGATTATATCATGTGATGCAAATGTTTGAAATGCTTTGATTAGTGTAGAATATATGGATTATGCAATGCAATGGTTTCTTTCAAATGTATGGAATATGAAAATGTATGATTTGTGTTATGCTTAATGGATGTCCATGTATGTAATTCAATGAATGGAATGATTATGATATGTAATGTAAATGCAATGATACACATGATATATTTTGCAAGTATTGATGAAGACAAGTACTCGATCATTTGTCAAAAAGGATGTTTAACCTAGGATGATGACTGCTTACTGATTTGTGAAGAGACCTTCATGTGAGATTCAGTCCTTGTGTCATGTTTAGTGTTGAAGAATAATTTAAGCATTAAGTTGATTTGGAAATCATGAGATAAATGCAATCATGCAAAGTGCAAAGTGACATGCAGAATGAAATGCAAACCTAGGACCTAGTCACTGATAATGTGTCGGTCATTTTCATCATTGAATATTTTATTAGGTAACCGAATAAATCAATACAATGTCTACTAGTTAGACAACCATAAACATATGAATATTGATTGTTACATCAAAAGTCAATACAATTCCCATTGGGTAGACAACCATGGACATATGAATATTGTTTTTTTGTCAGAATGTCAGATTAGATATAAGCACCAAGGCATAAATGTCAGGATGACTTGAATATCATGTCCATTTTGATATAGAAATTTGTATAAGCATCAGAACATAAATGTTATGATTACCTGAATACACCTTATAGACAAACATACCAAGCAGTTGAGAGATCATTCTGAATTCGCTGTGAATTACCTGTAGTGATCCTTTATCATTCACATCCTTAGGTAAGATCATGTTTCATAGTAGGAGTAAGAACTCACTCAAAAAGATAAGAGTTAGATCAAACTTCCTTGAAGCATCCGGGTATCGATGGCTGAGGTACACATGGCCATCCAATACATGATGGAGGCACTTCTAGTGGACACTAATTCAATCTAGAATTTCCAAAGTTGTTAGATTTTCACTCAAAGCAGAAAATAAAGAAAAGATTATACCCCCAGTCATCACTCTCTAAATCCAATAAAGGACATCATCAAAGAGCTCGAAAGGACATAATATGAAAAAATCTCAATGCGAATCAGTTAGTATACAAGGAGATAAAAGCAATGAAACATAGATTATTTTTAGTTTGTCATTGATGTTTGTTTGTGTTTGATTGAAAAATCCTTTCTAGTAAGGAGACTGATTGATTGACTCGGATGTAGCTTCAAAGGACTCTGACTAGATATGACTCATCTAGGGTATACAAGAGACCATATGATATGACATTGATTTCCCCCAAGTTTGAATATTGATAGGATACAAATGCTTTTGTTGATTGGTCCACATACTGACTTTATTGAAAATAGGATGCAGAAACAAACCGGAAGATATGTACAAACTAAAGCAAGACTGAAAGCTGGGAAAGACCAAGATTGCACTGATAGATGAAGTGTTTTTAAACAAGTGGCGCTTGTTTGTTAGGTTTTCACCATCTTGGAAAAGACTCTATTTTTGCTACCAAGGTGCCTGTTTCCAGGTTTTCACCAAGGCACTTTTTCTTTTTCTCATTTTTTTGTATTTTTATTTATTTCAATTTTTTTGTACTTTTTTCACTTTTTGATTTTTTTTTGTGAATCATCAAGGCACCTATTGCTAGGTTTTCACCAAGATGTTCATTTTTTTCAGGACTTTTTCTGATTTTTATGATTTTTTCAAGACATTTTGCAAAGACCGAATGCCTTAAGTGTAGAATTTCTTTAGATGGAGAACATTGATCGGTTCTCTGAGTTGTTCTCCTTCAGTCATTAAGAGTTGATAGGCTCTAGAGACAAAAGTAGCAGTGATAACAAAGGGACCCAGCCAGTTGAGTTCAAATGTCCCCTTGCATTCTCGATGTGATTAATTTTTAGGATTCTCTCTCAAGACTAGATCGCCAACCTGAAATTCTCTATGTCTGACTTTCTTGTTGTAGCCTCTAGACATTCTTTTTTGATATACTATGAGATGATCATATGTTGCTTGTCTACGCTCATCTAGTAGTTCAAGTTCTTGCAACCTAGACACTCTGTAGTCATCATCAGTCACTAGAGCATGCATTCTGATTCTCAGTGATGGGATTTCAACCTCAATAGGTAGTACCGCTTCAAACCCATAAACTAAAGTGAATGGTGTATCCCCAGTGGGCATTTTGATACTTGTTTTGTAGGCCTAGAGAGCTAGATTGATCATGAGATGCCAGTCTCTTCCTATTTTATTAATTTTTTGATGCAATATTTTCAACAGATTCTTGTTTGATGCCTCTGCTTGTCCATTCTCCTGAGGATAGTATATGGACAACCAATGTTGTGTTATCTTGAATTTTGAGCATAAGGAATCTAGGTCCTTATTATTGAATTGGCCACCATTATCTGTGACTATAGAATGTGGAATACCATACCAACATATGATGTAGTTTAGAATGAACATAGAGATTTACTTGCGGGTTGCTTGAGTCAAAGGAACTGCTTCTACCCATTTTGTGAAATAGTTTGTAGCTGTAATGATATGGGTATGTCCATTAGAAGAATGTGGATAAATAGAACCTATCAGATCAAATGCCCATTGTTGAAAAGGCCATTATGTAGTAAAGGGAATCAGATCTCTCCCTGGTGCATGATTCAAGTTACCATGTACTTGACACTTTTGATAGTTCTTAGCATATTTGATAGCCTCTTTTTCCATCTTAGGCCAATAGTACCCAACCCTAATAAGTTTTCAAGCTAGTGTTAAACTATTGGATTGTGATCCACATATACCTTCGTAGACTTCCTCTAATTCACATTGAGACTCTTCATGTTCTAAACACCTAAGAAGTGTACCATCTAGACTCCGTTTGTATAGATCATTACCAATGATGACATATCAGGATGCATTTCGGATAAGGTATCATTTCTCATGGCGGTTGAAGGAATCAAGGATGATTTGGTCTTTAAGGTAGGAGTATAGGTTTTTTTATCTGGAAGAATCATGACCAACAATAGTGCAGATCATGCGGGTTTCAGTGGAATCATATGCAGGAAATGACAATGCTTCCACTAGGAACTTGTAGCGTAGCTCATGTTCGGGCTTCTGTAGTAGAGATGGTAGTGTTGCCATAGCATCAACAACCTTGTTCTCTATTCTAGGAATCTTCTCAAATGTAATATATATGAAATATTTCTTTAAGTCATCTACCATGCATTTGTATGGAACAAGTTTCTCATCTTTTGTTTGGTACACATCATTGACTTGGTGTATGACTAGCTGTGAGTCTCCATGAATGTGCAACTCTATTACTCGCCACTCAATTGCTATCTTCATCCCATTAAGTAGAGCTTCATATTCAGCAATATTGTATGTGCAAGGAAAATTTATTCTAAATGCTTTGGGTATTGAGTAACCTTGTGGTGTTATGAATAAGATGCCTACTCCAGATCCATTCTGTGTGTAAGATCCATCAAAGAAAAGATGCCAAATCCTAGAAGATATGTGCATGATGGATGAATCAGGAAACTCCATCTGTAATGGTGTATCATCAAACAATGGTGCTTCAGCCAATTGATCTGCAATGACTTGGCCTTTAATAGCTTTTCTCTCAACATATTATATGTCAAATTTTCTCAATAGCATCACCCATTTAGCTAATCTACCTATGAGGGTAGCTTTTCTTAGTAGGTACTTTCGTGGATCAATCTTAGCTATTAGTTGTGTTGTATGAGCTAACATGTAGTGTCTTAGTTTTTGTGATGCAAAGATCATAGCTAGACAAGCTTTCTCAATCATTGAATAGTTCTTCTCATATGCTACCAATGTTTTGTTGATGTAGTAAATAGCTCTTTCCTTCTTGTTTTCATCATGTTGTGCTAGCAATGCCCCCAGTGATGTATCTGTGGTGGAGACATATAGAATTAATGGCTTCCCTTGAATATGAGGCATCAAAATAGGAGGATTTGATAGATATTGCTTGATATGATTGAAATTCTTAACAAATTCCTTGTTCCATGAAAAAGTCACACCTTTATGTGATGTTTTTGTGAAAGGCTGTGATATGTCTGCTAGCTGAGATATGAAATGTCTGATTGATTGTACCCTCCCTTGTAAATTTCTCATTTGACTGATATTTTTTGGAGGTTGCATCTCCATGATAGCTTTGACTTTAGCAGGATCTACTTCAATGCCCTTCTTTGAAACAATGTAGCCTAGGAGCTTTCCAGAAGTAACACCAAAAGCACACTTTTTAGGGTTCAGTCTGAGACTAAACTTCTCCATTCTATCCAATATTTTGCTTGTCATTCAAATGTTATGATCTTATCATAGACTTAGCTAAGGTGTCATCAACATAGTCTTCCATGGTTTGATACATCATGTCATGAAAGAAAGATAGATATCATAGTCCGTTGATATGTAGCACCGATATTATTAAGACCAAATGGCATGGCGTTCCAACAAAAAGTACCCCATGCACATGTAAAAACTATTTTCTCTTGATCTTCTGGAGAAATTTTGATTTGGTTGTATCCAGAGAAACCGTCCATTAAATAATACATTTCAAAGCCCGCAGTCATATCCACTATCATATCAATGTTTGGTAATGGAAAGTCATCCTTAGGGCATGCTTTGTTTACATCTTTGAAGTTTGTGCATACTCTAATAGATTTGTCAGGTTTTGATACTGGAACAATGTTGGAGATCCACTCTACATAATCTATAATGCAGATAAATCCGGCTTTTAGTAACTTTTCTAGCTCAGCTTTGACAAGGAGTGCAACATGTGGATGTATCTTCCATAATTTTTGTTTAACATGTTTGACTCTGGGAGCTATAGAAAGATGATGCATTATCAAATTTGGATCTAACCCTAGCATAACTGAATACTTCCATGCGAAGTTGAGCTTCTTTTCTGTCAAGAAAGTAGTGAATTCTTGTTTCTCTTCCTCTGATAGGGATTGTGCTACATAAATCAACTGTGGTTCCTCTAGTGTACCCAAGTTGATAGATTGAGCTAGTTCTATCATCACTAGAGATCTATCCTATAAATGACTCAGAAGGACATCAAATATCTCATCCTTAGGTTCCTCAGAGAAGTTTTCACCTGTGGATACATCTTTTATTTTTACTATTTTTGGTTCTAAGACTACCACAAAGTGGTTTTCACCCTCAAAACTCTTTTTCTTTTTGATCTTATTTTTTTGACTGAGATATTTGATATCCGAATCCATCATACTAATGCTAGGTTCACTGATGGAAGTTGTCATAGGTTCCACTGCATTGAGGTAGAAATCAAGGGCATAGTCAGTTGGAAAGGTGTGGATATCTCAATTTGGATTGGTAGTTATTTGTTCTATAAGCTCTGGATGTTGGATAGTCAATGTAGGGGAGGATTGGGAAATGGTGTTCACACATATGGTGTTGTCATCATTGGTCCTAACCTGAATCTCAAATTCAAAGGTGATATTACTACTTAGAATGTTCAATTCATGAATAGTCTCAATGTCATTATTGGATTCCACTTTAGCTATAGGTGGATCAGACTTGCTAAGTTTGTCATTTCTCTCTAGACTCACGTCGGATTTGGGTGAATATTGGTGAATGACATCAATGTGTTTTTCAGTGATAAGCTCATCTTCTTCTGGAATGACCACCCATTCATAGTCATTTGATTCTTCATCTAGATCTCTTGGAAAATTAAGATCATGTGTCAAGTCAGGACGAATCCCCCAAGCCGGATTGCCTTAAGATTCTGAGCGGAATTCAAATTCATGGGAGTCTATTTCAGAATCACTATTGTATTCCAAGTGCTCAACTATTGTGGTAGGTTTACCTTCTTCTTGTTTAGTAGTAGGTTCTTGTGTATCTACTACATTGCTATTCTCCTTAGGTTTTTCTTCATCTTTGAGAAGGTTTAGTATTTCTTGAGGTAAATGTTCACAAGGAATAAGATCAGAGGTGTTTGAATCATCACTATCTAATTGTGGTGTTTCTTCCTTTGGCAGACTTTCTGTTGATGGTGCAATATGTTCTAAGACATGTGGAGAATTTTTGCTAAGATGAAAAGGCTTCTTTTGATATCCCAGACATGTAGTATCTTTGGTCATCCTTTCACAGTGTTTGACTAGTTTTACAATGCCTTTTCCTCTTGTTCCTAGAGGTCCTTTTCCAGTGTATCCCATTTTAGATATGAGTTTATGACCTGGTCCATAAGATTTGACAGGGGTGTTAGATGTTTTAGAGTCACATTTCTGAAATGTCTGGGATTGAGACTCATCTTTGAATAACCACGCTAATATAGCTTCCTCTTCATCAGATTCTTACTTGGATACTTTTTCTGTGATAAAAATCCCATTAAATATAACATGAGATTCTTTAGCTATAGGTTTTACCTTGTTTGAAGGTTGTCCATAAGATTTTGGGGACAACATGAGAGATGTGAGAGATAGGACTAGCTCCATTGTATATTCTCCCATGCCCATGTTTTTTATTTTGACTTCTTTTACAATATCTTCCATTTTGGATGTTGAGGCAATATCTGTTTGCTTGGGGAAAGATTCTCTATTATGTGGAACAAGTTTGTTAGCACTTTCTTTCAAGGCATTGCAAGATGTAGATATGTCAGCTGGAATCATCACCTCTACTCCATCATAAGGAAATTTCACACATTGATGGTATGTTGATGGAATTGCTTGAATTTCATGTATCCAAGGCCTCCCTAGAAGAACATTGTAAGCCAAAGGAAGATCTAGAACTTGACAGGTGATGTCTTTGATAACTAGTCATGTTTTGATAGGTAGGACAATTGTTCCTTTGGAAGATCTTTCTTGCTCATCATATGCTTTTATGGTTATCTTCTTTTTAGGATCAATAGCATCTTCTGATAATCCTAGTTATGTGACCAATTTATAGGAATAGATATTTAGACCAGCGCCTCCATCTATCAACACACGTTTGACATGACGGTTTTGGATCAAGACTTTAATGTCTAAATGCTGGTTATGCGGGTGACTAAATGAATTTTCATCTTCCTCTAAAAAGGAGATATACTGGGGTGATGTCAGATGACCAACCATAGTCTAGAATTTGTCTAGATCAAGATTGTCAAGAACATTGGAACTGAGCAGGGCTTTATCAAGAATAGCTCTATGAGCAGGAGATATTTGAAGCAACTCAAACATGTATATTTTTGCATTGGTATGCTGGAGTTGTTGGAAAATATTGTATGATGTCACTCTGGTCTCTTTAGGAGTTGGTTTTGAGGCAACCCTTTATTTAGAAGCAGATGAAAGATTGAAAGGCACCTTAGGAGCATTTGATGAATTTGAGTTTTGTCCTTGTAGGTGTACCTAAGCTTGTGATCGAGTTACTACATTTGCTGATTGGTTATCTCTATCCTTTTTCACAATAGTGATGACATTGCAATGTTAAGATATGCATGGTTCAACCATGTTAATGACATCATTGTTTCTAGAGTAGGTGTAATTGACTTTAGCACCCATGTTAGGCTTAGAAGATGAATCTCCTTGATTATGCTTCGGAAATGGTTCTATGAATGATGTATGATCATTGTTGGTTTTATGGTTGTCAATTACAATTTCTCCTTCATCAATTTTGTCTTGAATGAGATGTTTTAAGCACATGCAGTTATTGGTTTTATGACCTTTGTTTCAATGGAAGTCATAGAAATCGGTCTCTTTCCACCATTTAGGTTTAACTTCAGGATCATATGGTTTTATCTCAGGCAATGTGATGATTTTGTTTGCCAATAGCATTTTCATGGCAGATTCTAAGGACTCACCCAAAGGAGTGAACTTGCGCTTTGGTTTTTTAACCCATGGTTTATAGTCATTAGACTTTTTAGTAGATTCAGATGCCTTTTGTTCAAAATATTTTATGGCTTGAGTGCCCATGATGAGATTGAATGCGGGTGCCTTTGATGGAGCACTGATGTGATCAACAACACCATTTGTCACAATATTTTTGTTCTTATTCCAAAATTTGACTTTGTCTTTGTTGTTGGAACTAGAACCAGATTCATACTTGCTATCTTTCTTAATCGATATGTCTCCCTTACGAGAAAGCACATTTTCAAATTTTATGGAATTTTCTACCATTTTCTCAAAAGAAGTATGATTTTGCATTTTCAAATGATAGTTAAGTTCCGGAATCAGATTGTTGATCAAGATTTTGAGTTTTTCAGTTTCTGGAATAGATCGAGCATAGAGAGAAAACTTCTTCCTCCATCATTTGAGGAAATTCAGGAAGGGTTATCTTGTCTTTTGTTTCAGATTGTAGATATCGATCATGGTGATTGGATGATGAATATTGTAGGAGTATTGTTGGTAGAACAGTTTGATCAACTCCTCAAAATTTTTTATTATTGGAGGCATTTTAGAGAACCAATGAATGGCTGACCCTCCTAGAGATCAAGGCAAAAGATGCATTAGGTAGGCTGGTTCATGGATAAACTCCATGGATTGAGTACATAATTCTCTGACATGATCTTGAGGATCAGATTTTCCAACATATTTATCATATTTTGGTATCTCCACCCTTTTTGGGAATGATGAAATGTACAAGCTTTTATCAAATGGAAAGGGGCATAGAGCCTCCATAGAAAATTCTTTAGGTTCTTTCTCTTTTTCCATCTTGTTTAACTTGACTTGCATAACATGCATCTGTTTCATCATGGTTGTGATAGGAGTTTCTTCCTCTTGAGTGAAAATATCTTCAACATTAAATTTTGGAGGAAGTTTGTCTCCTTGTCGAGCTAGTTCTAAGAAGTAGGTCTCTTTCTCTTCTTGTAAGAAATGTTTCATCATTTTTTGAAAGTCATCATCATTTCTACACCACTCAATTTCAGATGGTGTTGGTTCCGAATCTCTGCCATGATTAGATTGATGATCTTGAGAACCTTGGTTTCCTCCTCCTTGAGACATTGTGTTGTTGTGAGGACTACGAGGGATTGATTGGTGTGGATTTTGTTGATAACCTCTATGAACTGATACAGGAGGAGTTTTGTAACCACCTTTCAAGTAGATGTTGCCAAGAGTATCTTCTCCAAATAGATTGGTGTTGTAAGGTTGATGAAATGTTTGAGCTATGATAGAAGATGTCGCTGAAGAGAATCTAGATTGTTCTCCTTGTTTTCTTTGTGAGGAAGCTCTAGTGTCCACCATTAACTTCGAGTGAAGCAAAAGAGCAAGATTAAGACAACTGAAGAATGACTTAATTCAAGAAGATCGAATGACACAACCTTGTCAAGATTAGATTGATTGAAGATTGATTTGGACATAAATGAAGGATATTGTGCCCTAGATGTATGGGTAGATGCCCAAAAGATAGCGGACATGAGCTCACAACACTTAGCCATTTTGAGGATTGGTTGTGAAGATGATGTTGACAAGGTTTTTGACACAAGATGAACGTGATTCAAATTGATAAATCAGAAGACTGGATCAAACTCAAGAGACCACTTTTGAAAAATTAGTTAGATTCTTCTATTTTTTGCTATGTTCCTGACACAATGAATTTTTTGACAGAATCTGGAAGTTGGCTGTAAAAACTAGATTTATGACAAATTTTGGAGGTTTTTGGAAACTTTGTAAAATTTTGATACGAGTTTCTCCAGCCTCGTACGAGTTTGGGTTAGCTTTGGCAAGACAGTTGACAAGGCTTGTACGATAATTGACACCAAGTCTTGATTTTTCTTGGTTTTTGTGACAACACTCGTACTATAGTATATAGTCTCCTGTATGACAATCTAGGGGTTTTGGCATGACAGTTGGTAAAACTCATATGACTTTTACAGTTTTAGGATGACTTTTGACACCAGAAAGGATTTTTGCTTCAGATTTTGCAATTTTTCAGTTTTTAGTTTAAGGTTGTTTGCAAAATTTTCTGTCTAGGTTTGAAGATATGTGTAGCATTTTGTCTCAGGTTTGTTCATTTTCAATAACCAAATAGATATCAGGCACACAAAACAACAATCAAGGGAACAAGCAATAGTCTTCAAACAATGAGAAAGGGACAAAGCAACCTTGCACATGAACAAGAATAGTGACTTATTGTTCTAATCCCTAAGAATGCTACTTGTGTATGTTCTCAAAAAGTTTTGCAATCATGCACATAGCCCTAGAAAATAAAAATTTGGCCGCACTAGGGTTTTTATAATGGTCTGACTCTACAACTTTTGTAATCTCAAGAGGGCAAAATCCAATCTAGGCACACTGGGGTTTTGACACAATCCAAAAATTTAATTAATCAAGAGCTGCTGAGGAGATATGACAACCCAACAAGAGACTACACTTATGGAGATTTCTTCCACAGGGACATTTATATAGTGGCTGCTACTACCATGGTGAAAATGGCTATTACCGCTTGAGGTTCCATCCACATGGTTGACCCAATAAAGGGAATGTCCACTATGGTTAACCCTCTCTAAAGGTGACTCACAAAAAGGACCACAAAGGGACTTAGTTCAGATTCAAGGATCTGAGTTTTTGTTACTACCCAAAAAGGGAGTAGAGCATAATCCTCTAGCCTCTTCACTTCACCAAAACATAGCAAATAGATCAATTGACACACTAAGATTGAAGCCACCTCACCAAGGTTTATGATGTCAACAACAATGTCTATTGAGCTCTCTAAGTGGGACCAAGAGAGAACGTACCAATCAAAGTTGAGGACTAAACCAAGTAGAACATGAGATAATAATAGTATCCTCCCTACCTACAAGGGGATCTATCTTCGAGAAGAGCTTCACATGCAAAACAAGTGAATGAAGCCCACTCCCTCAAGAACTCCACAAATAGTGTTCATAGGGCCTAATTACTATGTGTAACAGATATGCAGAAAGCAAATCTATGTTCTTTTTTAGAGCCCAAAATGAACTTGTGATTTATGAATGCAAGAGACACTCAAGCTAAATATGTGAGAGGTTTATTTTATGTCCCAAATCGAAATGTTATTAGATGTAGAAGAATACCTCAGTTCCCACGCAATGCACTTAGTAGATTTTACCTGATTTGTAATTTTGTTACACTTTCCCGTGACCCAAAATAGCAAGTACCAATCAGAAATAGCAGATATTAATTGTTAGGGTTAGCTGTCAGTCCAAATCCAAAAATCAAATCTGAAAGACAACCTAGAAATCTGGTATGACAATTGAAATTCTAGAGTGTAAACTCGTACGACAATGTGCTATCTCCCGTATGACAATCCAGGCATGAAACGACAGTGGGTTTGTACACACATGACAAAGCAACTCCCAAATGACAATATAAGACAACCGACACGATTCTTGAAATTGACAACTATCATAATACAATTAGTAGGTCCTAGTACGACAATCTGTCAAATGTCATATGAAAATTGTACAAACAGAAAATAAAAATCACAGTTTTGAGAGAAAATTGATAGAAAAGAATGGAAACCCATTTCAGGGCCCCATGGTGGGCGCCAAAAATGTGCATGTGAATTTTGTACCTAGCTAGAGACACAACACTTTAGTAAAACATTAGAGGTTAGCAAATCAAGAAATCTATAAATAAGAACAATATAGCTAACCAGGCGATTTACTGTCTTCTAGTAGGTGCGAGTATGGTATTCTCAGATTCAGACTAAGATCAGTGACAATGCAACACCTAAACAAAGGATTTAATGCTAAAAGATGAATACTGATTAATCTATTTTTTTGGATTTTGTATGCAATAAGATGAAAAACTTGATATGAAACTAATCTAGAATGAATTGGAATGATATGAAAATTGATCTAACAATGATATGCAATGAAAATGAATGAATGCTATGAATGCTCAAAACAATAACAAAAATCTCACAATCGCCTTGTTTGCAAAAGCTTGATTCTTCTGATGCAAATTTGAGGGATCCTTTTGTGAAGAGCTAAGCCTTGATTATATAGAAATCCAGGGCTTGAGGATGCATTGAGAAAAGCCATAAATCACTCTTGATAAACTCAGGCTAATTTTTGAGTTAACAAGAGATCAACTCATAAAATCATGCAAAAGCACTTTTTGACTCAAAATAGAGTTTAGTTCACTTTTTCATCTCACAATCAAATGTCAAGTTTAGAAAGTTAACAAATTGAAATTGATAATTGATTTAAAGTTGACTATTTTTCTGATTGTGCATGATTTAATATGAATTAAAATTTAAAAATAAAGTGATTTATTCTCAACTTAATTGATTTTGAGTTTAAAATAATTGATTTATGGGTTAATCAATTATTAAATCAAACTTTTATTCCAAACTATATCATTAAATATTGACAACTTGATTTAATTAATTAAATAAGAATTTAATCAATTATTTATAGGATTTTTTATTTTATTGTCAAAATTAAATAATATAAATTAGGAATAACTATGTAAATTAGGAATATTCAAGGAAAATTCCTCGATGCAGAATTATGATAAAATTAATTAGGGTTTTGATAAGCTGATGTGCATATGTGCCTTAGGTTAGGACTTTGATGTTGATTTCATTCGATTTGATGACGTAGGAGGTTAATGAACCTATAGCCCATTTTTGGGGTATTACATCTATCAGTCAGAATGTACCTTATCCAATACTAGTAATGCAAAAGTAAAATGCACTCCAAAACTAGGAATGCTCCTTATCCAACTCTCATAAGGCACCAATAGGAAGACAAACACAAGTGTCTATCCAACAGTCAGAATGTACCATTGAAATTTTAATATTTCAAGGATGAGACACCATTTTCTAACACTCGTGAGATCATAAATAGGCTCGGGGGACCCAAAATGGAGTCAAGGACAAAATCTGGGTTTGGGACAAAAAATGGGGAACGAGAGCAAAAGTGGGATGCATGATTGAAAAATGGTTATGATAACTAAAATAGTATTGTAAATATTACAATTCCCAGTACTACTTTGACCCAAGCATGCTTAATTGCGTAGTTTTGATGGGATTTGGTGCAGTAATGTTGATATGATCGCACCCAACATCATATTCTTGAACGCTAAGCTTAGCACCTATATTAGAATTCACCTTATCTAGAATTCACATTATCTAACACTCATAATGTACCTTATCCAACACTAAGAATGCACAAGTAAGTAAAGAGAACTCTACAATTAGCAATGCACCTTATCCAACAATCAAAAGGCAACAATAGAAAGATAGACACAAGTGTCTATCCAACACTCAGAAGACATTAATAGGAATATGGAAACAAGTTTCTATCCAACACTTAGAATGCACCATTTAATTTTTATTATTTCAAGGCTGAGACACCATTTTCTAACACTTGCGAGAAGAGAAATAGGCTCAGGGGGCTCAAAATGGAATCAAAGACCAAATCAAGGTTTGGGATAGAAAATAGGGAATGAGAGAAAAAGGGGGATGCATGATTGAAAACAAGTTCAAAGAACCAAAATAGTAGTATAAATATTACAATGTAGAACTACTATTGTACACACCAAAAAATAGTACATATAGGTCTAAAAAGCAATCCTCATTCTTTTTGGGCATGCAAAAAACTATTATCAATGGAATTTCACCCTATCTAAGCTATCAACTAAGCCACTTGTTGACACATGTTCTAACCTCTGAGAATTTTATCTCTAATAGTAGAGGTCAACATTTAGATAAGATTAGTTCCTATCCCTGGTCACCTAAAACCTATTGTAAATTAACATTTTTTTATGGAAAATCAAGAGAAAATTATGAAAAACACTAATAAATGCTTAAAAGTCAAAGCTACTACTATGGTGGTGATGCACCGAAATTGTAAGAGACTTGTACTTTTTTTTAGACAATACCTCAAAAAAAACTATTTCTTTTACAAAACTTTATGATTCCACACCATGTATAGGGTATTGTTTTCTAGAAGGAAGACTCATATATTGTTGTATGAAGGAAGAAGACAATTTTCACAACTAGACAACCCTATACTTTCACTTTACAGTATACAACCTATATATACATGTATTATTCTACCTATAGGCATTTGTTTAAGATATATTTAAAAGGTTTAAAGCTAAAAAAAGTAAAATTTATGAATCAATTCATTAAACACACAATAAAAAAACTTAATTTGTATTAAAATCTAAATTCTATTGGAGATAAAGGCATTTTACAATAATACAAATTTGAAATATCTAAGAATTTGATTGAAAATGAAAGCTCCATCTAATGTTTGGTCAAAGAGATGATTAAGTTTGAGTTATAAAATTGAATTTTGTAATAAATAACTTTTAATAGCTATAATTCTTTGCAAAAGAGAGAAAGAACTAACTAAATGAAGGCCTAGAATTTGTGCTTTATAGCTAGTAAACAACTTTCTATAATTTTAGAACACGTGTGAAGAAGAAGAAATATTTTTTTACCATATTTTTTGTTGCGCCAACTCCTTTGTCATCCAAACTCTTTGTTGCTACTTTTGGCCTTCAAAATTGCTCCAAAAAGGTGCCTTCATGAAAAAAAAGTCCATTCCTTTCAGTAATCTATTGATGAGTTTCCTTAATCAACTTTTGCATGCTTGGAAATATTTTGGAAAGATTCAAAACTACTCCCCTAAATATACTTCATCACTTGAATAACTCCACCACCTTCTCCTAGATGCTCTCTTCATATTATCACAACTAGTTTTTCTCCCTCTAATTACATGGGGTTAGATGCAATTGGTTTTGAGCCATAAAGACCCTCTTAACTACTCCAAAATGAGTAATAAAGGCTTGAAATTTCCTTTTGAATGCATTCATAATCTTGGGAATTCTTTTACAGATGTCAAATCGACTCCAAGAGTCCTAAAGCTAGTTCCTTTTTTTTTTCTTTTTTTCCAAACATCATTTTAACCTCTTTCTTGATTTCCTAAAGTGTCATTCTAGTGTTTATACTCGCACTTGCACTTTTTGAGAGGACTTTTGTTTACTAATTATCTAAATGATTGCTCATGTTTTCCAAATTGACTTCATCCACCTCAATGAAGAAGAAAGACCCACTATCATGAGATCTCTGCTATGACTATTTTTCTATGCTCTTATATTGTGTCAATGGAATGACTACATTAGCACTTTTTACTTTCTTTGACAACCCCTTAGAACCTCATTTGTCTTTACCATTAATAAAATCAATAATGCAACTTTTCTATTGATATTACAAGATAATATATGTCAAGTATCCCACAATTTTCTCACATACCTTATTAATATTCTACAAACCATAAGATTGTCCAGTATTTCTTATTGCTTATTGTCCTTAAGCTTTCTTCTAGGTCCCTTGACATTTTTCTATTACTTTCTAGAAGATTTAGTTCCTAGATGTTACCTTTGTGATTCTACACACCCAAACCAAAAACACATTTGATGGTTTTTATCTTAGGGTTGTCACCTTTTCTTCTTCTATCCTAATCATATGACACATGTAAACTACCATATTTTGATTATTCTAAGTTATCACTTCACAAGACACTAAAATGATATCACGATGGAGAGGTGTTTTCTTTCTATTAATTTGAAGGTCATCACTACATATTCTAAATTATAATTGTTCTCCTTTCTACAATCGACATGAATGACTTGCCATAAACAATGTTGAAATGCTTAATAATTGCCATGATCTCTTCTTCCATTATCATCATGCTTTAGGAATATCTTTCCACCATGAGGAACTATCTCTAAATTTAGAATTTTCTTCTATCTTTCTCATGTTTATCTTCTTTTTATTACTTTAAATCATCATACAATTCATAACATCACATGCACACTTCTTTCATTAACATTATCGTTGAACAGTTGAAATACTGGGAGAGGGATGGTAAATCAATATTCCCTAAGACCTTTAAATATTATTTACTTAATGCTTCACAAACTATTGTTACAATTCATAAAGAAATAATTAACTAAAACACAAACATCATAAGCTCGAGTGAACACCATAATTTTATCATGGAAACCCATATGGGAAAAATCACAAAGAGGGATAAATCTCAAAATTATATAACTAGTTATAGAATTGTATCACCCTAAATTGTAAGAACCTATAATTATATGTTCAATTAGGCCATATTTTGGTGTTCTCAAGACTTCATGTTTGTTATTCTTGATCCAACCCCATACCACCTACATTTTTTACTTTATTTCCATCTTCCTAACTCCCAAACCAAATTTCATCCTCTTCTTGGGAAGATGACGCCTAGGTTGACCTCTTCCATTGTTTTTTCCCCAAAATTTGAATTGGTCCCCCCTCTCATGATTTAGCAATAATTCTAAATTCTAGTCATCATCCTTCAAGTTTTGAGCTCCAAAATGTTGTGATAGGTATAAAAGAAACATGTAGATCTCCTCATTTTGGTAACCATGATCAATATTTCAAGTGCTCTCCTACAATTTCACATCCAAGCATTCAAGATCAATACTTCAAGAATTTGTCAAGCATCCAAAGCATATTTGAAGGTAAATCTTCTCCATTGTAGAAATATTCTCTCCCATGATGGCCAAGTAGAGGAGACCTCAATCAAACAAGAAGATCCTTTATCCATCAACATTCATCCATCCATCCATCCTTTAAGGAAAGAGTCAATCAAATATAAAACATTGAAGATCTTTGAGGAGTATTAAAAAATTTAAGCATTTGTGAAAGGCATACTTGATTCTTTTCTATATTCAAAGTCAACATACAACTACATTCAATCAACATACAAGCATCTTCATAGACATCACAATCTCAATATTGATGTATGGAGGTATGTACATTTACAAAGTAGAATGAATATTTACTTTACATTTACAAGATTTCCTTTCATTAAATTTCATTTTATTTCAAGGTAGATTCCTCAACCAAGGTTTGACTAAGGAAAACCCCTTTCTACACAACATTTTTTCCATTTTCTATGTGCAAGAATAGGCGACATTCACACCAACTCTAATTTGGAAAGTATAGGACCTAAGAAGTAGTCTACAACTAAGGCTATGCATAACAACAAGTAATAGGATGCCCTATGTGTCCTCTTCCTAGAAGATGATTCCCTAGGTGACCTCTTCCCCCCAAAGCTACATCAAATTAATGTCTCGAGTCAGTGGCATCTTCTAGTGTCTATTTCTAGTACCGATACAAAGCTATATGTTTTCTTCTAGTTTGTATATTTGTAACTTATCATTTTTGTCTATTTTTTCCTTTATCTTTCATTGTTTAATTATATCTCTTAAATCAATTCCAACACACTCATAAAATGAAGGATCACTACATTTTCTTAGCACTTAATCCCTACTTGGGCCCAGTTGATCATCTTTCATCCGATTGTGCCATAAAGAATTGGTTAGGTGTTGCATTAGGGAACTACTCTGGAGCCCCTTACTATTTTCCTAACCACCATTTTATTTATTTTATATTTTGGTGAACTTGAATCATAACATTTTAATTTTAATTTTTGGTGTCTAGATCTCCTTTGTATGCATTGTTTCTATCATATCATTTTTTCATTTCCACTTTTTATTTGATGGTTACATTTTTTATTCACTAAGTTTCATGTGCAATTATGCTTAATTTAATTTATGTTGCATAAACCTCATGAGTTTTTGCATTTTTAATTTTGAATCTACATTGTTTAGACACATCTCTTTTTTCTTTCCTTGTGCATGAGTGTCATAGCCTTGAGTCCTACCTACATAATTCTCATAAGAAGAAGTCATAAAATTATGGGCTCTTTTGATCCCAAGTCCTCTATGTTTCCTAGTAATCTTCATGAAACACACATTCATACCAATGGCATTCTTACTGTTATTGAGAATCCTTCTTCCTGATCTTCTCAAGATGAAGATGATACCTTAAGAATGTCTCCTACCCAAGTACAACAACATTCTCCTTTGTCAATGACATCTTTCCAACAATCTCCCCCTTTTTCATTGATGACAACATGCCAAAACAAACACACAAATCAAAAATATTCAAAACTTTTCACATTAGTTGTAAATCTCCCCCTTATACCATTTTATATACTCCCCCTTAGTACTATTCTCCTTTCTCTATTATTCTCCACCTTTTCCATCAAGGAAAAAGGGTATAAAAAATATATCAAAATTGTGAACAAAAACTTTAGTTACCTTCATGAAATAATCTCTTTGTATTCCATTTTTAGTTCTGGATGGAATTCTTTCTAATGATTGATAGTAGCTAGAAGCATTAAACTCGGAATATTGCACTACACTAGCATATCAATGGCACTAGCTAAATCATCTAGTTTTGATAAACTCAATTCCTCTTTCTTTTCTTCTCCCAATAGCTTGACATATTGTTCCAATTTAGGCTTTACAATCTCCTTGACATTTCATAAGGTTTTGGTGAAGTCATTTATATGTCTCTATATCCAAATAAGATCTACTTGTAGTGAATTGATCCATTTTCTTTTTGCACTATCCTTGTTTGTAAAAATATAAAATGATAAAGCCAAATTATTCAATTTTGACTCAATTGAATTTATCGTTTCCTTGTGTTTCTTAGTGGTAGTAGGCCATCTAAGACAATATTTGTACATACTATCCATAACACTAATGCAAGTTCTAATTTCCTTGATATAATCAGTTAACCTCTCTTGTGTGAAGTCACATTTCTTCTTCAAAAGTTTTAGAACTTTTTATTTTGTGGATTTCTTGGAATGTTCATAATTTATATGTTCAAACCAAACATCTAGGATTAATCTTACAATATTGCAAGGAACAATGTTGTTCTTAATCATGTGAGTGATCAGGGCTTCTTCAATTATTACCTTGTCATACAAAGGTGTTGAGAAATATACATTACCCATTCTTTTTATTCCATCAAGTTCTCCAAGTTTTGTTAAAACATTGTCCACCTCATAGGGATCCTCATCAAAGTCTTAAAAATCTTCTGTAGGCAATTCTTCTTCTCATGCAATGACAATTTCTTTCTTCTTATCATCATCTTCAAAAGGTTGAGGTTCATCAACATCTATAATTACTGTTATTTCATTCTTTCTTTCTCATTTCTTATTTTTCTTCAAGAGAAAAGAGGAGGCCTCAAAAAAACTTTTTTGTTTTCTCTTTCCAAAGGCAGATCCTTCCAAAGTAGCACATTTTGACTTATCTATTCCAAACAATTCTTCAAAAGTTATGAACTTGTATTCTATTAAATCCACATGGCACTTGAGAAGTTCCTTTGAATTTAACACACAATCTTCCATGTTAATTTCATATCCAAACTTAGTTAACTTGTATTGCATCCATGAAGCAATGATCCACATCCACTAAAAATGTAATGCTATCCTTTTACTTTTCCACACAATCTTCTGGGTTTCTTTATCTTGAAGTTAGGTACTTCTAGAGTTCAAAGAAATAGTTTCTACATGTGATGTCTTTGTTGTCCAAAATATTAAAGTAGTGATATATCTATTTCCTTGCAAGAAAACCTTCATCCCATACAACATTCTCCTTTAACAATAACAATTTCAAAAAGTAAAATACTAGACAAACAATCAGAGATCTGAACCAAAAAGTGCATCCTTCCATCTTGGTAAACAACAAATTATGCAATAATTAATCTCAACAATTCACATAGGTCATAATCTATTTCTTAACCATTTGGTAAGCAACATATATTGCAATAGCTAATGTATAACCTTCCCTATTTTGAAAGTAAATTTTCTAAGTAATACTAAAAGTTACATACCTTACTAATAGATCAATAATCATGTCAATTCGTAAAGCCCTCTAGTATCCTGTCATACCTATTAGAGCTCCAACTTCCATGTTCTTCACAAATTTCATTATTGGTATGGAACTGACTAAGAAAAGACCTATCATCACCATGATAGATTCATTAGTTATCTGGTAAATTTTTTCTAGCTAGATGTAATCACCATGTATCATGCTTAGTACAATATTTATTATTTCATCATTGGTAAATATAAAAAATTCACTTCATGCATTTAAGCCTTTGTGCCTCGAATTAGATATTTCTATAATTTGTCTATAGAAAGAAAACTTCAAGTCTTCTTAACTTTTCATTGTCATATTCATTAAATTGAGCTTCAACAAATTTGTATGTATTCCGCACACATAACCCTAGTAAGTAGCACAAAAAATGCACCATCCAAAGAATCCCTCATCGACTCTTTCATGAAATTTTCAAATTTTAAATGGGACTCATATTCGCAATTCACAAGTCTAATTGAATCCATGAGAATTTTAAAATACCTTGTCTCCATTGTTCATAGTTTTAGCTTCAAGTCTCCTTCTGCTTAGAATTTGGCAAAATAAAAATTTGAAAATGATAATCATAAATTCACTATATGCACTTTTGTATAAACTTTGGGCTTATTTGCTAAAATATCACATCATCAAAAAGGTTGCCAAACATATTTCTTCTGAGTACATAGTCTTCTTCCACTATTCTACAAACTTTCATAGGTCAATATTTTCTATTGCAATTTTCTCGAATAGCTTAAACTCATAAGTTTGTCATTCTTGTATACCGTGAAAACAACACAAGTTTCTTGGGTAGGGAAAAAAGGATTTCCAATATAGCTCCTTGTAAGCCAAAGTAACCTGAACTAGTTTTCAGAGGAAGTTTCTACACCAAAGCTAGGTGTAGTAGAATTATCTATTGTGTCCACTTATTTATTTTTCCAGATCATCTTCATTTTATTTCTTGCCTCTTCTATATCAATTTTCTTCCTAGACTCATTCCTTCTTACTAATGTATCTTGGTTCAAATTTTTTCTTCTATAATTCTTGGCAATTTGTCCATCCAAATTATAATAAAGAATTTGATATTTTTCTGTCATGAATTCCTTGTTTCTATTCTAGATCTTCATTGATCAAATTTATGTTTGAATCCATTTCACAATTGACTATATCCATAAAAGGGTTTGTTTATTCCATTTACTTGACTTCTTTAATTATTATCCTTATGACCAAATCTTTTCCATGTAAATCATTAAACATTATGATTTATCTTACTTCTACATTTTGTAGCCTTATCTCCAAATTTATTATAGAAAAATCAATAACCATTTAAAGATGGGTACCTTTGAGCATTAGGTTGTATGTCTGGAGATTTTCTTACTCAGTTATTCTTATTTTGAAGCTGTTTCCTTTGGTTGTCTCATCAATATTTTGCTTGGTTTCAGTATACTCCATTTTTCCTTTATCTTCTATCTTTTGGTCTAAACTTTCACCTACTTTGAAGCCTAAGCCTCCTTTATCTTTTGGTGTCTTCTATGCAACCATTATTTCATCAAGCTTTAAAGAGCTCTCTTTGATTTTTCCTTCTAATCTCAATCTTTTATCTCTTGCTCCATCTTTGCACATTCCTCAATTTTGTGTTTGATTAATCCATTCTAACATTCTTTAATTTTCTTGCTTTCTTCAACTTGCATTTTTAGATCGATACTGGTTTCATTTTCTTTCTTCAACTCTTTGCTAACTTCTCTATGTATTTCCTTGAACTTCTTGATTTTTTCCCTTAGCAGTCTGACACATTCATTGGCTTCCTTGATGTTCCTTGTTCTCACTTTCCACATTCTCAAGATCTTCAAGAATAGTCTACAATTATCCATCACAATGACTTTCTACCATATTTTCCTTAGATGCCATTTGTTCAACCTTCAAGATCTCCTTCAAGTGATCAAGCTAAAACAAGGTACCAAGCTATAATACCAATTGTTGAACAACCAAAATACTAAAGGGGGGGGGGGGGGGGGGTGCATCAATATTATCTGAGACCTTGAAATATAATTTTCTTAATACTTCAAAAATTATTCTTAACATTCATAAAAAAATAATTAATTGAAACATAAACATCATAAGCACAAGTGAAAACCATATTTTCATCATGGAAACCGAAATGGGAAAAACCATGGAGAGGGTTAACTCTCAATATTATATAATTGGTTATAGAATATTACAAGTTCTCACTACCCAATAAGTGAAGACTCATTATATGAGAGAAATATGTAAACAAAATGAACTTTTACAATTGCATCTGACATATGCATAAAATTAACTCCTTTGAAGCTCAAAATATAGATCTTACACACTTCATCTATTCTTCAGTAGTTCACATTTGTTCCCACTACATACCACCTCTTATTCCTTTGCAAGTCTCTTGTTACACCATCCTTGCCTCAAATGAGGCATACCAGTCATATTTATATAAAATCCTATCATGTTCCAACTTTCCTCAATGCACTTCATCAAGTGTTCGACTAAGGTAATACATTACAACTAGAGTGTACCACACACTTTGAAAAAACACAATGAATACTGGTACCAATTTGAGATCACATGTTTCATCCAATCCTTAATATTGTCCCAAAATATAGAACCAAAATTGTTTATGCAAAGAAATGGGAATAATCTAAACACGTGTTATGTTCCGGAGGAATAGAGCAACTGGTAAACCCTTTTACTAGACAAAATAGAAATCCAATTGAAGCACCAAAAATTATGGAAATTTGAATATAGAAGCATCAAATATACCAAAGTATGCTAACAAAAACTTATCTAAAGGTCTGTTCATGTAGAGACATATGGACCAAAATAATATCAACTGTATCATTGAATACCTGAGAGCCATAAAAAAATAAGCCAACATAAGTGTGTTGACATTAATGAAAACTAGTATGGAATACCAATAAAATTCTCCTTCATCAATGATATCTTTCCAACAATTGTATCCTGAATAAATCTCTATCAGCGCTTTCCCCTTGTAACTATCACTCTTCTTACTATTGTTGCACTTATTTTTTTCACTAATCTTGCTAATATAGGTTCTTCTTCTATCATATCAAGTTGATTTACTATATCAATGGATCAAAGTTCAAGTGAAATAGATAACTTTTTCTCCTTTATAGAAACCAACATGTAAGGTGAATGTCATGTAGACCTTTTGGGAGTTATCCTATCACTATTTCAATTTGGTGTGTCATGTTCTTTGGTTACCTACCACAATTCTCTTGATGATCGTAAGAAGGTTCTTGTTTGTAGACTTTTCTTGTCCATTGCCTTAAAGGTAATAGTTAGAAATATTCAAATAAATACCATTCCTAACAACCCAATCAGTTATTCTTGTGCGTAAAAAATATAAAGTATTCTCTTTAAATAATAGATTTAGTCCAGCTAAACCTTGTGATCAGATCTTCATAAAAGTTTAGGACAACAATTTTATTTGACTCTTTTATGCTACGGCCTCAATTCACTTGGTGAAGTAATCAATTGTTCTAAGAACCCACTTGTGAACAACATATGAAGGTGGATTGATAAATATAATGAAGCCCAAACCCCACTTCATAAAAGGATGTTTAACTTGAATTAGATGCAAAGGGATCACTTCTAACCTTTCTTTTCTTGCAAATACGAAACTCTTTTTACATTTTCTTACCCACATGTCTACATATTTAAACAAACTAGTCTAATAGTAGCATGTTGTCTTTATCTTAAAAGCTATTTCTCTTGGTGAAAAATGACCACCAACTGCTCCTTCATAAAACTCATACAAAAATATAATGAAGCCCAAACCCCACTTCATAAAAGGATGTTTAACTTGAATTGGACACAAAGGGATCACTTCTAACCTTTCTTTTCTTGCAAATACGAAACACTTTTTGCATTTTCTTACCCACATGTCTACATATTTAAACAAACTAGTCTAATAGTAGCATGTTGTCTTTATCTTAAAAGCTATTTCTCTTGGTGAAAAATGACCACCAACTGCTCCTTCATAAAACTCATACAAAAATTTGTCAATTCAATCAACTTCTATGCATCTTACACCCAACTTGAAGGTGAAGTAGGTGTAGTTCTTTACTCTTCATCTTGGAGGACTAAGACAACCTTCTCTTCATATATTTTACTATTTCTAAGATTTAAAATTTTGAAATGTATCTCAAACAAACACTTGTAGGTAGAACAATACATTTATATGTAAGTTGTAGATTGTAAGTGCAAATAGAAGGTTGCATAGTTGTGAAAATTTCCTTTTCCTTAAAACAACAACAATATGTTTTCTTTCTGAAAAATATTGATGTATGTGATGTGGAAACATAAAATTGTGAAAAATAAAGAATTTCTTTTGAGGTATTGTGTCTAAAACAACAAATTATAGGTCTCAACCAATTTTAGTGCATCATCATCATAACTATAGGTTCATCTTTTAAGAATTTATAAATGATTTTTAGAGTTGTCTCTCCTTTTACCATAAAAACTCAATAGTTTAGAATAGGTTTTAGGTTATGAGGCGTAGGAACCGATCTTCTCTGGAGGTTGACCTCTACTATTAGAGTCCACACTCTAAGAGGTCATCCCATGTGTCAACAAGTGACTAAGTTGATAGATTAGACAAGGCAAAACTTCATTGATAACACTTGTAATAGGCATTTGAAAATATTGTAGCATTTGAATCTATTGCATTCTTGGTATAATGATATCTTATTATAAGTGAGTATTAGTGAGTTTAGAGAAGGATTATTAAGATTTTTTTTAATGTTGATATCTCTATTGTTATTTATAAATATTTTCTTATCATGGCTAGACATAACTATGCTACCTAATAAGGTATTAATCAATAGGAATATTAACCATATATACCATTTAAATCATCAAAATCATTCGCTAATAAGTAGGAGTAGATTAATGCAATGTTTTCTATGATTTAGTATTACACACAAGGATAAATGTTAAGTAACATGAAAGTGCAATATCATTAGTGAATCATATAAATAAAGCTTATACTTTATTGAACATTAAAATGTTTGAAATAAGTTATCTTAACAGATCCCTTCAATATGGTCATTTGTAGATATTTGTGTAGAGTATATTATTCAACTATATAGATGTTATTACAACTAGTTGGATTTAACTTAGTAACAATTATTGAAGTTGAGTCTACATTTGGGTATGACTAGTTTGATTTGCATAATCATTCATTCTATATAATTTAAGTGATTATTTATGCATGCCTCTAGGGATACCCTCCTCGGTTTAAGTTGAGCCTAAAGAGTAGGAGATATTATCCACTCTCATATGTTAACCTTTGACTATCTTGAGTTTTTTTGATGAGCCTCTACTCACCTTCTTGAAGACAAAACCGTGGCCTTGAAAGTGGAGAAAATCTCTAGGACTTAGGATGTTATTTTGGGATCAAACATAGCTTAAGATCTTAATATCTTGTTGATTTTTTTGCAATTTCAAAATTAAGTCACCTTTATGACTCAAAAGTGAATTTTAACTTTAAAAATTAAAATTTCTAAAAATAATTATGCAACAATTGTAAATGAATATCAAGACAATGCATTTCAACACGTAATCAAAGGAGATTAAATATATATGAGAACTTTTTGTAAAACATGGGGTTCCTCCTTGGAAATTTTTCATTCACACGCTTTTGTATAGGAGTAGGGAGAGACTTTGAGTTGTCCATTTCAAATTTCAATAAAAAGAATATTGATGCACTATGATCCTATATATTGTATTTTATATGCTATAAATTCTTTATAAGTTAAGTTTGCAACCATTTTATGATAATTTTCTTATATGTGGTGCATGAAATAAGTCTTAAATAATGGATACAATATTGAGAATTTTCATAACTACGAGTTTGGAAATCCTTAGTGATTATCTTCTTTCTTATGTTAGGGTAGCATTTCCTCATTTAAATCCTTGTTGTCTTTCTTCATGCATTCTTTGTTTTTTGGAAACCTAGGTTATTGGCCCAATGTTAGCCTTACTTAGGTTATTTTTTATTTATTTAAATTTTAATTTGTCCACCTTTCCTACAATTTGGTTAAAGTATTTCCCTTTTATTTTAAGATTTTTATCATATGCGGGAGCTCTCCTTCCCAAACATAGAGGAAGATCATTGATCTAGGAACTGTCTCCAACTCTTGTAAATTTTATTGTTGCTAGTTGAGTTATTTAGGTTGCTTTCTATGTAATATTGCAATGACAAATATGTTTATGAATAGATTTTTTGTCACTTTATTAAGGATTCAAACTAAACTAGTGTATTTTAGATTTTCAAAAACCTCAAAGTACTTCCATTAGAATGGAGATCAGTGACCTTGTGTAGTGTAACCTAATCTTAATAATAAAGAACTATCATAGGGGTGAGATACATGTCCCATTTTTAAAGTTTGAAACATGGAATTGGTTTCACCTTAGACATATGGAAATCATTTTTGGGATTCTATCATTGACTCATAAAATTAAAATATAATAATATTATATACTAACTTTATAAAGAAATATATAGTTAAAAAATAAATATACAATTTAAAAAATATATAATAAAATAAAATAAAAAATATATAATTTGTAAAATACAAAATATATATCAATTTCTTATAAGAAGTTTGGAAACAAAGAATGTGCACTTCTCCAACAAAAGGGAAGTTGAAACTAAGTGACACTTTATCTTTGGATGTGTTGTACTAAAATATTCGTGATCCATCTAAGACAACTTGAAGAGGGTTGTTTAAACCAAACAAAACTATTAGTTTCTTGATAAAGATTCATAATCAAAGAGTTGAGATGAAGATTCATAACCAAAGAGCTCACATCAAGAAGAACTTAAAAATAGTTTAGGATGTGATTCTGAATCCCTTAAAATTATAGACGTCATTAAAACTCTTTCGATTCAATTCAATTTAATCAACAAATGAAGCAACAATGTAAAAAAAACTTAATACACCAACAAATCAAGAAATGAGGTATTGGTGTTCTAATTTGGAAATGAGAATAATTAAAGTTTATTTATTATTATTTAAACAAATCCTAGTTAATAGCTGGGTCAATGGATTTGTTCCGGGCATGAGAGGGGAATACATTATCAGCTTGGTTTCAGGGACATGTCGTGGGCAGCAGAGTGGAATATGATATAAACATAAACTGCACAGAATAAAGTGAAGAGGGCTGAGGCAGGCAGTGATCGGTGATCTGCACTGCAATTGTCCCAAATGGGCGTATTGGGGAACACATTGCATTCTATGAGATCCATAAACATTAGACAGGTGCTTATGCAAGTAATAAACCTTGGTATGTATATATCCGTCCACATTACTTGTTACTCTGTCCTGCAATATGCTGGAATTACGAGAACTATAACACAGTAAGATATGTCTCACGCGACACGATGCAATTTGATAAAAAACATGTATTCAAAATAACACTGACCATCTTGCTACAATTTGCATTGCATTATCATACACGTTGCTGATATAATTTGCCCGCAGCAAATTAAACTCCGCAAAAATGATGTGGTTGGTGTACGTGTTGCCAGTGCTCGCAGTGAATAGAGGATAAATACGGCAAAATCCCGGTTTGATGCTACCATAAACTGTGCTCTTGAAGTTCAAAAGACTGAGTACCATGAGGGATTGAACTTATGGCAAAATGCATTACTAACCTAAATTACAAACCTAATCCCCATGTCAATGCTTACAGTTTTACAAACCTGAGCCGACCTGCCCCTGCCACTTGTTCACGTTAAGGTCTACCCTAAGCTTTTAAAATCCAGCCGACCAGTTTTGCCCTATATGACAAGGATGTCTCTTGAAGTGCCAAATATTTGTGGTACGTGTTTTTAGAAACTACTGAAAAGGTGAACCTTGACTTTGCTCTAGATGCTTTCGAAGCCTTTTTTCATTGAGTGCTAACTATTTGTGGTATGAATGAATGTTTTTAGTAATGTTTATGATGTGAAATAATCTGTGGGACCTGTGGATAGTCAGCAAATAATGTCGGAAACAGAAAAGTTCAAAACACTGCACCAATTAAATCTCTTTTTCCTTCTACATTTTGGTATGTGTTTACAATTTCTCTGCAAAGTGTCCTTAGCAACTATGATTTTTTTTTGAAATTTTTCTATGTTGCGTATTTCTGAAACTAATTTGGGTGTTTAATTACAAAATTATATGGATATTGGTCAATATGAGCTCGAGACTTTTATGGATAGCAGACCCAATAGAAATTGAGACATTCCTAAAATTCATTTGGTGAAAAGTTAGATGTCTTCAAATCTGCTTCTGCTTAGCTTATGCAGTTTACTATCACAAATTTGTTTATTACCATTCCTTACCTAGAACTGAAGTCTGAAAGTATTTATCCATTGTCAAAGACTAGCTTTTGGTATGCACTGTTGTCCTTCTAACCTCATAATCCTTACGGGAGATATGTACAAGTTCCTGGGTGGAAAATCAGTTGGCATATGACCATTTTTTTATCAATAAAGTTCAGATATTTAAAGAAGAGCAGGCAGATAGAAAGTGTTGCTATTGTTCTCTAGAAATGGTGGAGATGGAATGACATTATATCATAGAGTGTTTGGTTTACAATGATATTCAGATCAATTACGCCAAGGCTCTTAATATTGGCTCCTTGAGTAACCTGTTTGAAAAAGAAAGGATAACAAAAGTTGTAGATTACTTGATCAAGATACACAGTAGAAGATCCAAGATACAAAAGGAAAAGGAGATTATGTATGCATGGTGTTACTGGCCTATTCTGTTTTTGAACTTTCGTGCTTGTCTGTTTTGCTGGCTATCAGTAGATCCCATGCTGTTTGGTCTTGTGGACGTTATTGAAAACATTCATTCATTCTATTATAACATCATATAAGAGACATGATTTGCACCGTATGACACTTCATGAAATGTTTTATATGGAAAGGATGTCTCCTTGAAAACTGTGGGAAGTTTCTTGCTTCAAAATTGGTTATTGGTTACTAAAGGCATATCCAGATCAATATGAGCTTAAGAGTTTTATGGATAGCAGGCTGCTTGGGAATTTATGCTGTCCTTGAATTTATTTGGTGAACAGTGATACTTATATTGGGGAAAGTGTGATGAACCTGACTGGCTCTCAATTGTACTTTTAACTCCTTTCTCAAATTAAATTGCAATTTCTTAATTTTCAAACATTTATGAAATTTGCATAATGTTTCCAACATTCAAATTATTACAACAACAAATTATTACTCTTGAAAGTCCATCCAAATAATATTCAATCCGTTGTCTCATATAGCATGATCATTACATTAATTATAAAACTCTAAATAATGCACCTTGGTTTCCATTGTCAGCTGTAAATGAATGCAGCCAAGGTGACACAATCTCCCAGATTTATGTTGCAGCTCCAATACAAAAAAAACGCAGCCTAAACACCCAGAATTGTTGACGCAGCAGCCTGGCAATATACGCTAAGGCCTGGAGATAGCTGGCCGTACTCCCAAGAGGTGGCATGAGGTAAGGAAAGCTGCCGCAAGCTTCCAGATTGCAGAAACGCAGCACCCAAGATTATTTTGGGGTCTCCACACAAGTATCGCAACCCACCAAACAATACACTGCTCTTTCTAACAATTCGCAGCCCTTCTGAAATTCAAACAGCTTCTAATAAAAAACCGTATGGCTGCTAGGTAATGCCCAGATTTGCAACACAGCAAAGATTTATTGTTCAGGCCTCAATCACAATCAAACCCCAGCAAATTCTATAAGCTTCAAGTATTTTCTCCAACTTCATGAAGACCAAACACTTGCAAATGATAAGAACTCTCTCCAAAAGCTGAAGACCAAGCTCAAACCCTAGCTTTTCCAAGCCAATCAGAATTCTCTCACAAAATAATTTATCAAATCAACAAATGGGTAATGAAAGTGCTTTTTCGGATTGAATAAATAGCTTTTTTGGAAAAAACTTCAATTTCACTTTTTTCACTTAAGAGGCTTGTAATGACAACTTCATTTTATAACATTAAGTTATAAAGTCATTAAGTTATTAAATTAAAATAATTTAATTTAATAACGATAACTTTAAAATAAAAAGCCACTGTAAGCCACTGATTGCAACAAATCCGTTTCTGACACCAGAGCCTCAAACTTCAACTGCCCTGCCAGAAATAGCCAACAGCCAGAAATAGCCAACTGCTAAAAATTGACTTACTATAAATAGTAAGTATCTCAAATTGGAGATCCCCTGAAACTCAATCTTGAAATATCTGACACTTCGTGTAGATGCCCTGCTAATCCTGACCATACCCAAAATACCACTTACTATAAATAGTAAGTTGACCAAATTGACCGGAACAAAAAGCAGGCCTGATAATCTGAACCTCCACAATGAAATCCCAACACTGGCTCCGCCAATTGACCCCCTCTGATTGCCTGATTAGCTTGCGAGGGACACCAAACCAAGCTAATCCCAATAGTCTGAAAATTGGGGACATTACAGTCCTCCCTTTCTAAGATTGCTTGTCCTTAAGCAATCAAGAAAAACAAGCAACATCACAATCCACCCGGATCCCAAGGATGGTCATGAGTAATGTCCCAATCAACCTCATACTCCTGTGAAGAAACCAACAATATCAACAACACCGATATCAGCAACTGGAAAACTGCACTCAACACCTGAACTGATGATATTGCAACAGGATCGCCTCCTGGGAGATACTCAACCGAGAGTAACTCACACGGGAGTAACTCAACCAACAGACTGGACTTGCTCCCAGTCTTCGAGCTAACCAAATCATCATACCAGTCATCAAAAGGATGCGTTGGAGAACTGTGTGACTGATAGATATCCTGAACGTGAGGATCGAATGTAAAGCTATAAGCACTCCTCACCGTGTACACCTCGGTAAACTGTCTAGCTAGGCCTAGCTGCCCTCCTATGTAATCTGCCTGATGAACATGTGTACAAATCGGATCCCAAACGTCATCAACATCATGATCGTACAACTCTTGTAAGGGATCATCGCTAAGCTCAAACAGTGGATTGTCATAAGTCATGACAACATCCATATCAAATAAAGGGTTGTTCACAAAGTGAACAACACCCATCTGCTGATCCGAGCCATAAAACGGTGAACTCTGAGAGACATGATGTGTGATTTGCTCAACTTGTATGGACTCATGTCTCCGTGTATCGGCACTATCTACTGCACAAAAAGACATAGTGAGCAAACTCCCCTCAGTAATGCCCGACAACACATACTCTCTTGTCATGTCCCCTTTCTAGAGTGGACATCAGAGACGGAGGAGTTGGCCTATCATTGGAGTCTCGTAGGCTAGCAGAGATGGATAGGGACTCATTCAGCGCATACAGTGACCGGATTTGGGCTTTACAAGCAGTTTGGAGCAGTTCCTAGATTTTAGGGGATATCCCTAAATTTTAGGAGGTTGTGATAGTTGCCAGTCATGAGGTTATTCATGACCCTTCAGTTGGTGTCAGTTTCAGTGCGATAGGATTGGTTTCCTAACTTCTAGGAGCATCCCTAGATTTTAGGGATGGGACTGCCAGTTGACCCATCTTGTTCGACATCAGTCACAAATAGGTGACATGGTCAAACTCAGTTTATTTGGTTGGTTTGGGCTATCAAAGGCAAAAAGTGAAATATTTTAATATATTTAAATATTTCCTAAGTTAGCGATTAAATAATTTATAATAAAGCTATTTATATAGCTAATTGGAGTAATAAGGGGTTTTTTTGGCTTCATCTGATCAGGCAAACATATGTGTTATAGCTCGTTGGAAAGGTCTTGAATTATTATAAATTATTTTCATCATCCGGAGACCTTCTGGCACCTTGAGTTATGTTATTTAAGAAAATGGGTGTTTTTCCTATACATAAAGGTCTTTTAATTGAGAAGATGTCGTTTTATAATAAAGGGAAAAGCATATTCTCCCTTTAGGATTCAATTGGCTTTGAGAGGGAAATAAAAGGAGATGTTGGCTCATTCTTTGGTTATCTTTTACATCTTCATTCTTAGTATTTGTGATTTTTCTCTGAGGAGTGAATCTAGAGGACTGGGACGCAAACCCCAGAGCTTGGCTATTGGGACGCAAACCCCAATAGATGGTTTCCAACATTCTACAGTAGAGTTTCAGCAGTTGACAGAGATTGATTGAGTTCAGCGTTTAGGAGTACTTGTGCATTGCATGTTGGAGGCATTGATTGGCACGTTGGGATCTTTGACTGCCTTGGCGTGACTATAACAGCCGTACGGTTGCCTTGCAGCTGGCACATGATTTGCTGGTTGGCTTATGTCAGCCATCTCTTCCCTTGGTGCGTGGTTGGCTATTCCTGCAGCTGGCATCAACATTCATTATTTGTAAACACCCTTGCTGGCACACTGAATGCACATCTTGCCTGGTACGATTTGTAGCTATTCTGGTTGACTGAATATTATGTTATTGTACGCTGTTTCCAACCTATTTCATAATTGTTGCTGCTGTTATTTATTGTTTTACTTATATCTGGAAAATACAAAAAAAAAACGAAACAATCCTTCTGCAACTTCTGTCTAGTTCTCTAAGACCACAAATAAAGCACAGGAAAATCTATTATTTTAAATTAAAATTTACAGAAGTTCAATGAAAGGATCCTCTTGGGATCTTTCAGTGGTATCAGAGCCTACATCTTGCCAGCCTGTAGGGTTTGTGGGATTCTATCACAGATGACTGCAGAAAATGTTATAATAATTCACCCCAGCAACTGGGTAGTTGAAAAAAAGTTCCGATAAATCATTCCAGCATTTGGGTATTTGATAAAAGGTTTTGATAATTCATATCAGCAACTGGGTAGTTGTTAGCCTACACATTTATGCTTTCATTTGACAGCTGGTAAGAAATAATGGTCATACAGAAAGATCGACATATTAAAAGAAATCAACAAATGAATGGCTTGGTTAGAGAAATGAAGAATTTTGTCCAGGTGTTCAGTGAATATCAATCAGGCATGTCAATGCTAATTGAGAAATGGGCAATGAAAGAAAACAAGATGACAAAAACAGGGCAAACCCAAGTGGGACAATAAATCTCCTGTGATGATGCACATGAAAAAGTTATTAACAGGACTGAAACACATGTAGCTAGCATTGATTTGGGTGGAACAAGTAATACAGAGGGTCAGGTTGATTTTGGTGAGTTTGCACAGGAGAGTAATCCAGATACAAGTATTTTAGAGGCATTGTGCGATGATAGTTCATGTCATGATGAGTCTGATTTCTTAGGCCAGACCAGAGAAATCAGGGCAGTGTGTACTCATAGTGGCACTGAAATCCAGGATCGTGATTCGGTTGTATGTGTGGACACATGGGGAACTGATGAGAGTGAGCATAGTGTGGTGACAACAGTTTCATCATTGACTGAGGAGGTGGTCTCAGAGGTACAGAGTTGTAGTACTATAGATGAGGATGCATGCATTAGTGAATGCATGTTGGATACCCCTTATAGAGATGTACGGAACTCAGACACAATATCCTACCATAGTGTAGATCTAGAGGTAGTACACATGCCTAAGAATTATCATTTTCAGACCCCTCATTGCTTGATTAGACAACTCAGGGTTGATGACAGGAGGGTAGACTCAGTGGACGAGCACATGATAGTTACATCGGCCTATAGATGCATGGAGACTCAAGACTCAATTGATGGTCCTGTGATACAGCAGGAGTTGACGCCTGCAGTTGATGTTCGTGCTATACCGGATTGTATTATAGAGATAGCCAGTGACTCCAGTTCAGTTTGCCGGGAGGATAGTCCTATGGTCGATGTTGAGGGAGTTGCTGATAGTGGGAGTGCTGTAGTGTTGGAGGATATGATGGTGGACTCTGGATCGCCAGAGGAGGATACCACTTTTGAGGACTACCTTGAGGGGATGGAGTCAGATAGTACAGATTTGGATAGCGACAGTCCTGAGATGGGGTTACTGCAGGAGATGCCAGTATTCTCCAGTGTTGAGGATTTGAGCATGGAGTCCGCATGTGATGATACCAGTGTTGAGTTTGAGATAGTAGACACGGACTCATGCCAGCATGACTCGGATTCATTTGTTAGTAGGGAGTCAGATGAGGTTCAGTTCAGGTCATCAGAGGAGGTAGAGCCCTTATTAGCATCTTGGGTTGCTACTGGTACTTCCTATGTGACCCATGAGGATGACCCCATCAGTGGTGAGTCATATTTGTATCAAACCCTGGGAGAGGACTCCGAGTTGCTGGAGAGTGCACATCGGTCCCATGATCTGGATTATTCAGAGGTTACAGAGGACGAGGTAGCTGAGAGTGTTGAGGAGGTAGATTCTGTCGCAGCTTCCTCGGGTATAGTGGAGTTTGATGGAGATGTGTCAACTGCTAGTACTCAGTTTGAGGATGTGAGTTCAGTTGTTAGTTCTTAGAGCTCAGATGACAACACACTGGGGGATAGTGGTTCCGAGAGGAGTATGTTGGGTACCACTTCTATTCACAGTACAGACAGTGTGCCAGGGGTGATGCATAGGAGGCCTATTGTTCAGAGTCATCATGTGTCTAGTCAGTTGAGAGTTAGCGAGTATGATATTGTTACCGCATTCGAGCATTTTGATGCTACTCGGTAGCTGCTAGCTATTCATGGATGGGGTGCTCCTATGGATGATGACCATGGTAGTTGTTACCTGACCCTGACAGAGATTCATGCGTTACGGGAGGTTGTTAGAATTTTGAGACGGGATTATTTTCGGTCGGTAGCCGACTGAGATCACCTAGTAGAGTGGGGAAGTACAACATATGAGGCACTCTTGGATAGAGAGGATGAGGTGAGTGAGCTTACTCGGGAGCTCACAATGACTTCAGAGTTTTTAGAGAGCACTCAATTGGCTCTCTAGGAGTCACAGGTTCAGTTAGCAGAGGTGACTGTGGAATTGGTGTAGCTTCAGTCTACACCAGCACCAGATCTAGTGTAGATACATATTGTGGTGTCTGGTGATTTGGTGATGTCCACATTTGGGGTTGTTGGATGTGATAAAGTTAGGGATACATCCACCCTTGATTCTAGTGTTGGAGGTACAGGTTCACTTCCATCGGCTACATGTGCAGTTGAGTTAGGCACTTCAGTAGAGGGTTGCAGTGTGCCTGACATTGGGGTGGATATTCCGGTTGGGATTGATACTCCAGTTGGTAGCATTGCGTCGGGTGATATAGTACAAGACGTTGTGGGTAGTGTAGTTGACTCGTCAGTGATCAATGTTTCAGTTCATGACACTACTCCTTTGATTGTTCAGCAGGGAGACATGGTATCACCTGAGTTGGTTGTTGGTGATTGCATAGCTGGTGATGATAGGCAATTGGCTACGTCACAGTTACACGATGACCAGTTATGGATCCGAGGGGGGCAGATGGATGCTATCACCTATAAATTCTATTGTACATAGTCATTCCTGGATCACCTTCTTGAGAGTTCAGACTTTCGGGAGGAATCTTACCGAGCTTCTGAGGGTGTTCTCATTCGGGGTACTAGTGCGATTCAGCGTTTGGTGAGAGAGATTGTAGGTAACTTGATTACGATACTCACTCATAGAGATTTCGAGGTTGGGTTTGCTGAGAGGGTCACCTAGGACCCTGTCCAACCAGTTGTGCAGAGTTCGAGATTGGAGCCATCTTTGGGTTCGCGACTAGTGGATGATGAGCCTCTGACAGAGATCGGAGCAGTTTATCGCCGTTACACAGTGAGGAGTGCTCATTATTTTTCCTTTGACCCACATGTTGATGAGTTGATGGCACATAGACGTGGGTTGGCTCCTAGCCCTTATCATCCGTTATGGGATGGGTTCTCGACATCAACAGTTGATGGGAGTTTTGGCTGCAAGTCAGTAGTAGGTGACTTGCAGAGTTATGGAGACTGCAGAGATTATATAGTGTGTGGATATCTGGGTCCTGGTACAACTTTGTTCAAGGGTATTCAAAACTGTTGTGCAGATGGTCTACACACTCAGTACAGGTCAGTTGGGTGTGTAGGGGGAGTTCAGGATATATGTGATATGAGTCACCCATACATCTTGGGTTTTGATGGTCCTGAGATCTATTTCTCTTGGGATCCGAGCAGAGATAGATTCAGTATGGGAGTGTGGGTGAGTCGTTATAAATCTTTTTACAGAGTCATCCCGTTTGTTTTTCAGGGGATGCTACAGGAGCCTGCACTTTGTGCGAGGGGCATGGCTTACAGTTTTCCGTGGGATCCAGGCAGTGGTTTTGTGACGGCACTTGATATAGTGTTGCATTGCTTGTGGACAAGCAATCTCTGGGAAGGGAGGATTGTCATGTCCCCTTTCTAGAGTGGAGATTAGAGACGGAGGAGTTGGCCTATCATTGGAGTCTTGTAGGCTAGCAGAGATGGATAGGGACTCATTCAGTGCATATAGTGACTAGATTTGGGCTTTACAAGCAGTTTGGAGCCAGTTTGGAGCAGTTCCTAGATTTTAGGGGATATCCCTAAATTTTAGGAGGTTGTGATAGTTGCCAGTCGTGAGGTTATTCATGACCCTTCAGTTGGTGTTAGTTTCAGCGCGACAGGATTGGTTTCCTAACTTCTAGGAGCATCCCTAGATTTTAGAGATGGGACTGCCAGTTGACCCATCTCATTCGACATCAGTCACAGACAGGTGACATGGTCAGACTCATGTTTATTTGGTTGGTTTGGGCTGTCAAAGGCAAAAAGTGAAATATTTTAATATATTTAAATATTTCCTAAGTTAGCGATTAAATAATTTATAATAAAGCTATTTATATAGCTAATTGGAGTAATAAGGGGTTTTTTTGGTTTCATCTGATTAGGCAGACATGTGTTATAGCTCGTTGGAAAGGTCCTGAATTATTATAAATTATTTTCATCATCCGGAGACCTTTTGGCACCTTGAGTTATGTTATTTAAGGAAAGGGGTGTTTTTCCTATACATAAAGGCCTTTTAATTGAGAAGATGTCATTTTATAATAAAGGGAAAAGCATATTCTCCCTTCAGGGTTCGATTGGCTTTGAGAGGGAAATAAAAAGAGATGTTGGCTCATTCTTTGGTTATCTTTTACATCTTCATTCTTGGTATTTGTGATTTTTCTCTGAGGAGTGAATCTAGAGGATTGAGACGCAAACCCCAGAGCTTGGCTATTGGGATGCAAACTCCAATAGATGGTTTCTAGCATTCTACAGTAGAGTTTCAGCAGTTGACAGAGATTGATTGAGTTCAGCGTTTAGTACTTGTGCGTTGCATGTTGGAGGCATTGATTGGCACGTTGGGATCTCTGATTGCCTTGGTGTGACTATAGTAGCCGTACGGTTGCCTTGCAGCTGGCACATGATTTGCTGGTTGGCTTACGTCAGCCATCTCTTCCCTTGGTGCGTGGTTGGCTATTCCTGCAGCTGGCATCAACATTCATTATTTGTAAACACCCTTGCTGGCACACTGAATGCACATCTTGCCTGGTACGATTTGTAGCTATTCTGGTTGACTAAATATTATGTTATTGTATGCTGTTTCCAACCTATTTCATAATTGTTGCTGTTATTTATTGTTTTACTTATATCTGGAAAATACAAAAAAAAAAGAAACAATCCTTCTGCAACTTCTGTCTAGTTCTCTACGACCAAAAATAAAGCACAGGAAAATCTATTATTTTAAATTAAAATTTACAGAAGTTCAGTGAAAGGATCCTCTTGGGATCTTTCATCTCTGCCCTAGTACTCAAATCTGATCTGCATCGGGCTCACACTAAGGCAGAACTCCTTAATCTCCTGTATCCACTGCATCCCTAACACCACATTCATCTCCCCCAAATCAAACACATAGAAATCAGCTATTAGCTCATAAACACCAAGAAACAAGGAGAGATCTCGGATGCGCTTGGTACAGGTAAAATTGTAGCCATCGGCTACCTTGACTCCAAACCCTGCAGACTCCTCTACCTGAAGCCCACACTGACTAACAAGTCGCTCATGAATAAAGTTGTGCGTGGCTCCAGTATCCAACATAGCAACACAGGGTTGTCCTTCCACTAATCCCTAGAGGGAAGTGGCATAGAGGTGGACAACACAATCGGAGATAGGTTGGCTTGAGGACCAAACTCTGGAGTAACTCTCTGCTCCTCTGTATCAAAACCAGCAGCCTGATGAGAAGACTCAGCCTCACTCTCACTAGAATAAACCCACATAGAGCGATTTGCGCTGCCCTTAGGCCTCATAGTACAAGTATGCTCTCTATCATAAGGCTCTTTGCATCAATAGCAAAGTTGCCTCCTCAAATGCTCTCGTGTGGCATCATCAAGTCTACCTGCAGGCTTCTTTCTGTCAACAACTGGTGGAGGTACCTCATTTGCAGGAGGAATAGTAGGACTAGGAGTAGACTTGCCCCGTGAAACAGAAGGCTCAAGATTTCTTGCCTTCTTCATAGCATCTTGCAAAGTAGGTGGATCCAGGGACTTGACCCACCCTTTGTACGGCTCTGACAAACCCTGTATGAAAAGCTTGACTCTCCTCCTCTCGGAGATGTCATATACCATAACTGATAGGCGCTGAAACTCACTGATGAAGTCCTCAAGGGCACCTGTCTGTCTGAGCTGAGCTAACTCTCTTAAGTAAGTCTCAGGATCCCCTGTCAAACCGCTCTATCAGTCTATCTACAAACTCCTGGTACTGCGTAATATGATCGTGATGCAGAGACACTAACCCATGATACCACCAATCATGAGCTACCCCATCCAAATGAAGCACGACAAATCGAATAGTGTCCTCCTCAGACATAGGACGAAGTGAAAGATAAGTATCCAGCTTATGGACCCATGCTCTCGCTGTAGTCTTCCCACTTCCATCAAAGTTGTCTAATGTCAACTTGCTGGTTGCCTGCTTAAGTTCATTTTGCCTAGGTCTTTGCCTCGTGTCAGGAGCTGGCCTGCCTCTGGAATGCTCACGCTTCTGCGTCAAATATCTGTCAAAATTTAAATTTCTTTTTAGTGCCTCAGGAAGAGCATCCCACTCTGCAAAATGTGCCACCATGTCATCGGCAAATGGTGCTGGCTCTGACTCCACACTAACTGTATCCAGCTCTGGCCTCAAGAAAGTCGGACGATGAGGCCTGTCATAAGTACCAGTATGGTCAGCTCTATAATCTCGCCTGTCATAATCTTGCTTGTCATCAGCTCGTGACCTGTGTGAGATGACTGAAACACTCTGCGCACCTCTGTCTCTAGCACCTGGTAACGCAATGCGCTGTAGAGTGTCTGAAAGCTGTTGCAATACAGTTGCAACATGATGCTGACCATCTGCAATGTTTTTGAAGGCATCTCTTGCCTCCCTGTCAATATCATTTCCAGTATTATTCCTGTTTCCTGCCTGTTCATTTTGTGGGCCCTGTTCATTACCTGTAGGAGGTGGTGAATTTCTATCCCTGCGGGTATAGTACCCTCTTGTTATAAATCTGTTTACTATTATTTTATTTTCATACCCTTCAGGATGTCAAGATCAGTGCTCTGATACCACTATGATGAACCTAACTGGCTCTCAATTGTACTTTTAACTCCTTTCTCAAATTAAATTGCAATTTCTTAATTTTCAAACATTTATGAAATTTGCATAATGTTTCCAACATTCAAATTATTACAACAACAAATTATTACTCTTGAAAGTCCATCCAAAATAATATTCAATCCATTGTCTCATATAACATGATCATTACATTAATTATAAAACTCTAAATAATGCACCTTGGTTTCCATTGTCAGCTGTAAATGAACGCAGCCAAGGTGACACAATCTCCCAGATTTATGTTGCAGCTCCAATACAAATAAAACGCAGCCTAACCCCCAAAATTGTTGATGCAGTAGCCTGGCAATATACGCTAAGGCCTGGAGAGAGCTGGCCGTACTCCCAAGAGGTGGCATGAGGTAAGGAAAGCTACCGCAAGCTTCTAGATTGCAGAAACGCAGCACCCAAGATTATTTTGGGGTCTCCACACAAGTATCGCAACCCACCAAACAATACACTGCTCTTTCTAACAATTCGTAGCCCTTCTGAAATTCAAACAACTAATAAAAAACTGTACGGCTGCTAGGTAATGCCCATATTTGCAACACAACAAAGATTTATTGTTTAGGCCTCAATCACAATCAAACCCTAGTAAATTCTATAAGCTTCAAGTATTTTCTCCAACTTCATGAAGAACAAACACTTGCAAATGATAAGAACTCTCTCCAAAAGCTGAAGACCAAGCTCAAAAATTGTCGCAGAACTCTCTCCAAAAGCTAAAGACCAAGCTCAAACCCTAGCTTTTCCAAGCCAAACAGAATTCTCTCACAAAATAATTTATCAAATCAACAAATGGGTAATGAAAGTGCTTTTTCGAATTGAATAAATAGCTTTTTTGGAAAAAGCTTCAATTTCACTTTTTTCACTTAAGAGGCTTTTTAATGACAACTTCATTTTATAATATTAAGTTATAAAGTCATTAAGTTATCAAATTGAAATAATTTAATTTAATAACGATAACTTTAAAATAAAAAGCCACTGACTACAACAAATCCGTTTCTGACACCAGGGAACCCAGAAGAACTTAACCTAACATGCAACTAACTTTGTGGAATAATTTTTTTTAAAAAGTTAACATACAAGATAAACACCAATGCGGAAGCAATTACCATTAACTCACATAACATAAACAAACAACTTAGGTTACAACTCTCAAAGGTTCCTTGACAAAGATTACCTAACATTAATAAAATCAGACTAGGGGCGGGGTACTACATCCAGCCCCCCTAGGATTAGGCTTACTCCTGGAAGCCTACAAATAGATGAGGATACATATCCCCCAATCACAAAGCATTTACTAAAAACAAATCATAACATCTGAAATCAAGTCATAAGGTAGGAACATGATATGCAGTCATTAAGAACAATATAATATCTTGTTTAGGAATAGTTGACAATATCACATTGATCAATCATTTATTAACAATTCGAAAAACAGATCTAAATCTTTATTCATACATCATCATAGAAAACATCTAGGATCAATTGCATAAAGAA
Source organism: Chamaecyparis obtusa (assembly GCA_027943335.1). Classification (NCBI taxonomy): domain Eukaryota; kingdom Viridiplantae; phylum Streptophyta; class Pinopsida; order Cupressales; family Cupressaceae; genus Chamaecyparis; species Chamaecyparis obtusa. Next base: position 808,897 of record BSBK01000680.1, on the reverse strand, counting down.
CACACATTCATATTTATAACAAATAAAAAGTTGAGAAGTTCATGCAAAACTATCTAGTTAATGCTTCACTTATTCAAACATAATGGGTACACATCGATTCTAATATCACACAACACATATAGTACCATCTCTGCGATGTCCTCAAACTTCAACTGCCCTGCCAGAAATAGCTAACTGCTAAAAATAGAATTACTATAAATAGTAAGTATCTCAAACTGGAGATCCCCTGAAACTCGATCCTGAAACATCTGACACTCCGTGCAGGTGCCTTGCTAATCCTGACCATACCCAAAATACTACTTGTGCCCCGAGGGAAAGCAGAATGACACATTTCTCAAGAATTCCAATTTCCTTGAGTGCTTTTGGAGATTTTCGATGATCTAGAAATACATGTAGTTCATCGTCAAGATTGGTTGTCCGAGTTCAATGATTTCAGAGTGGTGAGACATGATTTTGGCCTCATAAATGTAAATGTCTTGCGGGGTCAAAAACAGTACTTTGGTGGTATCCAAAGTTGAATAGTTTTACATATTCGGGTTCCTCTCGAAAAATTATGCATACCTGTTTGATAAAACAGGTGGTTTTGTGTAGATTGAACATGCAAGAAGAGGAAACCGCAAGGAACCATTTTGTCTCTACATTCTAATTGTTTGGGCTTCTAATTCAAGCTCAAAACATTTAAATAGGTGCATGTGGTTCCGATGAAGGCAAAGTTTGTTAGCCATTTTGATAGCTATTTGAGCTAAGGGTGAGCATCGTGGGAGTTTGGACCAGCTAGTTAAGTGCACATGGTGCTAGCTCCCTAAGTGAGATAAGTGAGATGAGATGAACTCTTCTCCATTGAATTGTGAAGGGTATTCACAGGGTTTAGGATGCTGCTGATTATAATCAACATTCTTGTTGGGCCTCATGAATGTTAGTGTCATTACATAACTAGTCAGTTGTCAATAACTTTCTAGATTGACCTATTCACACATAAACTTAAGTTTAGTTAGCTATTTTAGAGACATGTGTCACCTTATTTGGCTGAAACGTGTACTCACTTTGTGAGACACCTCTTTTTTACACACTTGCCACTCACTAGAACACTTGTCAAGTGAGTAATCAAGTGTCTCATCTTTAGAAGGTAGTCAGTTGTTGTGTCCAACTTTCCTACTTCTACTAGCTTGTATATACATGCAAGCCTACTTTGTACATTCAAATTATCTCTTTGATAATATTCATTTGGCTTTTTGCGTGCTTATAGTTTGTGGAGGTTCTGGATTTTGCTTTATGATCTTGGAAATCCCAACATGGTATTAGAGCTGATTTAGTAAAACCCTTCCCGAAATCTCACACGTAGCCTAGTTTAGAGTTCCTCATAGAGCTAATGTGATTTCTTTTTCCAAATCGGTAATCTTTGTGAGTTACATTTTTCAACAAATTGCATTGTGGAGAGCTTTCTATGAGGATGCTGTATTAGCCACAGATGTTTTCTGGTCTTCACGGTTTTTCCTAAATATTTTTCTTTGGATACAAAGACAATTGGTGCTCATTCTGCAGTTCCAATTGACTTCATCAGAGTTACCCAATGCCCACTATCTATACGGCCTTGCTAGATTTATTTTCTAGCATATTAGGTTTCGTTATTGTCACATGTTGAGTAGTAGTGGAGCCTAGTGGTTTTATGACAATCTTGGCACAATCGAGTCCTCTAGTTGATCTGTAATTCAAAATCCGTCGACTCCATTCACGCGTTAATTGGTGCTGCAAAAGGAAATGTCTTTTTTGCATCGTGCCTCATTTGTTGAACATGGTAACCTCAAGCATTGACAACCTCCTCCACGGTGACCTCTAGATCATTCCGAGCTTCATCTGAATTGATTTGTGGAGTTTGCTAATACATAAGCGCCGCTTAAACTGCCATGCTACCACTGGTCTATTGTGGCAAAGTACTCACCTAGTGCAAAGTTCTGAGGACGCAAGTGTGTGTTGTTGGCTGATATCTTCAATCACGCCTCCACAGACCATGTCAAGGCCACAAATCTACTAAAGTGTAGCTATTTGGCTCATTGAGCTGACTTGGAGAGCTCTGGGAGAGTCCAAACTCCTTCAAATTTGAGCCATATTCCTTTTATTATTCTCTAATTAGGTAGAATTAGCAAATATATCACAGTCGTGTGTGGTTGATGATTGTTTGAAGATTTGACTCGGTCAACAATTTCAGCATTTGGCCTTTCGACCTCTCTACATTTGCACCAAGTAATCTGCAGCTAAAGAGTCTTTTTGACTTAGCACCTACATGACAGTGCAAATCTTTGCATCAACTCTTCAACGGTCAGCAGACAGTCCACATTTCCAAGTGCATAATCGACAATGGCTCTAGACTTGAAGTGTTCTGAATTCCTAACAGCAAGGCAAAATTAGCACACAATTTTTTTTGACAGTAATAACCATTGAAATTGATCACTTTAATTGGTTGTGCAATTTCAAAATAGATACAGAAACATAAATTATTATGTTGGTCATAAAACTCACATCTAGAGGACCCATCTTGCATTGTGTGCATACATTCTACCTAAGTTGCACTTGGGGGTGTCGGTGTGTTTAGTTGTTGCATCTGGTAAGTCATTCTCCGAGGTTCTAAACACACATGTTACTTAAGTTTACTTAGGGAACACATAATAATATTTCTACTTTTGACGGTGTTATTACATAGTCACTTTTCCACCTTAAGTGGGACTTCCACCTTTGGTGGACTTATCACTTTACCACTTTTCCACCTGTTGCGGATGTGTTGCATAAACACCTTTCCACCTTGGAAGGTGATCCACCTTTAGTGGATGTGGGGCACAAACATCTTTCCACTTTGGAGGGTGATCTACCTTTAGTGGACATGTGACACTTCCACTTTTCCATCTTATGTGGGTGATAAGTTGTCTCTTTATGTATCATGTCATAATCTTATGCACTCCGATGTTCTCACCTTGGTCTATTTAACTAAAGGGTCTCCTTTGTAGTCTCATTCCAATTGATTCAATGAAGTGAATTCAGCTAATTTGAGCTATTCTATTGCATTCCTAGTGAAAATATAGTTTATTCTTATCATATTCATTCTCTTGTTATTGTGCTTCCCATTTGGCCTCTATATCTTGAGTGGATATCTCCATAGCCAAATCTTACAAGCAGTACAATTCATTTTTCAAGGCTTCTAGACTTTAAGCTCTCTTATACCGAAAATACTAACGGCTAGAAATTTTTTGATATATACAAGAGGACGACATGCACTAAAGAAATTTTATGTTAACTTTGAGTTTATGCCATCAAACATTTTTTTCAGAAATTCTTATCTTGAATTTTGAAAGTATATTTTTTGTTTCACAATTTAATGTATCTATACTTCCTTGCAATTCCGTGGCAGCAAATCTTGTCATGCTTGCATATGACATAGTCAATTTGTATGAAAGTTATGTCCAACCATTTTGCCTTTATTTGGATTTAATTATCAAACTCAAGTATTGCTAGTTATTGTTTTAATTTTAAGTTATGCTTTCCATCTTATGTTAAGAGGATTTGACAATATCATTCATTTATCCTTTCCATATTATGTTGAGAGGATTTGAAAAGATCATTCATACTCTTGATAAGTTAGTTAAATTAGTCACTTGAATGCTCTGGGAAATATTCACGTGTCAACTTTTGTGTTACTTTCCAGGAATGATTGTTACATCGGCTTTGATAATATGGAAGACATTGATATGCGTTACTGGTAGTGAGGCACCGATGGTTGTTGTGCTTTCAGGGAGCATGGAACCTGGATTCAAAAGGGTTAGTTTTTACTCAGATTTTTCTGATGTAGTTTATAAGTTAGTAGTCAAATTTCTGCAACTTCTGTCATTTATTTATTTTTCCTTGAAAGGCATAACATACAGTAAGATCATATGTGTAAGAACCCTTCAAGGCTCTAACTGCTGAACCAAATTGTGTTTGTTTTGTTTTCTTATTTTTTTGTGTTTTTGAAGATTTTGAACATTAAAAAAAAACAATACAATACTGAAACCAACTTTTAGGAATTAAAGAATTCAACTTCCATAACAACTCTTTACATAATAATTCATCTCTAAGGCATCGTATGCAATTACAAACTTTTATTGAAGAAGAGTACACTAAAAAGCGACAACTTGGCAACACAAGGAACCTGATTTTTTTGTCCAATCTGCTGTTGCTGATGGTAATTTGACTCTCTACTGCAGTGATTGATGTATTGCATTCCACATGCCACCTTTCCAACAGGGATCGCCAATAAATAAGCCCTCAAATAATTAAATCACACATATATGGAAGTGTGCCTAACAAGTACAGGTACAACAGCAATAAATACTGATAAGTATGGCTTGTGTAAGCCAATAAACAATTGGAATAAATACCAAAGAATCTTCCTTTGAATCTGCAAACTCAAACTATGCAAATCTGATTCAACTTCTCCGAATTTCTCTACCTCCGAATTTCTCCACCTGAAGCACAAATAGAGTCTCTGAAATGAAACCCTCCTGAATATCAAGTTCACTGGATATATTACCAGCTCAGATGGTTGCTCATAGAAGAACCATGTTCTCCAATGGCAGAAAAAAGCTTGTAGAAACCCTTGTTTCTCTAGAGCCAACTTCAATTCACAAATTTCAATAATCAACATCACATTGATGAGAATGAGCTCTTAAGTCCCCTTTATTCTTTTCTTGTGAGATCTCAAACACTTTCTTGGCCAATGTGGGATAAAAGATATATTCCCACTTTTAATTTTTTCACTTAAAACTCTATAGTTGGTGCACAAATAATTCTTGTAAAATTAATTGTTTACTTGGCCCCATCTATGATAACTTGACCCTTCACTTAAGTGACTTAAGTAATAATATAAAATTATATTAAGACTTAATAATATAAGCTCAAAACTATTAATATTTATTTTAGCTAAATAAATATTGATACCTCCATCATTACTCATCATCTCTGTATGTCGTCTGAACTGGGAGCTGACATGATCAAGCTACATACGACCATACCCCATTTTTAAAAATAGCAGAGGTCCCCCTTTGAGCCTCCTCTTTGAGCCTCTCAAAACTTACTATAAATAGAAAAACATGCTATAAAGAGCAACTACTGCATACAGAGTCCTGGAGACTTCAAACGAAAGCCAAACTTGCAAAACTCTGACCACTAAAGAAGATGCATCCCTCAAGGCACCCTCTAACCAACCTCATTAGTCTACAAGGGCCAATTAATAGGCTAGTCCCTCGAACTTTGATGCTCACAAAAATGGGGACATTATAGTCTGCCCCTCTTAAAATTGCTTGTCCTCAAGCAACTTCAACTCTGGATGCTGCAAAATGTCTTCACTATCCCACATAGCATCCTCTACTGGAAAGTCCTTCCACTTCCCCAAGTACTCCCTAATGGTGCGTCTTCTCAAATTCCTCTCCTTGATATCGATGATAGCCTCTAGCACCAAAACTAACTTTCCCTCATCATCCAGGGGTGGATGCACTATAGAAGGTACAATGTGGTGTCCTAATGCCTTCTTGAGATGTGACACGTGAAAAACATTATGAACTCTACTCTCTGCCGACAAGTCCAACTCATAGGCCACCTCTCCTACTCTCCTAATTACCTTGAAGGGTCCATAATACCGTGGCTTGAGTTTCTCGGCACCACTCTTTTTGAGAGTAGACTGACGGTATGACTGCAACATCAAGTACATATCACCAACCTCAAATGATTGCTCAGTCCTCTTCTAATCTGCATACTACTTCTGCTGATTTTGTGCCTTAGTGATATTCTCCCTAAGAGCCTTTACAATGTCTTGGTTCTCCTATAACAAATCTCCAGCACTAGGCACTCTACTGTCACTTAACAACAGATCCATGAAATTGGGTGCCTCATACCCATATAATGCCATGAAAGGTGACATCTGTATGGACATGTGGTAAGTGGAATTGTAACAATACTCACATAAGTAAATCCACTTGACCCATGCCTTCTACTGCCCTGCTATGTAGTTCCTAAGGTATCCCTCCACCCATTTGTTTACAATCTCTGTCTGACCATTTGTCTGAGGGTGGTAGCTAGTACTTGGAGTGAGCTCTGTCCCGCACAGTCTAAACAACTCCTGCCAGAAATGAATCATGAATCTACTGTCCTTGTCACTGACTATACTCCAAGGTAGGCCATGCAATCTGAATACCTCATGAAAGAACAATTCTGCCACCTACGTACCAATGTACGTAGCCGCGATCGAAAAGAAGTGAGCGAACTTAGTAAGCCGATCAACAACCACATATATACAGTCTCTGCCTTGGGCCCTTGACAGACCTGTGATGAAATCCATAGACAAGCACTTCCACTTCCTATCAGGAATCGGAAGTGGCTAAAGAAAACCGGCTGGGTAAGAGTGTTGTTGCTTATTCTGCTGATAGGTAGGACACTCTCTAACATATTGCAACACCTCAGCTTTGAGCCCTTTCCAAGTAAAGCGCTCTCTAATTTGTTGGTAAGTTTTGTAGAAACCAGGATGTCCTGCCATAGGTGAATCATGATAAGTCCTCAACACCATCTTCCTCACCTTTAATCCTGGAACCAAATAAATGCGCCCTTTGTGAATGATAAGCTCATTCACAAGGGTATATCCACTGTCTTGTATGGCTCTATCAATAAATCTCGATGCCCACGTATACTTTGCATACCCTGCAAGGATCAAGTGACTCCAATCCTCAGCTATATTTACCATCATGCTCAAGTGGGGTCTACGTGACAAAGCATCTGCTACAACATTCTGAGTCCCCTTGAAATATGTAATATCAAAGTCATAGGACTGCAACTTGCTTACTCACTTCTACTGCCTGTCATTCAAATCTCGCTGCCCCAGGAAATTTTGCAGGCTATTATAATCTGTTTTGATGCAAAATTTGCTGACCACTAAGTATTGCCTGAATTTGGCCAAAGCATGCATTATGGCCAACATTTCCTTATCATTAATGCTGAAGCTACGCTCAGGTCACCTAAGCTTCCTGCTCTCATATGCAATTGGGTGCTTTTCCTGCATAAGCACTGCTCCAACACCCTCTCCAGATGCATCACAATGAAGCTCGAATGGCTTACTGAAGTCTGACAAGGCTAACATTGGACAAGAAGTTATCATCTCCTTGAACTTATCAAAACACTCTTGTGCCTCAGGAGTCCATAAGTAAGCTCCCTTCCTCATCAAATCAGTCAAAGGTGCTGCATGCCTGGAATAACTATTGACAAATCTCCTATAGAACCCACACAATCCCAAAAACCCCCTCAACTGTGTAAGGTTCACCGGTGTAGGCCACTCAATGATAGCACGGATCTTCTCAGGATCCATGTGTAGGCCCTCTGCACTGATTATGTGACCTAAGTATAACTCTAACATCCCCAAATCACCTTTCGATTCCTTTGCATACAAGGACTCCTTGCTAAGAATGCCTAACAGTGTGTCCAAGTGCTGCAAATGCTCATCCATGTTTTACTGTACACAAGGATATCATCGAAGAAGACCAGAACAAATTTCCTCAACTGAGGCTGAAAAACCTTGTTCATTGTGGACTGGAAAGTCACAGGGGCATTAGTTAGCCCAAATAGCATAACTATAAACTTGAAGTGACCACAATGACACTTGAAGGCTGTCTTCTCTACGTCCTTTTCACTCACTCTAATTTGATGATACCTCGATCTCAAATCGATCTTTGAAAAGACTCAGGCACCATGGAGTTCATCTATCAACTCATCTATTTGAGGGACGAGGTACCTGTTCTTTATTGTCTTTCTATTTAGGACCCTGTAATCAATGCACATCCTAAGCGTGCCATCTTTCTTCACTAATACCACTGAAGAGGCGAAAGGAGATTTACTTGGTCTAATATGGCTCATGGCAAGTAACTCCTTGATGGTCTTTTCTATTTCATCCTTCAACTGCTTTGGTTGCTTGTAGGGCGTGATCATAATGGGTTTGGTACCCTCCTTTAACTCACTGATATGCTCAATACCCCTATCAGGAGGTTGTTGTCGGTATATTTTGTATGTACGGGAGTTATGATTTGGTTTTCTGAGTACTTTATGTTTACCAAATTGCAATACTTTCCTGTGTTCATGTTTATCAGTTAATGTGTGTTTATGCAACTATTCTTGTTGACCCGAAGGGGAAAACATCTGGCGCCGTTGCCGGGGATCGAACCCGGGTCACCCGCGTGACAGGCGGGAATACTCACCACTATACTACAACGACATAGGGGAAAACATCTGGCGCCGCTGCCTAGACATACCCGGATGGCGAGTAGGCATAATGGGCTTACCCGTTAGTGCGATAAACCCAGAAGCTGAGGAAGCCCGTACCGAGTTGTACGACGGAGAGGATAATCTGGCACGTGACTTCCGAATTTTGTTTCAAGTAGCTCTTGAAACTCACGTTCGAAGGGAGGCAACGAACGGAGACGTCCCTGCAGGCGTAGTGTGGGACGCGATTGGGGCGAACCCTGCAGCGAATCGGTTGTTGAACCAACTTCCACGGTTGTTGGCACAAGCAGCACTCGCACGACGTATTCGGCAAGAGGAAATTGACCGTGAGGACCGCCGCCAGGAGATCCTCCGTGCATTCCACGCCCGAGAGCATCTTCGTCGCCGTCGGGAGGAAGGAAATGACAAACAGTAAAGTTGTTGAAGTTTGAAACAAAGGGGAGCGGAACACAAAAATTCCATTGTAGTTCAATTGAGAATGTTGTAAAGCAACATGAATTAATAAAAAATAAGTGTTCTTTTTGATTGAGCAATGTGTATAGTTTGTCTTGATGCCCAATAATTTAAATAAAGATCGAAATAAGAAAGTGATAGATGACGAAGGGGAAGCCGCACAGAAGGCTTTGATATCCGCGCAGCAACGTGAACGTCGGTGTAGGCTCAGGCAACTTGCCAAAGACCAGCTTGCCAGAGGGTTGCCCGAAGGGGACCTCGGAAGTGGTACGGAGGGTGCAGAAGCCGAAGAAGAGTTCACTTCTCCGGAACGGAGAGTGCGGAGTCGGGAAGAGTTACTTGAGGAGACACGGGCGAGAAGAGCCTTTCTCCAAGAGGAGAGAGTACGGTTTGAGGTGGGTCTCCGTACACCAAGCGCGGAGAACCAAACCGGCGGAGAGGGTGATACTACAGAGGGTGGCACGAGCACACCAGCAGACCCTCCGTTGGAACCGAGAACCCCACACGGTACGGTGCCAGGAGAAGGGCAAGTACCACCAGCCCAGCAACTACCGCAAGGACAAGTACCACAAGTCCAGACTACCCACAGCACTCAGGGAGGTGTGGGCACGAGTGGTATCAGTGCACCGCCTCCACCGCGGCCAACCATGGCGGTGAATAAGCAAAAGTTACCGAAATTTACGGGGCAATCCAAGGAGGATCCAGTTCGGCACTGTCGAACGTGTGAAACGATATGGACTGCACACGGGGTAACTGACGAGAACGAATGGATCCGTCAGTTCCCTGCAACACTGCGGGAGGGTGCCATTGATTGGTACTCGGACGTTGACAAGACAAGGCTCACGACATGGGACGATGTCAAAAAGGCCTTCCAGACGGAGTTCCAATTGTTACGGGATGATAATGAAATATTGGCGGAGATCTACAACACGAAGCAAGCCAAGAATGAGTCTGTCCGTGCGTACGGCCGACGACTCAAAGAACTCATTGGAAAAATGGAGTCGGCCCCAGCGGATGAATTGAAAAAGAGATGGTTCGTGGAGGGACTCAAAACATCCCTCCGAAAGAAAATGAAGATAGTGCCGCCTACTTCGTATAGTAATGCATATAACCGAGCAATGGATCTTGAGAGCGAATGTAAGACCTCGAAGAAGACAAGGTCATCTTCTGATGATGATTCAGAGACGGAAAGTAGTGAGGACGGGTCGAGCAAAAAAGTGCTCGCATTGCAAAAAGACCTTGAGAGGATGATGCGAGAACTTAAAGCCGCCAAAGGAAGTACTAGCAAAGCCGAAGAAGATACAGTGTGGTGTACGGACTGCAAGGAGGCAGGCCACACAAAAGGGTCTTGTCCGAAAAAAGCCTTTTGCGATATCTGCCAGATCGCAGGACATTCCCTCAAAGAATGTCCCTATAACTTGAGGGCGAGAAATCAACAAGTACTCTATGCACAGGAGCAACCTTCCACGTCTGGTACGGGTGGACAACAGAATGCTGCATCATCTGGCGGATATAAAAATAACCGCCGGGGAGGCCGAGGCAACAATGAGAATAAGCCCCGGATCCAATATGATGCTAAGGGAAGACCCATGATACAATGTCGGAGTTGTAATCAGTGGGGTCACTATGCTCGTGATTGTCAGACGGAGCCCGCGACTCCGCAGAAGTTGTGTCGGTGGTGCGGACCGGGCGACCATGAGGACGCTAATTGTCCGAAGCCCGGCTGTAACATCCTGGAGTTGGAATGTAGAGGTACTGAGAAGGTCCTGACAGTCACCCGTGCCCAAGCCAAAAAGGCCACGTACCCACACCCTCCGACGGAGAAACAGAGGGTATTGCAAGCGAGGGCCGAGATCGAAAAAGAGATACAGGACCGGAAGGAACCTGCCGACGCCGGCACTTCTCACCGAGAATTGGCGGAGCAAAGTATACTACGGCAGATACTGCAAATGGAAATACCCGTGAAGGTCAAGGACCTGTTGGAGACCATGCCACACCTAAAAACAGCTCTATTCCTAGGGCCTAACACGCCACCTACGACGGTGGAACGAACGGAGATCCCAGGCGGCTGTGCAGCCGACCCGATGACGTTATCAATAAACCATGGACGGAACCCGGCAGTAGTAGAAATGGGTATCCTGGGTAAAATCCTCACGAACACCATCGTTGACGGAGGGTCGGGCGTCAATGTCCTTCCGGAGGAAACTTGGAAGAGTTTGGGGAAACCGACGCTGTGGCCACCAACCTTCAATCTGTTAGGGGCCGACCAGCACGGTATTAAACCACTCGGTATGCTGATGGCACAACAGGTGACTATCGGAACCCAGCCTTTCACCTTAGACTTCGTCGTAATCCCTCTCAAGCAAAAGGGGTATGACGCTATATTGGGTAGAGGGTGGTTGGTGACAGCCCGAGCCAATCACAACTGGAAGAAGAACACCCTCGCATTCGAGAAAGGGGGGAGGAAATTTGTGGTAGACCTCGCCACACAAATGGTTGGAGAGGAAATGGCGTCCGACTCAGACTCCGATAGTGGCGGGATGGACGGAGAGGAAGAAACTATGGAACCGAACGATGAAGGGGTACTTGAGATAGAAGGAGATACGGATTCACTAGATGGTCTCTTTCACTGGCAAATGCGTGACTACGAGGTATTTCAGCCATCGTGCAATATACTGGAGATCGGGAATGAGTTCCCTACGGAAGAAAACACAAACGAGTTCCCTCCGGAGTACACAGAATATACAGAGGGGGAAGCCCAGATGAGAGTAAGTCCGGCCCACGTGTTCTCGGAGGGAGAACCTATCCAATACAAAGAGGCAAAACTGGAAACAATAAATCTCGGGGACGAGCAGAATCCCAAGACTATCCTGGTGGGAGATGACTGGGATCCCGTGTTAAAAACGGCAGCCTTCAAAATATTCACAGAGTATAAGGACGTGTTTGCCTGGAATTATAAAGACCTGAAGGGCGTACCTCCGGAGCTCTGCGTGCACCGCATCCCTTTGGTTCCTGGAGCCCAACCTGTGCGGAAGAGGCCGTACAGGATGAACAAAAACTATGCTGCAAGGGTGGAGACCGAGATTGCGCGGATGCTGGACGCGGGGATAATTTTCCGAGTAGACACAAGTGAGTGGGTGTCACCAATCGTGATATCTCAGAAGAAAGAGGCTAACCAAATCCGCATCTGCGTAGACTTTAGGTGTCTCAATGCGGTGACCATTAAGGATCCCTTCCCGATACCCTTCACAGACAGCATACTCGAGGAGGTGGCAGGCCATGAGATCTATTCCTTCATGGACGGGTTTTCAGGATATAACCAGATATACATTGCAGAGGAGGACAAGTTAAAAACCACCTTTGTAGTGGAAGATGGTGTGTACGCCTACAACCGGATGCCCTTCGGCCTGTGTAATGCACCTGCAACTTTTCAGAGAATCATCCTGCACATCTTTGACAAGATGTCGAGAGGGAATTTTAAAGCATTTCTGGATGACTGGTCCATTTTCAGTAGCCAAGACAAACACGTTGTAGCACTCGGAGAGTGCATGGAGCGATGCCGGAAGGCACGTCTGGCACTCAACCCGAAGAAGTGTCGTTTCATGGTACCGCAGGGGAAGCTGCTCGGACACATCGTTTGTAAGGAAGGGTTGAAGACGGACCCCGACAAGGTCCGGGTGATAATTGAAATGGAGGCTCCCAGTGACGTAACCGGTGTCAAGTCATTCTTGGGCCATATCGGGTACTACCGACGGTTCATAAAGAATTTTTCCCGGATTTCATACCCGATGGATAAACTTATGAAGAAAGGGGAGCCGTTCCTCTGGGCGAAGGAGCAAGGGGAGGCATTCGAGGACTTAAAAATGAGACTGTTGGCAGCCCCCATCTTGGCATTTCCGAACTGGGACAGAGAGTTCCATGTTCATGTGGATGCGTCAAATTACGCCATCGGGGCCACCCTGGCACAAGAAGGCGAACATGGGCTGGATCACCCAATCTATTTTGCAAGTCGGTTACTCTCGAGGGCGGAGAGGAACTACAGCACTACAGAGCGAGAGGCCCTCGGAATGGTCTACTCGGTTCAGAAGTTTCGGCACTACCTATTGGCGACGCCGTTTACTTTCTTCGTGGACCACCAGGCTTTAATGTACCTGGTTAACAAGCCCATCATTCAGGGAAGGGTGAGCAGGTGGTTGCTGCTCCTTCAAGAATTCACCTTCAGAATTGTTGTACGGCCAGGACGTAGTCATGTGATTGCGGACCAATTGTCCAGAATTAAGTCCGGCGAGCCTCCAGTAGGAATAAACGATGACTTTCCAGATACTCACCTGTTTCACATCGCCGTACTACCGAAGTGGTACACAAGTATCGGTGAGTACCTGTCCACGGCTCGATTTCCAGAAGGAATGCTCCCCGGAGAGCGTAGAAAATTGGTTCTGAGGAGCAGAACCTTCCAGCTTATCAATGGACTGCTGTACAAAATGGGTCCAGATCAAATATTGAGGCGTTGCGTAATGGAGGAAGAGGTTCCGAGAGTGTTGAAGGAAGCTCATGAGGGACCTGCCGGAGGGCATATGGGCCCCGACACCACCGCCAGAAAAGTCTTGTTGGCAGGCTTATGGTGGCCGACGGTGTACAATGATGCCAGGGAGTGGGTCGTCGGCTGTGACACATGCCAGCGGGCAGGGAGACCTCTCAAACGAGACTACATGCCACTTAACCCTTCTCATGCACAGGAATTGTTTGAACGGTGGGGACTGGATTTTGTGGGGCCTTTGAAGCCCAGCCGCGCTCGACGCTGCCGATACATTGTGGTGGCGACGGAATATTTGACCAAGTGGGTGGAAGCTCGAGCACTGACGGATAACTCTGCTCTAAGCACGGCTAAGTTTATTTATGAGCAGATAATAACGAGATATGGCATCCCGCTTCAGTTGACGAGTGATAGGGGTGGCCATTTCGTCAACCACGTGATCAAACTCCTGACGACAGAGTTCAAAATTTTTCACACGTTCTCGAGCCCGTACTACCCCCGGGCAAATGGTCAGGCAGAGGCCACCAACAAGATCCTGGTCGGCGTAATCTACAAATCTTGCGGTGTCGAGGGCGAGGATTGGGAAGAGAGGCTACCCTCGGTACTATGGGCCTATCGGACGTCTTACAAGGTGACCACCGGACAGACGCCCTTTCAACTCATGTATGGACAGGAGGCCGTGGTACCGGTGGAATTCATGGTTCCAAGTCTGAGGATTGCCATCGAGAATAAATTGGGGGATATGGAGAGTCTGAGGGAACGACTCTATCTCTTAAACAAGTTGGATGAAAAACGGGCTTTGGCACAATGGGCCACTGAAGCGACGCAGCAAAGGAGGAAGGTCTGGCACGATAAGCATCTCCGACGAATGAAGTTTACCCCAGGCCAATTGGTTTTAAAATACAACGGGCGAAATGAAATCAAGCCTGGAAAATTCAAAGTAAAATGGATTGGGCCCTACAAAGTACGAGAGGTGGCTGCCAATGGGTCTGTGAAGCTGTGGACCCTCGACGGACGGGAAATTCCGGACGCGGTGAACGGGTCGAAACTGAAAGTCTATCATGAACGACCGACGGCCACACCGCGAGCGTCGGGTACTTAGAAAATTCAGAAAAATTATTATTAAAAAAAAAAAAAAAAAAAAAAAAAAATTGAAAAAAAAAAAAAAAATTGAAAAATTGAAAATTGAAAAAAAAAATTGAAAAATTGAAAATTGAAAAAAAAATTGAAAAGTTGAAAAAATTGAAAAAAAAAAAATATATAAAAAATAAAATTTAAAAAAAAAAAAAAAAAAAAAGAAAAAAGTGCAGAGTAACATGTCCGTACGGTACCGTACGACATGCATCTTAATGTTTTAACACCGTACGGCAGGTATATTAGCACCGTACGACATTATTGCAGCATTATTAAAACCCGTACGGCTCCAGGCATAGAGGAAATTGCTATCGAACTTGGCCGTACGACCAACTGGCGTGTGCGGATAAGGACTTGTTGTACGGCACCGTACACTTTGGAGGAGTAGACCGTGCATCACCGTACGGTTTTGAGTGCCGTACATTGCCGTATGGAAAGGGTATAATTTCGTAATATCAAATCTGAAGACTGTACGGAGCCGTACGGATGTAGCCTGCCGCATTGCATGGACCGTACGTGCAAGGAAGAAAAACAAAACGTGAAGGCATTCAGGATCGTACAGCATGAGGAAGTGAGTACGTCAAATAACAGTTAAGTTGCATATATGTCGTAAGGGTCCGTACGGCCCTATAGTATATAAGAGATCAAAATTTTTTTTTTTTTTGGCAAAGACGTCTGTACACATTGTCTTTCATTGCGTCTAAGGAAGACTTGGGATTGCCGTACATAGCATTGGGGCGTGTGAAGGGAAAGCATGAAAGAGGAAATTCATATGGTATACTAAAAAAAAAAAAAAAAAAAAAAAAAAAAAACGACGACAAAACAAAGCAGCTCATATTGAAGAACAAATGGTACCGAAGGGAAGGGCATGAGCAGGAAGTAAGGGAAACATAAGCGGTTTGCAGAAAAGAGCATGGGAGCATACGAAAATCACAAAATTAGTGTGTTTCATAGACTTTGAAGGTGCTAAATTGGTCTTGGCGGCGGGGGCGCTGCCCCTCGACCCCGCCCTGTACCGCGACAGGGAGCGCGCCTGGGGCTCTGCCCCAGGACCCCGCGGGGGCGCTGCCCCTCGACCCCGCTGGGGGCGTTGCCCCCTAGACCCCCAGTCGGTTTAGTTATCAACCCTTGGAGAGTGTGACCAGTTGACGAGACCCGGAGCTGCTACATATTTGCATTGGCTGAAGGAAGTTGATTTGTACTGTAAGAGGAGGAATTTAAAAAAAAATAAAAATAAAACGGTTAAGACCGTTATTGTTGGACACTGCACAGTAGTATGGCATCACGACAGCATAGTACTTGGAGACAGAAATTACAGGTTTCAAAACCAGCCAGTAGCAGCAGAGGACCGAGGGTTTCACAGTCTAGAGTCCGCATTGCTGGTAGCATGGCTACTGCCAGAAAGCACCGTCCACACGTACAGCAGCCACAAGCACAAAAGGAAGAGATTACTTGGAAGACTGTGACATTCGAGGGTTTGAGTGGAGTGGAGTGCCGAACATGGTGGGATAACACTCCAGACGCACATTTTTTGAAGGGACAGCTTCGAAGAGCAGGAGTACACTGGGCAATTCAGATGCCTTTGCCCTCCATTAGAGAGTACGAGGGACCTCTCCGAGGCATGATTGATACATTCGATCGGGATAGCCGGCGTAGCACTCTGAAGTATTGTGGCACTGAGATACAGATTTCATTTTCTGCCCAGGAGATATCGAGGGTTTTTGGCATACCTGGCATGCACGGGAAGAAAATAGATTTAAAGCCCAGGAAACTGTCCCGCGAAGAAAAGGAAAAGTACATTAAGCTGGTTTCCAGAAACCTGTCTCAGAGTGAGTTGGAGTCATTGGCTGGCGCTTCTTCAAAGAATCGGGGAATCAAGAAATCATTTGTGGCTCCCGGAGAATGGCGATGTTTGATGGACATCGTGAAGAGCAGGTTGACCGGGGCTAGTAGGGCCTCCGACATTGCCCTTACACATCTCATTTTCATGAACGGGATCCGTAATGGTACGGTGTACGATTGGGCTTCAGTTATGGCGGAGAGGCTGTATGAGTTCATGACTCTACAGCATCGGACATTTTACATGCCCCATATTGCCATCGGGTTGTTCCTGAATGCTGCCCGAGAGCAGATTCTAGCAGAGAAGCTGAGGCCACAGCCAGTTGATATTGCTACGGGAGAGCCTCTTATCTTTCATTGGCGTCACTTGGATGCTGGCGGAGTACAGACAGGGTCAAAGAGGAAGCGCCAAGTCCTCTCAGAGTCGGAAGGGGAGAATGTGGACAGTGGCCAAGAGGAGTCGAGTGAAGACTTGGAGGAGGAGGAAGGCAGCGAGAGTGTTGCAGTGGGAGACTCTGACACTCTCGATACAGAGGTACCATCTGAAAGTGCATTTGCTCCAACTCCACCGTTTGAGAGTGCACCACCTCTTGTACTATTCACGCCACCAGTACCCTCGGCGACTGTTGCAGCGGGGACCTCTGTACCGTTCGGTACCACATTGGAGGCTGTACCCATGCCACGGTTTGGAGAGCTCCGGCCCCCTGTTGTGCTACACCCGGCGGGTCAGGCTTCCGAGCCACCTACAGCTCAGCCAACCGACCCAGGACAGACTAGCAAAGATGGTGTTCGAGGTTTAGAGCAGGAGCAGACACAGCCACGAGAGCAGGTTACATTGGATGTTGTTGGTACTGAGGCCATTGTGCGAGTTGGGCCAGGGGTATTGGAGGAGCCGGCTCGAGCGTTGCCGACGGGGGATGAGGACTCTTCAGTGCTGTCATGGTTGGAGCAGTTCACATTACCCCCGATAGCAGTGGCAGCTCCCATTTCACTTTCCCCTGCCAGAGTAGTGTTAGAGAGGCCTTCAGAAGTTATTGACCTGGATGCAGTGATGTCGCCACCAAGAGAAGAGCCAGTAGCCCAGGAGAGAGAGATATCCGAGAGACCAGTTCCTATGGAGGGACAGAGACCGCAAGCTGAGGCTAGTGAGGAGCCACCAGCCCTGCCAGGGTCACGGAGGGCGGTGCCAGCGAGGGAGTCTGCGCAGAAAGTGTTGGAGCAGTACTTGGCGGATGTAGCCGCAGTAGCTGCTGGAGCCCAGCGGGTCATAGCCTCAGCAGAGCTTCAGGCTCAGGAGGGGGTTGCTGAGGAGTTGGAGCGCCTCTTGACCTTTGTGCGGGTTGGCTGTCCACAGGCATTTGCAGAGTGCTTTGAGGCTAAGGGATGGCCTACTCAGGAGTCTCTTACGATGTTGGAGGATTGGGCTCTTAGTGCGACGGTGGGCGAGAGCCGGATTCACGGTCTTATCCGAGAGTTAGAACAGGCCTTTCGAGAGGAGTATTTCACTCTCAGGCGGTTAGAGCATGCTTCCTCAATACATCAGGCTACGGGATTGGCAGCAGAGGCAGCTCGGGAGGAGGCAGCTTCCCGTCTTACAGCTTTGGAGACTGCAGTGGTTCAGGAGAGGGAGTCTTGGGTGGCTGAGCGGAGTACTATGGTGTCGGAGTTGGACACTTTACGGGCTGCATTGGAGACTGAGCGTGCCGAGCGGGCTCTTCTTGAGACTCGCCTTGGTTCTGCTTTGGAGACTGTGGATGCGAAGGAGAAGGCAGTGCTCGAGGCAGCTAGCATGGTTCGGACGGCTATGGAGCTTAAGATGAGGGCAGAACAGGCTTTACAGCTTCGGACAACTCAAGTGTACGAGTTGCGGGCTAAAGTCACTTCTGGCACAGCCACAGCCGCGCCATCATCATCAGGGACGCTTCCTACACCCCCTCCTGAGTAGTTTGTAGTAGGCTCATTTTTGTCTATGTTATATTTTGTAAAAGTCGTCGGAGCCGACTTGTTTTTTGGGGGGGATGATGTTGTCGGTATATTTTGTATGTACGGGAGTTATGATTTGGTTTTCTGAGTACTTTATGTTTACCAAATTGCAATACTTTCCTGTGTTCATGTTTATCAGTTAATGTGTGTTTATGCAACTATTCTTGTTGACCCGAAGGGGAAAACAGAGGTCTACTAGGTGGGATGTTACTGAACACCTTAGTATGCTTAACTCTCAACTCTTGTATATCCGGATGATACTTTAGCTTTTGGGACCCTCCCGTGATGGCTTCAAAGTACAACGAGCTGCCCACTCCACCTGATCATGTCTTAGCAAACTCTCCATACATCTGCAAGTCATCATCCTAAACTCACTGTCACAGATGGCCTTAAGCATATGAGTCTTCCCATCCGATTGAAATCGCATCTCCATCTTTCTCAAATTGAGAGTGAATACCCCAATATCATGTAACTAGCTCATTCCCAATACCAAATCTGTGTCACCTATGGTTACGACATAAAAGTCTGCCTTGAATTCAAAGTTGTTGACCTTTAGAGGTAAACCTGTAATCTTCCTGTCACACTTGAGGACGTAGCCATCAACTACCCTCACTCTTAGGCCTCCAAATTGCTCTGTTTGTATCACACGTCTCCCAACCAACCTGGAATCAATGAAATTATGAGTGGCACTTGTGTCAAGCAAGGTGATAACTCACTGTCTTCCTAATACTCTCATCCTAAATGATCCCTCCTATTGTACACTTGTGAGACAAGCCTCCTTAAGTCCTTCAACTTCCCTATCATGAGATTCCATCTTTACCAAGTTTCCAGCCTCTGTGCTCTCCTTTTCTTCACTGGATTCCTCAGAATCACACTGCTAGTCCGAATTTTCAGATTCAGAATCCTCATAAAATGCCCACATAACCTTGTTCGCTTTGCCCTTGGGTCTTAAAGGACAATCATGATTTGCATCATATGGCCCTTTGCAATAGAAACACAACTTTTTCTTCCTTGGATCATTAAGCGTTTCTCTGTCAAGAGGTGCTAAAGTTTTATCTTTATTTTCATTCTTAAAATCAGTCCTCGCCGGTTTCTTGAAAAATGGTCTGCTATCTTTATTTGTAGATGCTCCTTTGGATTGAAATTTGTTAGTTGGCACTGCATGCTCCATGCTCCCAACTTTCCTCATAGCCTCTTGTAGCGTGAAAGGATCAAAAACCTTTATCCAACCTCTTAGTGGTTCGGATAAGCCTTCAATGAACAAAACTATCAACCTTCTCTCTGAGATATTTGGCACCATGACTACCAAACGCTGAAATTCATTGATGAAATGATCTAAGTTCCTTGTCTGTTTCAGCCAAGCTAAATCTCTGAAGTAGACTTCAGGATTTTTCTTATCAGACCTCTCCACCAGTCTGTCTACGAAACCCTGATGTGTAGTCACCCGATAGTGCTGAAGAGTGACCATCCCATGGTACCACCAATTATGTGCAACTCCCTCCAAATGCAAGCTGGCATATTTTAATGCTTCAACCTTTGTTATAGGCTGCAAAGCTAAAAAAGTATCAAGCTTGTGAATGCAAGCTTGAGCTGTCATTCTACCACTACCATAAAAAATAGATAATGAAAGCTTGCCTGTAGCACGCTTCAACTCACTATTTTGCCCCCTAGGTCTCCTATCCTGTCCGACTGCACGTTAGTGTTCTCTTCTTTGGCTCAGAAACTGCTCAAAAGTCATCCTCTCTCGCACCTATGGTGCCAATAGTTCCCACTCATCATTAGCAGCCATAAGGATGTATGCGAACATCTCATCCTCGACTTCCTCTACTGGATCCTGAACTTGTTCCTCTCTAACAAAGGTAGGATGTGTAGGCCTGTCAACTATTCTAGAATGTGTCCTCTGTGCCTGTGGAGAACCTATAACACTCTTGTTATCCTCATGATCCTGGTTCTGTCTAACCGGTGGGTTCATGCGCTCTACCATAGTAGTGAGAGCCTGTAAGGCCTCAGCCACCCGCTGCTGCCCTGTAACCATAGCTCTGAAAAAGTTTCTAGTTTCCTAATCATCATTGTTCCTATTTCCTCTGGGTGGGCTACCATCATGCCTGTCACCCATGGTAACTGGCTGCCGGTTTAAAACCTGTTCACCTTCAAGTAGATCTCTCCTGCGAGTATAATATCTGTGAGGTTCGACTTCCTGTGGATGCATATGAATCCTTAACCCTCAGGATGATAGGATTTAGCTCTGATACCAATGTAAGAACCCTTCAAGGCTTTAATTGCTGAACCAAATTGTGTTTGTTTTGTTTTCTTATTTATTTTTGATTTTTTTGTGTTTTTGAAGATTTTGAACATAAAAAAAAAATACAATACTGAAACTAACTTTTAGGAATTAAAGAATTCAACTTCCATAACAACTCTTTACATAATAATTCATCTCTAAGGCATCGTATGCAATTACAAACTTTTATTGAAGAAGAGTACACTAAAAAGAAACAACTCGGCAACACAAGGAACTTGATTTTTTTAATCCAATCTGCTGTTGGTGATGGTGATTTGACTCCCAATTGCAGTGATTGATGTATTGCATTCCACACGCCCCCTTTCCAACAAGAATCACCAATAAATAAGCCCTCAAATAATTAAATCGCACCTATATGGAAGTGCGCCCAGTGAGTACAGGTACAACAACAATAAATACTGATAAGTATGGCTCGTGTAAGCCAATAAACAACTGGAATAAATACCAAACAATCTTCCTTTCAATCTGCAAACTCAAACTACGCAAATCTGATTCAAGTTCTCCGAATTTCTCCAATTGAAGCACAAATAGAATCTTTGAAATGAAACCCTCCCGAATATCAAGTTCACTCGATGTTTCACCAGCTCTGTTGGTTGCTCACAGAAGAACCATGCTCTCCAATGGCGGAAAAAAGCTTGTAGAAACCCTTGTTTCTCTAGAGCCAACTTCAATTCACAAATTTCAATAATCAACATCATAATGATGAGAATGAGCTCTTAAGTCCCTTTTATTCTTTTCTTGTGAGAGCTCAAACACTTTCCTGGCCAATGTGGGATAAAAGATATATTCCCACTTTTAATTTTTTTACTTAAAACTCTATAGTTGGTGCACAAATAATTCTTTTAAAATTCATTGTTCACTTGGCCCCATCTATGATAACTTGACCCTTCACTTAAGTGACTTAAGTTATAATATATTATAACTTATATTAATAAGCTCAAAACTATTAATATTTATTTTAGCCAAATAAATATTGATATCTCCATTATTACTCATCATCTTTGTATGTCATCTGAACTGGGAGTTGACATGATCAAACCGCATACCCCATTTCTAAAAATAGCAAGGGTCTCTCTTTGAGCCTCTCAAAATTTAATATAAATAGAAAAATGTGCTATAAATAGCAACTACTGCATACAGAGTCCTGGAGACCTCAAACGAAAGCCAAACCTACAAAACTTTGACCACTGAAGATGTATCCCTCAAGGGACCCCCTAACCAACCTCATTAGCCTATGAGGGCCAATCAATAGGCTAATTCCTCGAACTTTGATGCTCACAAAAATGGGGACATTACAATATGTCAATAATGTTTGTCATGGCCAACTATGAAAATGCTATTCAAGTTCTTCCTACATGTTTGCATTATTCGTAACAAAGGAGGTGGGTTTTGTTATGTTTTATGGTCAAACCTTTTCTGTTTCCTTCAACAACTTAAAACTAATTAAGGTTGAAGTTATTTTGAATCGCTCTCTTGGATCAACTCGTCATCCATTCATGTCCTAGTATTTTTTCTCTAGCAATGCATGGACTGATTTTTGTTTGGTATATAGTAATCACCTTTTAGTTATAGTTTTGTATTTATTGTTGCCATTGTTCTCGGCACAATTGATGGTTTAAATCTTAAATAACATTCATGCATCATGTGCTTTTAATATGCCTAGAATTTGAAATCTTCAATCTACTTTTCCAAAGCTAGCAGCAATGCTCACTATACGATGGTATATTGATTGGCATTTGATGGAGTTTTGGCCAAGACTGACATGGTATCAAGTTATCCCTCACAAGATTCATCCTTCTGTGCTTCACAAGCTATCCTAGGATCTTTAGCAAACCTGATTCCATTTTTGTCACAAGCCATATCTTCGCCAAATCCAAGAGCCACTTGAATTGTGACACCATTGTGAATTTGGCAACGTACTTTAACTTGTCAAGTGGTTGGATTCTATGCACATCCTTATTCTGATTCTCTTTTATGTAGTAGTACCTGCCTCCTGATTTAACTACTTTCAAAACTCCTTTCTAGGTGTGCTTTGCAACGTGACAATTATTAGAGTTTATTCTTCATTGATCATGAAATACATATGGATAGTTTATATAGCTGTAAATTAGCTATAAATGAGAAAGATTGTTGGCATTTATGCTTAGTTGTCATCATTGGCAAACATCAAACACACCGGTCCAACAGTGGTGAACCGGTAGTTGTCTCAATCGGCAACCATCAATCTTGCTAAGTAACTTATGTAATTACATCAGTCATGACAATACTGGTCTTGGCCAACCGGTCTAGTACAAAACTACAGAATGCAGATGACTCAACTGGCAACACACCGGTTTTCGCGCAACAGTATCAGACCTACCGGTCCGTGCTTATATGATTTCCTATTCGGCTTTAATGGGAATCATATAAGCATGGACTGGTAGGTCTGATATTGTTGTGCGGAAACCGGTGTGCTGCTGGTTGAGTCATCTGCCTTCTGTGGTTTTCTACTAGACCGGTTGGCCAAGGCCGGTATTGTCATGACCGGTGTAATTACACAAGTTACTTAGCAAGTTTGATGGTTGTTGATTGGGACAACTACCGGTTCACCATTGCTGCACCGGTGTGTTTGATGTTCATCAATGATGACAACTAAGCATAAATGCCAACAATTTGGTTTGGTGTGAGTCAAGTAAATCAAACCTCCAATCATCTTTCGATAGAGAGTTGCATTCACATGAGGAGATGTATCAGTGATAGATAATTGCAGATTCGATTCCATAGGAGTAGACATAGGTTTGGAATCCATCATTGTGAACTTCTCGAGCAATGTCTTGGCATATTTTCTTTGTGATACAAAGATATGGTGATTTGTTTACCATACCTCTAAGCCTAGACAATAGTGCAGTAGCCTGAGGTTTGTTATATCAAAAGCCTTCTTGAGATCATTTTTGGTTGTTTCAACCATAGATGCACTTATCGCCGATTTATTGGTGATAAGATCTCTGTGGCGATAAACTGCTACATTTTAGCGCCGATTTTTATCGTTGATAAGTTGCCAACTTATTGTTGATAAGTTGCTAACTTGTCGCCGATAAGTTGCCAACTTGTCGTCGAGAAGTTGGCAATAAGCCTTTTTTTTATTGGCTGCAATCGCCTAAAAGGGACAAACGACAAAACAAAAGGCCATTATTCATTTTGTGAGTTGTATGTTGCTATTTGGGCCAAAAAAAAAGCTTCCAAGTTTTTGAAAGGTGATTTACAAGGATCTAGAGCGATTTTTAGTGGATTTGAAGAGGTTTTTGAAGCAAAATCAGATTCACACGTAAGTTTTCATATTTAAAAAAAATAAATCATTTTATCTTCTCTCTGTTGCATCTAAGTTTATAGAAATTGTATAACAACATTTCCTAAGTACTCTAAATTGTTTTAGAGCGTAATTAAAAAGATTTAACACCAATTTTTAACATTTTTAAAAGATTTTTTCATATTTTTCTCTAGAATCTCATATTTTCTTAAAAATTTGAAACCCTAACACTTTTTTTTTCAAGTTTCAACTATGTTTAAAATTATTTAAACTATTTTAGTTTGTTTGCTAATTTTTTTATTAAAATATTATAATATAATATATTAATTTGTAGTTTCAATTCGTATGTGTAGGTTGAAGTTTGATTAAAATGGCAAATAGAGATTCATCCATAATTGGGTTAGCTGCAGGGTTTGCTAGTGCCTCAATTGACACATGTCCTAAAGGGGCTGAGATAAGGTTTGGAAGTATGCCTGAAGGACCCAAAATTAATAGCATAATTTGCATAAAGTGTGAAAAAGTAATTAGTGGAGGCTTATACCACTTGAAATATCACCTTGTAGGCATCATGATGTTGGCATCACTAACTGGTAAGCTCTCTACCGGTCCAAGAGTTGTCATTGATTGGCAAAAGAGGATAGAAATTTGTTGTCATTAATTGGCAAAAGAGAGGCTGTGAAACTGGTCACTACACTAACCATCAACAACTGGATAATGCACTCAGCAGGGAAGAGAGTATCCTAATATCAACCAAGGATCGACCTTCAACCGGTATAGACAAGTACAAATAAAAGCATATCCAACTAATGTCTATAACACAACCAGGACAGTGCAACCGGTAATTTGCGCAAAAGGAAGCACACCAAGGGCGTGTAACTGGTAAGCCAAGAAATAAACAACAACAGGTCTAAGACTCTTACCTGTTTATAGCATGAAGAACTCAACCGATATATTATAAGACTCTGGTATGAACAGAGGAAGTCATAGTCAACTATCTGTCCCAACCAACTCTTCTTGACCGGGATTTATTGCAGTAAATCCGAGTGATCTTGAGTTGTCTTGGCGATCGGTTTGAGGCGCAGGTAAAGGATTTAAAGCCGGAATCAATGGTTTCTTGAGGCGCGGCTGAAGGATTTAAAGCCGGATTTAGTGGCTTTAAATCGAGGTGTTATCTCTTATGAAGAATAAGACTCTGGTATGAACAGAGGAAGTCATAGTCAACTATCTGTCCCAACCAACTCTTCTTGACCGGGATTTATTGCAGTAAATCCGAGTGATCTTGAGTTGTCTTGGCGATCGGTTTGAGGCGCAGGTAAAGGATTTAAAGCCGGAATCAATGGTTTCTTGAGGCGCGACTGAAGGATTTAAAGCCGGATTTAGTGGCTTTAAATCGAGGTGTTATCTCTTATGAAGAAAGGATGCCTGACACGCAACTGTTATTTTCTTCATGTAGTGGATGAAGCCAAAGCTTGCATCGGATGCTTGCGTAGAGAACAAACACTTCACTGAGTGATGTATTCATAAGATCTCAAGATTAGGTCATGCATTTGAGGCGCAGTTACGGAAACAAAACTGAATATATTCTTATGTCTGTTGAGAAGAAGAATTGCCTTCATTCTGCTGAGAAAAAGAGTGAACCTATATGCTACAGTAGCAAGGGTTAGAGAAGTAGCAAGGGTTAGAGAAAATCGACAAAGAGAGATAAGAGGTTGTGCAAGGCAGCGCAACAACAGTTGAGAATACTCCTATGTTAACCGGTGATAATTCTCAGTACAGCACAAGTAGAGATCACATCTGGCTAAGGAGAGCCTTCTTTAAAGATCTTGATTTTATCGTTTTCTAGCAAATTACAATAGACAAATCACAGTATTTGGGTGGACTCTAACAGGTTCCTTGTATCAAAATCCCTTAACTGGGTGACATCTTTCAAGGTGTTTAAAGTCCTTTAACCGGGCAGGTCTTAACAGACCTTACTATAACAAATCCCTTGACCGGGTTGCATCTAGCAAGTGTGTTTTATCTCTTGACTAGGTAGGCTCTTAACAGGGCGTACTTCAGAAGAGTACAAATATTGTGAGGTCTCCTCACACCGTGGTTTTCACCCTAACCGGTTTTCCACATGATAAATCTGGTGTCACTTTGTGTTTGTTCACTTGCTATTTTATTTGCTTAGAACTGCTTGTTTTTGTGCAGTAAGTTTACTTCACTGGATTAAGAAAAAAAAAGGAAAGATTTTTCTAAGTGCTGATTCACCCCTCCCCTCTCAGCTCTGGTTGGGATTGTCACACGAAGCATGACACAAGGGTTTGTGATGCAAGCACATAAGAAATAAAACGAGAAATGAATGCCTTGCTCGCTACCCAAGAAGAGAAAAAATTGTAAAGGGAAAGGGCAAAACTAGTCATGAGGGCAGTCATTTTTGAATCTCAAGGTATCACTGTCAACTTTGAAGAAGAAGCAACACTTGAGGGCATAGTGGGATCTCTTCGTGGCCCATGTATCTACAAATCCAGTATCTCCTAAACCATCACTTATGTTGCTTCTAGTACATCACCACCATCAGTGCCACAATCGTCTTCTCTATATAGATTTTTTGTGCACAAAATCACACCTGGAGCACAATCATCATTGGACAGTACTGGGTGGAATAGCAATGTGCGTCGACAAGTAGACATTGCTTGTGCCAATTTTTGGTACTTAAACAACATCCCCTTCAATGTTGTAGAAAATCTGTATTGGTTGAATTTTGTTACAAGAATTACCATGGCGGGAAAAGGCTACAAGACACCTCGTGTAGACTTGAGTGGAAGATTAGTTCACTTGTTTTAATTTTTAAATGTTTTACTTTGAACTTTGAACTTTTAGTTTTGAATCTTGATAGCTTATGTTGACTTTTGTTTTCTAGAGTGTGGACAATAGTAATTACCTTTTCTTTAATAGTAATTACTTTTTTTTGTTGAATGTAAGTTATTTTTTAAATCAAAATTGTGTACTTAGTGTTAATTTTACTTTGTATTTGTAGGTTGCTCGCAAATGCAGTTTCTAGGGTCAAAGAAGTGGTAGAAGAGCAAAAAATACAATTGAGACAATGTGGCTGCACCATTCTTTTAGATGGATGGCAAAAAACCACACCATCATTAATTTTTTGGTTTCTTGCAAGGACGATGTGGTGTTTTTGAAATCCGTGGATGCCTCCAACAAGATAAAGGCTGTTGAAATTTTAGCTCTAATGTTAGAGCAAGTTGTAATGGAGGTGGGAATTGATAATGTGGTGCAAATCATAATCGACAATGCAACGATATATGTGGTAGCAAGTAAGGTTCTCCAAGAAAAATATAGTACACTTTTTTGGACTCCATGTGCAGCACATGTCCTTGACCTTCTTTTGGAGGACAAAGGAAAACTAGATTGGGTGAGACCGGTTGTAGAGGATGCAATAAAGATCACAAAATACATCTACAATCACCTTTGGGTTCTTCGCTTGATGAGTGAACACACCCAAGGGAAGGAGTTGGTAAGAGCAGGAGTCACAAGGTTTGCAGTGATTTTCTTAACGTTGCAAAGCATTCTTACTTTTTTGACGGCTTTGAAGCAAATGTTTGTGAGTCAAGCATGGCTAGACTCAAGTTATTCGAAGAAGTCTGATGGAGAAAGTGTTGCATACATTGTCTTTGACAACCAATTTGCACAAAGAGCTACAAAAATTGTGAAGGTAACTTGGAAACTTCAAAAGTTGAATATTTAATTTTTTTTGTATTCAAGTCTTTCATTATTAATTTGTAGCTTAATGATTAATGATAATCTTTTTTTTCTTTTCAATTGTAAGCGTTGGAGCTCTTGGTTAGAGTTCTCAGCTTGGTAGATGGGGATCAAACCCTAATGGGGTATCTATATGATGGATAGCCAAAGAGGCTATAAAAAATATAAGGGGGACAACCTCAAATTTGACCCCATATGGAAAAATTATTAATAGGAGATGGAACGATTAGCTCTACCAACCCAATCATGCAGCAGGGTACTTCCTCAACCCTCATTTTTGCTTCTCTCCATCCTACTTGAATCCCAATGGAGAGGTCATGGAGGGTCTCACTAAATGCATGTGGAGGATGATACCTGAGGTTGAGGTGAGAGACCTCATTTGTTCCGAATTGGACATGTATTAGAATACAAGGGCAAGCTATTCTCTTCAGACATGGTGAAGAGAGGAAGAAACAGTCAAACCCCAAGTACAATATTTGGATTTTGGAGTCTTTCACATGCATGATAAGTAGAGAAAAGCTAAAACTTGTTTTCACCTTGCTTTCTAACTCTTTGATATTTTATTTTGCAGATGCTTGGTGGCGAAATTGGGGGTGGAAATGCCCAAAATCTACAAAGACTTGCCCTCCGAATCTTATGCCAGCCTTGTAGTGCATCCAATTGTGAGCACAATTGGAGCTTGTTCAAGGCCATCCGCACGAAGAAGAGGAACAATTTAGTGCAAAAATACCTCAATAACCTTGTCTTTGTGCAATATAACTTTTGGTTGCACACAAGAAAGATAGAGGAAACACTAGCTGGTCCACTTGATTTGGATGACATAGATCCTTACTGTGATTGGAATTAGCACCCACAAATAATGTACTGAGAGTATAGTATCCTTGTTAGAAGATTTAGCCATGTTAGGAGCTTATTGAAACATTACAGTACACAGTCCTTGTTAGAGGATAGACCTTGTTAGGAGTCAAGAAAGAAGGGTGGGTTCACTGCCCAGGCTCACTGCCTAAAGAAGGTTAAATCCACCTTCAGAACTCACTGTTCGCAACAAGTGTATATGTAGTCATACACAATCTTTTGAACTGTCCGACAGCAACTATCTTTGCTTGATTAGTTCCAATGAAGTTCACCTGTAATCCTTTGCCCTACATCCAGCAGACGCAAACTCGCAACTCTTCCAATTCCCTTTTACATCACATATATTCTCACCATATCTTTTCAAAGAAAAGATCTTACATATATACCCTATTACATTCTACATGATCAGGTCAGCCCATTAGGCTTTCTTATTTACATAAACTCTTGCTAAGATACACACAGTATCTAAAACAAGTGTACAATGATTATATTACAATAATTAAGGACCAAAATTTTTAATTTATATTTGCCAAACAAAATGCACACTACACCTCTGAAGTAGGCTCCCAAATAAGTCTTCTCTAGATCACATGCCACAACTGACGTCATCCAACATTCCGTACCTTGCGCTGACCAAAGAACATCCACCAGTGCTTTGTCTTTCATCTCTTAAGCTCGCATACACCTAATCCATATCTTCTGTAAGATATACCAAAAACACAGAGATTCACTTTGTCAGCTTCCACTGTCACTGTCCAGGAACCAGTCCTCACCAAAACATCTGTGACTCATTCAATATGAAACATTATATGAGGCAATCTTGGATATAAGATCACAACATCTACTTGTATTCTTATCTGTCTTCACACGATCTGAAACATATGTTGACGTCAATGACAAACCACAAATGATAACAGTATGAATGCCCATTCAGTAATGTAATGATTAAACATATTAAATGTATTGATCACCACCCCATGCATTAGCAATATCCAACACTACCTGACGACTAAAAATAAATAAAGATTGGCCCGAGATATACATTAAGGGCCCGTTTGGTGCATGGAATACCAAATGCCAAATATAGTCAATTCTGGAAGATGCTGCAATTCTGGAAGATACAGATCCTGAAAATGATTTCCGGAATATGGGATGCCCTGTTTGGTTCTCCAACGTCAAACGCCATGCTGCAATTCTGCAAGATACAGATCTTGAAAATGATACAGATCCTGTGATAGAGATATACTGCTGTCCAACGAAATCAACGTTCTCATTGTACCGCTGTTTTCACATTCTCATAAAAATCAATGTTCTGCTCAAACACCATGAGGACACATTTTACTCGTCCGAACAGTGCGGTTAATTATTTGCGGCAATAAACTAAAAAACAGCAATAAGACTGTCAGAGCACTTCGCATGTGCTCTATTTTTAATCTTTCCCTTTCTTTTCTGAGCAGAAGTTCTCTGGAGGAAGGGAACCATTATCTTCAAAAAGAAATCTTCAAAAACCCTCAAAGAGCCCTCGAATAGAACAAGGACAACTCGAAAATCTCAAGCACTACCAGGAAGATAATAGGGAGCAAATGAAACCTAGTTTGGCGCCACAGAGTAGCCGATTTGTTGCAAGGTAGCAAACACAAACAGTAGGCATAAAACCAAATCCTTCACCTGTGTGCTCTCAGCTTGTGCCAAAATGGGCCTGTAGTGCAATGTTCTTGCGATAACCTTGGAAGACATGTAAGCAAAATTTGGAAGCATTGACTGGGCATGAAACGAAAGGGAAATGGGGTCTTACGACTTCCATGATTGTAGGATGAGCACAAAAATGGATTTCAAAGAAGGCTTTCGATTCGTTCCCACTGACGTCGTTCCCCCTCTATTGGTTTTCTTTGAGCTGAGCCGCTTTGCAGAGGGTGAAAATAAAATTGCAGAACGGTCAAAATGCCCTAGTGGACTTCAAAAATCATTATCAAGGTGCACGCGGACCCGATGAATTTTTAAAAATTGGCATTTGAAAAGTGGAATTTCTAATTCCACCTTTTCAAGTGGAAGATGCAATGCCCATTTTGTGGGCAAAATTGGAATTTCGAAATTCCAATTCTAATTTTTTGGAAGGACACAAACATGGAATTACATTATCCGGAAATCTAATTTCGGAATTAGAGCTCATATTCCATGCACCAAACGGGCCCTAATTGATCAGGACCCCAAATGCAATAGTTATTTATTTTATTTAATAATGGGGACATTACAGTCCACCTGTCCTGAAAATTGCTTGTCCTCAAGCGATCAAAAACTGGGGTGCTCCAAAATTTGTTCACCCTCCTAGGTGGCGTCTTCTATTGGATGCACACATTTGTCTCTTTCCATCTCTGTCTTGAAAGCATTCTTTCTGATTGTAGTCTTTCGAACCTTTCTAGGGAGAAGGATCCAATCTTCTTTTTCAGCTTGTGTTCTAATTTTGATTCACTTGATTCCCTCGAAGTTAAATTTCTCTTAAGGGTGACCTTTGAGCTCTCCTATGGGCTTCCCTTTCTCTTTGTATCCTTTCTCTTTCCTCACGTTCCAATCTTTCTCTAAGCCCCCTTTCAATTCTGTCTTTCTCTTTCAAATTCAATACCAACTTCCTCCTCTTCCTCCAAGATGCAAGCCCAAGCAACTGTATAGTGTGCGTTGTCTTCTCTTTGATTCCAGGTGAAAGCCCCTAAGTTTGAAATGATATCTTCTTGCCTTACCTTTATATCCAAGCCTGGTTGCACAACTGGATAGTTAGCATAGGAAGGCAACACCATCTTAGATCATTCTTTTAGTTTTGCCTCTCACGTTCCAGCTTTTCTTGATTCTCCCTTTCAATCCTTTGGGCCTTTTCTTCTTCCTTTTCTAGTGTTGGCTAGAAATTCTCCCGACATAGCAATATGATATGCCTGAGTAGCTGTGACATAAGAATTCCAAAACATGAGTACATCTTCATGTGATGGTTCCATTTTAGGCATAGTGAGGTTTTTTGGGTAACGTAAGTGGCTGGAATACTTGTGGACAGCGGAATAACAAATGGATTTGGGTTAGATTGGCTCTTGTGTGGTGAGAAAAACCAAAAACGGGTTTTCCAGAGGGTATTACATATGAGGATAGAAAGTTTTATAATACAAGAACGAGGGAAAATTGGATTATAAACATGTGGTATGGCATATACTTATAATGGAGTTTTGAATTTCCATTACAAATGAACCAGCAAGCAACTACCAACATGAAGTTTAAGTCACGTGGCAAAAATATAACAAGCGCGGATGGAGTGCATGTAAGCATGAAAGTGGGCTTTTTGGATGCAAAAACATGTTGCAAAGTGAGCTTGCTTTCTTTGATAATTTTATTCAAGAACAAGGTTTTTAATCCCGACTGCATATGCAAGCAAGATGAAACACTTGCATATGCAACTTGTAGAAATAAAGACGGAAGGTAGAAGGAGCACATAACATATCACAAAACAAATGCAAATCTGAAAATGAAATGAAAAGACTTGCAAAAAATGAAAAAACAAACATATATACAACTTTACCCTATGAAAATCACAAGAAACCTTACCTCTTTTCCACAAAAAGCAAAGCAAGAAGTCTCTACAAATCTCTATGCAAAATCTGAAATAAATCCAAGAAGATTTTCGGATTTAGAAATGATTGAAGCAAAGAGACTTATATAGCTTTTGAATCTTGATTCAATCCTCTAAAAATGAATGCATTTTAGAGTCAAGATTTGTTGCTTGCCAAGTGTTGAATGATAGAGGAATAAAATGCACAAGAATAGCAACCAAATTGACTAAATCAAATGCATATGCAAAGGCAACCAAAAACGGTGCCTAGGGCATCAAATCAACTTGAAAAGAATGATAAACAAGCTGAAAACGTAATTCTTTACCTTAGAATTCTTCCTTAATGCAAAATGTTGGAGTTTGAATGATCAAATCAGTCTTCTATGGGCCATTTTTGAGCAAAGAATAGCTGAAAACGAGCTGTTTAGGAATGAAAGCATGTATTTGAAAACATGCAAAGCCTTTGAAAATCACCGCCCAGCGGTATAATGCATAAAAACGTGTTTTCTAGGAAGGAAAGCACATAAAAAGAACATGCAATCCTCTCCAAAATCACCACCAGCACTTGAGTGATGAAATAAAACACTTAGATGCATAAAGACAAGCTTTTAGAAGGCAAAAACATATGTTATTATGCCTAAAATCGCTGCCCAGCACTAGCTGCTAGAAAACATAAGCAAAAAGACCCAATAATGGTCTTTTTAGGAGCAAAAATACATATGCACTTTGCCTCAAATTGGCCACTATGCACTTTTTGCATAAAAATGGGTTTTTATAAGGCAAAAAGACATGTTATTTAGCTTGATTAAGCCACTTTGCCTTTCAGTTACTAAAAACGGGCTTTCTGGAGCTGAAAACACATGCTTTTGAGTCAAAAATTGCCACCCTTATAGGCTTTAGTGAAAATGTTTCTTTTGGAGAAGTAATAATGGGTTTTTGAAATGTAATAACACATGCAAGTTCAAAAGCATGTGTTTTTGAGTTCAAATTCTCCACCATTGTTAAAAAAACATGTTAGTGGACCTTTAGAATGCAATAACATGTGTTATTGGTTTCAAATTCCCTACTTATAAAGCCTTTAAGTCATTAAAGGTTTATAATAATAAGATTTATTATATGCAAAATCACATAAAAACCCCACTAACACATGTTAAATGATATATTTTTAAATAAAAATGTGTTATTGCATATGAAAAGCCTACCTTTATGCATTTAGAACTTATATTTTATTGGAAGTGGATTCAAAAGATGATTTGCATGTGGCTTATATGCAATAAGTGATAAAATCCCCACCTTTAATGCATTTAAGTGTCTCATGTAATTAAATTTAATATATAACTATAGTTTTTAATAAAGTAAAATGAAAATAGATTAGAAAAAATAAATTTTGATTAAAACATTAAAAACTATGGTCATGAAATTTTAAAATGGATGTCAAAATCTACTTTAAATATTAAAAATAATTTTATTTCGTGCAATTGCCAACAAAAAACCCACTTTTCGAGAAATTTTTAATAAGACGTGTTCTCCCTGAAAACCCCAGCTTACCTTTATAACTTGAGCTAGACAACTCCGTTTGAGGCCTAAGATAGCTCGAAACGAGCGGAATTCTAAGGACTATAACCTTAGGAAAAACCAAGATTAAAAATTACTTACAAAAAAGGGAAAAACGAAGAATAAACTTGAAGATTGCCAAAAATCAAGTGCTTGCAGTTAGAGAAGAAAAACTCGTTCCAACAAGCATTTAGGGGGATTAACTTGATGGAAACCTTCCAAAAGAACGCATTAATAACGCTACATAAAGTTTAATTCAAGGATGACAAACAACCTTTATGACACCTTATCAATGCATTGAAACATAAAGGGTGCATCTACGAATCCATGAGAAAATTGCGTAGGGTTGCCACAATTTTGTGATGTCAAAATTGAGGACAACAACTGGCTCTAAATGGGGAACGTACCTTGTTTGTTCTTAGAAACAATGAAGAATGTAGAATCCAGACCTCTATGTGCCTTCATCTACTCCATTGGGCTATAGAGTTAGGCGACCAAAAACAAAAAGACTCAAAAAGGATGACATGACTAATGCAAAGCAAAATTAAAACAAACTTGTGCAAATGCACTTATTGAAAACAAAGAAAAACCTACCTAATTAAAACTAGCCGACAATGCAACTTTTCATATGAAACCATTTACTGGTTCAACAAAATAGGTACGTTTTTTCAATAGCTTGTAGTATCTTGCATGTCCACAAACAACTGTATAGATGGAGCACGAACAATTGGAGCAATGATTTCAATGCCTTATGTAACACCTCCTAGAAGAGGTGAAGAAATTCACCTTTTTGAGATGAATCATATGTACTGCTGCTCCAATATAGGTCCATGAATTCAAACTGCTCTTGCTGAACCGAAGATGCTTCTTTGGCTTCTTTAATTGTATCTTCATGTTCAGGTACATGTGGAATGTCTAGTTTTCCGTTGGCCTCTAATCAAGCCTGATGTCTTATTGGACATCCCCTTGATCGTACGAAGACTGAACTCTTCTTGCATGCTATAACTTGCTTGATTGGTTCATCAATCATAGGCACCTCAGGCTAATTGAGAAAACCTATCTCATGTGATTTCGGTAATGGCATGACTGCATTGTGTTAGCAATATGAGTTGTCATTAGTGTAAATCACAAACACCATTCACACCGGTAAAGGTTCATCGGTCACTCACGTTACTCAAAAAAGGCACTGGTAGACTGAGAACAGAGTGTATGCACCGGTCGACTATATAGAAAGATACACCGGTAGACCGAACCAAGCACATAGTACCGGTCTTATGTTGCATACAAGGAAAAATCGGGTATAATTGTATACCAGTCTAACTGCATAAAGATCCGATCTGGATTTTGCGGATTAGTTTGAGTTAAGAGCCAGATTATGCAGAACATCCACCAATCAGAAGTGGAGTTAGCTTTATTTCTACGGATGATTTCAAGGTAAACTCCAGATCGGAATGCAAAGCTTTTTGCTAATTGCATGATTTTTTTGTTGAGTTTACAGCCTGGCGGTTCTATGAGTTAAGGGTTTCATGAAGGTGAACTCTTTTATAAATATAGGTCATAGGACGCAAGAAATAGTGTTGTTGATAATTGGTGAATGCACAGAGCAGAGGAGATATATCTTCTGAGAGAAGCGCTACAGTCACAAAGGTGAAAGGCAATAGATATTAACAGCCAGGCAAATCGGGGAAGAGATCAACAGGTATGATCTGATCAGACAATCAGTGTCATAAAAGATCATTGCTTTTTATAAGGTGTGAAAGCAAGTTGAAATCCCTCTATTAGGGTGGACCTAATTGGTTCTTTGTAAAATCCTTTAACAGGGTAACATCATTGTTGATGTTAAAAGTCCTTTAACCAGGCAACTCCTAACAAAGTTAAGATCTTAACCGATCTTCTACCAAATCCCTTAACCGGGTAGCACTTTAACAAGTGTTTTGTAAGCTCCTAACAGGGCGCCTTCATTTTGTAGTAGTGAAGTTGTGAGCTCTGTCTCACTGTGGTTTTTTCCTTCTAACCAAGGGTTTCCACGTATACATCTTGTGTTGATCTTTGTGTTTCTATATATGCTTATGAATAATTGTTTATATTCTTCTTAACAAGAAAGGATAACTGAACAAGTTTTAAATTATATTAGAAACAAGTATTTACTGATTCACCCCCCCTCTCAGTAACCGGTTAGTAATAACAATTGGTCTCAGAGCACAAGGTTCTCATATATAAAGCTTAACTGCTTGAGAGAAAGATCATGGAGGGTTACAGGTATCAGAAACAACTAGAGGAAGCCAACGACATTATTGCCTCTCTGGAGAATAGACTGAGGAGATCACTTGCAAAAAGAAAAGAGCTGGCTCTGCAATTGAATGAGAGCAATGAGACCATTGATGAACTTTTTGGGAAGAGTGGATCTGATGAAGCTGAGGAGGCAGTCTTTGAGCTTATGGAAAAGAACCAGATCCTAACTGGTCAGATCGCCAATCTCAAAAGGGAGCTAGAAGAGAATGCCTTGAGGATGACTGAACTGAACGGGAAAAAGAGGAAAGCTGAAGATGAAGGAAACACAACAACAAAGTCATTAACAGCCTCTGAAAAAGCAAGGAACTGGGTAGAGGAAGCTGTAGGGGCGAATGAACTTATTATTTTGCAACTCCAAGAAGACATGCAAATTGTCACCCAAGAAAATGCCAAGATTCAAAAGGGATGGCATGATAGGGATGAAGCATGCAAAAGACTGGCACTAGAGCTGTATCAACTGAAGGAACAACGGAAAGAACTTGACGAAAGAAATGAAACCCTAAGAAGATACAACGAAAGCTCGGTCAAGCTTGATGAGAAACTTAAAGATCAAAGGAAGCATAAAGATCACACCGGTCTTGGTTTCACCAGTGAAGTCACCAAAGAGATTGGTGAGTCTTCTGGAGCCAAGATAAGCAAGAAAGAAAAGAAGAAGCCGTTGGCACAAAAGGGTAAGAAGACTTTCAACACCTCTTGCACTCATTGTGGGAAACTGAGTCATAGAACAAATGATTGCAGGAATGCACTGGTAAAGTCAAACAACCCCTACTGCAAGAATTGTTGCAAGTATGGCCACAAGACCAATGAATGCTAGTCCAGCCCCACAACTGTGTCCAGTGGAAGCAGGGGAAGCTTCAAGGGCTACT
The DNA here is from genome assembly GCA_027943335.1 of Chamaecyparis obtusa. Lineage (NCBI taxonomy): Eukaryota > Viridiplantae > Streptophyta > Pinopsida > Cupressales > Cupressaceae > Chamaecyparis > Chamaecyparis obtusa. Next base: position 772,168 of record BSBK01000680.1, on the reverse strand, counting down.
GCTATGCATGCAATAAATTTGGACACAAGATTGAAGAATGCAGATCAAAGACAATGGCATTCAGATCCCCAAGACCTGTATTCACCAAGAGAAACAAGAACCGGAGCACAGCCAACTGTACAAACTGTGGGATGCACAGTCACAATGACTCTTGGAGCAAATCACCCAACCCAAGAAGGGTGAACCCATGGAAGGCAATCGGGGTAGTCTGCTATCATTGCAACAAAGTTGGACATCTAGCAAAAGACAGTAGGAACCGATCCAAGAACATAAGGAAACAATCGGTCAAACTGGAAGAAAAGACCTCATCTTCAAATGAGAAGATCTTTAAGGCAGAGAAGACTGGAAAAACAATAAGACAGATTTGGTTCAAAAAGGAATCAAAGAGCTTCGCCGAGGAGAAAATAGAGGAAAGATCATCATTTGCTGATGGTGATATCTCTTCAACAAACTAAGCCGTGAAGGCTTAGAGGGAACCGGTAGACCATCTACCGTTCCTGGTAAGACTAGTGAGAATCGGACTCACTTAGTCTACAAAGATAACTAGACAGGTAAGAAGTAATCAACTGGAGTTTGCCAAACCGAAAAAGCCGGATCACCGGTTGGCAAAAACAGAAAGAAAAGTTAGGTAAGGCATTTATTACTGTAGCCATTTAACAAATAGTTACCGTTATGACTGAACCCTGTAAAAGAATGGAGGATTACTCATAAATTTTACTTTGCTTTCATTGTGATTAACGAATTCTTGTGCTAAGTAAAATTCTCGCGCCTTGATCACTGTGAGCTACTGTCTGCTATACCGATCAAGCGACCTTCTGTGGTAACCGATTATCAAGCTATGACCTCATCATCCTCTACAGTGAAGTTGATCAAGGGAAATCAAGTGGATCGTCTTGCATATGATATTGCGGCGATTCAGTATCGAGCAACCGATATGGCTGGAGCCTTGTCAATAGTACCAGAGGGCGTCTTTATGACAGAAGACGTGACTGCGTTTATCTATGCCAAGTAGGAAGAACTTGGTGAAACATACATTCAGGGTGAGTATCTCTCTCTGTGTGAGGACGGAAGACTGCAAGACCGATACGCGAAGCTGGTGTCATCTAGTCTTATCAACGGAGTCACCTATCCGACCATCTTCCGGCCTGACTGGATTCGACTGGTCCTCAGTCGAGTGCATGATCCAAGGTTTTGGCTACAAAAGGCTGCAGCTACAGAAATAACCAAGGAGGATTTACATCGTGTAACCGGATACAGTCAGGAAGGGGAAGCCTTGACGCTTCAAACCATCTCAAATGCAATCGTCACAAAGTTGACGAAATCCAAGTCCGATGGTTGTCTCATGACAGTGAACGACATCGAAGACGATGGGGTTCGGTTTGCCTCCGCGGTGATAGGTTATAAAATCTATCAGTCCAGTAATCTCAACAGCATACCAGGAGGAGCCATACATGCCGCCCAACGGATAATGTATGATAACACCAAATATGATATTTGCGGAATGCTCCGAGGGCAAATATTTGAAAATATGAAGCTCGGTACTGTGAAGAAGAAATCTATGAAGCACGAGACTTTACTGGTATGTCTCTACTTCTATTATCAAAATTTCTTTCTTGGAATTGGCAAAGTGGCATGGAAGACCGACAGATCGGTCATGCACCAAATAGCTAAATTGGCCAACCAACTGGGAAACTAGTTAAGTAAGGTAATGAACGAATATTTTGAAGCCTTTCAACTAAGGATGCACGCAAGGGAGCGGATACCGACAACAATTATTGAAGCATACAAGGATGATGTGTGTTTTCTAGTTTCCACCGATCACTGCATCATTGAAGCAGTGGAACCGAGAATAGAGTATGCTCCTGAGTTGAGGTATGAGATCACTGCCAAGACTGCTAAGGCATTTGCTGATGCCCTAAATGAAGCTAGTCTGGATCTCTCTGCAAACCGGTTCGGTACATTCGCCGAGATTCAAGAGAATCTTAAAAAGAGGGCACTGATAAAAAATGTCTACACCAAAAAGGCACCCACACCAAAGAAGAAACTGGTGACGGAGCAACCCAAGGCTCAAAAGAAGAAAGCAGAACTGGTAACCAGTACCCAAGTGGGAGAACAAGAGGAGACAGATTCAGAAGACACAGTTCCTTTAATCAAAAGGAAGAGGGGTTCAAGAAAACCAATAAAGGAAGATCCACCAAGAAGAGCCAAGCCCACGATTGATGAATATGTGGCAAGATTGAAAGAAACCGGTGGAATGAGTTTAGTAGAGTCAAGATACAAGTTTGCTAATGAAGAAGACAGGAGAAAGATTGAAGAAGCGGTAGTGCATTGCATTCACAAGTTTAATTTGCATCCCACTGAACTTCACAAGACTTTACCTAAGGATCTCCTACAAATAATTGAAGCTAGATGGAAAGCTTCAATGGAAAGAGAAAAGGAGCTGAGAATACGAGCTCTTCTAGAGGTTCAAAACCACCTTACTTTGGAAGAAGCCACCGAACAAGCTGAACTGCATCAGCAATCCTTCTTAACAAAAAGGAGGATCGGTTTCATGCTTGTTGGAGAAGCTGAAAAAGTGCATGATGAAGGAGTAGCCATTTGGACCAAACTTCTTAAGACCCAACAACAAGCAGAAGAAGCTCGACAAAGAGCAACAGTTCAATTGGTTGCTGACACCGGTAAAGGGAAAGGAGTGCTTGGAGCTGAGGCACCGGTAATTGTAGATATCATTGATGAACAAGGCAGTGACTATCTAGCTCGCCCAACCATTCTAACTTCGCCAGGAAAAGGTAAGACATGCACAATGAGTGTTAATGATATTGTTGATGAAGTAATGGATTTTGGGCAAGTAGATAATGCAGCCAAATGGTATAGTCTGCTGGCAGAAGATGATAAGGAGTCAGTCATAGTAGCCATAGTAGAAACTTTTATGGACTACAATAGGACTCCAAGGGACTACAGGTCCAAGTTCTCACTGGCACTTAATTCTAGGCTTCAGACAAAATGGAGAACAGGTCTAGGCACAAACACGAGGATCAATAGGGAAGCATTGTTAAAGATTAGACCTGGTCTTACTGAAGAAAGAATAAAGCTTCTACTAGAGGAAGCAAGAATGAACCTAGACACAAAGTATAGAGTTGCCCAGATACTAAATGGATATGAAAATCAAGTCTATAAAGAGACTTTGGACTTTTGGCAACAGTATGACCTCAGTGCACTTGAAAAACTAGGTTCTCAGGAACAGACTGAACAAGTGCAGGCACCACCAGTTCAAAAGGTGAACTCTTTTATAAATATAGGTCATAGGACGCAAGAAATATTGTTGTTGATAATTGGTGAATGCACAGAACAAAGGAGATATACCTTTTGAGAGAAGCGCTTCAGTCACAAAGGTGAAAGGCAATAGAGATCAACAACCAGGCAAACCGGGGAAGAGATCAACAGGTATGATTTGATCAAACAATTAGTGTCATAGAAGATCATTTCTTTTATAAGGTGTGAAAGCAAGTTGAAATCCCTCTATTAGGGTGGATCTAATTGGTTCTGTGTAAAATCTTTTAACAGGGTAACATCATTGTTGATGTTAAAAGTCTTTTAACCAGGCAACTCCTAACAGAGTTAAGATCTTAACTGATCTTCTACCAAATCCCTTAGCCAGGTAGCACTCTAACAAGTGTTTTGTAAGCTCCTAATAGGGCGCCTTCATTTTGCAGTAGTGAAGTTGTGAGCTCTGTCTCACCATGGTTTTTCCCTTCTAACTGTCATGTCCCCTTTCTAGAGACATGTTCGTTCATGACGGGTTTGCCTATCATCGACTCTCGTAGGCAAATAGTTTGGAGAGAGTCATTGTGTGGATCATTTGATTGCTTATTGCTGACAGAGCCTACATCCAGTTTGAGGCCTACATGCAGTTGTAGTGGAGCCTACGTCCAGAAGCGAGCCTACATCCAGTTCGAGCCTACATTCAGTCTAGTTGGGCCTACATTCGGTTATGAGACATCTTGGCCTACATTGTTATATTTTTGAGTTGAGAAATGTACTTTATTATTATAATGTTATTTTATTATAAAGTACATTATAATTAGATGTTTCTAGAAGTTCTAGTAACTTCTCAAGAAAAAGAATAAATAGGGGGCTTGGGCTATCATTTCTACATGCTTGGATTTGGGATTTCTTCTACTTCTTCATTGTGAAGCAATTTGTAGTCTTTTGGGTCTGCAAATACTATTCGATCTTTGGGAACGAATCACTCCCCTAGATTGGCATAACTGAGGTAGTGAAATATCTACTGAAGGGTTGCAATTTGGAGTTGGTACTCAGCCATCTCATTGTACTTCATTGAGAAATTGTTCGAAGGGTTTGTAATTGATTGGAATAAGGTTATAAATTCATCATTGGCATTGGTGAATCAATTTGGCAAAGGATTGAAGACAAACTGGCACATTTACAGAATTGCAATATCAGGGTTTGGAACCAATAAATTATTCATATCTCCTAATCCACTTGGAGATAAATTTTATGCATTTGAGGGGTTATTATCTAACCCTAGGCGCCCCTATTCCTATCATTTTCGGCAGCTTTCACCTTGCACATAATTTAGTACAGGTGCCGTACTGTACGGCCTGTACCTGGGTCTGTACAGCAGGTTGCAGAGGAGCAGTTTGGGGGTCTTCTTCAACAATCACAGCAGGGAATAAGGAGCAATCTGAGGTGCAACTCATAAGTTATTGTTGATAATATTTGATGTCAAAATTTGCATAAGTGCTGTATGTAAACAGTCATAGATATACAGGACAGAATTAGTACTGTTACTGCATCATTTCCAGTCATTGTTATAGTCTTGGAAACATTGTGTAAAAGGGCACTATTAGGCTTTATTGCTATCAGGTCTCTTGCTGTGTAATCAGTCCCTATATATATATTCAGGAGACAGTCACCATATCTAGACTTAGTATTGAGGTTTGGTAATCATATATTATATGTGCTCAGAACAGTCCATTATAATCAGTCAGTGCCACACTTGTAATGAGTTTCGTATTGATTATAATATATGTGACTTCGTTGTTAGATCAATTGTCTTGAAGTCTGAATATTGTCATAGTCATTCTGAGAATAGTCATCAGACATTGCTAGCTGGGTTGATCTAGTTACATGCTATTAGTTGCCATGTATCTATGTTCATTGTAATAGTTGAATCAGTCCTACTTTGCAATCAGATTTGAGTAGTTCATGATATATTGGCTTTGCACTGTCATTTCATTTCATATTGGTATTGTTATCTCAATAACATTTGGTGCCCAAAACAAATAAACACCTTGAAACACATCATTGCAAACAAGACCATTCAAGTGCATGCCAACTGTTTGACGAATTGTCTCAGTTCAGATTTGGGGGTTTTAGTGGCTTTTATAGTAAGGGTCATTACACTAACCGAGGGTTTCCACGTATACATCTTGTGTTGATCTATGTGTTTCTATATATGCTTATGAATGATTGTTTATATTCTGCTTAACAAGAAAGGATAACTGAACAAGTTTTGAATTATATTAGAAACAAGTATTTACTGATTCACCCCCCCTCTCAGTAACCGGTTAGTAATAACAATTGGTAAAAGGGGAAGAAGAAAGAAGCAAAAGAGGTAAAAAGAAGTAAAAAAAAAAGAGGTCAGAAACAGAACAGGATAGAACATCCACGCAAGGAGCACTCAGACAGGGGAAGTCTGGAACACAGGGCAAGTGTGCTACAGAGGAAAGAACAGTCTACAGAACAAGGTATAAATTATTATGGTTTTGTGTATGGTTTTGCCACCAATGACAAAGGGGAAGATTGTTAGCAATATGAGTTGTCATTAGTGTAAAGCACAAACACCATTCACACGGTAAAGGTTCACCGGTCACTCACGTTACTCAAAAAAGGCACCGGTAGATTGGGAACAGAGTGTATGCACCGATCGACTATATAGAAAGATACACCTGTAGACCGAACCAAGCACATAGTACCGGTCTTATGTTGCATACAAGGAAAAACCGGGTATAAGTGTATACCGGTCTAACTGCATAAAGATCCGATCCGGATTCTGCGGATTAGTTTGAGTTAAGAGCCGGATTATGCGGAACATCCACCGATCAGAAGTGGAGTTAGCGTTTTGACGGGAGTTAGCTTTATTTCTATGGATGATTTCAAGGTAAACTCCAGATCGGAACGCAAAACTTTTTGCTAGTTGCATGATTTTTTTGTTGAGTTTACAGCCTGGTGGTTCTATGAGTTAAGGGTTTCATGAAGGTGAACTCTTTTATAAATACATGTCATAGGACACAAGAAATAGTGTTGTTGATAATTGGTGAATGCACAGAGCAGAGGAGATATACCTTTTGAGAGAAGTGCTATAGTCACAAAGGTGAAAGGCAATAGAGATCAACAGCCAGGCAAACCGGGGAAGAGATCAACAGGTATGATCTGATCAGACAATTAGTGTCATAGAAGATCATTGCTTTTATAAGGTGTGAAAGCAAGTTGAAATCCCTCTATCAGGGTGGACCTAATCGGTTCTTTGTAAAATTCTTTAATAGGGTAACATCATTGTTGATGTTTAAAGTCCTTTAACTAGGCAACTCGTAACAGAGTTAAGATCTTAACCGATCTTCTACCAAATCCCTTAATCGGGTAGCACTCTAACAAGTGTTTTGCAAGCTCCTAACAGGGCGCCTTCATTCTGCAGTAGTGAAGTTGTAAGTTCTGTCTCATCGTGGTTTTTTCCTTCTAACCGAGGGTTTCCACGTATACATCTTGTGTTGATCTGTGTGTTTCTATATATGCTTATGAATGATTGTTTATATTCTGCTTAACAAGAGGATAATTGAACAAGTTTTGATTTATATTAGAAACAAGTATTTACTGATTCACCCACCCTCTCAGTAACCGGTTAGTAATAACAATTGGTAAAAGGGGAAGAAGAAAGAAGAAGCAGAAGAGGTAAAAAGTAGAAAGAAGAAGCCAAAAAAAAAGAGGTCAGAAATGGAACAGGACAGAACATTTACGCAAGGAGCACTCAGACAGGGGAAGTTTGGAACACAGGGGAAGTGTGCTATAGAGGAAAGAACAGTCTACAAAACAAGGTATAAATTATTATGCTTTTGTGTATGGTTTTGCCACCAATGACAAAGGGGAAGATTGTTAGCAATATGAGTTGTCATTAGTGTAAATCACAAACACCATTCACACCGGTAAAGGTTCACCGGTCACTCACGTTACCCAAAAAAGACACCGGTAGACTGAGAACAGAGTGTATGCACTAGTCGACTATATAGAAAGATACACCGGTAGACGGAACCAAACACATAGTACTGGTCTTATGTTGCATACAAGGAAGAACCGGGTATAAGTGTATACTGGTCTAACTGCATAAAGATCCGATCCGGATTTTGTGGATTAGTTTGAGTTAAGAGCCGAATTATGCGGAACATCCACTGATCAGAAGTGGAGTTAGCTTTTTAACGGGAGTTAGCTTTATTTCGATGGATGATTTCAAGGTAGACTCCAGGTCGGAATGCAAAACTTTTTGCTAGTTGCATGATTTTTTTATTGAGTTTGTAGCCTGGCGGTTCTACGAGTTAAGGGTTTCATGAAGGTGAACTCTTTTATAAATATAGGTCATAGGACACAAGAAATAGTGTTGTTGATAATTGGTGAATGCACAGAGCAGAGGAGATATACCTTTTGAGAGAAGTGCTACAATCACAAAGGTGAAAGGCAATAGAGATCAACAGCCAAGCAAACCGGGGAAGAGATCAACAGGTATGATCTGATCAGATAATCAGTGTCATAAAAGATCATTGCTTTTATAAGGTGTGAAAGCAAGTTGAAATCCCTCTATTAGGGTGGACCTAATCGGTTCTTTGTAAAATCCTTTAACAGGGTAATATCATTGTTGATGTTAAAAGTCCTTTAACTAGTCAACTCGTAATAGAGTTAAGATCTTAACCGATCTTCTACCAAATCCCTTAATCGGGTAGCACTCTAACAAGTGTTTTGTAAGCTCCTAACATGGTGCCTTCATTTTGCAATAGTGAAGTTGTGAGCTTTGTCTCACTGTGGTTTTTTCCTTCTAACCAAGGGTTTCCACGTATACATCTTGTGTTGATCTGTGTGTTTCTATATATGCTTATGAATGATTGTTTATATTCTGCTTAACAAGAAAGGATAACTAAACAAGTTTTGAATTATATTAGAAACAAGTATTTATTGATTCACCCCCCCTCTCAGTAACCCGTTAGCAATAACAATTGGTATTAGAGCAATTGGTATTAGTTTTCCGTTGGCCTCTAATCAAGCCTGATGTCTTAATGGACATCCCCTTGATCGTACAAAGACTGAACTCTTCTTGCATGCTATAACTTGCTTGATTGGTTCATCAATCATAGGCACCTCAGGCTAATTGAGAAAACCTATCTCATGTGATTTCGGTAATGGCATGACTGCACTATGTACCTCAACATGGTGCTCTCAAACTTCGGACTTGGCAAAATCTTGATTGTTTATGAGAAATTCTTTCTCAAACTTCGGGGTAGAAGATTTACGCAAAGTGTATTCAAGTTTCTGACCTTGAGATACAAGTGCATCATTTTCAGCTTGATTAAGACTTGCTTGCATGTCCACTTTTATGACATGATTATCTTGAACATCGGAAGAAATTTTTTCCTTCCCCAACTTTTCATCACCGGCCTTCTGAGATTGCGTGAACCGGATATGAGAGTCGCTAGCTATGTCTTCTTCCTTTTCCTAGAAGAGAATAGCAAGATAAGTAGCTTTAGATATAGGATACTTTGCTGCTGCATTTGTTGATGGTGCCTCAATAGCAAGCTTCTTTGGTAATGAAATTAACTTATGTTGATTCCCATCAATAGGACTATGAGCAACAGTTGGAAGAGGTGTCCTTGGTATATCCTCGTGAGGAACGAAGAACATATCTTGAGCTATTTGCTTTTTGAGAGAAAACAACTCATTTGCCAACCTTTGCACTATATGATCCATCCTTGTGATGGGAGAAAATGAATTGAAGAAAGATAACTTTCTTCAAACCCACTTGCTTCAATTCTTATCTGCCCAACAAGAATAAGATCATCTTCAATTTCAATTGCCAAAGTCTGTGCAGCTGGAAGAGTAGCTGGGGCTGCTCTTCTTAACAAAAAACTGATTTCGGGAATTTGAGATGCCTTCTTCAACTGAGTAAGTTGGGCCAACAGTACATGAGCATCTTCAAGGGGCTTGAATTTTTCTTCAAACTTGGCTATGAGAGTAGCCCAGTTTGTAATAGTCTGTGGTGCAAGATGGTGAAACCAATTAGCAGCCACACCTTGGAGAGTTTCCATGAACAACCTTATAGACACATCCTCGTGTTCAACACCATGAACACCGTATGCAATGTAGAAAGTAGCAATATGTTCATCTGGATGTTGCTGTCCATCACTGAAGAACTTAGGAAAATTCTTCCGCAAGGCATTAGGAAGAGCATGTAGAGGTGGAGCTAGATTCAAAGGACCAAAAACATTTCCCCAAGGACCTTGGGCCATTTACATGTCCTTGGTAAAAGCTTGAAAAACTAACAAAAATAATTACAATGAAAAGGGCACAGGTATATTTCAAACGAAAGCGTGAGGCTTTCGAATGCACATCATGTCCCTAGTAGTCGCCAAAAACTGTTGGCTAAAAATTTTGTAAGTCACTATGACCACAATTTACAAAATTGTGACTTTAGGCAATGTCTCATGAGATTTCTCTCTCATCTTAGCAATAGGGGAGGCTCCCTTCTTACTGTAGGTGGCTTCAATAGGAACTTAACTGAAATTACAAAAAGGGCAGTTCACTTAATGAATTCTTCTTTTTTCAAGATTGATTTGCATACAATTACAACTTTCCAACTTAAACAAAAAGTGCCTTATTGCTACGATAATACCGGTGACCCTGGAATTGACGTAAGAACAATACCAGGGGCAGTACTTTAATTTTTATATTTTGTGGAATAAGTACTGGAACCCAAAGTCTTCTGTGATTATCCCGAATTAGGATTTATGTAAAATAACCAGTAAGGCACAGAGTCTCTTATTGGATATTCTCAAATTTAATAAAAATGCTTAGAATTGAAGCCCAAAGCCCAAAGTCTTCAGCTCTAAGTAATTGCAGCCACTACTATCTATAACAAATTTTCCTTTTGCAGCACAAAGTCTTCAAAAGTTCAAATGGGCTCTGAATGCAATAGGCAACTCAAAGTGTGCACAATTGAATTCAAATGCCTCTTGAGCAAAGCTCTAAAACTCACAATCGATATCCATAAAATGTCGTCACATAACACTTTGAATCAATGCGAAGTTTGAATTTGGGATTTAGAATTCATTGATAGTGAGATTTTAAAAGTGATTTGCATGATGATATGCAATGCGAAATAAAAACCCCACTTAATTGCATTTAAAGTGTCTCATGTAATTATATTTATATGTAACTATAGTTTTTAATAAAATAATATGCAATTGGACTGGAAAAACCCACCCTTGCATTAAAACACTAAAAACTAAGTCAAATCATCTCAGAATGATGTGAAATTTGAAAATGGGGGTCAAAATCCACTGTGCATATAAATAATAATTTTATTTTGTGCAATTATCAATAAAAAGCCCACTTTTGGAGGATTTTTAATAAGACGTGCTGCCAGGCTGAAAATCCTCACTTGCAACATGCTAAAACCTTAATAACTTGAGCTAGACAACTCCGTTTGAAGCCTAAAATAGCTTGAAACGAGCGGAATTTCAAGGGATACATTAAGCAAAAACAAGATTAAAAACTAAACACAAAAACAAAAAAACGAAGAAAAAACTCCTGGGTCTCCAAACATCTAGTGCTTGCATTCAGAGAAGAGAAACCTGTCATGACAAGCAATGAAGAGAACTTGACGGAAACCCTTAAAAAGAATGCATGGATAACGCTATCATAAAGAACAATTCAAGGATAACAAATTGCCTTCACGATGCCTTATCAATACATTGAAAACATAAAGGATACACCTACGAATCCATGAGAAAATTTTGTAGGGTTGCCCCAATTTTGTAATGTCAAAATTGAGGACAACATATTCTATTTTTGGAAAGTGTCAGTTTTCATCAAGATTGTTATCTAGTGAGCTTTAGAGTATGTTGGCATTTTTAGAATTCACTTTCAAGCTTTTTTGTATTTTTCGCAACTTTGACTAGATGTGCGAAAACTAATTAAAATATTTAAATAATTAATATTTAAGTTGTAAAAAGGTGAATTCAAATGCCACTTATATTAGTTATTAGTAAAGGTGAATTTTAAGTGACTTGAGTGCTCGAAAAAGTAAATAATAAAATAAAGTGACTTTTATGGAGTTGAAGGATTACTAGCAAAAGGTGAATTTAAATTATAATTTTTGGGTAGTTGCAAAAGTTCTTAAATGGGAAATTGGAAGAGAAGCTCATTTTGAATATTTTATCAAATCTTGTTTTCTTTGAGGTTGAATGTTGTTCATCTCTCCACATTAGATGAAACCCTAAGGTGAGATTGGTTTTGATGGTGAAAGATTCCTCTCTAGTCAATATTGTGTAATTCATTCATTGTCACAGTTTGTGCAAAAAAGATTAAAAGGTGGATTAACCCAGAATTTAAATTTGTCTTGAATGTGCACAGAGTATGAGATTGGGTTGAAGCAATGTATATTCCTATGGTTTTCTTGGTTTACTGGTAACAAATTTATAGAAGTTTTGCAGGAAAATTCAAATTTTTAGTATGGTGTGTGCTAGTGATGTAATGCCCCTTTCTTAACTAGTGGAGTTGGTGGACCTTTAGCCTTGTAGTGGGTTTTCGTAGGCTATTGAGTTAGGGTTAAAGAACCTTTATTGGCAATTCATCTAGCAGTTTTGACATTATTTGGTGGTTAGTTGAGCTTCCATTAGGATTATGTCTGCAATGCCCTTTCTAGAGTGATTTTGGAGTTTTCCAATTCTTAATATTTTAAGAATGTTAGTTTCGTGCACTGGCTAGGATAGTTGGTAGGGTTTCTATTTTTAGTACGGTCTACGGGTTTAGTTTTGATAGCTAACTCAATATTTTATATGGTCTAGGGGCTTTGTATTAAATAACAATAAGTTATTAATTAATAAAGTTAAATTAAAGATTTAACTTTATCGTCATCTTAATTTATTTAATGAGGGACTGTAAAGGGTCAGTTATAAAATTAAAAGTCACTCACTTTAAATATTTGGGCCCTTATATTTAATGGGACATTGGAGAACTAGAAGAAGTGAATTTTATTAATTAAACTGTGCTTGGAAGTGGGTCAAATCTCTTGGAGAAGAATATGAAAAGGGCACTTTGGGCATATGTTTGGCATGTTGAGTTTTGGATATTGAATACTATTTTCCTTTTGGAGAAGATTGCTTCTCTTTAGTCTATGATGAAGGAAACCTTGCAGGTGACATTATCCACATTATTGGAGGACAAAATCTGGAGAATTTGTTGGTGTTATTGGAAATATTGTCATTGATGTCAAAAGATAAGACAAGGGCAACACTTAAGGTTGATTTTGGATAAAGATTTCTTATACACTTAGCTATATCAAGTGAAAGACTAATCACATGATAGAAATAAAGTTTAGTTTAAAAGAACATTCATGAAAGATAGAAGATTATGGATTTTGGTAATGCAAAGATTGTCTGAGATTTTTGAAGACATATGACTATGCTCGTTGATTCTACTAATGACCAAGACAAATAGCCTTTAAGCCCAATATATAAATATTCTTAGAATATATAGCTAGGTTGCATGGGTACTCGTACCCACACCCCTGGACACGTATCGGGTACTGGTACATGTACCCACGTACGGGGTACTCAGTGGGTACTCGATGGGTACTTGGTGGAGAGCATCATAGCTAACGAACTTGATTATGATTTCTGATTTTTGTTTCAGTTTTTTGTTTGCCTATCAGCTTATCAGCTTACTGTTTATCAAGCTTAATTCAATATGTAATCAGTTTGAAACTTTGATGCAATACTGATTAATAGTAAACTTTATCACTATACAAGTCAGAAGTTTATCATTTGCAATATGTTATTTTTATATGATTTATGATCTTCTTGTTCACGTTTAAAGTTTGTTTTCTCTATTATGCATCTAAACATTTAGCATATATATTATTACAAACATATTGCAAATCTGAAACTGAAAACAATACATGACATCTGCAAACTTTATCACTGTTCTTGGTTTGAAAACTCAATGTCATGACTCATATTTTCAGACTTTCTATAAAATATTAATTTATATTAAATTAAAAAATTGATGTACCCAAGTGCCCCTGTCCCCTATTTTGAAAAACAGTCGTACCCGTACCTGTACCCAAAGTACCCAAGTACCCCCGTCTCCGTGCAACCTTGATATTATATAGCAATCTGGTCAACTTCATTCAGCACACAGCAATTATTGAGCAATTTCAGATTCTCATAAAACTATGATTGAAAAGAATAAAAAAAGAAGTTATGCAGCAATCAAATTTATCAATTTGCTATTAACAAAGCAGATTCGTTTTCTTAAAAATAAAGAAAAGAAAAGGAGGATTAACAAACAAATATCCTACAGCAAACTATTTAAAGAAAACAAAACAAACAAACAAACCACAAAAAGGCAAAAATTCAATAGAGACAAAAAGGGAATAAACAGCAGATTAGATAAAATTAAGAATAGGACAAAGATAAGAAAGAGACAAAAGTCAGAAAGGACAAAACCAGTCAAGCATTAAGACAGTGATGTGTTAAGGAAAGAGTTAGCAGAGACAAGTCAGCAAGAACAAAGACAAAATGGTGCCATTTATTCAAGACAATTTTTTTTGTCTTATTCATAAAGGAATTTTTTTTTTCCCTTACTCAGACAAATGGAAAGAGTTAGCAGAGACAAGTCAGAAAGATCAAAGACAAAATGGTGTGATTTATTTAAGACAATTTTTTGTCTTATTCATAAAGGAATTTTTTTTTTCCCTTACTCAGACAAATGGCAGCGATAATGTTAAAGCAGCGCTGGGAATTACATAGATAAAGTTTTGTCTTATGTTTAAAATAAACAAAAGAAATGAGGACTCAGTAACAGGATACGGTGGATGCAAGCAAAAGGTGCAATCCTATATGATGCCTGATTTATTCAAAGACAACTTTGTTTTCTTTAATGAGAGGGTCTGATTTACTAACTCATGGAAAGACATTAAATAAACAATTTTTATTTTTGAAGGGTCAATTCAATTTTAAGACATACTATTTGGATTTAGAAAACATTAAATAAAGTTTAAAGTATTTTAAGGAAGAGGTGCAATCTGTTGGAGAGTTATGTTCATTCATGAAAGAAGATGTCCCTAACAGAATCATCCCTCTTGGAAGTTTTGGGTGGATATTTTGTAACCAACAATTTTTAAGGATCAATTGCAAAACAGTGGTTCCAACCACATCATGTGAGACTCAGTCTCTCCTACTTGTAAGGGAAGGCTCCCCCCTCTTATTGCTACTAGAATCAACAAAACACTTAACTACTATTTATACCAAACTAAATCTAGGCGGGACATTCATCCTATTCTCTTATTTTAGAATAGATGTTACTATTACAATACAATCTTTAAGCAGAAGTGTAACTCACTTACAAAGTATCTATTGGAGCAATAATTCCAATAAACAGAAGATTAGACGTAAGAATAATCTTCAACGTACCAGCATTTTATGTAACCAAGAAATTCATGAAAGCTCAAAGTCTTTCCATGACTCCTTATGAGATTTTGAGAACAAGAATAAAACACATGTGCAGCTCAAAGTCTCCAATACGTATTTCACCTTGCATGCACAAACGAAGAAAATGAAGCAGCACAAAGTCTGCAAGCTATTCTCTTGCTTGAGTGTCCTATGTTAATCTCAGATTTGATAAACAGCCCAAAGTTTCCAAGATCAAACCTGAAACCAAATTATAACTCTGCACGCAATATGTAGCTCAAAGTCTGCAAGATTGGGTTCAAATCCCTCTTGAACGAAAGCACAAAACTCACAATCAATATCCAAAAAATGTTGTCACATCACACCTTGAATCAACACAAAGTTTGAAAGTAAGTTGCATCTTTTATTGAAAGCAATTTAATTTACATCTAGGATCGAAGTCTTAGAGTGCATATACAAATCGACAGAGTTTTCTTGCATCGCCAAAAGATAAAATTACAAAGAGCACCATCCTTTATTTATAGATGAGGGGCTGAGAGAGAAAGGTGGGAGAAACCTAACAAACTTTGACCTATTCTAAAACTAACTTTGACTTATTCAACATTGTAAGTCTTGATGTCCTACAATGTGATTACATGTTACAACTTTGTAGGTGATACTATCACATGCAATTGCATCTTGTTTTTACATTAAATTTGTTGAAATGAAATTAAAAATACATAATGAAAATTACTCTAAGTGTCGGACAAGACATGACACCTATTTACATCATGCTTTTGTCATTTCTCATACTGCTATAGGATGCTCCATGATTGATGTGCTCAAGTTTGATGGAAATATCTCGAAGCAGAATATGAACCTACGTCCTTGATTGTTCTACATCATAATGGGCGTTACTAGGAAAGCATCTTTTCTTGTTTTATGATCATCGCTGTCTTGAAAGTATTATATGCTCTCAATCATTTCATCATTTTCCCCCTTCCTTGTATGGCTTTGTCATGTGATTGTTCTCACTTTGTATCCTTCTGCAAAATAGGGCTAATGAGGAATTTCGGTTTTTTTTATAAGCTTTGTAGGTGAATGAGATATAAGCACTTGATGTCAAAATGATATGCAAATGCATATATATACAATGGAAGGTCTCTTTTACTTGTAATTGGGGTTTTAAAATCGGATTACAAGTGCCTTTGGGAAGGTATTTTGCTTGCATTCAAGTTTTTAAAGTCTGACTACAAGTAGGGGAAGTATTTAGCTTTTTCTTGGCAAAATGGACTCACAATCGAGGTTTTGAAATCCTATTGCAAGTGGGGAAGAACATGCGTTTTTGAAGCTCTTACTTTGGGGGAAAAACTTGCATCTTTTCTTACATCTTTTTTGGGAAGAACTCGTATTGTTAGGAGAACAATACACTCAAACTTTCAAAGACAAAAACCTTTACAAATCTGAAAATGATTTGCTGAAACATAGACACAAACATATATACAAAAACCCTAGGCATTTTGCAAAAAGGGAAAAGCTTCATAAAATACTCTTAAAAAATGAAGAACAAATGCAAGTAAAGAAAGCCATACCTCTTTTGAAAAACCAAAAATGCAATGAGAAAGTTGTCTTGAATTTGAAGAAAATCCCAAAATCCTTGCTGATTTAAATCTAGGGAAAGATCTTCAAATTATGGCTATATAGGTATCTAAGGCAAGCCAAATTGAATCAAATATGTTCTTCATCAATGCATTTTCCAATCTTGAAGAGTTTCTTGACAAATGACGAAGATTGAAATTGAAATGCTTGATTCCAGCAAGCTTAGAGACTAATTCAACACACAAATCAAGGTTCGTGGTTGCAATTGCAAGTACACTTGCTTTCCTAAACAAAAACGGCAACCTCTATGTATATCGTGCCTTGTATCGAGCAATGCAAGTGTAAAATGATTTGAGACTGGCCTAGATAGCCAACGTCGGGCTTTGCATCTTTGTTTGCAAGTTGTTTTGATCTAAACTTTCCCTAAATACCTGATGTCTTGGTTCGTATGCAGCACTGCAAGCCAAAAAACTATAAAAACTACTTGCTATATGAATGTCGGGCTTTGTTTCTGTGTTTGCAAGTGCAGATGAACTTTTGACATAAGGAAAGAATAATGTAGTCTGTTTTTAAAAACTTTACTAATATAAATGTGTATAATAGAAATGATTTTTTCAAACGATGCCCCCAAGTCTGGCTTTTAAGCCTTGATTACAAACATTTTTAACTTGTATTTTGTGTTCAAAACACTAACAATACAAAACGTCAGGCTTTAGAAACAATTTTTCAAACACTTTTTAAAAGGCATAAGTGGTAGAAACTTGTAATTGGGCTTTAAAAGCCCAATTGCAAGTATTTCACTTATAAAACAACCTTTTCTTTCAAAAATGATGATGCAAGTTAAAAGTCAGGTTTAATGTTTTTTCATTACAGGCAAATGCCTTTTAGAAACAATTTGCAATGGCTCTTAAAAAGCCCGATGTTGACTTAAGAAACCTTTGATCTATTGATTACACATTGCAAGTTTTTAAACAAAGGATGATAACTTGCAATCAGGCTTTAAAAGCCCGACTGCAAGTAACTTCATTCCTCATTTTCTCTTGAAATAAAGCATGCAATTAAGCCTGCAATATCTCAAAACGACCGGGATTTAAAAAGGAAAAAGCCTAGGTTGTAAAGAAAAACAACAATCAAAACATACAAGAAAAAACAAAGACTTAAGATTTCCAAAAATCGAGCACTTGCAGTAAGGAAAATAAAACCCGAAATTGCAAGAAAAACTAAAGAAAACTTGACGGAAATCTCTGAAAATGACACCTATAGGACGAGAAACTTAGGCTAGTTCAGAGTATGACCTATTGCCTTCGAAAAACGCCTTTAGAATGCCTATCTTAGAGAGTTTAAAATACGTATCTATAAAAAAATAAATCGTAGTGTTGCCTAAATTTTGTAAATACAAAATTGCGGACAACAGTAAGAGTATAAAATAAACATCATATATGAGTTTGAGTAAGGTGTAGTGTGTTGAATGTAAAAGAAGATAGTGTATATTCACCAAAGAGGGAGAGCAGATTATATGAGAAGCAGATAAAGAAGAGAGTGAGATCACTTGGAATAGATTTGTGAAAACAAATTATAGCAGAATTCTTATAATGAAGTTGGTGCCTCATTTTTGGTGAGTTGGTGCTTCATCATTGTGAAGTTGGTGCTTCATATCTAGTAGGTTGGTGCCTACATTCAGAAGTGGGAGTTGGTGCTTTCAGTGGGTTGGTGCCTACACAAATTGTAAAAGGATATATTTGTATTAAAAGAATTTATTGCCGTGGTTTTTCCCATTTGGGTTTCCACGTAAATTCTTGTGTTTTTGGTGTTCTTACTTGCATATGTGTTGGATTAAATTCTAAAGTATATTGTAATTGCTTAATTAAATTTTAAAAATTGAAATTCATTAATATACTGATTCACGCCCCCCCTCTCTCTTAGTATATTTGTGCGCTTGAGTTTTCACATAGGAAACACATTGGACTTCATTGTGAATCGGTTTTGGCAACGGATCAATCCCTAACTGCTATTTGTTCTTGAAGAGATATTTTCAGTTGTAAATTTAAGTTTGTGGAAGGGGTTTGGAGTCAAATATTTCTCATTTTATGCTAGCCGTACTTCCTCATGTTGGTCGTACAACTCTATATGCTTGTCGTACTTCCTTTTGACGGGCATCTAGGATTTTGAGGGGTTTTATCTTGCTGTTCTGAGTTGTTTAGGGTCAGAATACCCTATCCTATCTTCAACGTGGAGCTTGGAGATGTTGATGAAGTTGGGCCTCTCAATTTCCATTGCTAGATTACTGATTTTCAATCGGTTCAGTTTATTATCTTAAGATACTCATTTTCAAGCCGCTTCAGTTTGTTAAGGTGCTGCAATATTATCTTTTTATCTACACTATTATTGTGAAATGTCCCTACATAATTTTCAACAATTTGCACGAAAATACTTCCCAAGAATTTCAATAAATTTTTGCTTGTTAATTCACAAATGGGAACTCCAATGCATTGTACTCCAAAACTCCAAACTGAGTGAATGAAAATACAACTTTATTGATCAATCACAACACGTATCCTAATTGCACTTGGTTAGGAATTATGATGCATATGTGTTGGAAGTCACAAATGACAACATAGGATGATAGAGAGCAACAATATGTTTTTGAAAAGAGCTCCTATGGACAGAAGGTTGGCCTGTGAATTTAAGTATTTCTTCTATTGTTCTAATAATCTAAAATATGATACTTCGATGGACACTGATCTTAGCAGGTGTGCGGATTTTCTTCCAAGATCTAATGATGATGTATCGACTTGATTTGGTATGTGACACTCTACAGAAGACATTTCTTAGATACCAATTGAACTCCCTTAGAGATTTACCATTCACATGGAGCGCAATACAATAGTTGTGATATTAGATAGATGTCGGTGCAATAGCATCGATGGGCTCTTGAATGAGTTTGGTTACTATCAATTGGTCCATTGTTGATTGTTCATGCCAAATAGGTCCTTAGTGACTCCTATCAACCTTTATAATATTATGGAGCTCTTTCAAACGTGTGTTGTCTAATGCCGAGTGTTGAGTTTCTGTTGCAGTTCTATACCTAGACCAATTGCAAGGTTAGAATGGTCTTGGTAGTTGTTGGATCTGCAAATAGAATAAAGATTGCATCAAATTATCCTCCTCACTCAAAGTCTGCTCGAGTTTGCAATTTGCTCGATTCTCTAATGGATAGTGTAAACACAAATGATGGTTAATGCTCCTAGTTTGAATCACATCAATAGATCAATAAATGTGAATCTGATGTTATCATTGGAGTTGGATCAACTACTGAATTACCGAGACTGCTCTAGTCAAAGCCTATGTTGAATAATGTAGTGTTAGTTTGGCTCTGTGATTGCCTAAGAATGTAGTCATGTCCTATTATATGCAACGATCACAACATAAACATGCATTGGCTTCTCTTCACTCTTGAACGCAGAAACTGCGATTAGCTTGATTTGGTAGTATTTATATTCTATGCAAAAGTCCTTGGTTGTTTGCATCAACTGGGAGGATCATCGTGTTGCCAAGTATTGTTTTGGTCAAGCTTCCTCTGTGCTTATCACAACAACCACTCTAGTCTAAGTTCGTGCTAGTTGGCACCTTTATTCCCTAACTTGGGGTTAGTAATACTTTCGATTTGGTTGTTTTCTACTTGGGTAATCTTGGCACTTTCTCAACAGTTGGTCTCAATGAGTCACAATGTATTTTCGACTATGCATGTTGATTCCTTCAATATCCCACAAGCCTACAAATTCATCTCTAAGAGCCTTCACGAACTTGTGAAGGAGACTAGGGTGAAATTAGTTTAATTGAAAGTAATGATCAAATCCAATCCTTCTATATCTCAATTGCTTCCCAATGTGATTTTTTTATAGTGCCTCCAAGATATATGAATTTCAAATCAGGCATTTAAGGAGGGAAAACAATAAATGGGGCCCCAAATGATGAATAATTTAATTCAGTGGGCTCTTAATTAGTTAATATTGTTAATTAATTAATTTAATTCCCTTTGTCCACTAGAGGGGACATTACATATTGCCATTGTTTATATTGCAAAAAAATTTCAAAACACACCTCGAAAAACAAAACAAAACAAAAAAAACATAACACAAACATGGCTGCATATTACAGTGGTATCAAAGCAATGTATCTTGCCATCCTTGAGGGTATATAATGAAAAAACAGTTATATGTTAGGGTTTGAAAAACCACCTTTTATACATCATTATTACACACGAAGAAACAAGTCAAACACGAATCGATTTGCACAAAAACAAGAATAGAGAGAAATAGAGGAACGAGCTATAGGAAACATGGGTGACAAATAAGGGTGAAGAGAGGTTTTAGAACCTATTAGATGCATTGGTTAGAGGGCAATGAGCTACTAAAGAAAGGGCACAACAAAATGAGGGATTGGATTTATTAACACAAATGATGGCTCGACAAATGGGACTTAATGTTGGTGCAAACAATGGAGGTAATAATGGAGGCAACAAAGGTAATAATGGTCGAGGAGAGAATTTAGTTCATGGTGGTAACACAAATCAGATGACTAGATCTAGTTCTAGACCTCTTATACCTACATTTCCACCCAGGGTACCAACACCAGTTGAAAATGAACTCCAAATCACGAATTTATAGGATTAGTTAGACATGATTGGGAGAGTGGAGGCCTTGAGTTCCAAGCTGCTATATCTTTGAGAAACTACATTGATGTTAGAATGAAATATAGATCCTGCACCGGTGATATATTATAGAACATCGATCGACGGAAGGTGGGGAAGATAACTCTTAGGGAAGACTACAACTAAAGGTTGGGTTCAAAAGATAGATACATATTTTCAGCTTAATCCAATGCTAGAAGAAGAAGCCATCATATATGTGGCTATACATCTAAATGGCACTGCACATGAGTGGTAGCATCATGGTATGATCGCCATGGGGCATGATAGGATCACTTCATATGCAGATTTTATGAGGCTGATTGAGAGATTTTGTTAAAAGAATCCGGAGCTGCATTTCGAAGAATTAGCATAGTTGAAGCAATGGGGGCTAGTTGATAAAAATATTGCAGATTTTTAGAGGCTTGTTGTGTTAGTCATTGATATTTCAGAGAGGAGATTTATGGTACCCTTCATGGATGGGTTAATAGATCCATTGAGAGTTTGGATTAAGGCTCTCAATCCACCTACTCTGCAAAAAGCTATTGAAAAGGCTAGAGACACAAAGGCTTCTACTTCTAGGAGAAAATTTCAATCTAAGGGGTTTCCATAGAAGAAAGGTAGATAAAGAACATTTTTAAAGGGAATCACATCAGCCACGAAGTGATTTAAACAGGTTGGATAGAGTGAAACTTTATGCTTCCTTGTAGAGAGCCCTGTGGTTCCTCACATACATGCAGTATGAAGGCAAAGGTCAAACAGTTGGAGTATTTTTCTACTGAAAATTCTACATTAGTAAAATCAGATCAATAGTTTGATTCAAAGTGTAGTGAAGAGGAAACTACATCATAAGAAGAGCCCAAAGATGACGGAACCACTTCTGAACTCACTAGTGCCCAAAGCGCAATCACATTAAAGTGAGAGGTGTGATATAGGGGCAGCAAAACATTTCTTTGATTGATACAAGAGCTACACATAATTTCATTGATGCAAGGTTTGTAGCTAAGAGAGAATTGCAAATTGAAGAGCATGTTGGATTGAAGGTGATGGTGGCTAGTGGGCATAAGCTTCCTTATACTCACAAGATTTCCACTCTGAGTATATAGTTAGGGGATTAGGATCTGAGATATGAATTTTATGTAGTTGATATGGGGGACAATGACTGTGAAGAACCAAAACCGGCTTCTTCCAAATCCACTTATTTTATTTAAAATATTTGCAGCACTTGCTCAATAAATCTTTTAATTGCAATTTAATAATCAATCTTCACCAAAATTCAAAATAATCCAACCAAGACAAAATGACATTCTTTAATAATTTAATTGCTTTTCATTTCTCATTACAAACATAATATATAAGCATTTCAATTAATATAAAAAACTCAAAGGCACCTGGCAATCCGAAAATGCTTGTAATTTTGTAATGTCTTTCATAAAAACATACCACAATTCTCTAATGCCTAAACTCCAGCCTGTACATTCACGGCAAGATGTAATATCATGAGGTTGGCTTGCTGTGTTGATGGTTTCAGCAGAAATATTAATCTGACCCTGTTTTCCAATCACGTGAGCAAACAATGAAGCTCCTCAAATTCCCAATTAAAAAATGCAGCCATGTAATTAATGTGGGTTTCCAGATTTTGTGAATTCAATCTCAATATAATTAATTTAGCATCTGCAAGAAGATCTCTGCCAATCTCTCAATCAATTATTAAACCTCAGCCATGAAACAATTCAGAATCCTTAACAACAAATGATTCGCCTGTAGAAATAACTTCACCAAAAACCCGAACACCAATTTATTAATTGAAGCATCAACAATTAATTAACAGCAGATTTCCCAATAAAAACAACATCAGCAAATTCGAATGCAATTACCAAATGAAGAAACACAGAACTCCTCCAAACAATTTCAAAACTCCAGCAGGAAGAAAAATCAAACCCCAAAATGAATAAATTGATTTGCCTGCAGAACAAACTTCTCATAAACCCAGTATACATCAGCACTGGATTTAATTCAGAATCAGCAGCTGCAAGCATCAGCAATTAATTAACAGCAGATTTCCCAATAAAAACAACTTCAGCAAATTTGAATGCAATTACCAAATGAAGAAACACATAACTCCTCCAAACAATTTCAGAACTCCAGCAGGAAGACAAATCAAACCCCAGAATGAATAAATTGATTTGCCTGCAGAACAAACTTCTCATAAACCCAGTATACATCAGCACTGGATTTAATTTAGAATCAGCAGCTGCAAAATTCACCACCAATCTGTGATGGCTCAAATTGCCAGAAGAGGAATCAGTCCTCAAAACCCTAGCCGGTTTCTCACAGCTAAGAGACTTTATAAATTTTATCAAATCAACAATGAATGAATGAAAGTGCTTTTTCGAGTAGAATATATAGCTTTTTTTGGAAAAACACAATTTTACTTTTTTCATTAAAAAGGCTTTTAAATGACCTCTTCACTTTATAACATTAAAGTTATAAAGTATTAAAGTTATTAAATTAAAATAATTTAATTTAATAACGATAACTTTAAAAACCAAAAGCCTCAGAATTCTACTGATTGAAACAAACTCATTTCCGACACCAGAGCCTCAAACACCAACTGCCCTGCCGGAAATAACCCACTACCAAAAATAACTAGCTGCTAAAAATAGACTTACTATAAATAGTAAGTCTCTCAAATTGGAGATTCCCTGAGACTCAATCCTGAAACATTTGACGCTTTGTGCAGACACCCTGCTAATCCAGGCCATACCCAAAATAGCACTTACTAAAAATAGTAAGTCGACCAAATTGACCTGAACGAAGAGCAGATATGATAAACTAAACCTCCAAAATGGAGTCCCAACACTGGCTCCACAATCTGACCCCCTCTAAACGCTTGATTAGCTTGCGAGGGTCGCCAAACCAAGCTAATCCCGAAGTCTGAAAAACGGGGACATTACAATGACGTTATTCTTAGCATTACATGGGTGTTGTCTCTTGTTGAGTTCTTCAAATTGCAGAAGCTGGATATGAGGTTCAAACACTAGGGTAATAAAGTGGTAGTTTGAGGACTTTTAGATGATGAGCCTAGAGTAGTGTCACTCAAGAGGATGGAGTGGTTGATTAGGCATGATCAAGTGGAGTGGGCAGCAGAGTGTCTCATCATGCCAATGGATTGCAATTCCTACACTTACAAATCAGCAAAAGAGTAGTTAGCACCTAGATGTTCCAAAGTTGTTAAGCATAGCAAGATGTTTGGGATTATTCCCCATGAGTTTCCACCTGAGAGGGGGATAGAGCACATCATTGAGTTAGAGGGAGCCAAACTAATGATTACTACTCCTTATCAACATCCTAGGACGTACAATGATGAGAGGGGAAAAACAATTAAGGAGTTATTGGAATTGCGGCACATTAGACCTACCAAGAGTTCTTTCGCATCAACAATAGTATTGGTTAAGAAGGATGGTAGGATGTGGATGTGTATCGATTACATAGTCTTGAATAAAAAGATAATCTAGAATAGGTATCCGATTCCTAGAATTGATGAGCTAATTGATGAGTTGCATGGGGATAGGTATTTCTCTAAGATAGATTTGAGGCGAGGGTACCATTAAATCTGGATGCAGAAGGACGATATTGAGAAGACAATTTTTAGGTGTCATTTCGGGCATTTTGAGTTCTTGGTAATGCCAGGGCATAAGTGCAAAAAAAGGAGTCAAGTTCATAGAATAGAAGCAATACTTGATCTAGAAATAGAAGGAACACCACCTAAGAAAATGAAATATGATCAAGGGAACCTCGACATTCAATCAATGAACGAAGGAGAAAGCCAATGGAGCTTTGAGGAAGTTCAACCCTAGTTGTAACAAACAATTTGTAAGTTTGTCTTAATCGGTAACATAATAATTAATAATTTAATTTTGATTATTATTAAAAATATTTAAAAAAAGAAAAATGAATAAATTAATTAAAGATGAAAAAGGGCACCCTACTACAAGTAGCTTTCCTACAGAGTCTGCAATCAAGGGAGAATTGCTAGGGCACCCTATTGCAGTACTAGTTAAGGCAAAGAGGGTAAGGGAATCATACTGCCAAGTAGCTTTCCTATGGAGTTTGCAATCAAGGGAGAACTGCTAGAGCATCCTATTGCAGTACTAGTTAAGGGAAAGATGGTAAGGGAACCCTATTGCGAGTAGCTTTCCTACGCAGTCTGCAATCAAGGGAGAATTGCTAGGGCACATTATTGTAGTACTAGCTAAGGGAAAGACGATAAGGGCACCCTACTGCAAGTAGCTTTCCTGCGGAGTCTACAAAAAAGGGAGAACTGCTAGGGCACCTTATTGTAGTACTAGTTAAGGAAAACACGCTAATGGCACCTTTTGTAAGAACCCTTCTAACAAAGGAGATGAGGCATAAATAGATAATCAAGACAAGCATTCCACTAAGTAGACCACCCTGTGTGGATGCCTAACACCTCCCACCGAGGCCAAGGGGGCCAAAGTTCCGCTCTTGGGCTTAGTATGGGATTGGCTTGGACTAACTTATCCTGACTCAGTTTTTTGAAACTTATATACATATGTATGTACTTATGTTCACCTTGTGGTTGTAGGGTTCATAATCAAAAGCATATTGAAGAAGTAAATTTTGTAAACCATTTCCCTAACACAAGCTCATTGCGAATTATAAATTGTAGGGATTAATCAAGAATGTGTGTAATAAGTGTCTACACCATGTATACTTCGTGCCTTCATGCATTAACGTGTATACCCTGTGTCTTCATGTATTCATGCATCCAAATTTATACTTTATGTTTCTATTGTGTATGTTTATTGTTTAACTCTAAATTTTTTGGTAGCCTAGAATAGATTGGAATAATCAAGACATGAATCGATTTTAAGATCCAAATTGGATATCCGAGTTGCATAGCAACACCACTAAAGGTTTGCATTGCTTGAGGACAAGCAATTTTGGGAAGGGTAGACTGTCACGACCCCTTCCTGAATAGAACCTGGCCATAATAAATATTTATTATACGATAAAATATTAAATATTATAATATAAAAATTAATAAATTAATTAAATAGACAAATAATAATAAAATTACAATGTAGATATTAATAACTTAAATGTTAATAAATAAACTGATAAAAGTGAATCTATATATTATTATCGTTACGATAATAATATGATATATCATTAAGATATAGTTGATAATACAATCTTAATATAATGATATATTATTATAATTTAATAATAATATAACTACAATATAAATAATCATATAATTATAATAAAATATTATAATAATATTATAATATAAATTTGAATATAATAATATAATATAATAAATAAATAATATTTTCATATTAACTTGTTGACTTAATAGTTAGTTGACTACCTGTGTACCCGACAATATATTATCATTCATGTCTAAGAAACAACCCACGCATGGGACCAATGGCAGTAACTATAAAATCTTCATTGAAAGTCAAGGCAACGTGGAAGTCAACTCTTGATAAGAATCTCATCTTTGCTGGCATAACACATCAAGTCCAAAATATTCAATGGTTCTTGTGATTAGCGATTCAGAATGGTGGCCTGACAATTATCTATGAATATCCGCTGGGAGACATCAAACAATCATTGTGATTGGTCGATGTCAAATAAGATAGAAGGGGGTTGGATATTTTATGGAGACGTGCGAATAGGGAAATTACCTGGTCATTGGCTACTATCATTTAGTATTGATTGTTAATTTGGAAGATTAGTTAGTGCTGAAAGACACTAATTAGAGGAAAACATCAATTAAGCTTAACAACTATTGGCGAACAGACCAAGATTGTTAAGGATTGAAACCAACACTTATAAGAGATTAACGTTAATATAATCATCAGCAATTAAACTCTATTACTTGTGAATCAATGTTATTATTAAGAGACATGTATGTCTCTTGAAACGTGTCCTATCGTACTCAGCATGAGATATAAGATGGAAATCCCCTCTTCCATTCAAGGAGCATAAGGAACAAAAATAGGAATCTCGGGAGCAGCAACAGGGCAGGAAAACACAAAGGGTCCATTTGGGTGCTGGAATACCAAATGCTAGATATAGTCAATTTTGGAAGATAAAAATTCTGAAAATGATTTCCGGAATATGGGCTTACCTGTTTGGCTCACCTGGAAGATGACTGAGAAGATGCATAAGGAATTTTAATTCTTTATTTTAATTTCTTTGAATATGGTGTGTATATGTCTGTATATATACACGCATACATGTGTGTATATATACACATATGCACACATGTATATATACACATACACACATGTGTATGTGTATACATGTGTGTATATACATATGCACACATGTGTATATAAACACACACACACGTGTGTACATGTGTGTATACACACATATACACATACACACGTATACACACACATGTGTGTATATATACACACATACATGTGTATATACACACACATGTGTGTATATATACACACATACATGTGTATACACACACACATGTGTGTATATATAGTATATACACACATACATGTGTATATATACACATACATGTACACATACATGTGTGTATATACACACGTGTATACACATATACACACGTGTGTATACACATACACACGTGTGTATATACATATACACACATTTGTGTATATATACACATATATACACACATGTGTATATATATACACATATGTATATACACACATGTATGTATATACACACATGTATATATATACATCCTTATAGAAATATAATATACATCCTTATAGTCATGGATCCCACGAAATATTAAATTTGGTTTTATAAAAATTGGAATTGGAATTGTAAATTCGAATTCCACCTATTTGAGTGGAAGATGCAAATGCCCATTTTGGGGCAAAATTGGAATTTCAAAATTCCAATTCCAATTTTTTGGATGGACACAAACATGGAATTGACATTATCCAGAATTAGATAATGCCAATTCCAGTCTAATTCCAGCCCCCAAACGGGCCCAAAAGGAAAGATATATAGGAGTCCACTCGATAGGAATCTAAGGCGATCGGTGACTCCAAGTAGTAAAATGCATATGTATGGACATGAAATAATAATTGAATTATTTTGACATTCTGGAGCACTTCATAAATCTACTCAAAGACTGAAATACACTTGAATATGCATGGATAGGGAGAGGACTGAAGATTAGCTTACAAAGACAAGAATAGAGATATTATCTATTCAAGAGCTGTAGTACATATAAGTACATATAGAATTGAAGATCAACCCTTAAAGACGAGGACAAGGATATTATACATTCAGGAGCTGAAACATGTATACCCCTAGAGTAGATTAAAATAAGATAAACGGTTCCATATGATAGCAATCATTGGAGAGGAGGGCGAACATAAGTTGTTTCATAGAAGACATTACAAATTTAAATCCCAAATTGGGAATACTAGAATAAATTGAGTAAGATCCGAAGTAGGGAACATTACAATCTTCAGCGTGGAGTTTGGAGGTGTTGATGAAGCTGGGTGTCTCAATTTCCAATGCTAGATTGTTGATTTTCAAGCTAGTTCAGTTTATTTCTATGCTACATTTTCTGGGTATGTTGGAATTAGATATGTAATTCCTATTTGTGAACTGAGTTGTTATTATTGCAAAAAATTGAACTCCAATTCAGAAATTAAATCTGAAATTTTCAACAGTGTTATTTCTGAGTATTGTTCATTTTTTGAGTTTGTTAGAGTGCTGCAACATTATCATTTTATCTGCACTGTTATAACCATTGTTTATATTGCAAAAACATAACTTGAAAAACAAAAAAAAAGCAGAGCACAAACAGGGCTGTATATCACAAATGATGAACATGGCAAAATTTGTGTTTGTTGCATGTGCAAGAGAGGGAAAGAACAGAAGTTCAAGTGTTGTGTGTAAGAGAGTAAATAAATTAAAAATTAATATTTTATGTTGGTTATTACTTATTACCCTAAGTTGCCGATCTTGGATCTGATTTAGATTCGGGTTTGGATTCCTGGATTCGGAAAAAACTTTTTTTGGGCAGGTTCCAGTACCACGGGTAAATATTTAGATATTTTCAAATATATATATATATATCTAAGTTACCGATTCGGGTACAGATCTGGATGCGGATGCGAGAATTGGTGTGCGGATGCGCGAAATATTTTTGTGGGTGATGCGGATGCGTTTATATATATATATATATATATATATATATATATAATGTATATGCAAAGAAATGAAAGAAATATACAAATTATAAACCATATCATATATGTCTATGTTCACGATTCCATTGCAAATCCAAAAATCATCACAATTACAAAATCAAAATACAGTTCATGATTCAATGTTCATAAATCGGAATCAGAATCATATGGATTTGCAAAAAAATAGAATAAAAAGTTCTTATTTGCACATGTTAAAATAAAAATCAAGTAGGAAAAAGTCATTAAAAATTTGTTTTTCTGGGCCTGGGCCCGTGGAGGCGTCCAAGTGTGCCCAGATGCCTTGTGGGTGCTTGCTGGAAGCCATCATAGGCATCCGGATGTGCAAGGATGCCTCTAGGGCATCTGGGTGCTTGGAATGCGCATCTGACAGGCACCCATAGGGCACCCGCCTCCGGATCCGCATCTGTAGGCATCTAGATCCGGATCTATGGTCAGGAAGCCCGCATCGGTACCTATAATATATATATATGTATGTATGTATGTATGTATGTATATTCATAGATACATACATGTAACATGTTCAATGTTCATTCATCATTGGTTCAAAACTTCAAACATATAATAATAATAAGTTAGAAGCATGATACTCATAAATCCATAATTGCCAATAAAATTATATATAAAATACCTCTTATATCATATTCATACTCTGAAAATGTCATTACACAATGAAAACTCAAATTACAAACCATATTTCATTATTAATATCCAAATTTATCTTCGAAGGAAAATGCTACAGCTGTAGAACAAAGCAAAAATGGTGAAAAATGCTTAAGTGATGAATGAATGATTATCAAATGACCAAATGCATGCTTTATTGGCTGAAAATAGGGTTTAGATGCTTTTTAGAATTTAAAAAAAATAAAAAAAATGGCATGTGGGGCCCATTTTTGGGCACCCACAACCTTGGATGCCTGTGGATTCCTCTGGATTCTGCCCGGATTCCAGCAGGATTCCGGACAGGCATCTGGATTCCCTGTGGGTTCTGCTTCCCTCTGCAAAACCCACAGGGAATCCAGATGCCCAATCGGAACCTCGTTGGAATCTGGGTGGAATCTTGAAAGAATCAGAATCAGAATCGCACCAGAATCAGGATCCGGGGCTAAATGCAAGGATCTGGTAACTTAGGTACTACCCCAGCCGTACCCCTTGCAGCTCCCAAGGAAGCTGTATACATTATTGCAAACCAGAGGGGTGCAATTAATGATTTTGAAGTCTTTAAAGCTTTTCTACTTGCTAGCATAGCCTTCCTAAGACTTAACAAAGACTGTGTGAACATTATTCCATGGAAGTGCCACTTAAAAAAGGCTATTGTACTATTTGTGGAGGTTGTCTTGCATCCTTATTAGACTGCTGTACAAAATTTTAAAGAGGCCATATCATCTTTCGTGGGATGTACAGCTGTTAAAGATTACAAAGGGACGATGATATGTTAGTTTCACTTTTCTGTCCAGGTCAGCAATTAAGTTATGAACATTTACATTTTACTTGTATCATTTATTCTGGGTAGTATTACGAGTGTATCAGTTTATTAAATATAATCTGTTGCATAAACTATTCAATAATTTAGTAATAGAAAAGAGCTACTAGCATTCATGGTTGAGAAAATTGATTCTATGATAGTTATTTAAATATTCTGCCTGTAATGCAACTTGTTTGATGAAATGGCTACGCAATAAAAAAATTTGTGAAAATTGCAAGTATGATGAAAAATTCATGGATAGTGTTATTACATTTTGTGGATTGTGTAATCACTGAAAGTGGTGTGATTAGTGTCTTGACATTTATTAGTGTTGTTTTTGTTGCACATGGAGGAGAAATTTGTTCCCTTTTGGCTGTTGACACTTTCAAAGGAGGCTGGACTCTTGGAGGAGAGTGGTCTCATTATGCATTGAGGTTGGAATTTGTTTTCTTATGGGGTATAGAGGATTTGTAGGTTTGGCAGTCAAGACATCCGCTAGTGCAATTAGTTTGGTGTGTTTTAAGTTAGGGAGGGATTTGGTATAGTTGCTTCATTAGATTTCCATTGGGCTATTGTGTTTAGTCCATGTGGTGTTTCGTCGTTTCTTTAGATTGGTATAATAAGGGAGGCATTGTTGGACTTGGGATTATTATATTACACCTATAGTTTAGTTTAGTCTAGTTTATAAATAAATAAACATGTTAGTTGTATTAATAGGTGTTAATGATAGAAAATTTCCACAATCCATAGAGATTATTTGAAAGATTTTCAAGGTAGATTGCGTTGGAGTTTTTTCATCAATGTTTTGGATCACACTTTGTGATCTATTGTCACGATGATACAAGAGAGCATAAGGAGCAAAAAATTAGTTGTTATTCATTAAAAATTAATAGTTCTTTAATAGGTGTTGTTACTAATTAATTGTAGGTTAGTTGTTGGGAAGTTTCTTGTAGGGAATTATTTGATTCAAGTAGTTACATAAAAGGTTGAAAAGTGAAAAGATTTTGTAAAAAGTCATTATATTCTATTGTAACCTAATCCATTGGACATCAATATTATTTACAGATTCGATGTTATTTTTGAGTTCAATATGGTTTAGTTTTGCAACATATGCACTAGAAATTTCAATATATGTACTGAAAATTTCAATTGGATGCTTATCCATTTAAAAACTTCTATTACATGTTAAGTATAAACTCAAGTCAATTTCCTTCTAATTTCTCTTAAATTGAGTAAAATATTCTTTTTAATTACATATATTCATCATTTTTCTAGGGTGATATATTGTTTTTGCATATGAGTAAAGCTCCCATCCGTGCAGGAGATATTGTTGTGTTTAATGTTGAGGTATGTTTTCTCCATTCTTACTCTTATTTCCTTCTAAAATTAATGCCTGCTTTCTTTCTTATTGCATTTGATGTATTTTTAATCATCTTGTTCAGGAAATTTCAATTTATCTACTGAGAGATAATGATGCACTTAAAGCTCAGGGACTATTTTTTTGTTGCATTATGGGTCTTTTTGAGCTACAGTAATTATTATGTAGTGGGCCTCCTCTCACTACTCACTGTTGCTTTAGCTGAGAAGCTAAATCACTCTCTTAACAGTTTTTTCAGACCGCTAAACCACCAAAATTCAACTCTGTAATTTTACAATTAATAGTACTAGCATGAAGAGCTTGATGTATTGTGGTGAGTCGGTGACATGTGCTCCATCCTTCTGCTAGACAATAGCTGGTACACACATCAATATTATACTGTTTCCTACTCATAATAAAAGTTGCATGACTGTAAAAAAGGAAAAGAAATTGTTATTGATAAATGCATGTATCTTCTGCTAGCATGTAATGTAAATAATTAATAAAAAATGCTATAGATTGGAATAATCTAAGGCTACAAATAAGAAGTTTCTATGATGGAAAATTTGATTCCAAACATGTGATACCTTTAATGGGTTTTCTAATTAGCAGATTATTTTCCCCTAAACATCGACTTGGGGCAATGTCATATGCAGTTCTGGTTGGCGACAAGTACAGCAATTGAAGCTCCATGGACCTCTTCATTGGCGAAGGAAAAACAGAAGTAAGATTCATTTATTAGGAGTGGCTCATCGATGGGTACAGTACAGAGGAGGCTTAGGAAATGTATCAGCCACAAATTTCAAGGTGCATTTGTGCAGGCAGCATGGGGGAATTTGGGCACAAGCATAGACTCAAGTTACACATTCATAGTTAAGTTAATTATAATTTTTTAAAATGTAAATACATCATCAAAGGTTTCCCCTATGACAATAACATTAGACTTCGTTTATTTTTGAAATCATCAAGATACGTACTTGTGCTGTTACGTTACTTCTCTGTACAGCTGTTAAATAATACAATTGGCTGAACACGTGTTATCATTGGTGAATCTGGCATAGTAGCATAAAGGGAAGTTTATAAGGAGATCTGATCTTGTCAGTTGTGGAAAACCCACTCAACTCTTTTTAAATGATAGATTCTTTTTCAGAAATAAAAGATAGATGTGCTGCTTATATAAATAGGACAGGTTGAAAATTTCTGATTAAAACAAAAGAAAAGGTATCAGTTATCAAGAAGGGTTTGGAACTGAGATATGCCTTTCTCTAATGTCAGTATCTCACCGATTTTTGCTCACCTTGGATTTAATAAGCTTTCGATGGAATTTACGATTATTAATTAAGTTTTACCTAATTAATAATAATATCAAGCTTATTTTTTAGTTGGCCAAGTTATTAAAGGAGTTCATTTAATTAGGTTATTATATCATGATGCCAAAGCTAAGTGAGAGAATTAAAATAATTTAATAATTATTAATTAAGCTAATTAATAATTATTTGGAGGTGGTTTTTTTTATGTTATTGCTAAGTGTTTTGTGAAGACACTTTATAAGTGTATATTGGCGTCTTAATGTGGGGGACAAATTATAATTAAAAATTATAAT
Source organism: Chamaecyparis obtusa (assembly GCA_027943335.1). Lineage (NCBI taxonomy): Eukaryota > Viridiplantae > Streptophyta > Pinopsida > Cupressales > Cupressaceae > Chamaecyparis > Chamaecyparis obtusa. The sequence continues at coordinate 738,473 of BSBK01000680.1, read as the reverse complement.
CCAATTATTTGAACTTTGTTTCTTTGTGCCGTGAGACATATTGAAATGATATTAATTATTTAAAAGTTCAAAGGTATGCAACAAAAGCAGATATGTATGAATCCGAAATTCATTTGATGTAACTGGGAAGCTACTTGGTCGGATTTGGCAAGTACGGATTATATAGGCAAGAAGGAAATCGAACCAGGGGACATTCTGCATGCTTTTGATAATTGTGAAGTTGAATTTCTTGCCAAGGGCTTGAAGATCGTCTTGCCTGTTGAATTGTAAATTCACAGAGCTAAATTGCACTTTGAATTGGTCAAATTATGTCCAGTGAATTGTGTTGAAACTTTGGCTTCAAACAGATGCCAAGTTTGGAATTAAATTGAGATCGATTGGAGGTAGTAGCTCAGTATTTGTTCTTAGTATTAAATCGCAGGGCTTGTAGGGAAGTTCAAGATTGTATTTCTCAGTGATCTCTTGAAGCTCCACACAAACTCCTGATTTCTGAGGTTCCTTATTGAGACGGCACGCTTATCTCAAGGCTGCGTTAATTGTTGGGTGGTCTGTGATACAAGAAAGAGGGTCGGTTGTTTATTAAGAAGCTGATGCTGCCATTCCAACATCCACGTCAAGGGACAGAGTATTGCCAAGGAGCTGCAAGTTTTATAAGGACTGTGTTACTTCATAGAGGGGCGGTTTGTTTGACTGTTGCTGACAATAACAGATTGGGTAGTTTCCATTACTAAGGGCACGTTTTGTTCAGGAGTGCTAGCGATATTGACTTAGGACTCAATGTCAAGGGAGTCCTCTTCTCAAGAGCTATGGTTGATGCAGATATATCTTCCAGGTTCATTAAATATTCCTTAAATAAATATTTTCCAAGCACTATAGTACCCTATACCGGATACACTTAGCATTGCATAAGTTTCAATAAATACTTCCAGCTTGTAATTATCTGCAATCAATAATCAGGGATAAGTCCTGCTCATAGATTGAATTGCAATTTCAATTCCTAAGTTCTATAGTTTGTATATTTTCCAATCATTGTATTCCATTTCTTATATGGCTCAAAAAAATAAAAAGGTATATAATGTAAAAACCAAAAAATAAATATATATATTCCAAAACATCCAAAAAATTGCAAAAAACATCAAACTCACTAACAATTCAGAATTCAGTGCCCATTGCGACATTTGAGCCAATCGGGTTCTTACAGTGGTATTAGAGCAGTATCCTGCCATCCTGCAGGATTGGGTTTATACATGCAGCCATAGAGGTTTATTCCGGGAATTCATTATATACTCAGAGGAAGAGCTACACCATCGGGTGAACAGGAACAAGAAATCCAATTTTGTACAATGGGTGACAGGTTTGGTGGTAATGCAGTTAATGCGGGTAATGATGAGGAGAGAGAGGCTAGAGAATTATTTAGGAATATTGCACATAGCCAACAGGAATTTGCAATTGGTTAGCTTCAGGTGGCAAATGTACTGCAATAGTAAAGATAGAGGTACTAGGAGTATCTCAGTTAGTTCACACAGGTCTAGAGCTGATCCTACAAGCACACATGATAGGCCTTTACATCCTACTTTCTTGAGGCCGGATTCAGATGAGGGTAGTGTTGAGGAGGAGCCAACATCTTTTACTGATGATGTGTTGGCCTTACATGTAGAGTGGGATGCTTTACCTCAAGATGTGAAACAACATCTCAACTTCGACAGGTTTATGAGTCAGAGGTGGTACCATTCTAGAGAGAGACGAGTTGGTAGGCAAAATGATAAGAACAGTGACCTCAAGCATGCCACCAACAAGCTCACTCTTCCCATGTTTGATGGAAGTGGAAAGGTTATTGCTTGAGCTTGGGTTAGTAAGGTGGACACATCTCTGACTCTTAGACCTATAACTGAGCCGGATGCTATAAAATTTGCAACTCTGCATTTCAATGGGGTAGCCTATGAGTGGTGGCATGGATGGTCACCCTTCATCATAATTTGATTACATCCTATTAGGAGTTTGCTAACAAGTTAGTAGAGCATTTTGAATAGAAGGATCTAGAAACTTATTACTGGGACCTCGCTCAGCTCAGCCAGATAGGTAGCTTGGAGTCTTTCATTAGTGAGTTTTTGAGACTCTCTGTCATGGTTCCTAATGTGATAGAGAAGCGCTTAGTTATGCTTTTTACAGAGGGGTTATAGGAGCCATTCTGAGGGAGGCTTAAGGTATTTGATTCGACTTTCCTACAGGGAGCCATCAAGAAAGACAGGAGTGTGGAGCCTTCAACTCCTAAGAGGCAAACACAGCCTAAACCTACCACTTCATCTGCAGATGAGGTACACCCACCAATTGCTGATAAGAAAAGGAAGTCAGCTGTGAAACATGATAAGGATTTGAGGAGGCAACTTTGCTATTGGTGCAAAGAGCCTTATGACAGAGAGCACTCTTGCCCTACGAGGCCTAAGGGAAGGCAAACCGTTTTGTATGGGTATACTATGACGGGGTTGAGGCTGAAACTTCACATCAACCAACTGGTTTAGATTTGGATGAGGCTCAGAGAGTCATTGCAGAGTTTGGTCTTGACACTAGGCTATTGCCTTGTAATGTCCCTCACTAGGTACGGTACTATGAAGCAGAGTGACCTCAGTTTGTGCAATTCAAACTTCCTTGAAGTTGGACCAATCAAAACGTACGGTAGCTACCTAGTGTATAGTGCTAAGGTGACTGCATGGTATTATTTGTGTTGACTGTACAATGCTGGTCCTACACAACAAGAGATCCAGGATATGATTATGGATGATTGGAGGAACTCGAGTCCTGAGTTACAGGTTGAGATGACATTCCGTGAGTACATGGATGTTAGACTCAAGCATATGCCCATGAGAGGCAACAGGTAGCAGAACTATGAGATGAGGAAGAAGCTGGGGAAGTTGTCCATTCCATACTACGATGGTACAGGGAAGACTTCAGCTATAATATCCTAGGTTACCTTCAGCTGTGGATATTTTCTGATTAACATTGACTGTGAGCTTTGTCTGTGTTTATCTTGGTTATAGTTTGTCCATTGTTTCAAGTCACACGTAAAGCTTTCCTAATGTGAAACAGAACTGGTTTAAAAATCTTATGCGGTTTGCACTGCAAGAGTTCTACTTCAAGTGTGTGTTGGATTTATTTGCAATGTAAGACTCTCAAGTATTCATTTCGCAAGATTATTATATTCTCAAATATAAAGAAGAAGATTCTGAATAGTAATTACATTCAACAGAAGATATAAATCTAGATAGTAATTCATTCAATATTCTTAGATACAAGCAACTGCAAATGGGATGCAAGAAACCAACCGGAAAACACTGGATGTTGGAGCGGAAATGAATATATTTGCAGAAGAATCGTGGTTGCCAGTCCAACGTCCTCCTGCAGCTAGTAACACAGCTCTCCTACCCAGTAATCCGCCTGACCCGAAATATAATAACCAGGTTCGTGTGGAGTCCTACTCCTTGTCACGTTGCTACAATAGCCTCTATGCTCTTGGCATATCCTCCAGTTTGCACGAGCTGGTGGTATTTCCCAGTACGCAGCTCGTCTTGGGAGATGGTCAATGGCTGCGCTCACTCCCAGCCACGTCACAGTCCTTGCGTGTCACTTGTAGGTGTGAGTGCGACTGCCCAAACACTTGCAGCGCCCAGCCCACGTGAAAACATGGATATGAATGGCTTGGGCGTCATGCTTCCTGATGCCAGCCTGTACTCACAGCTCTGCCTTATGTGACTGCTGTAGGCGAGCTCTCAAACCCCTGCGATGGAACTTGGTGCCAACATGAACTATCTGTGTGCATATACCAATGCGTGTACTAAAAGCTGCTAGGGGTGCATTTATTATTCATCCTTATATCGCCTTGAAGTAATGGAGACTGTTGATATGTAAAGCTGAATGAATAGGATGAAGACTGAGATACGTTTAATCAAACTGAGATCAAATCACCTTTTTGCTGCAGATATGGATCCTGAATGAATCCACCTGAGGAAGAAAGCTAGGTTTGTGTCCAACCTTCTTCAAATTTCCAAAGGGTTTGCATCCTTGGAAATAAACCAGTCACGTGAGTAACTAGATTTCTATTTCTTTGTGTTTTATATTTTCTCATGGTGCTTTTCCCAAGGTGTACTTTCTCTTTTATAACCTCAGTGAGTGCAAGCTCACAAAACTAAGCCACGTGGGATAAAAGCTCACTTAAGTCACTTTTATAAGATAGAGTAACTTTAAAGTAACTTTATAATAAGTCATAAAGTGACTTTATAACAACACTTTATAAATAAAGTGATTTGACTTTAGAAACAGAGCCCAGATAGTGAATATTTTCCCACGCAAACCTGTGATTGGCTGACATCCTCTAAAAAGAAGCCATTAGCCTATCTGGATGGGTAAATAGACTAATCAAGCATCAAAATGGCCTATTGCTGGGAAGGGGACATTACATCAGCACGTTTTTGGGTTCAGAAGTTGGACACTTATTTTCAGCTTAATCCCATGCCTGAAGGGGATGTGATTAAGTATGCTGCATTTCACTTGGATGGGAGTGCTCATGAGTGGTGGCACCACGATAGGGTCAGACTTGGCCATAACCAGATAGACACATATGCAGAGTTTACTAAGAGGCTGATTGATAGATTTGATGCAAAGGATCTTGAACTCCATTTCAAGGAGTTTGCACAGTTGAGATAGTGAGGTCCTATAGATGGCTACATCTCAGAATTTCAGAGACTATCAGTTTTGGTTACAGATATTTCAGAGAGGAGGTTGATAGTGTTGTTCATGGATGGTCTATCAGAGCCCCTTCATGGTTGGGTAAAGGGACACGATCCTCTCACATAGCAGGATGCTATAAGGAAGGCAAGAGATCTTGTGCCTTCCACTTCTAGGAGTAAGTTTACTCCAAAGGACTCTCACTTCAGAAAAGACAAAGACAAGAAGCCTATGCAGAAGGATTTTCAGCCACCAAAGGGAGAGTCAAAGAAACTGGACAGCAAGACACTGAATGAGTTAAGGAAGAAAAAACTTTGTTTTCAGTGTAGGGAGCCATGGGACTTGTCTCACAAATGTCCTCTTAAGGCTAAGGCCAAATAGATGGAGTATTTTTCAAGAGAGGACTCACAGTCGGAGGATGAGGATTAGCAGTCCGACTCTAATTCCGGTTAGGAGGGAAGCGCTTCTGAGGAGAATTCAGGGGATGAGAAATCCCTAGCCAAGTTGACAGGAGCTCAGAAGGCGATTACCTTTAAGGTACAAGGTACTATTCAGGGTCAGAAGGTAATTGCATTACTGGACACAGGAGCCATGCATAATTTCATAGATGCACAGCTAGTGATTAAGAGGGGTTGGCAAATTGAGGATCATTCGGGAATCAGGGTCATGGTGGCAAGTGGCCACAAACTATTGTGCACTCAGAAGATTTCAAAACTTCGCCTCAAATTGGGAGATGGATATGAGCTACAGGATGAGTTCTATGTTGTTGACATGGGGGATTATGACGTCATCTTGGAATGACATGGATGGCATCACTAGTTGAGTTTACTCTCAACATGGAGAGAGTGGAGATGAGGTTCCAGCATTAGGGTAGGACAGTGGTGCTTAGGGGACTATCAAATGGTTTCCTTGAGGAGGATGGAAAGACTGTTCAGGCATGATGATGCTGAGTGGGCAGCAGAGTGTTTGATTATGCCAGCATCACCGGAGCCACAGGTTAAGGGTCATCCAGTTGACATTCAAAACATTATTGATAGATATGCCAAAGTATTTGGTAGCATGCCCCATGGAGTTCCTCCTGATAGAGGGATAGAGCATGTCATAGAGCTTGAGGAGGGGGCTAAGGCCGTTATCATCACTCCCTATCGTCATTCGAAGAAACATAAGGATGAGATAGAGAAGGCCATTAAGGATTTGTTGGAGATGGGGCATGTCAGGCCTAGTAAGAGCCCCTTTGCTTCAGCAGCAGTGTTGGTAAAGAAGGATGGGACGATGCACATGTGCATCGATTACAGGGCATTAAATAAGAAGACAATTAAGAACAGATATCCCATCCCGCGGATAGATGAGCTGATTGATGAGTTGCATGGTGCATGCTTCTTTACGAAGATTGATTTGCGGTCAGGGTATCATTAGATCAGGATGAGGGTGGAGGACATTGAGAAGACAACCTTTCGGTGTCACTATGGCCACTTCGAGTTTTTGGTTATGCCATTTGGGTAACCAATGCCCCTACCACTTTCCGTAGTTGCATGAATCAGGTGTTCAGGGGGCACCTTAGGAGATTTGTCTTGATTTTCTTTGATGACATCTTGGTCTTCAGTAAGACTTGGGAGGAGCATTTACAACATCTAGAGGTGGTGTTGTCCATTTTGGAGAAAGAGTCACTATATGCCAAGGAATCTAAGTGTGAGTTTGGGTTGACTGAGTTACTATACCTTGGGCATATCATCAACGCAAATTGAGTTAGGGTAGATCTCGAAAAGATTAGAGCTATTGTTGATTGGTCTACTCCTACGAACCTCACACAGCTTAAGGGGTTCTTTGGTCTCTACGGGTTTTATAGGAGATTTGTTAAGGGATTTTCACAGACCGTTGCACCCTTGACAGATCTTACTAGGAAAGGGGCCTTCATATGGATAGTGGCAGCTCAAAGATGCTTTGATCATTTCAAGCAGGTGATGTCATCATGTCCAGTATTAGCTCTATCGGATTTCGCGAAGCCATTTGAGCTTCATTGTGATGCATCAGATGATGGGATTGGGGCAGATTTGATGCAGCAGAAGCATCCCATTGATTTTGAGAGTAAGAAGCTCTGTGGAGTGGAGAGGAGCTATTCCATCTATGATTGGGAGATGTTGGCCATTATGTATGCATTGGCCAAGTTTCAGTCCTACTTGGTTGGAGGGAAGTTTGTCATCAAGACTGATCACAACAACATCAAATACTTCATGAGCCAGTGTGACTTGAATGATAGACAACATAAGTGGATTATGAAGTTGTAGGCTTATGACTTTCACATTGAGTTTGTCAAAGGTAAGAAGAATTTGGTGGCAGATGCTTTATCCAAGAGACCTCATATTTGTGCTCTAGCTGAGATTACAGGAGATTGGAGAAATAAGATTGCAGCAGAGTATGCAAGGGACACTTGGGCTTCTGGGGTGATTGCAGGCACCATACAGGATGATCGTCATGTGGTGATGGATGGATTGATCAGGTTCCAGGATAGGATATATTTGATTCCTTCATCATAGCTTAGGGAGGTAGTACTGAAGGCATTTCATGATGCACCTACAACTGGACATCTAGGGGTCTTCAAGACCTACAGGTAGATCTGTGAGCGGTTCACATGGAAAGGGATCAAGGATGATGTTCAGAGGCATGTTAGGGAGTGTTCAGTTTGTCAACAGAATAAGGGGGAGCACACATATCCTGCAGGATAGGAAATGGGAGAGTATTTCCATTGACTTCATCAGTGGGTTACCACGAGTACAGGGGAGAGATTGCATCTATGTGGTGGTTGACCGGTTGACAAAGTATGCTCACTTCTTTGCTATTCCATCCACCTACACAGTAGCACAGGTGGCTGATCTTTTCTTCAGAGAGATATTCAGGTTACATGGGCTGCCTAGATTCATTGTCAGTGACCAAGATAGTAAATTTATGAGTGCTTTTATGCAGGAGTTGTTTGGGTTGTGTGGCACAAATCTTACATCTAGCACTAGTTATCATCCGCAAACAGATGGGCAAACGGAGATTGTGAATAAATGAGTGGAAGGATATTTGAGGAACTATGTGACTGCACAATAGAGAGCTTGGGTCAGATGGCTGGAGATGGGAGAGTACTGTTATAACACCACTTATCATGTGTCCATCAAGATGACTCCTTTCATGGCACTATATGGTTATGAAGCACCTAGCTTCATGGATCTAGTTTTGGGGGACAACAGAGTGCCCAAAGCCAAAGATCTATTGTAGGACAGTCAGGATATCTTGAGAGTGCTCAGGGAGAATATACAACAGGCCCAGAATCAGCAGAAATTGTATGCTGATCAGCACCGGATAGAGCGCAACTTTGAGGTTGGGGATATGGTTTACATGAGGCTACAAGCATACAGACAGTCATCACTCAAGAAGAGTGGAGCAGAGAAGCTGAACCCTAGATTTTATGGTCCCTACAGAGTGATTCGCAGAGTGGGCGAGGTTGCCTACGAGATTGAGCTTCCAGAGGGTAGTTGGGTGCATAATGTGTTTCATGTGTCGAGGCTTAAGAAAGCCATTGGTCAGAGAGTTGTGCCTTCTACAGATTTGCCACCATTGGATGAGGAGGGGAAGCTCGTATTGGTTCTTGAGGCTATTCTGGACACCAGGGAAAGGACTCTCTGGAACAGGGTAGTTAAGGAGTATTTAGTTAGATGGAGAGACCTGCCAGAGGAGGACGCCACTTGGGAGAGTGAGAAGGTGTTACAACAGGTGGGAATGAGATTGCTTGAGGGCAAGCAATTTCAAGGGGGGCAGACTGTAATGTTGAAAGATCCCCAATCCCGGTGACCTTGGAATTTACTGTATGTTTCAGAATTTGAATCTCTCACTAACATTTGGTATCTCTGAATGGTCTTGACTGAATTCTGATTTCTTTTATTTTTACTTGTGTTTTTTTTCTAGTTTTTGGAGTTTTTCGAAAATAAAACAATTGCATAACAAATGGAAAATAAATAGCATTTAAGAAATGTAAATCCTGCTGCAATTCTTATTATTGCTGAATTCTGAAATAGTACATACCCGAATGAGAATCCTTCAAAAATCTGATATATTAGCTTCAAGAAAAGATCAAAACAAACATACAATATTGTCCATCACACGAATAAATGCCAACAACATGGGAATGCTTGATGTGTGCCCCAAATCTGAAAAAGATGCTGAAAATAATCCACCAAAGCGTCAATGAATGCTAAACCGCCCAGTAATGAGTAAAGGGCTTTCTCTAAACCCCACGTGAGCTGCTGGAATGAATCGCCTGCAGGCAATAAGCTGGCCGCCAAGTTGAAAGTAATTCTCTTCCCCCAATTGCAATGCCAATACCAAATCAATCACTTCCTCTGTCAATCCGAATGCAATGAAATACCAATCCAATCACCAGAGACTTGCTGAGGTTTGCGTCCCAACAGTCCAAACTTGAGGATTTCGTCCCAAGCCACAAATCGCTTTCTAGAGCAATTTCACAATTCAAGAATTTCGAAAATGTCAAAAAGGTAATGAACAATTAGGTCTTCATCTCCTTATAACTCCTCCCAAGTGCAAATCAAACCCTAAATGAGAATTACACTTTGCACTTTATAATAAAATAACATTTTCCAAATAAATGCATCCAGGCTATAGGAAAAACATTACTCTATTAAAATGTCATAACTCAAGGCACCAAAAAGTCTTTGGATAGTGAAAATAGTTTATAATAATTTGAGACCTTTCCAACGAGCTATAACACAAGGGCATACCTGACCAAATGAAGCCATATTCCCCTTATTACTCCGAAATGGCTATATAAATAGCCTTATTATAAATTATTTAATCGCTAACTTAGGAAATATTTAAATATATTAAAATATTTCTCTTTTTGCCTCTGATAGCCCAATCCAACCAAATAAACATGAGTTTGACCATGTCACCTGTCTGTGACTGATGTCGAACGAGATGAGTCAACTGGCAGTCCCATCCCTAAAATCTAGGGATGCTCCTAAAAGTTAGGAAACCAATCCTGTCGCACTGAAACTGACACCAACTGAAGGGTCATGAATAACCTCATTACTGGCAACTGTCACAACCTCCTAAAATTTAGGGATATCCCCTAAAATCTAGGAACTGCTCCAAATTGGCTCCAAATTGCTTGTAAAGCCAAAATCCGGTCACTATATGCACTGAACGAGTCCGTATCCATCTCTGCTAGCCTACGAGACTCCAATGATAGGCCAACTCCTCCGTCTTTGATGTCCACATTAGAAAGGGGACATGACAATCTTCCCTTCCTGGAGATTGCTTGTCCACAAGCAATGCAACACTATATCAAGTGCCATCACAAAACCACTGCTTGGATCCCATGGAAAATTGTAAGCCATGCCCCTCGTACAAAGTGCAGGCTCCTGTAGCATCCCCTGAAAAACAAACAAGATGACTCTGTAAAAAGATCCATAACAACCACTCACCCACACTCCCGTACTGAATCTGTCCCTGCTTGGATCCCAAGAGAAATAGATCTCAGGACCATCAAAAACCAAGATGTATGGGTGACTCAGATAACATACACTTTGAACTCCCCCTGCACACCCAACTGACCTATACTGAGTAAGTAGACCATCTGCACAACAATGATGAATACCCCTAAACAAAGTTGTACCAGGACCCGGATATCCACACACTATATAATCTCTGTAGTCACCATAACTCTGCAAGTCACCTGCTACTGACTTGCAGCCAAAACTCCCATCAACTGTTGATGGCGAGAAGCCATCCCATAACGGATGATAAGGGCTAGGAGCCAACCCACGTCTATGTGCCATCAACTCATCAACATGTCGGTCAAAGGAAAAATAATGAGCACTCCTCACTGTGTAACGGCAATAAACGGCTCCGATCTCTGTTAGAGGCTCATCATCCACCAGTCGCGAATCCAAAGATGGCTCCAATCTCGAACTCTGCACAATTGGTTGGACAGGGTCCTCGGTGACCCTCTCAGCAAACCCAACCTTGAAACCTCTGTGAGTGAGTATCGTAGTCAAGGTACCTACAATCGCTCTCACCAAACGCCGAATTGCACCAGTACCCCGGATGAGAATACCCTCAGAAGCTCGGTAAGATTCCTTCCAAAAATCTGAACTCTCAAGAAGGTGATCCAGGAATGACTCTGTGCAGTAGAATTTATAGGTGGTAGCATCCATCTCCCCCCCTCAGATCCATAACTGGTCATCAGGTAACTGTGATGTAGCCAACTGCCTATCATCACCGGCTATGCGATCACTAACAACCAACTTAGGTGATACCATGTCTCCCTGCTGAACAATCAAAGGATTAGTGTCATGAACTGAAACACTGATCACTAACGGGTCAACTACACTACCCACAACATCTTGTACTATATCACCTGACGTAATGCTACCAATTGGAGTATCCATCCCAACTGGAATATCCACCCCAATGTCAGGCACACTACAACCCTCTACTGAAGTGCATAACTCAACTGCACATGTATCCGATGGAAGTGAACTTGTACCTCCAACACTAGAATCAAGGGTGGATGTATCCCTAACTCCATCACATCCAACAACCCCAACTGTGGATATCACCAAATCACCAGACAACACAATATGTAATTGCACTGGATCTGGTGCTGGTGTAGACTGAAGCTGCACCAATTCCACAGTCACCTCTGCTAACTGAACTTGTGACTCCTGGAGGGTGAATTGAGTGCTCCCTAAAACCTTAGAAGTTGTCGTGAGCTCCCGAGTAAGCTCACTCACCTCATCCTCTCTATCCAAGAGTGCCTCATATGCTGTACTTCCCCACCCTACTAGGTGATCTCGGTCGGCTACCAACTGAAAATAATCCTGTCTCAAAATTCTGACAGCCTCCTGTAAGGCATGAATCTCTGCCAGGGTCAGGTAACAACTACCATGGTCATCATCCATAGGAGCAGCCCATCTATGAACAACTAGTAGTTGTCGAGCAGCATCAAAATGCTCGAATGCGGTAACAATATCATACTTGCTGATTCTCAACTGACTAGACACATGATGACTCTTAATAATAGGCCTCCTATGCATCACCCCTGGCACACTGTCTGTACTGTGAATAGAAGTGGTACCCAACATACTCCTCTCAGAAACACTATCCCCCAGTGTGTTGTCATTTGAGCTCTGAGAACTAACAACTGAACTCACATCCTCAAACGAAGTACTAGCAGCTGACACATCTCCATCAAACTCCCTTGTACCCGAGGAAGCTGCTACAGAATCTACCTCCTCAACACTCTCAACTGCCTCGTCCTCTGTAACCTCTGAATAATCCAGATCCTTGGACCGATCTGCACTCTCCAGCAACTCGGAGTCCTCTCCTAGGGTCTGATATAGATATGACTCACCACTAATGGGGTCATCCTCATGGGTCACATTGGAAGTATTGGTAGTAACCCAAGATGCTAACAAGGGCTCTACCTCCTCTGGTGACCCGAACTGAACCTCATCCGACTCCCTACTAACAAATGAATCTTAGTCATGCTGGCATGAGTCTGTGTCTACTATCTCAAACTCAACACTAGTATCATCACATGGAGACTCCATGCTCAAATCCTCAACACAAGAGAATACTGGCATCTCCTACAGTAACCCCATCTCGGGACTGCCGCTATCCAGATCTGTACTATTTGACTCCATCTCCTCAAGGCAGTCCTCAAAAGTGGTATCCTCCTCTAGCGATCCAGAGTCCACCACAATATCCTCCAACACTACAACACTCCCACTATTAGCCACTCCCTCAACATTGACCATAGGACTATCCTCCTGGCAAATTGAATTGGAGTCACCGACTGTCTTTATAATACAATCCAGTATAGCACGAACATCAACTGCAGGCGTCAACTCCTGTTGTATCACTGGACCATCAACTGAGTCTTTAGTCTCCATGCATCTGCCGGCCGTTGTAACTATCATGTGCTCACCCATTGAGATAGGTAATGACCCTACAATAAAAGTGTGGGGTAACTCAACTGGAGAGGCACTGATCTCTGGAACCGATGTGCGAGGTCCACGTGCGGCTGTGAAATCATCCCGCAGGTCTCTCCTAACCTCCCTCACCGTGTCAACCTGTCTCGTTTCCTGTGTCCTGTGAGAAGAAGATGTGCTCAAGAGTGAAACCATGTATCTAGCCACCTTCTCAATGGTAGCCAGATCTGATAACTGTTCACTAAGCTTGTTTTGAATATCCCGACTACGATCCAACTGTCTAACCAAGGCATCAGTTTTCCTTTTAAATTCAAACAAACTATCTGATGGTTTCTTCTGTCTACTGCTATACGGTTTCACCTATCTACTGCTATAAGTTCCCTTGCACCTATCCATTCAATTTCAATAGAGTGTTGATCACTCACTCAATTTTTTACAAATTCCCACAGGCTAGCAAGAAGAAGGCTCTAATACCACTGAAAGATCCCCAATCCTGGTGACCTTGGAATTTACTGTATGTTTCAAAATTTGAATCTTCGACTAACGTTTGGTATCTTTGAATGGTCTTTGTTGAATTTTGATTTCTTTGCTTTTTACTTGTGTTTTTTTCTAGTTTTCGGAGTTTTTCGAAAATAAAACAATTGCATAACAAATGGAAAATAAATAGCATTTAAGAAATGTAAATCCTACTGCAATTCTTATCATTGCTGAATTCTGAAATAGTACATACCCGAATCCTTTAGAAATCTGATATATTAGCTTCAAGAAAAGATCAAAACAAACATACAATATTGTCCATCACACGAATAAATGCCAGCAACATGGGAATGCTTGATGTGTGCCCCAAATCTGAAAAAGATGCTGAAAATAATCCACCAAAGCGTCAATGAATGCTAAACCGCCCAGTAATGAGTAAAGGGCTTTCTCTAAACCCCACATGAGCTGCTGGAATGAAACGCCTGTAGGCAATAAGCTAGCCGCCAAGCTGAAAGCAATTCTCTTCCCCCAATTGCAATGCCAATACCAAATCAATCACTTCCTCTGTCAATCCGAATGCAATGAAATACCAATCCAATCACGAGAGACTTGCTGAGGTTTGCGTCCCAACAGTCTAGACTTGAGGATTTTGTCCCAAGCCACAAATTGCTCTCCAGAGCAATTTCACAATTCAAGAGTTTCGAAAATGTCAAAAAGGTAATGAACAATTAGGTCGTCATCACCTTATAATTCCTCCCAAGTGCAAATCGAACCTTAAATGAGAATTACACTTTGCACTTTATAATAAAATAACATTTTCCAAATAAAAGCATCCAGGCTATAGGAAAAACATTACTCTATTAAAATGTCATAACTCAAGGCACCAAAAAGTCTTTGGATAGTGAAAATAGTTTATAATAATTTGAGACCTTTCCAACGAGCTATAACACAAAGGCATACCTGACCAAATGAAGCCATATTCCCCTTATTACTCTGAAATGGCTATATAAATAGCCTTATTATAAATTATTTAATCGCTAACTTAGGAAATATTAAGATATATTAAAATATTTCCCTTTTTGCCTATGATAGCCCAAACCAACCAAATAAACATGAGTCAGACCATGTCACTTGTCTGTAACTGATGTCGAACGAGATGCAACCGGCAGTCCCATCCCTACAATCTAGGGATACTCCTAGAAGTTAGGAAACCAATCTTGTCGCACTGAAATTGACACCAACTGAAGGGTCATGAATAATCTCATGACTGACAACTGTCACAACCTCCTAAAATTTAGGGATACCCCCTAAAATCTAGGAACTGCTCCAAACTGCTTTTAAAGCCAAAATTTGGTCACTGTATCCACTGAACGAGTCCCTATCCATCTCTGCTAGCCTACGAGACTCCAATGATAGGCCAACTCCTCCGTCTTTGATGTCCACATTAGAAAGGGGACATGACAAATGTCTCCACTTTAGTAGTTGTCCAACTGTGTGAGCGTTAGCCTAGTTTTGCGTGGTCCCCGAGGCTAACGAAGGGTTCAGTGGGATCCTCAGATGTTTTGGCCTAGTCATTTCCAGTTTGGGCCAGAACGGAGTTGATTTACGTAGTTTCATGCAAACTTACTATTTTTAGTAAGTTAGTAGGATATGGGCGAGGTCAGATTTAGTGATTGGATTTGATGCTCCTCGATGAGAGCTTTCCGACGATCTCTCACTCGTATTATTTTGAGCCTGATTACTATTTTATTTTAATGCCTAAAGTTTATTAAAGTAACATTTAAATTAAATGCTAAAATATTTAAGTGTTACTTTAATATTATTTATGTTGAGTTGTGTGTTTGAGAAGGGAAGCCCAAGGGAGACATAAGGTGTTATTTTATATTATTTTATTTTAAAACACTTTATCCGACATTGCTTGTGAAAAGTGGGTTGACCCTATGAAGTGGAAATAAAAGGAGAGCTTGTGGCCCTTGTTCGGCATGTTGAATATGAGAAGAAATTGATGTGTGAGTTACAGATCCATTCTTGGCATTAGAGGATGTCTATCCTCTCTTGTGACATTCTAGACGTCATTCCCTTGGGGTTTGGCCTTTGGAATCCATTGCTATCAGCTTCATTATCATATAGATTGGGTGCATTTCCAGCTACAGGCAGGGTTGATGATTTGCTCATATCTTCTTCACTACTTCTCTGATGCTTATGCCACTTTGAGGGGATGATTTTATGAAGATATTGGATCGACTGCAGACAAATTACTACTGTAGCGTGGGCACTATTCACGTCACTGTAGCGCGGACACTATTCATGTCATTGTAGCGTAGGCACTATTCACGCCACTATTCATGACACGGTAGCAACAAGATTAAAAATAATAGTTGGAGCATTATGTCAATAATACTGGAGTAATTAGTGAGTTGATAATCTGCCATGTATTTGATTTTATTAATTCTGAAAATAACATCTTATCAACAGCAATTCAATTTCCAGTTTGCATATTATTGTAGTTTCTTTCTTGTTCATGTTGTATGATTCCAAATCCATGCAAAGACACAAACAAACAAACAAACGTTTCATTACCGGAGTTATAAGGGGTTTAAAACATTAAACAGAGAAATAAGGAGTTGGATGCAAACTGTTTGACAGAATTCCTATCAGTAGTTGGTTTAGTTTTTGGGCATTCAAGGGTGTCCATCACATAGAACTCCTTTGCAGATTCTAGAAAAGGTTTCCAGATGCCTGTTACATGAACTAAATTATTCTTTGTGGGTTGCAATGAGACAATGAGATTTTCCATGTCTTCCACTATCTTGTAATCGGGTTCTTTGATCAGTCTGTCTGTATCAGTTGCCGTTGTTTGCATTAGATCAAAAGTTGGTGCAATGAACAACTGGAATCCAACAAGATCTTGGATTCTTTTTGTATTTTCTTCTGATGCCTTCCTCAAAGTGAGAGCAAGACTTGTCAGCTCCCGGCTGTACTTAGTTGCAGAAGAGCTTTTAGCATCAAATTTTGATGTTAAAACCTTTATCTCTTTTGTTGTCCTGTTCACTTTCAGTTATATCCTTTACAAATTCTTCAAAGTTAGAAGTACTTGTAATCAACCTTCTAGCTTCCAGCTTCCTGTATCTGTTGCTTTAGCTTTCTGGTTCTTGTAGATACAATAGCTTTGAGTTCTTCAACCTGTTTGTGAAGAATATCTATTCTTTTCTTCTCATAGTGATCAATCGCAATTGTTTCTGGGTAAGTGATATCTTCCCTAATTGCTTGTGCCAGTACCTCCAATTGATCAATCACCGGTTCGTCTTCATCTATATCTGTATCAGGTACAAAATTGTTCAAGATATTCCTTACACTAGAGAGAACCATATACTGTTTTCTCTTAGTGAGCTCCTTTAGCTGTCTTGTTGACATTTTGCTTATGTCAACAACAATTTCACTAACTTTGCTTCTCTTTGATTCAGAATCTGTTGCAAAGGTTAGCTTTCTCTTTGATGAAGATGTACTTGGAACATCTACTGATTCCTTCTGCTTTGTTTCCTATGCTGGTTCTTCTTCTGGCTTCTCCTATTCTTTTGTAACAGGAAACTCCTGTTGTTGAGGTATTTCTTGTTGTAGAGTCTCCTCTTGTCGTACCTCTTCTTCTGGATGTAGTCCTTCCTGATGGACTTCCTCTTTCGGATGGACTTCTTGTTTCGGCGGTTGCTCTGTTTGCTGCTCTTCAGCAACCTGTTGACCATTTAAAACAGCTTCGGCTTTATCTGTTTCTTTTTCTGCAGCCATCTTTGTTGATGACTCTCCTTGTACTTTCTCTTCTGGTCTCACAGATGTATCATGTTCACTGTTGGAACTTGTTCTCCTAGATTAACCTCTCCACTAGCTGTGAATTGTACTGATAGAACCATCTCCTTTTCAAGTTCATCTTGTGAGATGCCATGTGGACTTGTAGAGTTAAGAGTGTTGAAGTCATATTTTTGCCAAAAATCTAGAGAGTCCTCATACACATCTTTTTCTTGTTCATTAATGATCTTGGCAACCCTTTCCCTCGTGTCCAAATTGAGTGACACTGCTTCCATCAGAATTTTTATTGTCTCATCATTAAGATCTGGTTTGACATTTGTCAAAGTTTCCCTTATCATTTTATTGTTTTGGGCTAGACCGGTTCTCCATTTGGTCATTAGCCTTTTATTTAATTCAGACAAAAAGTGAGGCCTGTAGTCGCTAGGACTTCTGTTGAAATCTAAAAAGGTTTCCAACCAAGCAATCTCAATTTTCTCCTTATCCTCCTCTCCCAGAACATTGAACCATTTAGCAACATTCGACACTTCACTGAAATCTATAATTTCATCAACTATATTATCTATGGTTAAAGTTCGAGCTTTACCTTTCACTGGGGACACAAGTAGGGTTGGTGGAGTGAGATCACCAATTGTGTCTCCAGTTATATCCCTAATGACCGGTTCAGTTGCAGTCTTTGCTATGACCGGAGTCTCATCTCCCAATATGCCCTTTCCCTTTCCAGTGTCTATTACTAGGGGCTCTGTGGCCTTTTGGCATTCTGCTTCAACTTGATGTTGTTGCTTCAGAACATTCATCCATGTAGCAACCCCTTAATTGTGTACTTTATCCACTTCACCAATCAGGACCTGACCAATTCTCTTTCTTATATTGAAACTTTGTTTGTACAGGTCAGCTTGACTGGTTGCCTCTGCTAGGCTAAGGTGATTCTATACTTCTAGCATAGCCCTTATCCTCAGTTCTCTTTCCTTATCTAAGGAAGATTTCCATCTACCTTCAATTATTCCTAGTAGATCTTCAAGTATTGTTTTGTGAAGTACAACGGGTGTTAAGTTGAACTTGTGAAGAACGAAAACTACAGCTTCTTCCAGCTTTCTCTTATCTCCCTCATCACCAAGCTCATATCTTCTTTTGACTCCACCCAATCCACCTGTTTCCTTTATTCCTTCAACCACTTCATCTATGGTTGGTTTCCTTCCTCTAGGTGCATCCTCTTTTACCGGTTTCCCGGTCTTTCTCTTTCTATGAAGAGTAGTGGTTTCTTCAGTTTCTGTTTCTTCCATTTCCTCACCTTGTGCACTGGACGCTGGCTGTGTCTTCTTTCTTTGAACCTTTGGTTTTTCAGCCACTGGCTTCTTCTTCCTAGGAGTGGGAGTTCTTTTAACATAAACCTTCTTCGGTTCCTTAAAAGATGCCTTTTTCTTTAAATTAGATTGAATCTCTTCATAGGTGCCAAATTGATATGCCTAGAGATCTAAGTTGCTTTCTTGTAGTGCATCAGCATAGGCCTTTGCAATCTTAGAAGTAATCTCATAACTGAACTCCGGTGCATACTCAGACCTTGGCTCCATAGCCTGGATAATACAATGATCAGTGCTCACCAGAAAACACATCTCTTCCTTGTATTCTTCAACAATGGTAGAGGGAATTCTCTCCCTATTGTGCATTCTTAGCTGAAAGGATTCAAAATAATCTGTCATGACCTTATTAAACAGGTTCCCCAAATTATTTGCTAACTCACCTATTTGAACCATTACCAGTTTATCTTCTAGCGATGTTACCTTGCCTATGCCTAGAAAGAAGTTTTGGTAATAGAAGAACAAACATACCAGCAATGTCCCATACTTTAGAAACTTCTTCTTGACCAAGCTGAGCTTCTTTAGGTTTTCAAAGATTTGGCTCCTCAGCATAGCACATATGTCGTATCTTGCATTATTGTGCATAATCTTGTGCGCAACATGTATCGCACCTCCCGGTATGCTATTCAGGTTACTTGATTGATATATTTTGTAGCCGATAACCGCTGCAGCAAACCGAATGCCATCGTCTTCAATATCATTCACAATCATCATCCGACTGTCTTATCTAGACTTCGTCAACCGTGTGACTTCTGCATTAGCTATTGTCCTTAGGGTTAGAGCTTCCCCTATGACATTATAACCAGTTACCTTGCGTAGGTCTTCTTTTGTGATCAGTGTAACCGTGCCTTTCGAAAGCCAAATCCCTGGTTCGTGAACCCTGCTAAGCACCAGTCTGATTTGATCCGGTCGAAACACGACTAGATATTTTACTCCGTTGATTAAACTTGATGATTCCAGCTTCACGTATTTTGCTTGAAGCTTCCCGTCTTCACACAGTGAGAGGTATTCACTTTGAATGAATCTTTCGCCTAGTTCGTCCTGTTTGTTGTGGATGAATGCCGTTACATCCTCAGTCAGCAATACACCTTTAGGAATGGATGATAGAGCTATCGCCATATCATTCTCTCGGTTCTGAACCGCCATGATGTTGTAAACTGGTCCATCCAGTTGATTTGCACTTATTAGCCTCACTACAGAAGATGAAGGTGCCATATTACTAGACCGGTTTGTGCAGAAAGTTACGGAATTCGCTAAGCAAAGAACGTAAATCACAACAAGAAAAGATTACTCAAGCTTTTGAAAACAATAATCACAAATCGCAATGTAAAGTGAAATGAGTAATTGACTTTCCCTTTTATAGACTTAGGTCGTAATGATAATTAGCAAACAGTAACATTTGTTAACGGTTGCTGAATTAATTACCCTTATCTAACCTTTCTTTCGACAATCAGTTCACAGACTCATTACCTGTTTATATATCCTCGGTTGCAATATCTACCTTGCTACGTCAGCAACTCTTACCTGTCCGGTTCACATGTTAGACCGGTGACTCCTTCCTGGTTCCACTTTTTGACTGAATGAGATCACAACTCACCAGTTCCTTTGGGACAGTAGCCTTGCTACCTGTTCCTCATAAGCCCTTAGGCTTAATTTGCTGAAGAGATATCACCATTAGTAGATGATGACTTTACCTCGGATTTCTCCTCAGCAGAACTCTTTGTCCCCTTTACAGACCAAGTCTTCTTGACTTCCCTGTTGGTCTCTTTACTCACGTTATCCTTTTGGTTGGGGGACAACTTCTTCTTGACCTGTTTAGCTTGTCCATTGCCTTTGTTCATTGACCGGTTTCTATAGTCCTTGGCCAGATGCCTCTTCTCCATGGATTGACCCTTCTTTCCCTGTTCATGGGTGAGTGACAATTAGAGTTCCGATGTCCTGATGGTCCACAGGTAGCACAGTTGGATGTGCTCCAATTTACATTCCTATTATTGAATACTAGTCTCGGTGGGGATTTGAATGCGATTGTTTTGGACCTACATTCTTCCACTTTGTGTCCAAATATATTGCAAGCATAGCAATAACCCTTGAAGCTTCCCCTGCTTCCAGTGGACACATTGTTGGAGCGTGACCTGCATTCAAAGGTCCGGTGACCATACTTGTAACAGTTGCTACGGTAGCTGTTACAAGTAAATGGTTTCACTGGTGCATTTCTGCAGTCATTGGTTTTATGACCCGGTTTGCCACAATGTTTGCAAGAGGGTTTGAAGGTCTTTTTAACTTTGTCTTCTATTAGTTTCTTCTTTTCCTTCTTGCCTTGATTGTCTCTAGAGGACTCACCGGTTTCATTGTTGCTTTGACCGATGTACCCAAGTCTCGTGGGATCCTTGTGCTTTCTTTGAGCCCTCAGTTGCTCATCAAGCTTCTCAAAACTTTCATTGTACCTTCTGAGTTTTTCATTCCTCTCTTCAAGAGTTTTCAGCTGTTCCTTTAATTGATCCAATTCAGCAATCATTTTTTTGCATGCTTCATCTTTGTCATGCAAATGCTCATGCATGATTGCATTCTCCTGGTTTATGCCTTGCATGTCTGCATGCAGTTGTAATATGAGAGCATCACTCTCTCTTAGTGCATCTTTAGCCAAATTTCTTGCTCTTTCAGCAGTTAACTGTGCTTCTATGGCACTAGTCTTCTCATCATCAGCTTTTCTTTTGGCTTCGATGAGATCGGTTATCATCAAAGCATGACTTTCTTGCTCCTTTTTCAGATTTGAGATTTGATCGGTCAGATTCTGATTTTTTCCCATGAGATCAGAGACCGCCTCTTCTGCTTCATCAGATCCACTCTGCCTAGAGAGTTCCTCAATGGTTTCATGACTCACTCAGTTGCAGAGCCAACTCTTTCCTCTTGGCAAGAGACCTCCTTAGTCTATTCTGAAGAGAGGCTATCATGTCATTGACTTCCTCAAGCTGCTTTTTATACCTGTAACCCTCCATGATCTTTTCTCAAGCGGTTAAGCTTTCTATCTCTGAGAACCTAGGCTTTGATATCAATTGTTATTCCTAATCGGTTACCAAGAGGGGGGTGAATCAGTAAATTCATTTTCTTTTTCTTTTAAGCAAACAAATATTCTTGTTAATACAGAAATTAAAAGAATACTATAAAAACCATAAACAAAAATTAATTGCATAGGTCAACACAATATTTATACGTGGAAACACTCAGTTAGAAGGAAAAAACCACGGTGCGACAGAACCCACAAACTCCACTACTGCAGTAATAAAGCTGCCTTGTTAGAGGTTTACAAAGCATTGGTAAGAGTGCTACCCGGTTAAGGGATTTAATAGAAGACTTGTTAGGATCTTGACCCTGTTAGGAGTTGCCTTGTCAGAGGACTTAGAACACCAATGAAGATGTTACCCGGTAAAAGGATTTATACAAAGAACCTGTAAGGGTTCACCCTGATTGAGGGATTTTAATTATGCTTCACAACTTAAAGAAATGATCTTATGATGACACTATCTCTGTCGATTTAGATCATACCTGTTTACCCTTTCCTCTGCTTGGCTGTTGAATCTTTCTCTCCCTTTCACCTTTTGTGACTGTGATTCCTCTCAAAAGATTTTGCTCTCCTTCTCTCCTTAGCTCTATGCTCTTGATATTCAACAACGCATCTTTCATGTCTTTCGACCTGTATTTGTAAGAAATTATCTTATTAAAAATACATCTCATAGTTCCGCCAAGCTGTATACTCTCCCATAAATCATGCATGCAACATCCTTGATTAAAAAGCTTGCAAAGTGATCTTGAGTTTACCTTGAAACGCTTGTAGAAAAACAAAGCTAACTTCAGTTTCACTGAAATAGCTAACTGCAGTTTAACTGACAAACGCTGCACATAATCCGGTTCGGATTATCATGCATGTAATTGGTATAGAACTTTTATCCTGTTAGTCATTTGTTCCCTGTGCGTTTGACAAGACCGGTTGGAAAAACCTAGACCGGTATAAGCGTGACCAGTTAAAGTTCACTGCTTTCTTGCTAAGTCTACCGGTTCACAATTATGAGTATAGATGTGATGTACTGGTGTCTCGGTGGGATTGATGTTTGCCAATAACTTTACCAATGACAACTAAGTTTATGTCAACAGGGACGTTGTACCTAGACCTAAAGACAAATCAATTGTCTTATCTAAATGGCTATTCAAAATCAAACATGAAGGTGATGGAAGTATTGAAAAACATAAAGCCAGATTTGTTGCTAGAGGATTCTCTCACAAGGAAGGGATTGATTATGAAGAGACATTTGCCCCAGTTGCTCGATACACCTCTGTCAAAGCTATTATTTCTATTGTCGCGTCTAAAGGATGGAAAATTCACCAAATGGATGTAAAGACAACTTTCCTTAATGGGATCATTGAAGAGGAAGTATACTTGGAACAACCAAAGGGATTTGTGATTCATGATAGTACTTCTCATGTTTGCAAATTAAAGAAGGCTTTATATGGGCTTAAACAAGCTCCTCGAGCTTGGTATGAAAGAATAGACAACTATCTCTCCAAATTGGGGTTTTCCAAGAATAAAGCAGACCCCAACTTATACTTTAAGGTAATAAATGGTGATATGTTGATTCTCATCTTATATGTTGATGATTTGCTAATCACAGGAGAAGATCATCTCATCACTGAATGCAAGCAAGACCTTGCTTCTGAATTTGACATGAAAGATTTAGGAATCTTACATTCCTTGGCTTAGAAGTATGGCAAAAAGATAATTGCATTATCTTAAATCATGGAAAATACACTGTTGATATATTAAAAAGGTTTGGAATGATGGATAGAAAACCTATGCGTACACCTATGGAGACAAACTTTCACAAACTCAAAGAAGCAGCTTCAAAATCAGAATTAGCAAATCCTACTCTCTATCGTCAAATAATTGGGTCATTAATGTATTTGGTCAACACTAGACCAAACATTTGCTATACGGCAAAGGCACTTAGTCAGTTCATGTGTGAACCTAGAAAATTGCATCTAGTCGCAGCAAAACACA
Source organism: Chamaecyparis obtusa (assembly GCA_027943335.1). Lineage (NCBI taxonomy): Eukaryota > Viridiplantae > Streptophyta > Pinopsida > Cupressales > Cupressaceae > Chamaecyparis > Chamaecyparis obtusa. The sequence goes on along the minus strand of BSBK01000680.1, from coordinate 715,080 downwards.
TATTGAGATACCTCTGTGAAACTATTGGACTTGGATTAAAGTATGACAATGTTGATCTAAACCTCCATGGATATTCAGACTCAGATTGGGCTAGAAGTGTTGTAGATAAAAAGAGTACTTCAGGATGTTGTTTCAGTTTAGGATCTGCCATGATATCCCTGTTCAGCAAAAAACAATCCTTAGTTGCACAAAGCTCCACTGAAGCTAAATAGATTGCTGCATCTATGGGAGCTCGAGAAGCAATGTGGCTAAAAAAGCTATTGGTTGGATTGTTGGGATAAGCCCTGGATTCCATGATCATTCATTGTGATAACCAAAGTTGCATAAAACTTTCTGTGAATCCTGTATTTCATGATAGGTCCAAACACATTGAGATCCCCTATCACTATGTTAGAGACATGGTGGAGAGAAATGTTGTTCAGTTAAGATACATTAGTATAGACGAGCAAACTGCAGATATTCTAACCAAGCCTCTATCAAAAGAAAAAGTGGATCACTTTAGAGGTAAGCTTGGTATGGTAAGAATGTAAAATTTTAATTGAGATTGAGACTCAATAAATTGTACTAATGATTTATATATGAGATATATATAATTTTTATGTGAGCTATTACATAATCTTATGGAAACTTCCTAGAAGGTGATGATCTTTCAATGAAGTCTACTGATGGTTACTATTGTAAAGTGACGACTTTAACATAGTTTAACTTGCTATCATGATGGATATCATATGGTTGATATTCGCTAACATATTGTGATAGTTCATATCTCTTATATAATATCAATTGAGTACTATGCAACTACAATGAGTTATATTATTGAGATATGTCATGGTGGATGTTATGAGACGTAACATTCGTGGGTATGCCATGAAATAATATCTTTTCTAGAAGGCCTCATGAGATGTGATGCCAGTGCACATACCAGGAAAGATACGAGTATGGAGAATATCATATGGTTGATATTCTTGAGCAATCCATACTCTTGATGATACTGTGAGGTAACATCTGTTATGGTGGATGTCATTTTTGATATCTATATAGACCATAACCCTCAATGTTGTATTGAGTTAATCACAATACAGTAGTTCACCGTATTACATGGATGGAAATCATCCTCCCTAGCTAAGTGGGAGTGTTAATGATTGTAGCGTCGATCGGATGATTCCAATCGATGAAATCAAATGTTTGAATGGCCTATCGTCCTTAAACATTTGATATCTTTCTTACTATCATAAAGGATTATTAATATTGATGACAATTATCAAGATGACAAATATATATTATATATATATATATATATATGAGATATATTATATATACATATACATATATATTATCTATACATATATATTGTTCATAAATAATAAATAATTGTCATACACATTATAATGATGACAATACATTAAACAAGATTTTTGATATCGACTATAATGTCGATTATGTGAATCAACTTAATATCAATGAATGACAACAGTAATCGGCAATACAAGGAAACGATGGTGACACAATCGATGATGTTATCGACTGTGATGATCATAGTCAATGTCGACTGTGGTTATCACAACTGACAACACCATCGATTGTCATATGTCATTGCTGTTAATTATATATTAGAAGTGTTGCTGTTAATTATATATTAGAAGCGTTGATCATTATCGACTGTGATTATCACAGCCGATAATCATTATCGAATGACATATAGTATCGTTACCAATGAATAGTATAAGAGTCGATCATTATATCGTCTGTCTTATCATTGTTATTTAGTTATGGTTTGATCGTTATCGATCAGATTCAATGATATGTATTAGCAGTAACTAATGAATGGTTAAACCATTGACAAGAGACATGTCTCTACATGAACTTTGGGACATGTCCCTACGGGAGACATGTCCCATTATGTTATATATATACTCATTGAAAGAATAACTTGGAACACACAGAAGACATCAATGACAACACCACCTTGCCATATACTGGTTACATCGGTTTCACCTTACCTGTTAATGCCAACAATAATATATATATGTATATATCTAATGTGATATATCATATATATATATTATTTATATTACAATTGTTATTATTTATCTAATAATTTTTAATCATATATATAATATTTAACAATTCTCATAACAATAATAATATAGAGAGGATAGATATCAAATGCTTAAGGCCGATAGGCCACTTAGGACATTTGATTTCATCGATTGGTTTTATCCGACTGAAGCTACAAAACATTAACAATTTTATACTTTTTTCCATTTCAAATTAAAATTGATGGCTATTTCTAATGTATATATGTGTGTTTCTAACAATATTTTAAGAAATTATATATTTTCAAATGTTCGTAAATTTGCCGAGTTATTGCCAATTCTTTTTGCCGAGTTTTTGGCAAGCCCCAAGTTTTTAAAATTTTTGGGCCAGCCAAGTTATTGCCAAGTCTGAGTTTTTCAACTATGGTTTGAGGTATTATATCATTTACAAAATTTATATCTGCTGATTTTATGGGAAATGTGATTTGAGACAGACGAATATGAGTTATAAATTTATAATTCTATTCAATCCTTAAATGACTTGACAAATGTGGTATGGATGTTAGTAATACTGGTTAAGTGCAATATGTTGTTCAAATGAATTCAATTACAAATTATAACTTTTTTGTTTCAGATTAATTTTGGCTGGTGTCTTTCTTTTCTTATCACTTTACTAATGTATTTTATTTCGTTGTCATTGATGTAATTTATCTTTTTTTGTCATCAGGGCCGGGATATTCCTATTGTACATCGAGTTATTAAGGTATAAGAAGATTTATTCTCTTTGATAATTGCCTTAAAAGGATCTAGGTGACATATACGGTGATGGTAAATTTAGTCTGCATATCTATAAATTTACTGTACTAGGCTACAACTATTTCTCTTCCAAATTATGTTATATTTGGTCAGCTTGGTGTTTTTTTGCGCTTTGAACTGTCATATTTTCCCTCACAGTCAAGAATTTCATATAATCCTTGCCAAGCAAAACTTAATTTGATTATAAGTTCTAACACGATGTTTAACTAGTGTTGAAGTTGGATTTTTTCCTTTTTTTTTTTCCATTTTTTCCATTGTAAGCGTTCAAATTCATTTTACTTGCTTATTCCTTGAACGATTATGGTCATTTTTCCTCAAGTAATAACTCTATATATTGTAAAGCTGTTTCTGTTCTTTGTAATGATCCTCATCAGTTGAGAACACCAATGAAAGTCAAAGACTCAAAATAACATTTTTTATTTTATTTCTTAAAGACATCCATAAGTTGCAATACGAGCAACACTGATTCATTTATATATGTGAATCATGCTTTCAGCCATTATTTGATTACTTAACAAACATTTCTTAGTTGTTAAATCTCAGTCATTCTGAATGTAGATAATGCAGATTGCATATATCCATCCTAAATACAAGGTTATGTTCCTTTGCTTGAATCCCCGAGAGTGTCACTACAATCAAAACATAAACAGTTTTCAAGAATGAAGATATAAGAAACATTTTGAGAACATAATCAGACCACATAGAAGAGAAGTTTCAAATTTCCCCAATAATCATTTTATCATGGAGGGTTTGCCACCTGTCTTGTACTACTGCCGCATTCCTTTATTAGGTCCTTTGTTTTGTATTGCAGCCACATGTGGTATCCCAAAATTACTCAATGCATATGGTAGATTTTGATTAACAATAATGCATCATCAAACCCCTGTGGTTGTATCAGTGCCTCTAAGTTTTAGGGAAAAAAAAACCAGACAGAAATAGGGTAGCATATTACCTAGCAGGTGTATCTGCCAAACTAGGTGGCACACTCCTAACAAGGCAACTAATCCCTTGTCAAGTAACTTTTCATCTTAAGGGAGGCTCATTTAATTATCAACCAAAGATGTATGTACTTGGATGGTTCTGGCACTGTATGTGCAGCTAAGTATTTCTAGATCCTACTGAATGCATAGAACATTAACAAGGGACAATAACAATAAAGGAAATCTAACACCGATTCTAATCACATAGCAGAAACTGCAGGTGTAACCACACAGGTGTGGCTGCGTGTGAACAGAGTAGTGAACTACAGTAATCTAATTATTAAAGAAATGGTCATTACAATGAAACTTAACCGAATCTATCATTAACTGCTTTAACTAAGTACTGCAAAGTAAATGAAACTAATATCTAGATTAACTGGTAATGAACTAATCACATTACTAATATGTAGAAGCACAATAAATGAAACAACTAACTAATCTACTCTAACCACAGGATTACTTATCCACAAGTGGCCCTGGCTTGAGGGATCGTAACCTCAAATCAATTCAAAAATTTAACTCAATTAAAGGTATCATCCACTTGTATTGAATAGTACCGGAAATTTCAAATAGCAATAGTCTATATTGACAACTCTGATTTAGGAAAAATCTGATAACATTCAAATCGCCACTCTTATGACTATCCTGGATTTTATAGGAAAATCTTAGAAGCAACAATCATAAACGCCATATACATGTCATTATTTGGAGAGATATGACTTATTCTAAAAACATAACTACTTCAATAGAGCTACAAACATGGAGTATGAATAGAACTCGAACATTCAATTATGGATCATGCAGTTTTATAGGAACAAAATTGTCCCCCATCGGATGACCACTGTCAGTTCATAAAGTCTCCATTGTTGTGTGCATAGAAGTAGCAGGGACAAAGTCGTTTCGGTGAGGGCAACATCATTGATCATTGCCTTTGACTATTTCTCATTGTGGCAGAAATAATTGCCCACAACTATATTATATCATTCCCTCTTTTGAAGCTGCAGGTTAGTTGAGGACAGTGAAAATACACATACCAATTTAATCCTAAAACATCATATAACTGGAATTATTTGCCACATCACACAGATTTAGAGATATACCATATACCATTGTATTATATATATCAAGTAGCATTATAGGTTTATCATAATATTTAAATATAAACATGTCTTAATAAAGTTTCATAAAACAACATGAAACTAACCCAAGATGCTTCAAATGACAGTTTTTCAGACTCGTCATTTGTCCCCATAACTCAGTGGAACATAGCTTGGTAGGGAAAATTTGTTTGTATAAACATGCACATTAGAAAATTCGATAGCTTCTTTATGACCTTTAGATGCTTTTGCTTTGTCCATGATTAGATTTGTGGGTCAAGCTTTTATCAGGCATGATTTTGTTCTCCATCTTAATTTGAATATATTTAGTATTGACTTTTTGAATTTAAATGATGATTGGAGAATTGATGTTGGATAGAGACATTTCAAATGACAATTAATGTTTTATTATAAATATTTACTGGGACTAATTCTTCCCATTGATGTCTAGGTACATGAACAAGAAGGTGCTAAGGATTCTTATTTTCTTACTAAAGGTAATTGGATTACTTTTTTATCATCTAATAATCAAGGATTTTTCAACCACAAAATATATGTTTTCAAACATAACAACAGAATAGATTTGATTGATATACATTTCATTTGGCATACAAAAGATTGGCTCTTAGTTTATGGACTGAACGAGAACTTTTTCTACTATTAGAATAATGTAATGTGCACATGCAATTTGTGCAACTTGAAGCTAGTTATAGTTAATATCCTATAGTTGGTCTAATCCAACTTTATGATATGACTGTATATGCCTTGCCCGTGGCTGTAATGACAGCCCCCATTTAGAAGTCACATCACCCTCAAACAATATTGTTTTAGATATTTTTAAATGGTTTCCTTGAATACTATATGCCTCTTTCAACATTTGATTGGCCCTTTCTGTAAGAAGCTACTCTGTCTGTGGGTTTCTGTTTCCCTTAATATTTTTTTTCCTAAAAATCTTCAAGTTTCCCAGTAATGCTCATCTAGTAATGAAATGTCAATTTTTTCGTACACAGCTCTGAGGGTGTCTGTTTAGATGAGTTGGTTTATATTGCATCTTAATATAGACCAGGTAACACAAACATTTTCTCAAAGACAAATCTTGCATGAAACATATAAATTAGCAACTGAAAGAATAATACGACCAATATAGGGTTTTTTGCATAGCAAAAACTTTTACTTTAAGTGAAGCTAACAATATTTTGAGATATCCAAAAAGAAATCGATTGTAAACCTGATTTACAAGACCAATAAGTCGCTGCCTCTAGGCTTTTAGAATCTTCAATGCCTTTACCAAGATAAGCTTCAACCCTCACCTTCACTCAGCCACCGCATTAGCTCCAGTTTTGATGCCAGTTTGTCCTTTCATGCAATGTTTGTGGGTTCAGGAAGGTCACCCAATCGTATCATTCACAACGTTGTTCAATTCCTTTCTTCAATATCCACTACTCGGTGGTTTCCCAGTTTTTTGGAAGTAAGAATGACGCCCTAACTAGTGTTATCGATTTCACATGACAAACTGTATCTTAAGCATGAGTTCCTTCAACAACTGTGTTAAATATAACACTTAAATGATTACCATACTGGTTTCGAGTCCCTGCAATGTCCAGATGACCTCTCCAGCTTTCATGTATTGCGATCAGTTGTAAAACAGAAAACCCGTTTTTTCCAAGTTTTTTATTTCCACTCAGCTTCTCCTGCAACACTTGATAATTTCCATTAGTGGTAATGTTCCTATTGATGGTTTTCAACCTGAATATGAAAACGGTGACTCCAGTAGTAATATGCGTTGACAGTGATTCTCCACGTATTCAATCTGCTCATTCCCAGTAATCCACGCTCATACAGACAATGTCAAACAAGATCATAAATTACTTAATGTCCCATGTTTTAACTTGATTCATGGCAACACATAGAACATTCATTCTTCTCCACACTCCAAAACTGGTGATACTCATTCCACGACAAATAACCTATATCTAAGATTGTCCCGAGAATATTTTACAATTCTAAAGACAATGCCCTCCTGGAAAGTATTCGTTCTCCAGAATCTGTTAATGAATTGCACCCTGCAATATTCTTGATGAATAATTTCTCAATTTCCCAGTCTGCCATCTTCAGAGAGATTCTCTTCATTTACTACCTTCCTCTATAATTGCCCCCAATTCTTGAATTGCCCTTTGTAATTTAAAAAAATCCCTCGCACAAGACAAAAAACAATATCTCACTCTTTTTTCTTTCAATCTATTAACATAAGTGAAATATTAATTAATCTAATTAAATGATAATGAGGGTCTTAGCATTTAATTAAGACTAACATTATTATTCATGTACTTGGAGGGGACATTACACTTGCTTACTTCCTATTTGTTGTATTGATCTCTGCTACTAAAGTTTATTTGGTTTACTAACTATCAGAACATACCCTCAAAGGAATTTTCCAGTCTTAGGCTTTGTATTGTTTATAGAACTTTTTATAATCTCTATTGAAAGTCTATTTTTGTTACAGATTTTATAGTTTTACGAGTGATTTGACAAGTGGTAAAACTTGGTCACTTAGTGAGCCTATCTACTACTACCCTAATTTGATTATTGTGTTGGAAACTGATGGTCCCAACCGGTGCTGAGAGGGGAGGGGTGAATCGACACCCACTAAAATTTAAAAACCAATATGATATAATATAACTAAAACTGTGAGTAGAATAGATTCTATCACAGAAATAGCTATCACAAAATTAAAGCAATAGACAACACCAGATGTATCACGTGGAAACCCAAATCGGGAGAAAACCACATTGTGAGGAGACCTCACAAATTTTGCAATCTTCTGAAGTGCGCCTTGTTGGGAGCCTTCCCTATTAAAGGATTACAAACGCATTGTTAGATGCAACCCGATTAAGGGATTTAAGAAATAAGGCCCGTTAAAGCCTATCTTGTTAGAGGACTTAAAACATCTACATAGATGTCACCCGGTTAAGGGATTTAATACAAGGGACATGTTAATGTCCACCTAAATACTGAGATTTTGCTATTGCAATTTTTAGAGAGCAATAGAGGGTTTGATCTTCTTGAGATGGCTTTACTGAGCCTGATAAGATTGCTGCGCTTCTCAACTGAGAGTCATCACCAGGCACCACAGGTATGCTCTCCTCGGATTGTTGTGCTTCCTTGCACACTCTTCTCTTCTTCTTCTTTTCACCTTTTTCGTAGCTTCTCTTAGCATATAGGTTTACTCTTTTTCTTCTTGGCAGAATGAAGGCAAACAATATTCTTCACAAGCTGAAAAAAAAGTCTTTTTTCCCTTCTTGCTTTTTGCATGTGCGACCTCCACAAAGACCTCCTTTGGATACATCACCCGGTTGAGTCTCAGTTCACTGTGGAAACATCAGATGCATGCCATGTGCTTTTTCTGTTTTATAAAGGAAATGACAGATGTGTGCCACATACTTTCCTTTGCTTGAGATTTCTGCATGTTTTAATGCCATAATCTTCGACATTAAAACCTTCAATTGTGCCTTGCACCAATCTGCTTTATAACACAAAGTTGTCCGTATTTTGTGCAACAAATCCCGATCAAAGAGTCACACAAGTGATTGTCAACTATGACTTTCATCGCTTCAATAGTCTCAGTTTCATCCTTAGGCAGTGTACAGGTCTTTGACATCACCTGCCACTCTTCCTTTCTTTGGTTTTATCGGTTTGGTTTTGGTTATACACTTTATTAGTCACTGTTCTTGATGCTTCGGTTACCTTCCTTGGTTGCCGGTTGCTCCTTCCTTGGTTACCGATTGCTCTGATGATCGGTTAGAACTTTATCTCATAGTACTCAGCCACAGTACTTCCTGTTCACTATGTGTCACCAGTTTCATAACCAGTCCCTTTTATAAACTAAACTTGTTTACTATTATTGTCACTTGATTCCTGTTAGAACAATGTTAACCTTAGACATCAATGACAACACCACTTTGCCATATACCGGTTACATCCTTACCGGTTAATGCCAACAATCTCCCCCTTTGGCATTGATGGCAAACGCTCCTTACCGGTCATAATCTCCCCCTTTGACAATGATGCCAAAGGCTAGTCAAGTGAGTACCTCTTTTTTTTGAAATCTGCTCCTCCTTTGAGAAACAGTCCTTTGTCACCAATCCTATTAAGATGAGGTTGAGTCCTCTGTTGAAGCTCAATGGATTGATGAACACCTCTGTCCTTTTATTGAAGATCAAGAAGGGGCACTACCCCTAACTTACCTCTGAGATACTCAAAGGTACTCTTCGGTAAAGGCTTTGTGAATATGTCATCAACTTGTTCTTTCGTGGGAATATATTCCAATTTCACTTCTTTATTTTGTACCTTCTCTCTCAAATAGTGATACTTTATAGCAATGTGCTTTGTTTTTGAGTGCATGACAGGATTCTTAGATATATTTATTGCACTTGTGCTCTCACAATATATTGAAATCGGTTCAGGTACCTGTTCTTGGATTCCTTCCAATATCTGTTTTATCCAGGTCTCCTGTGTGCAATTAATTGCTGCAGCAATGTACTCAGCTTCTGCTGTGGATTGTGAAATGCAATTCTTCTTCTTACTCGTCCATGACACAATCCTCTCTCCAAGAAAGAATGCACCTCCACTTGTGCTCTTTCTATCATCAATGTTACTAGCCCAATTTGCATCAGTGAACACTTTTATCTCGAAACCTCCTTTGTGAGGAAACCATAGACCATATTCCTCAGTACCCTTTAAGTATCTGAAGATTCTCTTCATTGCTATTAAATGTGTCTCTTTTGGGTTAGCAGAGAATCTGGCTACAATGCCTACTGCATGTGCAATATCAGGTCTGTTATGCACATCATACTGTAACTTACCAATCATTGACCGATACAATGTCTCATTAACTTCTTTAGCATCATCCTCCTTTGATAACTTGCAATTAGTTATCATTGATGTGCCAACCGGTCTGGATTCTTCTAGCCCAAATGATTTAAGAATTTCCTTAACATATTTGGACCGAGAAATAAAAATACCTTCTTTTAGCTGATGGACTTGCAATCCAATGAAGAATTTTATAGCTCCATTCATGGACATTTCAAATTCTTTCTCCATCTCCTTAGCGAAGTCTTTGTTCATTTTGTCATCTCCTCCAAAGATGATATCATCCACAAATATTTATGCAATCAGGTTCCCTTCTTTACCAGTCTTGAGATACATATTGTTGTTATCTCCTGTTCTTGTGAATCCTGTGGTCAGGAGGTATGAATGTAACCTTTCATACCAAGCCCTTGGGGCTTGTTTCAGCCCATAGAGTGCCTTATTTAATTTACAGACCATACCATTTTTCTTTGTGGATGAGAAGCCTTTCGGCTGTTTTATGTACACTTCCTCCTCCAATATACCATTCAGAAAAGAGACTTTACATCCATCTAGTATACTTTGAACCTTTTATGAGCAGCATAAGCAAGTAGGATTCTTACTCCTAGTCTTGCCACAGGTGCAAAGGTTTCTCCATAATCTAGTCCTGCCTCCTGTGCATATCCTTTGCAGACTAGCCTTGCCTTGTTCCTTACCACCTTTCCTTCTTCATTTAGCTTGTTTCTGTACACCCACTTGGTCCCTATGACATTCTTGTTTTGTGGTCTGGGAACAAGAGAACATGTTTCATTCTTTTCAATTTGCTCAAGCTCCTCTTCCATAGCCTTGACCCTGTTATCATCCTCCAGAGCTTCTCTGGTAGTTTTGAGCTCTATACTGGAAAGTAAGCAGATACTTTCTCTAGCCTTTTTCCTGGTCATAATATTAGTACGTTTGTCACCAGTAATGTTATCAGTGGAGTGATGTCACATACCTTGGCATAACCGATCGGTGGTCCCGGTCTTCGTTTTCCGGTTGAGCAACATTTCCAGCGAGGTCATGAACAATTTCCTATTCATCACCCTCAGTCTGTCTTATATTCTGATCCCTTCCTGGCTCATGCACATTACCTTGCTCCAAGTGTCTGTTTACCTGTTCTTCTTCATCAACAACAATCATTTCACCGAATTCTAAATGATTATCAACATCATGATCCTGGTGAATGTTTGATTCATCATGACTGTTCTTGTCCCTTGATTTTGAATATTCATCTATCTTTACATTGACACTTTCTACTATTTTTCCTGTCCTCTTCTTTAGACACCGGTAGGCTTTACTTTTGGTAGAGTAACCAAAAAATATGCCTATATCACTCTTTGACTCAAACTTGCCAAAGTACACATCTCTTTTGATGTAACAGTTGCTACCGAAAAGTCTGAAATAGCTTACACTTGAGGTATGACCAAACTACAACTCGTATGGAGTCTTACCGGTTCCTTTCTTAACTTGAACCCGGTTCAATGTATACACAACGGTGCTAATTGCTTCTCTCCAGAAGTGATGGGGAAGATCCTTCTGAATCATCAGAGTTCTAGCACAATCAATCAGAGTCTTGTTTCTTCTTTCAGTGACTCCATTTTGTTGAGGGGTTCTCGGTGCAGACATCTTCCTTTTTATCCCCCGTTCCTCATAGTAGTGAGTGAACTCTTGAGAGGTGTACTCACCTCCTATGTCTGACCTCAAACACTTCAAGCTTTTACCGGTCTCCTTCTCCACTTGTGGCTTATAAATTTTAAACATGTGAAAGGCCTCTGATTTTTCGTTAAGGAAGAGTGTCCACATCATCCTTGAAAAATCATCTACAAAGAGCATGAAATACCTGTCTCCATAGTAGCTCTTCATCCTCATAGGTCCACACAAGTCTGTGTGAACGAGATCCAACACTTTTTCAGCAGAAAAAGACTTACTGCTGAAGCTTGTTCTTGTCAGTTTGTCTAACTGACATTCTTTACACATACCCCTTCTGGTTTTGTAATATCAGGAAGCCCTCTGACTGACTTCTTCTTGCTTACTTTGACAATACTATCAAAGTTTATGTGGAAGAGGCTCTTATGCCACAACCAACTCTTGTCCAGTTTTGTTATGAGACAAATTTTCTTTGTCTCTCCTTTTGCCGTAGCTATGAAGCAAGCCCCTCGGTTGAGTTTAGGTAGACTAGGTTTCCTTTACTCTGTCTACTGGTGGCAACATGAACATAATGATTCTTGACAATACAAGAACCTTGCCCAAACTCCAACATGTATCCTTTGTTGTTTAGGTTAGCCACACTCATTAGATTGTACACGAGTCCTTCCACCCAATACACATCTTAGCATACAACTTTATTGTCAAGTGCTATTGAGCGTTTGCCTCTAATAGCGCATGGAGCATTGTTACCAAAAGTCACCGATCCACCATCATTAAGCTTCAGGCTGATGAGCTTGTTCTTGTCACTGTCATGTGGTGAGTGCATCCACTGTCAATGATCCAGTTGTCACATTAATGAGATCTTGAGATAAGTGTCATTTCACTTATCACTGTGCTTTCTTCTTTTATTGCAACAAAGACAATTTCTTCATCTCCTGATTCTTCAGATTCATTGTCCGTGACACCTTCCTCAGCAAGGTAGCACTCCTTTCCTTTGTTCTTGAATCGGTTGGACTTTTCTTTATTTTCATTTTCTAGACATCTTGCAACAATGTGTCCTATCTTATTGCAAGAAAAACACTTTAATGGAAGTTTCCCTTTGTACTTCCCTTTTTCTCTTGGAAATCTCCATGCGATGAGCACTTCAAACTCATCCTGCTCTAGTTCTTCTGAGAGTAGATTTTCAATAAAATTTCCAGATTTATCGGTAGAACTATTATTGATCTCTTTTTCTTTCTTGGTGGAAGCAATATTCACAGAGGACTTAAAAGAAGCTTTTAACATGGGTAAGCTATTATCATAATTACTCAATTCAAAAGTAGTCAACTTACTGATAAGAGAGTCAAGGGTGACTTGAGACATGCTCATTGATCTGAGCTCCTGTATGGTTGAGATCTTGATAGCATATTGTGGCCTTGCTTACCACATCTTGCTCACTCAATGTTCCTCCAACGCTTTTGATAGAGTTCATCACTTCTTTTATTTTATTGCTGTAGTGCTCAATGTCTTCTCCTTCGTTCATCCTCATGTCATCATATTTTCCTCTGAGGCTTTCTACCTTTGCTCTTTGAACATGTGGGTCACCTCCATACACAGTTTGTAGCTTAGCCCACATTTTGCAAGCAATAGTTAGATGTTCAATCTTTGCATATACATGATCAGGTAGCGTACTTGCTATCACATCCATTGCAGCTGTGTGTTCACTACTAATCTTTTGTTGATCAACTGTCAAGGTACCGGTGGGTTCAATGTAATCATTGATTACATGCGTCCAGTATTGATCTCCGGTGGTTTTCATGTACAGCTTCATTCTGCTGCACCATAAGGTGAAGTTTTCCTTAGAAAACTTGGGTCCTTCCTTTCTCATCATTAGATCTTTTCCCCGTTTCGGTTAAGCAACTTAGAAAAGGTACCTCACTCTGATACCAATTAATTGTCCCAACCGGTGCTGAGAGGGGAGGGGTGAATCGGCACCCACTAAAACTTAAAAACCAATCTGATATAATATAACTAAAACTGTAAGAAGAACAGATTCTATCATAGAAATAGCTATCACAAAATTAAAGCAATAGACAACACCAGATGTATCACGCGGAAACCCAAATCGGGAGAAAACCACGGTGTGAGGAGACCTCACAAATTTTGCACTCTTCTGAAAAGGGCCCTATTAGGAGCCTTCCCTGTTAAAGGATTACGAATGCACTATTAGATGCGACCTGGTTAAGGGATTTAAGAAATAAGGCCCGTTAAAGCCTGCCTTGGTAGAGGACTTAAAACATCTACATAGATGTCACCTGGTTAAGGGATTTAATACAAGGGACCTGTTAATGTCCACCTAAATACTGGGATTTTGCTATTGCAATTGTTAGAGAGCAATAAAGGGTTTGATCTTCTTGAAATGGCTTTACTGAGCCTGATAAGATCGCTGCGCTTCTCAACTGAGAGTCATCACCAGGCACCACAGGTATGCTCTCCTCGGATTGTTGTGCTCCCTTGCACACTCTTCTCTTCTTCTTTTCATCTTTTTCGTAGCTTCTCTCAGCGTACAGGTTCACTCTTTCTTCTTGGAAGAATAAATAGTCTTCTTGCCCTTCTTTCTTTTTGCATGCGCGACCTCCACAAAGATCTCCTTTGGATCCATCACCCAGTTGATTCTCAGTTCACCGTGGAAACATCAGATGCATGCCACAAAGTCGTCTGGATTTTGTGCAAAAAATCCCAGTCAAAGAGTCACACAAGTGTTTGTCAACTGTGACTTTCATTGGTTCAACAGTCTAGGTTTCCATCCTTAAGCAGTGTACAGGTCTTTGACATCACCTGTCACTCTTCCTTTCTCTATTTTTTACCGATTTGGTTCCTTGGTTCCGGTTATACACTTTATTGGTCACTGTTCTAGATGCTCCGGTTACCTTCCTTGGTTGCCTGTTGTTCCTTCCTTGGTTACCGGTTGCTCTGATGATCGGTTAGAACTTTATCTCATAGTATTCGATTGCAGTACTTCTTCCTGTTCACTATGTGTCACCGGTTTCATAACGAGTCCCTTTTGTAAACTAAACTTGTTTACTATTATTGTCACTCGATTTCTGTTAGAACAATATTAACCTTAGACATCAATGACAACACCACTTTGCCATATACCGGTTACATCCTTACCGGTTAATGCCAACAGAAACTTTAGGTAAGTGTAGAAAATTCAGTGGCATAAGGTTTATCATTGATGATATGACTTCAAAATTTTTAAAACTTGAGACCTAAAGAAGTGGTTGAATGCTAATGTTTTTCTTTTTGTGTACTTTTACAATATATATACATTCTCATATCCTTACAGATTTTATTCCTACCATTTAAGTGATATGTACATGGATTGCTATGGAACTTTTACGAGATTTTATTTATTAGGAATCATTATTTGTTACTATAATTGCTTTTTTTGAAATAGGGGTATTGTCCTCTAAGTTGTAGTTTAAAGTCACATAAATGTGGTTGTTGATGATTATTTAGCATGCTTAACCATTTTCTTGTTTATTTGCAAGTTTGTCCTCAGGACATTTCTTTACCACAAATGTGAACTCAGAGTGCCCTTTTGCATTAACTAGGGAAGATCTTTCACTTCCAAAACCAAGCTTTGTCGTAGGGTTTTCTTCCTAAGGCTTTTATCAAACAAATTTGTTCAACCTCCCCTACTAAGGTTTTAAGAAAATAGCTAGAATGCTCAAATCAGCCTTCTTTGCCAACTTTAATAGTCCCCTATGGAGCTTTTCTTTTTGAAAATTATATTTTAAAACCTTTTTTTAAAATAATGATGTTTTTTGCTTCAAAAAATTGACTTTTGTAGAAACCTAAAAACGTCCTCATGAAATTAGAAAATTCATCTATTAATAAAATAGAATTTTTTATTTGTTTAATTAATTCATTAGCCTCTTCCTCTATTATTTAAATAAATTCTCATTTATTTAATTACCCATTTACCATCTCCTTTTCCACAAGTTATTTTATAAGTTCATCATTCCTCTTTCTTCTAATCCGACTAATCACCTCCGCTCACATGGATCAATTCCACAAATTTTAGGCTTGTGACAAATGACACTTGTCTCTTCATTTGACTTTTCCACCTTCACATGTCTAGATATTATTTAAAGTCAATATAATCTACCCACCACTTTATCTCATCTACTCATTTCTTTTCACCTCTTAATCTCCTTTATCCTCCATATTTCCTACCTACTCTCTAATCCTAGCCATTCCTTAAACACCTCTAAATCCTAGCCCTTGATTTTCATGAGGACTTTATAAAACAAGACTTTCTTCTCTCATTTGGACCTTGTGCAATCTTACTTGGGCTTTTGGAGAACTCATGCCCTAGCATACTTGTGATCTTTGAGAGCCATAGCTATCATCTTATCACCATTATCATCTTGCCATTATCATCTTATCATTCTCATATCTTCACACCACCATCATCATAATCCTTGCAACAATCAACCAAGCTCCATTCTTTCATAGCCGCTTGTGCATGTGTTAAAAATCTGAGAGCACCAACATTTCATTACAAGATCTTGAAGGATAGGTCAATGGAGTCAACCATCTCTTGAGTGCATTTGGTATAGTTGCTTTTGTTTTATTGATGTTTGCATTCATGAAGAAGTTCTCTATAGATATGATGTTGGCTAGATTTTGTGAACCTAGGGCTTATGGTTGAGCTTGATATGGTTGACAATTAGGTTGTCTAATTTCCATCTTCGTCATTTTGGCACACCTAGTGGGACTCTTGTCCCTTTACTATCATTTTTCTTTTTTTTTGAGGTGTTTCATGGAGTTGTAGGTTGAATTTCTCTCGGAGACACTAGAACTACGCTTATGTTGCCCAGTTCTATGCATTTGGCATCTTGATTTTTCCTTTTTGCTAAAGCTGTGCATATGCTTCCTAAAGTTGTGCATTTGCTTCATTTAGCTACGTATATGCTTCACCTTCATTTATAATTTTGCTAAAGTTGCGCATATGCTTCACAGAGTTGTGCCTATGCTTCATATTCTTGCGCTTTTGCTCCAAGTGTTATTTTGATCTGCAAGTTCATCAGTCTTGAGTATTTACTTAATCTTCCTTTGCATTTGCTCTCAAAAGTTGTGCATTTGCTTCATCTTCTTGCACATTTTCTTCATCTTCCTGTGCTTTTGCTTTCATCAATTTTCTGTCTTGCTGGAGTTTTGCAGGTTCTGTTTCTGTGCCTTTGCTTCATTAGTCTTGCACATTTGACATCTCGGGTTTCATCATAGTTGATTAAAGGGACATTAGATACATTTGGAAAGTGTATAATCTAGGTGCATTAGTTCTAAACCTTGTTTGCTTCATTAGTCTTGCACATTTGACATCTTGGGTTTCATCATAGTTGATCGAAAGGACATCAGATACATTTGGAAAGTGTATAATCTAGGTGCACTTGTTCTAAACCTTGTTCTAAACTTGAATCCTAGAGAATGCAAAACTTCATGAAATGATAAAACAACTACACAAGCTAGAACAAAAAATGGCTGAAAATCAAAACCAAAATCTCAAACAAAACATTCCCTCCAAAAATACATGTGACCCCAGATATCCCTTGGATAGAAAATTCACACCTTTGGGACAATCTATTGAGTTAACTCTAAAAGAGATTCTTGAGCACAATCTTATCACATTGTCTAAAGAGACCACATGGGAATGTAAATTTTTATGGAATTATAGTGAGTATCATAGACACAACAAAGATAAAACTTAAGATTGCATGAAATTAAAACACAAAATCTAAGACCTCATTGATAATGGTAACATTGAAATTGAAGATCCTAATGATTCACCTAAAGAGAAAGAAGACAATATTTCCAAGCATAATCAAAACCATATTCCTATGTCTAGCAATGGCCCACAAGTCTCCATTTCTCCTACCATTCCTTCATCTCCTAAAACTTCCCAACAACAATCCACATCATCTCTCTCAAATAATGAATCCAATAATGACATCTTTCATGTTGACCTTCAAGGGATATCTACAATAGAAATCCAAGCTAATCCAAATCTTGATAAAAATCCTTCCCATGATTAAAAAATCCTAAAGCCTATGCCATCTTCTGTAATGCCCCGCCAGGTAACCTATGAGATATTAACCTAAAACATGTTAGTAAGTTTGCAGAATAATTTTTTTTCTTAAGTGTTTACAAACAATAATGAATAAACAAGAGGAAGTAAAACATAAAGTCAATAAGTACACAAACATAAACATAATCTCCACATTAGATTACACATCTTAAGGGTTCCTTGACGTAGAAACTACTCAATTACAAATACATTAATCAATTACAGTTATCCCCTAACTCAACTACATATTATATCATAATTACATCAGAATGATAAAGTATACATAATCATCAACATCCACTGCACATGTCGTAGGGTATGTAGTTACAATAAATACAAAGTACAAATAGAGAAGTACAAGAACAAGAATAAGTCTCCAAGAAGATAGGAAAGAAAGTAATTGCAACCAGGATCATCCAGCATTGGAACAAGGACATCAGAGTCTCAAATGGTAAAAGAATCACTACCTCCTGACCTCGTGGAAACCTGTAGTTCCACTTCCACCGTTGTGAGGAGACAACATCAAATCCCACTCGGATAACAACACCAATCAAATTAAGTAAACTAAGAAAGGATCCTAGAAGCTCCTATCTCAAGGGTACAACTCATAAGTCAAAGGTACTCATACTAACCCAAAGGCAACTAACACATGTAGGAAACTTAGAATGAAATCAGGGAAGTGTCATCACATATATCAACACCTTGGAACGATCTCACTAGACTCTGACTTCCAAGTGTGATCATTTGCGGAAAGTGAAACCCTCTCATGAAGACAAGGATAACTGATCATGCCAGACTCACTATCACTATTAGACGGGCAATCATCTTCTCCCACTCCTGTCCTTAGCCTATACTAGCAACACTCAAGGCATGGGTGAGGAACCATTATCTTATTAATTCATTTTAAACCCCATTTAGTTTTATATTATCACTTGATTAAGTGACCTACTAAGGATACCTAGGTAGTCACTTTCGGGCTCCGGTGCCTCCAAAGTAAGCCACTTCCCCTTTAACACCTCGATAACCTACCCTAGGTTTATAATCTCAAAATCATGACTCAGGGTCAACATGATCCATAATTTCCAAAACTGGTTCTAAAGAAGTAACAAGAACACACAATATGAATTCCATCATAAAAGTCAACTTCATAAGGTTGGGTCACATTATGATCAAATGCCATAAAAGTATGCAAGGCAAACAAGCAAATACAATAACTTCTAATCCCGCCTTTGGTAACAGTCCTATTAGGCTGACGTAACTGTTTCCCCTCTAATCCCAAATGCAGAAGGAATGAATAGACAAACAATAGAATTTAATAAATAAACTAATTTGTAAAATTCTATCACGAAATTAATCTAGTAATAATCACTAATAAAATATAATTACATTTAACCAATTAAATTCTAACCCTAACAAATCAATTTATTACGTTAATAGAATAAATTGAGTTTAGTAATTAAAATTACTAACACACTATAATTTCATAGTCTAACTCAGGAAATAGATTAAATTGCCCGATTATAATAATCAAATACATCTTCAGAAATAACACGCCATAAATAACTAACAAAATAACTCACTTTAAATAATCAGCCCAATCAATCATAATTATTATTAAAAGAAAATTATACCAAGTTAAATATACACGTCAAATATCCATATATAAAACTATATCTTAAAAAGAAAACAATCTTTATTTTATTAATTTTATAATTTTATTTTTGTTATTTTATGTATTTCTTTTTTTAATATTTAATATTATCAATATTTATATATATATTTTTAAAACAAATAAAAAAACAAGTTTTAATTTTTTTAAAAATAAATCCCATGCAAAAGTGTGGGGGGCCACTGGCCCCACCCCCATGGCTGTCGGCACGACAGCCCAAGCCTTCCATGTGGCAGTCCCAAGCCTATGGACTACTGCCGGCAGCTCTTAGAGCTGCCATGAGGCAAGCGGGGGGGGGAGGCGAGACTGGGGATGGCCCCACCTCCCAAATCAATTTATTACTAATTTTTTTTTTGTTTATTTTATTTTATTTTTTAATTTTGTTTTTAAAAGGTGAGTAGATTAGTATGCCAAAACAGAGAGCATGTATTTTTTTATTTTTTATTTTTAAATTTGAAAAATAAGAGATTGGTCATTGCATATATTATGCGTATATATATACACATTTTTTTTAACACAGAGACTAATATTTTTTAATCGAATAAGAACTAGGTACAAACAAATTTGCTTTTTTTTTTTTAAACAGGCAAATTGGAAGCCTCATATGCATAAATTATTCTGGATATTTTCTAAATTGCTTTCTAGGGTTTTAATTAAAACTTTCTTTTAAACCCTATACCAGATCTGAATTTTTCCTAAAAGCTTTATTGTAAAATTGAACCTAGGGTTTCTAGGAAGATTTTCTCTCACAAAAATTCAACAATTAATATTCTAAATTCTACCAATTCTATAAATTTGAAAACCTAATTGAATTCAAGTAAAATTGAATCAAGAACTGCATGCACACACACCCATTTTCCTACAGCCATTTTTCCAGAATTCTAACATGGAAAGAATCATAAACTAAATTATCTAGATCTGACAAGCACAAAGAAGACACTCATTTCATAAATAATAAAAATACAATCACAAGGGTTTCTAAACCCTACCTTAAACACCAAATAGATAAATTTGACGAAGACAATTCAAACTCTCACAAAAATTTCCTCCAAATTGAATCTTTCACCACAAGATTCTCCAAACCCGCGTGTTGAGAATAATGGCCAAACTTTCACAATATAAGAAATTGAATTCCACATGCAAAGTTTGGAACTCAATTCCACATGCAAAGTTTGGAACTCAATTCCACTTACAACCTTGTTTCCATCAATTCCCTAATTCCTCCAATTATAGTTTTGAACTCAAGTCTATTTTCTATTTTGTTTCTGTTAACCCACTTAACTCAAAATTGACTAATTCTTTTTATTTTATTTATTTCAATTTGATTGTGCAACTTAATTGCATTTGAATTAAATTAAAGAGTAACATTTAGTCTAATGTTATTTTTCCACATGTTATTTAATTTTCAATTAATAAATACCTCTTATTTGAAAAGTTGAATCTTATAAATAATTAAATTTAAAGTGAATGTATTTAATTAATTTTTATTAATTAAATACCTTTATTTCCACAATAAGCTTTTTTAATTAAATCATTAAATTTAATAAATGTATCTAATTAATTTCCATTAATAAAAATACTCCCACATTTAAATAGCTAAAAATAGCAAGATCTAATTTATTTAAATTACACAATTAATGTAAATAAATTATCTAATTATAGCAATCATAACCATCAACCAGAAATCAACTGAACTTTAAGAACCATAACCATGCTCAAGGAAAGGACTATAAACTCATGTCACCTGGACGAATTTGGGAAGGGTAAAATATCAGAATCTTGTCTGCTATTTGAGGACAATGAAATGGCTTAGGTTGAGATTTGGATTTGAATATTATCTCCCCTCTTTTACTATTGAGACTTGCAATAGGGCACACTCATCTTGACAATTCAGGGAAGTTGATGTCCGGTACTTGCAAACCTGCATAAAAGACCAACATGTGTATATATATATATATATATATATATATAATAGACAACGGTGGGGATTGAGACATCGTGTGGATCTCGCAAGAAAGTAACTACGACTCCGTCCCTCAACCATATCAAACAAGTCAAACGAAAAGGTAAAAGCATACATGATAACCATACACATGTAAGCTAAGTCACAACATTCGGCGAACATAAAGGATGAAGTTCGGTTTTGCCCGAATTTAAAAAATTTCTAAAATAATCGGTATAATTCGCCATTTTATTCGGACAAAAAAAATGGGAATTTTCCTATTGACGTAAACATCTAAATCATACTATTTTTAAAAGTTTCTAAATTTTTTTTAGAAGTTTGCCGCCTATTATTCTCCATAAAGAGGTCTTCGTAGGCCCTTGAATGCACAGTTGATGTTGCCGCTGCTGTTGCCGCTCCTGGGTGTTGTCGCCTGTTGTCGCTTGAAACAATTTTCCAATCGCTTGAAACAGTTTTACAATTCCTTGTTGCCGCTGCTGTGAAGATTGGAATTTGGAGAGAAGCTGTTGTCGCCTGTTGTCGCTTGAAACAGTTTTACAATTCCAAGTTGCCGCTGCTGTGAAGATTGGAATTTGGAGAGAAGCTGTTGTCGCTTGAAACAGTTTTCCAATTGCTTGAAACAGTTTTACAATTCCAAGTTGCCGCTGCTGTGAAGATTGGAATTTGGAGAGAATTGCTTGGCTCCTTCCCTGCGCAAAATTGTTCCTCTCTGTCTCCGTTCGCTCGCCTCTATTTTTCCCGTGAAAGGTAAGTTATATAATTTATTTTTTGAAGAATTTTGTATAGTTATAGAACTTATACTTTATAAATTATTTAGTTTTTAAGACTTACATTAATATATATGTATTTATAGTTTAATTAAATTATTTAGTATTGCATTAATATTATAATATATATTTATTAATAGTTTTATAATTAAATTTAAATCTATAAATCAAGTATTTTAAATTTTTAATTATAAAATAATAGATAGTTAAAAAAGTTATAGATTATAGTTAATTAGGTAAATAATATTATTATAACAAAGATAAATATTATTATAAATGCATTATATGATGATTTTTTAGTTTTTAATAATAGATTTAAATTACTATTTCTAATTTTTATCTCATATTTTATTTAATTGTTAAAAAAAGAAGTATTATTATATAAATATCAAAGTTACTAATATTTTATTTTATTACTATATTGTTTTATCGTCATTTATTAAACTGAAATATCATATTAAAGTAATCAATTTTTAAGTTAATATACAAGTGCAAAAACTAATAAATAAATTTAACAAATATGCTAAACATTAAAATGTAATTTAAATTTAACAATAAAATATTTAATTATTTATTATTATATTATCTTATTAAAAATTAATATATTTATTATTGATATATTAAAAATATATTTTTATACTTAATTGAGTTAATTTGTTTTGTAGAGTAAAAACTAAAATATTATATTTTTGAAATTTTTTAAAAATAAATTTAGTTAAAGTTTTACTTTTAAATATTAATCTTAAATTCTTTTGAATTGTACAGATTGAAATGGCTCCCAACAAATCAACTTCAGAGGCATGAAAATATGTGACTCGTAATGGTACTGAACTTCGTTGTAACAAGTGCCCAAAAGTTTTTACTGGAAGTTTAACAAGGGCAATGGACCACTTACTCGGTATTACGGGGGGTAAAGGTAGAGGTGTTATTGCATGTCCAGGTGTAACTGTAGATATTAGAGCTATTTTAGAGAAAGAACATTCCTCCTCAATTGCAGTAAAGATGAAGAATGCACAAAAGAAACAGAGAATTGAAGAAGATGTGGCTAGATTCTCAGCTATTATGTCTTCCTCTTCCAATCCACCCAAGGCCACAGGAGTATTGAAAGAGAGTGGAACATTGAGCAGCTTTTGGAAACCAGCTGAGAAACAAGAGGTAGATGATGCACTAGCTGATTTATTCGATACAAGTGCTATTCCATTCAATGTAGCTAGAAATCCAAATTTTCGTAATGCAATTCAAAAAGTTGCAGAGTTTGGCAAAGGGTACATACCTCCCTCTTCTGAGGCTTTCAGGACACCTCTTTTGCAGAGGTCAAAAGATAGAGTGACCAATAAATTAACTGAGGTCAAAGTCACGTGGAAGACAACAGGTTGCACTATATTAAGTGATGGATGGTCAGATATGTGTCAAAGGCCATTGATCAATGTTTTAGTGGCTTGTCCTGAAGGTGTTGTGTTCTTGAAGGTGATTGACACTATGAATTAAAAAAAAACTTCTGAGTATATATTTCAAATACTAGAGGAAGCTATTCTTGAAATAGAGGTGGAAAATGTGGTTCAAGTGATAACTGATAGTGTAGCAAATTGCGTGGGAGCTGGGAAACTGATTGTAGAGAAGTACCCACAGATTTATTGGAGCCCATGTGCAGCACATTGTTTGGATTTGTTGCTTCATGATTTGGCTAAATTCCCATGGATATATGAAGCAATTCACAGAGGGAGAGCAGTTGCAAATTTCATAAGAAATCACCGTCTCACACTAAGCCTTTATAGGCAACATGCATCTAGAGAGTTGTTGAGGCCTTGTGACACAAGGTTTGCTTCATTTTACATCACTTTGAAAAGGGTGGTTGAAGAGAAAACAGCTTTGAGATCTGTAATTTGTTTCAATGAGTGGGAAAGTTCAACGCTTTCTAAAAGTGCTAAGGGAAAGAACATAGAGCAAATTATTTTAAATAGCAGCTTTTGGGAAAGTGGAGCAAAAGTTTTGAGTGTCTGTGAGCCAATTGTTGATGTGCTTCGTATGGTTGATGGTGACAGTCCTTGCCTTGGCATGCTTTATGAAAGCATGGACCGTTGTAACGAAGCTATTCAAAGAGCACTAAACAATGTGGAAGCAGAGTACATGGAGATATGGGAGACAGTTGATTCTAGATGGAAAATGATGCACACACCTTTACATGCAACAGCATGCTATTTGGAGCCCAAACTATTTCACATTGATAGACAAGGTGATAGTGAAGTTATGGCAGGGTTTTATGAAGCCATTGGCAGATTTGAACTAGACCCAACAGTTGCAGCGCTAATCAGAGACCAAGGCTGGAAATACAAGAAAGCTGAAGGAATGTTTGGAATGGCAGTAGCCAAATATGATATGGCACGAGATGAGGTACCTGGCTATAGATGGTGGATGAGCTATGGAGCACAGACTTCTGAACTTCAGCGCTTTGCTATTCGAATATTGAGTCAAGGAGCAAGTTCATCAGCTTGTGAGAGGAATTGGAGTTGCTTTGACCACATCCATTCCAAAAAGAGGAACAAGTTATTGTCTGGAAAGTTGGGAGATCTTGTCTATGTTCGCAGCAATTTAAAATTGTTCATGAACAAATCAGCAAATGACTCCACATCTTCACAACAACGAATTTCAGAAGACATAGCAGTGCCAAGTGCAGATGAGCCTGACTTTTTTGATGAAGAATTGGGTAGTGATACTGATGATGATGATACACCATTTGAGCCAAGTGCTCTTGATGACTTAGAGCTCTTTTGAAATTCTAAAGTCTTGACTTTTGAATGTACCTTTTTGAGAATAAAACATCTTTGCAATCATTATTTCACATGTTCCTTATGTTATAAATTTAATAAATGTGTCATCGTTATATAATGATTTCAAATCTATTTAGAAATGTTAACTATTTTGATAATTTATTGGACATATTACTTATATTTAAAAATAAATAACATTTATATAAGGCGAATTCAATCCGAATTTTTTTTTCGAATTTTTACCCTTGTTGAACTTCATTTCGAATTTCATGGCTGTCGAACTCGAACTCGAATTCGAACCTTGTGACTTAGCATGTATGGGGTAAGTATAATCATAACCATAAACATCATTTAAAATGTAAATAATCATCATTAAAGTAAACCACAACATCTAACTTGCAAAGATATAATATCCATAATTATTCAATCATCAAAATCACCATGTAATGTCATACATCAAAAACCACATAATAACTAAAATATCAACGCACACATAAAAGTGGCCTAAAAGAGTTTGGCAATATAAAACTTAAAAACAAACTGTGGGTGGGCACTACATCTTGCACTTCCATCCCAATCATATCTATCCTAGAGAGTTCCATTCAAAATCCATCCCCATCACGCCAAAATATTGACTTCCTCCAAAAATCCCCCATGCATATCCAAACTCTTATCCTATCCTTAGAAGTGGCTCCATGTCAAGAGGATAATCTAAGTGTGAAGAAACAAGTCCTAAAATAAGTCAAGATCAAGATACCAAAACTCTCCAACTCAATCCAACATGTGACCAAGACCCCGTCTCCCTAGAATGTCATGATGATTCCCTCATACCTTTCCATTTCTTCCAAGATGATCTCTTTCCCTCTCAAGAGAAAAGTGTCCTTCCAAATCCTATTCCTAATCCACCTCCTAAGCAAGATCGGGATATCCCGTCCTTCATTTCCAATGATCCTATTGAAAATCAAGAGCAAAACACCCTTTCTACTCCATCCAATGATCCTCTTCCATGTCAAGATCAAAGTATCCCTTTCATCTCCTTGTCATAATCCCCCTAGTCCCCTTCATTAACGTAATCCTCGTCAAGACCCCATTACCCCTATCCAATTTAATAATGAGCCCCTTACATATCAGCTTGGTTAATTCACTTTCATTTGGTCTGGTCTACTTCGTGATCCTATCATTCCTTACATGCCTCCACCTCAAAATGGACTCGCATCTTGCTTTCAAAGTAACAAGCATCCCTTTGCTAAAAAGATATTCCAAATCATGCATTATCAAAGAAAAGGGTTGGGCATCAATGAACAAGGTATATTGGAACCACTTTATCTTATACCAAATCCTAATTATCATGGTATTGGCTACATAGCTCACTCTCAAGATGTAGGTATCTCTTCTAAGTCTTACATTCCTGCATCTAAACCCAAGCATACACCTTCGCCGTCCTTCAATCCATTTTGGGTCTGTATATCCAATGACTAAAGCCTTCATCTCTTCCATCCATCTTAGGACCTTATATCCCTCCATCAACTATCCCTATCACTCCTAGCTCATAATCCACTCACCATATCATAAACCAAGATCAACAAAGGCACACATCCTTGAGAATCTTCCAACCACCTATCTACGTGAACTCATCCAAAAGACCTCCATATCATTTTTATCCATTCATGAATCTCAATGCTCTTAGAAGCAATTTGGATGCCAAGCATAAAATATCAAAATCCATAAGTCCAAAAATTCACATAAATCCAAAGATCAACATGTTCCATCTAAAAGACATGTAAATACAAAGAAAAATTTGATTCAAAAGCAAAAAGAAATATTCACAGAGTCACAAAGGTCCATTAAGAAAAAAGAAAAAGAAATAACTGTGTAAATTTCCAAATCTATCATTTAAGCAATGCATTCCAAAGAACCACAAAGAAAAAATAAATCAAAAACCATGTGGATTCCCAATTCACTCATAGAAGGCTCGAACCTTAAAGAAAAATGAAAATTGGTATCCAAGCTTGCTATTGCAAAGGTTTCCTTTGATCCCTCATCTAAAAATCTCCCACTTTCCATATCTATTTTGGGTCCCTATGTCCCAAAATCCACTATCTTAAATCCGCTGTCTTCATCCATTTTGGATCTCTATGTCCCAAAATCCATATAATTTTCTTGATCAAAATCTCAAACTCCAAATTCATTTTACCTACATCACTCCACCACCCTTCAAGGCATGTGCCAACAATCAGTGTTACAAGACTTAGACTTGCCTAACACTCAAAAAGCTGATTTTTGACTCAGACTCGGACTTGGTGTCCGAACTCGACAAAAACTCAGCAAGGACTTGGCAATTTGAAAAAATAAAGAAATTCAAAGATTTTTAAGGATTTAAAACCTTTTTCATGCATCATTTAATAAATTAACATTAAAGACAATAATTGAGATAAATAGAAGCTACTTTGCACATATTCACAAGTTTACATTGATCACATAAGTATAAATATGAATTTTTGAAAAAAATAAGTTAAACTAAATAAAACATTAGAAATATAAATAGTGTCACTGTCAAATGTCTACAATATTCATGGAATATGAAATCAATAGAATCAAAAGTTCAAAACATATATCAAAATAAAAGCTAGAGCCTAGAAGACTAAGGTTTAGAGTAGCCTATATCAGTGACCAGTCGACCCCGCAACCTTCCTACGTGTACACCGAAGATAGGTCCTGGAAGATTTTGTAACCATGATATCTATCCGTGTTTGAGGCCCAGCCTCAGTGACATCCATATCCTCATCCTCATCATCCTTAGATTCCTCACTCTCAATCTCAGGGTCCCCCAATGGGTCTCCTAGCGCTCTAGCCTCCTCTGCAATTACTACTACCTTTGCCTCTCGATCATCAACCTTAGTGTTACAGTCTTCCTGTGGATCAACCTCCTCTAAAATGATAGGAGATGTGTTAGTGCCCAAGATGTGTCTGTGACAGAGGCAAAGGTTGTAATGAACAAACACAAGATCATTCAACCTTTTAACTGTCAACTTGTGCTTTTTCGAGTGTATTTGCTCAAACATGCTCCAGTTGCGTTCACATCCTGAAGCACTACATGGATGACTCAAGATATGAACTGCAATCCTTTGTAGATTTAGCTCCTGGGTACCAAACATCTCCGACCATGCATCTGAAATAAGAAAAATTAAAAATCAATTCTATAATCTATTCTATAACTTTGACTTTATCAACGTAAAATGGTAATAGAATTAGAATCATAGATAGAAAAGTTCAAGATTTAAATTATAAATTATGCCCTAAATAGATTTTTACCTCGCATCAGTAGTCTCGATTTTTCTTGCATAAGTCTCGTGAGAAGTCTCCTTGTGAATTCCTATACATTTCTATCTTATAGACTATGTTTTCTCCAATTGATGAATTAGGTGACATTCTCTCTACAACATCGTAGGGCCCACTCCACACCTCATCATTAGCCTTGAAATCAAGGCCAAATTGGAACGCTAGATTAAGATTGTGGGCAGCTGCATGTATAGGCTTGTGAAGCAGATTGTGCCATCGTTGATCAATGACCTCCCATATGGAGCTATATTTAGCCCGATTCCCGTGTAAAAAGATCTAATGGCCTCTTTCACCCTATCCATGGCCTCATAAATGTATCCCATTGAGGGCTTCTCTCCATCAACAATTCATAGGAGAACAATCAGAGAATCATTGTGAAATTTGAAACATTAAGCTTTAAGTTTTAAGTCTTACTTTTCAAAATGAACAATGAATATAAAATGAACAATGAATATTAACAAGTGTGAACAAAAATAATGAATTAAAACGAAATGAGAACAAAAAGGAAAATTACCCGCAAAATCTCCTTAGCCGGTTGCCAAAATTCATTCTCATTAAAAACCTGATCAGCCGTCCCAATCCCTACATTGCTCTTTGCATATGATGATGCAATCCACTCCTCACTTACAAACATGCATTTCAAACCGGCCTTGGACTGAAGCAAGGATTAAAACGTGATAAAATTTGTTGCAAATCAGGTGATCCTTGGACGAACAAACTCTTTCTCATTTGTGAAATTTCTCATAAGGTTGAGGACCTAAGTATGATTATATATGAATTTACAACTGCTCCTTGCGTTCTCTACACATGTTTTTATCGAAGGAAGTTTGCCAAGATCCTCCAACATGAGGTCAAGGCAATTAGCAACACAAGGGGTCAAAACAAGGTGGGGTGCCTCTCCATAAGAATTTTACCTGCAACAACATAATTTGCTGCATTATCCATGACTATCTATGCCACATACTTCTTACCCACCTTCAGCATTTCCTCCAAGACCTCACAAAGATACTCAACATCTTTTGTTTTTCCAGAAGCATAAACTGATTTCAAAAACACTGTGCCACCCGAGGAAAAAAAATGCAATTTAGTACAATCAAAATTTAAAAACTTAATCACTAAATCAATATTGATTCTTGAATATAGTTTACAAAGTAGTAAGTACAAGCAAGAGACTCTTCTACAAAGATTTTTTGTACCGGTGAAAGTCATAGTTGACAGACATTTAAGAGACTCTTCTACCGAGATTTGTTGCACAAATCACTCAGGATTTGTGTTACGGTAAAAATCGGTGAAAGGCACAGTTGAAGGATTTAATGCCGATATTTATGGCACAAATCATGGCGGAATTTCGTGTAAGGGAAAGTAAGCGACACGCATCTGATGTTTCCTTTACAAAATAGAAACATGATTGCATGGCTTTTTCTCTTGTTGAGAAAAAGCCCATGTTATGCATCTAATGTTTCCTCTCTTAACTAAGACTCGATTGGATGATGGATCCAAAGGAGATCTTCACGGAGACTGCAACATGCAAAAAGCGGGAAGGGCAGGAAGTCTATTTATTCTTCAACTAGCGAAGAATATCATTTGCCTTCATTCTGCCAAAGAGAAAGACTGAACCTGTATG
The DNA here is from genome assembly GCA_027943335.1 of Chamaecyparis obtusa. Lineage (NCBI taxonomy): Eukaryota > Viridiplantae > Streptophyta > Pinopsida > Cupressales > Cupressaceae > Chamaecyparis > Chamaecyparis obtusa. The sequence continues at coordinate 685,378 of BSBK01000680.1, read as the reverse complement.
CTGAGCAAAGCTATGGTAAAAGAAAGAGAAGAAGAAAGAAGAAGAACAAAAGAGTGTGCAAGAAAGTGCAACAACTTGAAGAGAGCATACCTGTGGTGCCTGGTGATGATTCTTAGCGGATGAAACAGTGATCTTATCAAGCTAAGCAAAGCCATTTTAAAGGATCAACCCTTCTATTGCTCTCTGACAATTGCAATAGTAAAATCTCAGTATTTGGGTGGACATTAACAGGTCCCTTGTATTAAATCTCTTAACCAGGTGACATCTAGTAGATGTTCTAAATCCCTCTAACAAGGCAGGCTTTAAGTTAGAGAGGCCATATAGCTATCGGTACATTACAGTGGTATTAGAGTTTGTGACTTTGCTAGCCTATCATGTAGTGGATTCGAAAGGAGCTCATGATATACACGAAAAGGAGATACTGTTCTGTGAACAGAATGGGGAAACCACAAGACCCTGCTATTGAAGTCATGGCACTGTTGAGGAAGCTAACTAAAAGCCAAGCTCAACTCAATGAAACAATGGTCAGAGGAGATCAATGACAGAAGCTCATGGAGGATACATTGCAACAATTGGCCCTGGGCAAAACAAATGGAGATCACAATGGAGAGAGCGAGAATTCGGTCATTGGAAGGTCAGAACCACAATGCTTACATTCTCGACTACTGATGCCAACATTTCCCCAGAGAACAAAAGCACCTCGTAGGGAGCAAGAGCCCACTTTCGAGGAGTTGCAAGAATAGTTGAATCAAGACTCGAGGAATGCGAATCTCAAGGGAGATATATCCTTCAAGGATTATGTTGAGCTTCGGATGAAGTACTTGGGGGGCAGAAGTCGTGGCCACTACAACAATGATATCAAATGGAAGGTGAGCAAGATTAATTTGTCATCCTTTTATGGGACCGGACCAACATCGACATGAGCATGGATACAAAAAGAAGATACCTACTTCTAGCTTAACCCGATGCCTGAAAATGAGGCCATGAAATTTACAACACTACACCTGGTAGGATTCTCTCACGAATAGTGGCATCATGGAATGGTCACCCTTGGCCATGATCAAGTAACTTCATACGCTGAATTCATGGAGAGGCTTATAGACCATTTTGACGGAAAGGATCCAAAACTCAATTTTAAGGAGTTAGCAAAACTGAAGCAATCCGAATCAGTAGACAGTTACATTACAGAATTCCGGAGGGTCCCTGTGCTAGTAATAGATATCTCGGAAGGGTGACTGATTGTGTTATTCATGGATGGGCTGATGGAACCCTTGAAGGGTTGGGTGAAAGGGTTCAACCCCAACATGCTCACCAAAGCAATTAAGAAGGCACGTGACATGGATACATCCTCTTCTTCAAGGAGCTATTCGCACGCCATGCCACCCGTTGCTCCAAAGGAAAAAGAAACAAATCTCAGTTGAAGAAGCCCTCATTGGATGAGGCCACAAGATAGGAGCTCAGGATGAGGAAACTCTATTTTACTTGCCGGGAACAATGGGTGCCAGGGCACCGATGATTAGGCAAGGGGAAGATCCATTTCATGAGGTGATGCTTGATGGTGAGGAAGAGAATGAGGATTTTGGACAACCAAAAGAGGAGTCTACACAAGAAATAAATCATGCCAAGAGAATTTCCACATAGGTACGAAGGGGAGGTGTCATTGCTGCATTATCTGGCACCCCAAGGTGTAGTGTGATTCAGGTGCATGGTACACTCCAAGGACAATAGGTCATAGTTATGCTCGACAATGGGGCCTCGCTCAACTTCATCAACTCATGACTCGTCAACCAAAGAGGTTTTTGTACATAAGGACATGAAGGATTCAAAGTCAAGGTAGAGGGAGGAAATCTCTTGTCATGCACTCATCTGGTTCAGCAAGTGAGCATCACCATGGAAAACTACACAGTGACAGATGATTTCTTTGTGGTAGATCTAGATGACATGGGTGTCATACTCGGCATTCTATGGACGGAGACCCTTGACCAGTACATAGCTTCAAGAGAATGGAGTTCTCATTCGAAGTGGATGGCAAAGCAGTGGTTCTAAGAGGAATGTTGAATGGCAGCGTGAGGGAGATTTCAGGCAAACGGATGGAAACATTTTTTAGACATGATAAGGTCATCTAAGCGGCACACTGCTTGGTTGACAGTCCCAACCGGCGCTAAGAGGGGAGGGGTGAATCAACACCTATAAATTTTTTAAAACAAATTTGATGTAGTATACTACAACTGTAAGCAAAATAGATTGTAGCATAGAAAATAGCAACAAGCAATCGACCAGAAAGCAACACCAGATTTATCTCGTGGAAACCCAAATCGGGAGAAAACCATGGTGTGAGGAAACCTCACAAATTCTGCACTTTTCTGAAGTGCGCCCTTTTAGGAGCCTTCCCTGTTAAAGGATTACAAATGCACTATTAGATGCGACCCGGTTAAGGGATTTGATACAATAAGACTTGTTAGAGCCTGCCTGGTTAGAGGAGTTAGAACACCTGAACAGATGTTACTCGGTTAAGGGATTTAGTACAAGGGACCTGTTAAAGTCCACCCAAAATGCTGAGATTTAGTTATTGTAATTGTTAGAGAACAATAGTGAATTTTGACCTTTTAGAAATGGTTTTTCATAGCCTGATAAAATCTCTGTTATACTCAACTGAAAAACAACACCGGTCGCTGCAGGTATGTTCTCCTTTCCTATTGTGCTTCTCTGCACACTCTTCTTTCTTCTCCTTTCTTTTCACCTTAGCTGCTTGAGCGTACAGGTTCACTCTTTACTTTGGCAGAATGAGGGCAAACTATATTTTTGTCAGGTAGAGGAATATATAGACTTCTTGCCCTAATTGCTTTTCTCATGCACAACCTGTTTAAAGATCATCTTCGGATCCATCACCTAGTGGAGTATTAGTTCACTTAGGAAACATCCGATGCATGCTATGCTTTATCTGCTTTATGAATGAAAACAACAGATGCATGTCAAAAACTTTCCTTCACAAGAGATATCTCCATGATTTAATGCCACAAACTCCGGCATTAAAACCTTCAATCGCGCTTCGTACCGATCATCTTGATAACTCAAAGACTACTGGATTTAGTGCAGTAACTCTTGGTCAAAGAGTTAGATAACTGTTTGTTGCCTATGACTTTCCTCGGTCCATCTATCATGATGACGTCTTCACTTGATCGGTAAAGATCCTTAAGTTGTGCACAACTAAGAGCTTTGACCTGTCACCTTCCCTTCCTTTGGCTATATCGGTTGCATCCTTACCTCGGTTTCTATTATCGGTTACCTGTTGCATCTCCCTTGTTGGTTACCGGTTACATCTCCCTTAGTGACCGGTTGCTCTGATGATCGGATATAGTCTCTTCTTTCTTGCATAGTGTCATCGGTTGCCAAACCAGTATCTCCTCGCACTTGTTGTTGTCAGCTGTACCTGTCTTGCTTCACAAATCCAACATTGGTGTCCTTGGTCACAAATGTCAACACTTCTTTGCCAATCAATGACAATACCTCTTTTGCCATATATCGGTTGTGCCATGTACCGGTTACCATCACTTAATGCCAACAATCTCCCCCTTTGGCATTGATGGCAAAAAAAAACAAATAATGACACTACCGGTCCACACACACTAGTGTTTGGTCATAATGTCCCCCTTTGATAATAATGCCAAAGGCTAGTCAGAAAGACTACCTTAAGGAAATCTGCTCCCCCTTCGAGCAACAGTCCTATTCATGAATCCAGGTAAGATGAGGTGGATTCCTCCGTTGAAGCATAATGAATTGATGAACACCTTTGCAAGTTTACTGATGATCAAGAAGGGGTATCACCCCTAATTTACCTCTGAGATACTAAAAAGTACTCTTTGGTAATGGCTTTGTGAAGATGTCAGCAATTTGTTTTTTTGTGGGAACATACTCCAATCTCACTTCTTTATTTTGTACTTGCTCTCTCAAGTAGTTATACTTGATAGCAATATGCTTTGTTTTGGAGTGCGTGATAGGATTCTTGGATATGTTTATTGCACTTGTACTGTCACAGTAAATTGCAATCGGTTCAGGTATCTGTTCTTGGATTCCCTCAAGTAGCTTTTTGTTTCATATTATCTTTGTGCAATTGATTGCTGCAGCAACATATTCAGCTTCCGCTGTGGACTGTTTAATGCAGTTCTGTTTCTTGCTTGTCCAAGACACAATTCTCTCTCCAAGAAAGAATGCACCACCACTTGTGCTCTTTCTGTCATCAATATTACCAGTCCAATCTGCATCAGTGAATACTTTTATTTGGAAGCCTCCCTTGTGAGGAAACCATAGGCCATACTTTTCAGTACCCTTCAGATATCTGAAAATCCTCTTCACCGCTATTAGGTGTGTCTCTTTTGGATTAGCAGAGAATCTTGCTACAATGCCTACTGCATGTGCTATGCTCGGTCTACTATGTACTGCATACTGTATTTTGCCTATCATAGATTGATACAGTGTCTCATTTACTTCTTTTGCATCATCTTCCTTTGATAACTTGAGGTTAGTTATCATAGGTGTACCAACCGGTTTGGATTCTTCTAACCCAAAGGTTTTAAGAATTTCTTTTACATATTTGGACTGAGAAATAAAGATACCTTCCTTTAGCTGATGGACTTGTAGTCCAATGAAAAATCTTATAGCTCCTATCATAGACATTTCAAATTCTTTCTTCATCTCTTCAGCAAAGACTTTGCTCATCCTGTCATCTCCTCCAAAGATGATGTCATCAACAAAGATTTCAGCAATCAGGTTCCCTTCTTTTTTAGTTTTGAGATACATGTTGCTGTTGTCCCGGTTCTTGTGAATCCTATTGTCAGGAGGTATGAATGCAGTCTTTCATACCATGCCCTTGGGGCTTGTTTTAGCCCATAAAAAGCCTTCTTGAGTTTACAAACCATACCACTCTTTTGTGTGGATGTGAAGACTTCCGGTTGTTCAATGTAAACTTCCTCCTCCAATATTCCATTCAGAAATGCAGACTTAACATCCATTTGGTATACTTTGAACTTTTTGTGAGAGGCATAAGCAAGAAGAATTCTTACTCCTTCCAATCTAGCCATAGGTGCAAAGGTTTTGCCATAATCCAGTCTAGCCTCCTATGCATATCCTTTGCAAACCAGTCTTGCTTTGTTCCTTATCACTTTTCCTTCTTCATTTAGTTTATTTTTGTAGATCCACTTTGTCCCAATGGCATTCTTGTTCTGTGGTCTTGGCACAAAAATCCATGTGTCATTCTTCTCTATTTGCTCAATCTCTTCTTCCATGGCCTTAACCCAATTTTCATCTTCCAGAGCCTCCCTGGTGGTTTTGGGCTCTATACAGGAAAATAAATAGATATTTTCTCTAGCCTTTTTCCCGGTCAAGACATTTGCATGTTTTTTACTAATAATATTATTAGTTGAGTGATATGTGACATACCTTGGAAGAACCGGTCTCTGTTCTCGATCAAGTTCTTCCGGTTGAGCAATTTCTTCAGCATGGTCATGAACAACTTCTTGTTCATCATCTCGAGTTGGTCTGTCATCTTCAGGTACAACATCCTACTCCAGAGGTTTGTTTCTATGTTCTTCTCTTTCATCTTCAGTAGTTATTTCATTGAATTCCAAAAGATTTCCATCATTGTGATCTTGCAGACTGTCATGTTCATTATGACCGATCTTCTTTATTGGTTCTGAATATTCGTCAACGTTTACATTGATACTTTCAATTATTTTTCCTGTCCTCTTATTCAAACACCGGTAGGCTTTACTCTTGGTAGAATAACCCAGAAATATGCCTTCATCACTCTTGGGCTCAAACTTGCCAGAGTACATATCTCTTTTGATGTAACAATTGCTACCAAAGATTCTGAAATAGCCTACACTAGGAGTGTGACCGAGCCATAGTTCATAGAGAATCTTACCTGTTCCTTTCTTGACTTGAACTCGATTCAGTGTGTAAACAACATTGCTGATAGCTTCTCTCCAGAAGTGATGGGGGAGATCCTTCTGAATCATTAGGGTTCTTGCATAGTCAATCAGCGTCCTGTTTCTTCTTTTTGCAACTCCATTTTGTTGAGGATTTCTTGGTGCAGATAACTGTTTTTTTATTCTCTATTCCTCACAGTAGTGAGTGAACTCGTGAGAAGTGTATTCACCTCCTCTATCTGATCTCAGACACTTCAGGCTTTTACAGGTCTCCTTCTCCACTCGAGCCTTGTAGATTTTAAACTTGTGAAAGGCCTCTGATTTTTCTCTGAGAAAAAGTGTCCACATCATTCTTGAGAAATCATCTACAAAAAGCATGAAGTACCTGTCTCCATAGTAGCTTTTTGCTCCCATCAGCTTTCCGAACTGACAATCCTTACAAATACCTCTGTTAGGTTTTGTAATCTTAGGAAGTCCTCTTATTGATTTCTTCTTGCTCACCTTGACAATACTGTCAAAGTTTATGTGCCAGAGCCTCTTATGCCACAACCAACTATTGTCCTCTTTGGTTACAAGACAGATCTTTCTTGTTTCTCCTTTGATTGATGCTATAAGGCAGACTCCTTCCATTGAGTCCAGATAGAATAGGTTCCCTTTGTTCTGTCTACCGGTTGCAACATGAGGTTCTGATTGGTTCTTGACAACACAAAAATTTTGCCCGAATTCCAACAAGAATCCCTTGTTGTTTAGTTGAGCAACGCTCATTAAGTTGTACTGAAGTCGTTCTACCCAGTACACATCTTCACATACAACATTATTGCTAAGTGCAATAGAGCCTTTTCCTTTGATAGCACAGGGGGCATTGTTACCAAAGGTTACCGATCCACCATCATTGAGCTTTAAGCTGATGAACTTGTTCTTATCACCAGCCATGTGGTGAGTGCATCCACTGTTAATGATCTAGTCATCATGTTGATGAGATCTTGATATAAGTGTCATTTCGCTTATCACCGAGCTTTCTTCTGTTATTGCAACAAATGCAATTTATGGATCTTCAGAGTCTTTAGATTCATTGTCCGTGACTCTTTCTGCAAGGTAGCATTCCTTCTTTGCTTTGAGCTTGAATCGTTTGCTCATGTCTTTATTATCATTGTCTGGACATCTTGCAGCAATATGTCCTATCTTATTACAAGAGAAACATTTTAGTGGGAGCTGTCCTTTGTATTTCCCTTTTCCTTTGGGAAATCTCCTAGCGATGAGTGCTTCAAACTCATCTTGCTCCATCTCTTCTGAGAGTAGATTCTCAACAAGACTTCCAATCTTACGGGTAGAGCTATTACCGGTTTCTCTTCCTTTCTTGGTGGAAGAGGTGTTTACAGAAAACTTAAAAGCAACTTCCTGCATGGGTAAGCTATTAACAAAATTGCTCAATTCAAATGCAGTTAGCTTACCGATTAGGGAGTCAAGATTGACTTGATCTGTGGTCACTGATCTGAGCTCCTGAATGGCTGAGATCTTGATAGCATACTAAGGCCTTAGCATTCTTAGTATTTTGTTTACTGCCTCCTCCTCACTCAGTTTTCCTCCAGCACTTTTGATGGAGTTAATCACTTTTTTGATTTTGTTGCTATATTGCTCAATGTCTTCTCCTTCATTCATCCTCATGTCATCATACTTTCCTCTGAGGCTTTCTACCTTAGCTCTTTGTACATGTGGGTCACCACCATACACTAATTGCAGCTTGGCCCACATCTTGTGAGCAGTATCTAGATTTTCAATCTCTGCATAGACGTAGTTGGGTAGCGTTCTTGCTATCATATCCATTGCAGCTGTATGTTCTATCTTGATCTTCAATTCATCAGGAGTCAGGGTACCATTGGGTTCAATGTAATCATGGGTTACATGAGTCCAATATTGATCTTCAGTGGTCTTCATGTACAGCTTCATTCTGCTGCACCACAGAGTAAAGTTTTCCTTGGATAACTTTGGTCCTTCCTTTCTCATCATCTTGACTTTTTCTTTTTGCGGTTAACCAGCAAATAAAATAAACTAGACTCTGATACCAATTGACAATCCCAACTGGTGTTGAGAGGGGAGGAGTGAATCAACACCTATAAAACTTTTAAAACAAATATGTAGTATACTACAATTGTAAGCAAAACAGATTCTAGCATAGAAAATAGCATCAAGCAATCAACCAAAAGGCAACACCAGATTTATCATGTGGAAACCCAAATCGGGAGAAAACCACGGTGTGAGGAAACCTGACAAATTTTGCACTCTTCTGAAGTGCGCTCTGTTAGGAGCCTTTCCTGTTAAAAGATTACAAACGCACTGTTAGATGTGACTCGGTTAAGGGATTTGATACAATAAGACCTGTTAGAGCCTGCCTGGTTAGAGGACTTAGAACACCTGAACATATGTCACCCGATTAAGGGATTTAGTAGAAGGGACCTGTTAAAGTCCACCCAAAATGCTGGGATTTAGCTACTGTAATTATTAGAGAACAATAGAGAATTTTGACCTTTTAGAAATGGTTTTTCATAGCCTGATAAGATCTTTGTTATACTCAACTGAGAAACAACACCGGTCGTTGTAGGTATGTTCTGCTTTCCTATTGTGCTTCTTTGCACACTCTTCTTTCTTCTCCTTTCTCTTCACCTTAGCTGCTTTAGCATACAGGTTCACTCTTTACTTTGGCAGAATGAGGGCAAACTATATTTTTGTCAGGTAGAGGAATATATAGACTTCTTGGCCTAATTGCTTTTCTCATTCACGACTTGTTTAAAGATCACTTTCGGATCCATCACCCAGTTGAGTATTAGTTCACTCAGGAAACATCTGATGCATGCTATGCTTTATCTACTTAATGAACGAAAACGACAAATGCGTGTCAAAAGCTTTCCTTCACAAGAGATATCTTCATGATTTAATGCCACAAACTCCGACATTAAAACCTTCAATCGCGCCTCGTGCTGATCGTCTTGACAACTCAAGGACTATTGGATTTAGTGCAGTAACTCCTGGTCAAAGAGTTATATAACTGTTTGTTGACTATGACTTTCCCCGGTCCATCTATCATGATGACTTCTTCACTTGATCGGTAAAGATCCTTAAGTTGTGCACAACTAAGAGCTTTGACCTGTTACCTTCTCTTCCTCTGGCTATATCGGTTGCATCCTTACCTTAGTTTCTGTTATCGGTTACCTGTTGCATCTCCCTTGTTGGTTATCAGTTGCATCTCCCTTAGTGACTGGTTAATCTGATGATCGGATATAGTCTCTTCTTTGTTGCACAGTGTCACCGGTTGCCAAACCAGTCTCTCCTCGCACTTGTTGTTAGCTGTGCCTGTCTTGCTTCACAGATCCAACACTGGTGTCCTTAGTCACAAATGTCAACACCTCTTTGCCAATCAATGACAATGCCTCTTTTGCCATGTACCGGTTACCATCCCTTAATGCCAACATTGGTTTCGACCAAACCCTTAAGGAGTCAAGAAGCACAGTACCATGATGACGAGCTTCAGGCAGTGTTGGGCAAGCACACTTTGGTTTTCGCGAACATTCCACCCGATATTCCCCCAGACAGAGGCTTTGAGCACACCATCGAGCTAGAGGAAGGAGCCAAGCCTGTTATCACTACGCCCTATCGCCATCCTAAAAAGTTCAAAGAAGAGATAGAGAAGACAATCTTGAAACTCCTCTACAAAGGATGGATCATGCCCATCTCTAGTCCCTTTGCATCCTCAGTAGTTTTGGTGAAGAAAAAGCACGGGACTCTCAGGATGTGTGTCGACTACCATGCATTAAACAAAGGGACTATCAAGAATAGATATCCCATTCCTAGGATTGATGAATTGTTGGACGAGCTACATGGTGCAGTCTATTTCTCCAAAATAGATCTCCGCTCCTGCTACCATTAGATAAGCATGAGGGAGTGAGACATGGAGAAGACAACCTTCCATTGCCATTACAGACACTGAGTTCTTGGTCATTCCGTTTGGGTTGACCAATATTCCAACCACATTCCATTCCCGCATGAACCACATCTTCAACAAGGAACTGCGCAAGTTTCTGTTGTTTTTCAATGACACTCATTTATAACCAGACATGGGAGGAACATTTGAGAAATTTGGAGGCAGTATTGGGGATGATAGAGTCTCAATCATTGTTTGCCAAGAGGTCCAAATGTGAGTTTGGAATGACCGAAATATTGTACTTGTTAGCAATATTAAGTTATCATTAGTGTTCATCCACAAACACTATACACCGGTAAGGGGTCACCGGTCACTCACAAACACTTAGCAGACACCGGTAGACAAGCAACATAACGTATGCACCGGTAGATAAAGAAAATTGGTAGACCGATCTAAGAACACACACTAGTCTCATTGTGCATAAGTTGAACCGGATATAAGGTTACACCGGTCTTAAACGGCCTAAAGATCCGCACCGGATTTAGTGGATCAGTTTGAGTTCAAAGCCGGATTTTATGGGACATCCACCACTTAGAAGTGGAGTTAGCTTTTTAACAGGAGTTAGTTTTTTAATAGGAGTTAGCTTTATTTCTGCGGATGTTTTGTAAGGTGAACTCTAGATCAAAGCGCATAGCATTTTGCTGATTGCATGATTTATTGCAAAGTTTGCAGCCTGACGGTTCTATGAGTTAAGGGTTTCATTACGATGAACTCTTATATAAATACAGGTGATAGGACGCAAAGAGGGTTGTTGTTGATAGTTGATGATTGCATAGAGCATAGGAGAGATCTTCTGAGGAGTGCTACAGGCATAGAGGTGAAGAAAGAAAGAGAGATCAATAGCCAGGCAAACCGGAGATAAAATCAACAGGTATGATATAATCAAACAGTCAGTGTCAAAATAGATCATTGCTTTTATAAGGAGTGAAAGCATATTGAAATCCCTCTATTAGGTGGAACCTAATTGGTTCTTTGTAAAATCCCCTAATAGGGTAGCATCTTTGTTGATGTTCAAAGTCCTGTAACCAGGCAGCTCCTAACAGGGCTCAGATCTTAACAGATCTTTTGTAAAATCCCTTAACCGGGTAGCACTTTAATTAGTTCTTTTGTAAGCTTCTAATAGGGCGCCTTCATTCTGCAGTAGTGAAGTTGTGAGCTTTGTCTCACCATGGTTTTTTCCTTCTAATCGAGGGTTTCCTCGTATAAATACTTGAGTTGATCTGTGTGATTCTGTTTATGCTTATGAATGACTGTTTACATTCTGTTTTACATTCAAGAATCTGTTTACAAGTTTTAAACTGCACCAGAGATAGTTTTTATTGATTCACCCCCCCTCTTAGTAATCGATAAAGTATTAATAGTACTTGGGTTATGTCATCAGTGCCCGAGGGGTACAGGTTCACCAGGAGAAGATTCAAGCTATTCTTGACTGGCCATGTCCCAAGACTCTCTCGGAGCTGCGTGGATTATTTGGGTTCTGTAGTTATTACAGAAGGTTTGTGAAGGGATTTTCACAGCTTGGTGCACCACTAACAGATTTGACAAAGAAGGGATCTTTCCATTGGGATGAGCAAGCACAACACACCTTTGACAAGTTGAAGGAAGTCATGAGTACGTGTTCGGTTCTGGCACTATGAGACTTCACTCGCCCCTTCGTCCTGAAGTGCGACGGATTGGTAGAAGGCATTGGATCTGGTTCTACCTCCTGGAAACACAATCTAGATGATGTTATTACCAATCGGTTACTGAGAGGGGGGGGGGGGGTGAATCACTAAGAACTATTTCCTACTACAATTCCAATCTTGTTTGGTACTTATTGTAATCTAAGCAAAGTAAAAACAAACATTCATAATTGTAAAAGAAGTACACAGATCAACACAAGATATATACGTGGAAACCCTCGGTTAGAAGGAAAAAATCACAGTGAGACAGAGCTCACAACTTTACTACTGCAGAATGAAGACGCCTTGTTAGGAGCTTACAAAGCAATGGTTAATGTGCTACTCGGTTAAGGGATTTTACAAAAGATCTGTTAAGATCTTAAACCTGTTAAGAGTCGCCTGGTTAGAGGACTTTTAACACCAACAATGATGTTACCCTGTTAGGGGTTTTTACAAAGAACCGATTAGGTCCACCCTGATGAAGGGATTTCAATTTGCTTTCACACCTAATAAAAGCAATGATCTGTTATGACATTGATTGTCTGATTAGATCATACCTGTTGATCTTTCCCCGGTTTGCCTGGCTGTTGAATCTTTTTTGCCTCTTTGCCTTTCACCTCTGGTGATAGTGATCTCTTCGCAGATTACTCTTTACTGTTCTGTTTACTAAACAACTTTCAACAACAACTTTTCTTGCGTCCTATGATCTGTATTTATACAAGAGTTCACCGTAATGATACTCTTAACTCATAGAACCGCTAGGCTGTAAACTCAACGAAAATTATGTAAGTAGCAAAAAGCTATGTGTTGTGATATGGAGTTTACCTTGCAAAACATCCGTAGAAATAAAGCTAACTCCTGTTAAAAAGCTAACTCCACTTCAGAGTGGTGGATGTCCCGTATAATCTAGTTTTAACTCAAACTACAGCGCAAAATCCGGTGCGGATCTTTAGACAGTTTAGACTTGTATATCTTATACCCGGTTTAACTTTGTATGCGCTCTGAGACCGGTACTTGTGTACTTAAATCGGTCTACCGGTGTATTCCTTGTTCTTTATCTACTGGTGCATGCATTCTGTTTCTAGTCTACCGGTGTCTTCTAAGTAATGTGAGTGACCGGTGAGCTTTTACCGGTGCATGGTGTTTGTGAAGTTACACTAATGACAACTTAAATGGCTAACAATCTTCCCCTTTGTCATTGGTGGCAAAACCATACACAAACCATACTCACTTAGTTGTGACAGTTTATACCTTGATCTTGTAGACTGTTCTCTACTCAGTAGCATACTTCCCCTGTGTTCCAGACTTCCTCTGTCTGAGTGCTCCGATGGTTGAGTGACTGATCCTGTTTTGATCTACTTTGCTCTTTCCTCTGTTGTTTGAGTCCTACTCTGCTTCCCATTTCCCTTGCTATATCCTCTGCTCTCTACTACTTCCCCTTTTTGCCTCCATAGGACAAAGGGTTATGTTGCTCTTCACATTTGAAGTATGGTGAAGATATCCTTATAAATTGTTTTGGTAGAGTGAAGAAATGGTGCCCACTGACCGGTTACATATTCTATGTTCTTTTGGGTTGCCTTAAGAGAAACAATGATGTTCTCCATATCTTCCACTGTTTTGTAATCCGGTTCATTTATCAGAGCTTTTGTTGTTGTGGCAGTGTGCTGCATGGAGTCAAATGTTGGGGCTAAAAATAACTGAAATCCAACAATGTCCTGGATTCTCTTGTTTTCCTCTTCTGCAATCTTCCTTTTGACAAGAGCCAGACTTGTCATTTCTCTGCTAAAATGTGTTCAGATTTATTCTTTATGTCAAACTGGGAAGATAAAGCTCTAATGTCCTCTGTGGTCTTGGCAGACTTTTCTGTTAGATCTTGCAAGAATAAATCAAAGTTTGAAGTCCTGGACATCAAACTTCCTGCCACTTGTAGTTGTTGTAACACTCTCAGGTTGGTAGTCACATTAACCTTGATTTCTTCAACCTGTTTGTGGAGAATCTCCACTCTTTTCTTTTCATAGTGGTCAATTGCCACTGTTTCTGGATCAATTAGATCTTCACCGATTGCCTGTGCCATAACTTTTAGCTAATCGATGACCAGTTCATCTTCATCTAGGTCAGCGTCTGGTACAAAATTTCTCAGAATGTTCTTTACTGTGGTCAGGACCATGTCCTGTTTTCTTTTGGTCAGCTCTTTTGGCTGCCTTGTTGACATCTTGCTGATGTCTACCACTGTATCGGTGACCTTACTCTTCTTAGCTTCCTTCACTTCGGCAAATGACAACTTCCTCTTAGATGAGGAGCTGGGTACGTCTTCTTTTTCCTGTTGCCTTTTCTCTGGCTCCTGTTGAGCTTGCTCAGTGTGGACTGAGATTTCTTCCTTTTGTCCCTTATTCTCTTCAACTTCTTGTTGAGCTGTATTTTTTGGTAGAACCTCTTCTTCTAGTAGGTCTTCTTTGGTAGGTGGTTCTTCCTCTGCTGATGGTTCTTCCTTGGTTTGAGCATCATCTTCCGGTTGCTCTTCAACCTCTATATTTTGTTCATGTTGATGTAGTGCATCCGGTTGCTCTGTGGCTGTATGAAGTTCACCCATCGGTACTTCAATCTCTATCTCTTGTTCAACATTTATTTGTTCACTAGTTGTGAACTCTTCTGTTTGACCTTTTTCCATTCCGGTGGCAGATTCTTTACTAGTGGTTAATCTTACCGGTGGTGCTTGTAATTGTTCAGCTGGATCCTGAGGACCTAAATTGTCCAAGGTACTGAAATCATACTTTTTCCAGAAATCCAGGGTCTCTTCATAGACCTCTTTATCAAGTCCATTTATTATTTTAGCAACTCTGATTCTGGGTTGCAAATTCATTGATGCCTCTTCTAATAGAAGCTTTATGCGGTCTTCACTTAGGCCTGGTCTAACTTGAGTCAAGTTTTCTCTACTTATTCTTGTATTTATTCCTAGACTGACTCTCCATTTGGTTTGAAGCCTAGAATTCAATTCCGGTGGAAACTTTGACCTGTAGTCCCTTGGAGTTCTATGAAAGTCCAAAAGTGTTTCCACTATTGCTATAATGACTGCCTGTTTATCCTCTTCTTCTAAAACACTATACCACTTAGCAGCATTGTCTACTATTCCAAAGTCCATTACTTCATCAACTATATCATTGACTGACATAGGTTTAGTGTTACCTTTGCTCAGGGAGATGAGAACGGCCGGTCGTGCAGGCTTGTTGCTCTTGTCATCGGTGATGTCGATGATCGGTACTTCCGCTCCAAGCACTCCTTTGCCTTTCCCGGTGTTAGGGACCGGTTGAACTGTGGCTCTTTGAGATGCTTCTTCCGCTTGCTGCTGGGTATGAAGAAGTTTGGTCCATAGCTCAACTCCTTTATGCACTGTCTCAGCTTCACCAATAAGCATGAGACTGATTCTCTTCTTTGTTAAGAAGGGTTGCTGAAGCAGTTCAGTTTGTTCCGTGGCTTCTTCTAGAGTGAGATGGTCTTGAACCTCTAGAAGAGCTCGAATCCTCAGCTCCTCTCTTTCCATTGAAGCTTTCTATCTAGCTTCAATTATTTCTAGGAGATCCTTAGGTAGAGTCTTGTGAAGTTCATTAGGATGCAGATTGAATTTATGCAAGCAAAATACTATCGCTTCTTCAATTTTCCTTCTGTCTTCATCATTGCTTAATTCGTACCTTCTTCCCACTTGACCTAACCTCCCTGTATCCTTTATTCCTGCTACTAGTTCATCAATATCTTGCCTTTTTGGTCTTGGTTTAGGTTCCTTCACCAGTTTGCTTGAACTCCTCTTCCTTTTGATTAAAGGAACTGTATCTTCTGAGTCTGACTCCTCTTGTTCTACTTCTTGAGTAGTAGATACCGGTTTCGCCTTCTTCTTTTGAGCTTTGGGTTGCTTGGTGGCCGGTTTCTTCTTTGGTGTGGGAGTCCTCTTGTAAACATTCTTGATTGGTGCCCTCTTTTTTAGATTCTCTAGAATCTCTGCGAACGTGCCAAACCGGTTTGCAGAGAGATCCAATCTTGCTTCATTTAGGGCATCAACATATGCCTTAGCAGTCTTGGAAGTGATCTCATATCCTAGCTCAGGAGCATACTCTGTTCTTGGTTCTACTGCTTGAATTATGCAGTGATCAGTGGAAACAAGAAAACACATGTCATCCTTATATTCTTCAATTATTGATGATGGTATCCACTCTCTTGCATGCTGCCTTAGTTGAAAGGCTTCAAAATATTCATTCATTACGTTGCTTAACTGGTTTCCCAGTTGATTGGCCAAATCAGCTATTTGATGCATGACCGGTCTATCGGTCTTCCATGTCAACTTGCCAATGCCCGGGAAGAAGTTCTGGTAGTAGAAGTAAAGGCACACTAAAAGGGTCTCGTACTTCATCGATTTCTTCCTGACTATACTGAGCTTCTTCATGTTCTCGAATACCTTCCTGACTATACTGAGCTTCTTCATGTTCTCGAATACCTTCCTGCAAGTACTTCTTGAAATGTAGTTGCAATATGAGTTCTTCCCCGAATGATGCACATAAAGATGCAAATTATTCCCAAGAAGAGATGCAAGTTCTTCCATTCATGAGAAAGCTCCAGACACTCATTCTTCTAAGTTGCATATGCAAAAACATCATCATGCTTGCATATACAGTTGGGATTAAAAACCCCGTTCTGAGAAATGAACCACTCCAAAAAAGAGCAAGTATTTCCCTTATGCAATGCAAGCCAAAAAGCCCACTTTTAAAGTGTTTTGCATACACTTTTTGACATTTTTTCCAAGGCTGCAAATGGACTTAAAAATCCCATTTCTATGCATCAAGAGCCTTCCAGATGACTTGTAATGGAACATAAAAACCCCACTTGAGTAAATAACCCTCCCATTTGTATATACATGTATATGCACCTCATTTCCTTGCTCAAAGCTTGCTGTTCATTCATATGCAGTGCTCCTAGAAAATCCCGTTTTTAAGTTTTTCCCTCATTTGAAGAACTGGTTTTTCCTAAAATCCTTCACCTTTTCTTTTCTCAAAGGCCTTCCACTCATATCCTATACGTATACTCTTTCAGATTTGCAAAGTTCTAGCTTGAAAGATCATGTTATGGCTTTTTTTGGTAACTAAAGAAGGACAACATGATGCAGTCATACGAAGAAAGGGATGAGAGATGGAATGATTGTAGGCATAGAATGTTTTAAAGGGAGAGATGTAGAGAAACAAATATGCTTTTCCAGTAACCTCCGTTATGATGCAGAACAATCAAAGATGTGGATTCATATTCCAATTAATGATGCTTCCACCAAACCTAAATGCATCAATCATAGGGCATCCTGTAGCAGCATAAAGATCGATTAAGGATGATGTAATAGAAGTCGTGTCTTGTTAGACACTAAACATATTTTCATTATGTATTTGTAATTTGTATTTGATAGATTACATGTAATGTAAAAACAAGATGTAATTACATGTGATAGTATCACGTGCAAAGTTGTTTCATGTAATAATGTCGCAAGTGCTTTAAGCCTTGTAGCATTGAATAAGTCAAAGTTAGTTAGAGAATAAGTTAGGGTGGTTAAGGGTTTTCCCCTTCTTTCTCCACTTTTCTCTCCAGTCTTTTCCTATATAAAGGAGGGAGCTCATTGTAAATAATCATCTTTTAGCAAGGCAAGAAAATTCTGCCAGTTTGTATATGCACTCTAAGACTTTGATCTTAGATGTAAATCTGAATTGCTTTCAATAAATGAGACAGGTTGTTTTGAGACTTTGTGCCAATCCAACTTGTTATGAGACAACATTTTTGTGAGTTGATTGTGAGTTTTATTCTTTGTTCAAGAGGGATTGGGTTCAATCATGTATGTTGGCATCAGTAACCGGTAAGCTCTCTACCGGTTCGAGTGTTGTCATTGATTGGCAAAAGAGGATAGAGATTTGTTGTCTCTATAAAGGGAACTCTTCATCAAGAGAGGCTGTGAAACCGGTCACTACACTAAGCATCGACAACGAGATAATGCACTCAATCAGGGAAGAGAGTATCCTAGTATCAACCAAGGACCGAACTTCAACCGGTATAGACAAGAGTAGCAATAGTCAAAAAACACTAATCGAACTAAGTGTCTATAATACAACCGGGACAGTGTAATTGGTAGTCCACGCAAATGCAACCGGTAAGACATAAAGAAGACTGCAACAGATCGAAGAATTCAACCGATATATTACAAGACTCCGGTATGAACTGAGGAAGTCATAGTCAACAATCAACTATCTGTTCCAACCTGTTAGGGTTTATTGCAGTAAATCCGGGAGACCTTGAGTTGTCTCGATGATCGGCTTGTGGCACAGTTAAAGGAATTAAAGCCAGAATCAATGGCTTTTGAGGTGTGACTGAAGGATTTAAAGCCGGATTCAGTGATTTTAAATCAATGAGTTATCTCCTGTGAAGGAAAGTTGCCTGGCACGCAACTATTGTTTTCTTCATAAAGCGAATAAAGCTAGAGAATGTATCGGATGTTTGCTTAGCGAACCAATACTCAGCTGAGTGATGTAATCAAAGGATCTCAAGATTAGGTCGTGGATTTTAGGCGTAGTCAAAGCGACAACTCTATATATTCTTATGCCTGTCAAGAATAAGAGTTGCCTTCATTCTGTTGAGAAAAATAGTGAACCTATATGCTACAGAAGCAAGGGTTAGAGAAAATCGACAAAGAGAGATAATAGGTTGTGCGAGGTAGCACAACAATAGTTGAGAATACACCTGTGTTAACCGGTGATGATTCTCAGTCGAGCACAAATAGAGATCACATCTGGCTAAGTAGAGCCCTTTGTAAAGATCTTGATTCTATTGTTTTCTAGCAAACTACAATAGACAAATCCCAGTATTTGGGTGGACTCTAACAGGTCCATTGTATCAAAATCCCTTAACCGGGTGACATCTTTCAAGGTGTTTGAAGTCCCTTAACCGGGCAGGTCTTAACAAATCCCTTGTTCGGGTCGCACCTAGCAAGTGCGTTTTTATCCCTTAACCGGGTAGGCTCTTAACAGGGTGTACTTCAGAAGAGTACAAATATTGTGAGGTCTCCTCACACCGTGGTTTTCACCCTCACCGGGTTTCCACGTGATAAATCTGGTGTCACTTTGTGTTTTGTTCACTTATTGTTTTATTTGCTCAAAACTGCTTGCTTTTATGTTGTGAGTTTACTTCACTAGATTAAAAGAAAGAAATAAATTTTACAAGTGCTGATTCACCCCCCCCTCTCAGCACCGGTTGGGACTGTCAATTGGTATCAGAGCCTTGTCTTGTTCTTCTTTGTTTCTTAACCGCACAGAGAAAAAGCTATGATGATGAGAAAGGAAGGACCAATGTTTTCAAAAGAAAACTTCACCTTATGGTGCAGTAGAATGAAGCTATATATGAAGACCATCGGTGACCAATACTAGAATCATGTTACCAACGACTAGAGTGAGCCCGCTGGCACCTTGACACCTGATGAAGAGAAAATCAAGACTGAGCACACGGCTGCCATGGACATGATAGCGAGCACCTTACCCGACTACGTTTATGCTGAGATTGAACATCTTGACTCCGCCTACAAAATGTGGAAAAAGCTACAAACGGTCTATGGAGGAGATCCCAATGTTCAAAGAGCTAAGGTCGAAAGCCTCAGGGGAAAGTATGATGACATGAGGATGAATGATGGAGAAGATATCGAACAATATAGCAACCGAATCAAGGAAGTGATCAACTCCATCAGAAGTGCTGGAGGCAAGTTGATTGAAGAGGAGGTGGTGAACAAAATACTGAAAACTCTCCGACCTCAGTATGCTATAAAAATCTCTGCCATTCAAGAGCTCGGGTCGGTGACCAAAGATCAAGTCACCCTAGATTCCCTAATCGGTAAGTTGGCTGCTTTTGAATTAAACAACTTTGATAATATCCTATCCGTTCAGGAAGTAGCATTTAAGTCATTTGTCAATGCCTCTTCCACCAAAAAGGGAAGAGAAACCGGTAACTCCTCTACCGGTAAGATCGGCAACCTCATTGACAATCTATTCTCAGAGGAGATGGAGCAAGATGAGTTTGAAGCTCTGATTGCCAAGAGATTCCCCAGAGGGAAAGGAAAGTATAAAGGGAAACTCCCCTTAAAATGTTTCTCTTGCAACAAAATAGGACACATTGCTGCTCGGTGTCCAGACAATGAAAACAGAGACAAAAGAGACTAGTTCAAGAGCAAACCAAAGGAGTGCTATCTTGCGGAGGAAAGAGTCACAGACAATGAATCTGAAGACTCAGAAGATCCAGAAATTGCATTTATTGCAATAAAGGAGGAGAGCCCAGCTATTAATGAAGTTGCACTCATATCCAGATCTCATCAGTATGATGATTGGATCATTGACAGTGGATGTACTCACCATATGACTGGTGACAAGAGCAAGTTCATCAACTTGGAGCTCAACGACAACGGATCAGTCACATTTGGAAACAATGCCCCTTGTGCCATCAAGGGTAAGGGATCTATTGTTCTCTGCAACAATGCTGTCCGTGAAGACGTGTACTGGGTCGAAGGACTCAAGTACAACCTGATGAGTGTTGCACAGCTGAACAACAAAGGTTTCCAGTTGGAATTCGGTCAAGGCTCCTGCATAGTCAAAAATCAATCCGGATCTCATGTTGCAACTGGTAGACAGAGCAAAGGCAATCTGTTCTACCTAGACTCAACAGAAGGAGCCTGTTTAATTGCTTCTGTCAAAGGAGAATCAAGCAAGATCGGTCTTATCTCCAAAGAAGACAATAGTTGGCTATGGCACAAGAGACTTTGCCATATAAACTTTGACAACATTGTCAAAGTGAGCAAAAAGAAATCGGTCAAAGGACTCCTAGAAATTGTAAAACCCATGGGTGGTATTTGTAACGATTGTCAGTTAGGAAAATTGACAGGAGCAAGTTTCAGTAGCAAGTCCTTTGCTGAAAATGTCCTAGATCTTGTACACACAGACCTGTGTGGACCAATGAGGACAAAGAGCTATCATGGAGACCGGTATTTCATGCTGTTTGTAGATGATTTCTCGAGAATGATGTGGACACTCTTTCTCCGAGAGAAATCAGAAGCCTTTCACATGTTCAAGGTTTACAAGGCTACAGTGGAAAAAGAAACTGGTAGAAGTTTGAAATGTCTGAGGTCGGACAGAGGAGGTGAGTACACCTCTCAGGATTTTACTCATTACTGTGAGGAACATGGCATATAGAGATAGTTCTCTGCACCTAGGATTCCTCAGCAGAATGGAGTAGCAGAAAGAAGAAACAGAACGCTGATCAACTGTGCCAGAACCATGTTGATCCAAAAGAATCTTCCTCATCACTTCTGGAGAGAAGCTGTTAGCACCGCTGTCTATACAATCAACCGAGTTCAAGTGAAAAAGGGAACAGGTAAGATGCCTTACGAACTATGGTTTAAGCATACTCCCAGTGTAGGCTACTTCACAATCTTTGGAAGTAAATGTTATATCAAAAGAGAAATATCTTCTGGGAAGTTTGATCCCAAGAGCGATGAAGGAACATTTTTGGGTTATTCTACCAAAAGCAAAGCCTATCGGTGTCTGAACAAAAGAACAGGCAAGATAATTGAAAGCATCAATGTAAAAATTGATGACTCATTAGAACCAAACAAGAGGACCGAACATGACAATCTTGAAAATCTTAAATTTACTAATGGAGGAGATGTCTTTGAGTTCAATAAAGCAACAACTGAAGAAGAGGAGGCAACTCCCATTGACAAAAATCAAGAGCGAGAGATTGTGCTTGAAGCTGACAGGATACCCTAGGATGGTGAACAAGTAGATGCTCAGAACCATGACGAAGATATTGCTCAACAAGATGAACCGAACCAGGAACAGAGGCCGGCTCTTCCAAGGTATGTCACATATCACTCTACTGACAATATAATTGGTGACAGACAACTTTATTACCCAACAAGTAATAACATAAGCAACAAGATGTCCGGTCCTATCTGGGACAAACCCTTACGGGAGTCGATCTTGAAGCCTGGTTACCATTGTCAAGATCGTCACCTTGACATAGTAACCTATATACACAGAAGATCGTCATCTTCACAATTCAGAAGGATCCTAATATGATTCATATGGATACTGAGAAATCATATATTACATAATTCGTGATATGAAGTATCACCTGACATGTGATACCCAATTTTCAATATCACCTAACATGTGATATGAGGAATCACCTGACATGTGATACCCAATTTTCAATATCACCTAACATGTGATATGAGGAATCACTTAACATGTATGCCCAATTTTACATATAACCTAACATGTGATATGAGGAATCACCTTAGATCATGATACCTAATTTCCATACCACCTTGATATGAGGAATCACCATAGACTTCTCTCTCAAGGAGAAGAATGCAATAACATACAAGATGATAGATGAAACTCCTTTTCATCTAAGGCTTCATTCTCCAACATGCCAAGTTTATCTCGAAGGTACACAACCTTACCTCTAGTAAGAAACTTGGTGAGAATATCAGCCATATGTTCTGTAGGGATAATGTACCTTGAATAGCATACTTGTGCACTATATCTCTTATATAGTTTGCATCACTCTAGGTGAACCCCAAGTTATGTAAGAGATAGCATAAAAGTATTTTAGCCAGCACACATGAGACTCAATCTCATGATCATAGTCTTCTGAATGCTTCCTTTAAGGTCTTTGTAACAACCTCCTCACCTCCTCATCCAAGGTTGTTTAGATGAACTATTATGCTCCCTCTGAATCTAATATCAACCTTCTGTGAGGAAGTCGTGTCTTTGTCCTATAGTCTGCATTATACTCTTTTCTTGAATTCCCAACCATCTATCTAGGAATATCATGACCTAGATATCTTCATAAAAGCCTTCTAGTTCACATACATGGTACTGCATCATGAAAATATCTTGCTCCAAGAGACTCTCATCATCTGATACATGATCATGTTAAAATTTTAATCATAACATTATTCATAGGAGTAGTTTCTCGTACACAAATGTACTTGTCAGATTCCATAATAACATGAGTGAATGTAATAAACTGAGGATTTATCCCCATGCTTGGCAAGACCAAACATTCATGATAATTTGGCTTCCATCTGAAGCTCCAAGTACATGCATCAAACTCTTGACCTTCTCATCCAAGATTGCTTCTGATAGATTGTTAGACTCTCTCGGAATCTGATTTCAATCTTCTAAGCTCCTTGTCCAAAGTTACCTTTGAAGTGTCAGACTCCCTCTAAATCTGATATCAATCTTATTTTCCTGCAAGAGCATCCTTGGAAAAGATCAAGACAAATATATCTTATAGTATATATAGAAATATAGATGAGAGAGAGACTATAATGAGTAGATAAATGTAATATTCAAGGATAATAGATACTTATCTACATATCGACATCCTTGACACAAGTTTCTTTAATGAAGGTCCATATCAAATCAAGAATACCTTCTCAGATTATTTGAGAGACATCCCCACAATGGGAATGTAACATTGGTTATTATTTCCCCCCACAATGTTCAATTTCCACTCTTATATCTTTGAACAAATTTTATGTCTTCTTATAAAATGACTTGATTTCTCCAAGAGAGGTGATGCTCTGTAATTAATGATGTCTCAACTTAGTCCTTAAGGACAGTAGGGGTAGGCCCCTCTATGTCCAATTTGTAGACAATTTTCCCTTCAATATTCCAAATTAATAAGGAACTGAATCGTGATGAACCAGCAGGTTTAGGCAGATCGCAAATAAATTCAAAACATACCATCCACATCTTCAAAATTGAGAATGCCTAGCTTTGAAGAAGGTCCAAGTCTTCTTGCCTGTCTCTATCAACATTATGTCACTATCACAGGTTAAAATGATAAGTTCTCGGCATTGGAAGGCACCAAGAGCGAAAGTTGTTTGGTCTTTTTCCCAAGATGGAAATCAAGGATCCAATTTATTGCTAGTACAGGTTTATATCTTGGAATTTCTTCGATTGTGCAATGAATGGACACGGAGTAGGTTACAATCTTCTCCAAGTCATGATCCCAATCAGAATTCCCCATGCCTCGGATCATTCGATAGCATCGATTGTAGTGGGATTAATATAAATGACACCTCTCATATGTTATCTTCAAATTGAATGTTGCAACTTCTTATCCGGTAATTGGTACTACTCACTTGTATCCGATATGCGAACATCCAATACCTGTGAATTAACTCCGCGTAAGTTTGGGACTCCACTCCTCCAGATGTGTATCAACACCGAATTTATATCCAATATAATGAGAACGCCAACTCCAGCATTAAGGGGTTCTTTAATTATTTATTCAGTTGATATTGTTTTACCAACACCGATGAATATAGAAACAAAGATATATATCTTTATAATCACAGATATCATGAATGCGTGCCAATATTCTTTCGTGAATCTCATCTGTAAACATCATGTTTTCGAAAGGAACATTACGGTGATCATGAAATTTTTCTATGCTATAAAAGTTGATGTTATCACTATATAAACTCACTCCCTTCTGTACATAGTTTTAAGGCATGAAGAAGTTTAAACATATTCAAATTTCATCAAAGTTTGCACCTACAGAAGAAAAGAAAACATCGAGCATCTGTATGTATTTTGACTTATAGGAGAGTCGTCTTTTCCACAGATTTAATTTTAAGATGATACTCTGTCAAGCATACGTAATCATCTGTGGATCAACCATTGTTTATCGACTTGTCTTCTACAGCATATGTGTTCACGGTAATAATGCTCTATTCTCTCCATCGCATTTGGAGACATCAATCGCCTCTTACATGATTCTTATAAAGGATCAATCTGGTTGATTTGTCCTTGTATTGTTTGTATACACAGTCTTCACACATGATACAAGTAATGAACACCAAGCTGCGTGATGATTTCTTCTCTCCACAAAAAATACCATTTATCGATGCAACCTGGGCTCCATTATGAAATCTTCAATGCCTTTTGATGCTTATTATTCCCGTCCATTGATATCATGACTGTGAATTTTGTTGCATTGGCCAACACGTCCTTCTAAACTTGAATGGTCACAAGACTCCTTGATTTCACTTACAAAAGGATATTAAGTCTTTAATATGCCATGTAATATTATTAATTAATGTTGCTTCTATTATTGATGAGATCACTGTATGTTTCAAGTTTGTTATCTTTGAACAATGTGTTGTGTAGACTCCATATCGTTGCCTTTTCAGTAAGGTGTAAGTCGGCAATGACAAGACGTTAAGACCACTCTTCTTTTCCTCTGCTTAGTACCAGACTTTGGAGATTTACTCAAATCTTTGCGTAGTAATTGGTCTAGGTATAGATAATATATCACCTTCTGATCACATCAGATAAATGAATACACTGGCAACAGATCACCTTTTGATAACGTCAGATAAGAAAAGATTTAGGTCATCAGAAGACATGACCATCCATAGACCACCTTTAAAGTAAAATAGAACTAGTGATCAGGTACACATCAAAGTGAGAAATGCTCCAAATATCAAAGAATGTTGACCATAAACAGAATTCTTATATCACATAGACACTAGACGTGATTTCTTGTCATGTATTTTCAGACACGGCCTTTTAATCACCGCTAAAATCGTGTTTGATCACCGTTTCAACACTTGAGCCTAATCGATATATTGCAGAGCAACTGTCTTGCACATTCATCCATGTTTATTCTATATACATATTTACATATTTGGAAATCATTATTCGCTCCCATACTTAAGCACAATCTCTAGAATATTGTCTATTATATTGTCCACCATTAGCGTATCTTTCTCCTGTTATCATCGCTTTCGCTACACAATTTCATGTATATTATTATCGTCTTATTTTTTATTTATTTATTTTTTTCACTTTTTTCTATATAATTTCTTCACAAACTTCACCCGATTCTATTTCACGATAGATATAAGTTTGTCATTCATTTGCGATTAGTTCAAGCTACAAAGAAGACAACGATGCCAAATATGGAGTGGAAGCCTTGTAATAAACTTTATGGAATAGATAATTTGTATGTCCTCTTCTGTGGGAATGCTTGGATGCAGTCAGCGGCTCCTTAAAGGGATGTGCAAGTCTATGACCTCTTCTTTCCAGTCATAGCCTTCCTGAAACATACATCTGAACCGATTCTGATTTCCTCCTCCCAGTCTTCCTTGATCTCTGTCCTTGCCCAAGTCTTTCCTTCAAGCGGTTAAGCTTTACAGAAGAAACTTGGCTCTGATACCATGTTAAGGAATTATAGATTAGAAGATAATATGTAAACTGAATGTATGTAGTAGAATACAATTGCCTTGGTTATTGATTGATTCTACAAAATACAATAACTATATATATTGAATCTAAAGGATGTCAATATGAACAGTCATGACTTATCATATATGATAAGCCATGACTGTTCGTATTAACAAATCATATAACATAAGATTAACATTTAATTATTATATGGTGTGTGTATATATATATATATATATCATGATTGTCTCGTCAATTATTAAACACAAACACACAATACTTTAACACTTTTGGACTAGAAGAATCCAAACCGGTTGGAACTCCAATGATAACTAATCTTAAGTTATCAAAGGAGGATGATGCCAAACAAGTAAATGAAACAATGTATCGGTTCATGGTAGGAAAATTGCAGTATGCTGTTTACAGCAGACTGGACATTGCTCATGTAGTTGGCATAGTGGCAAGATTCTCTGGTAATCCCAAAGAAACACATCTAATTGCAGTGAAGAGAATCTTCAGATATCTAAAGGGAACTGAGGAATATGGCTTATGGTTTCCACACAAGGGTGGATTCCAAATTAAAGTCTACACAGATGCAGATTGGGCTAGCAACGTGGATGATAGAAAGAGCACAAGTGGTGGTGCATTCTTTCTAGGTGAAAGAATAGTATCGTGGACAAGTAAGAAGCAGAATTGCATTTCACAATCCACTGCTGAAGCTGAATATGTTGCTGCTGCAATAAACTGCACATAGGTGATTTGGATCAAACAATTGCTAGAAGGTATTCAGGAATAGGTACCTGAACCGATTGCAATTCACTGTGACAGTACCAGTGCCATAAACATATCCAAAAATCCTGTTATGCACTCCAAGACCAAGCACATTGCCATCAAGTATCACTACTTGAGGGAACTTGTACAGAACAAAGAAGTAAGATTGGAGTATGTGTCCACCAAAGAACAGATTGCTGATATATTCACAAAGCCATTACCAAAGAGTACTTTTGAGTATCTCAGAGGTAGACTGGGGGTTGTGCCCCTCTCAGATCATCAGTAATCATCAACAGGGAGTCATCAGTTCATTATGATTCAAACAAAAAGTTACACCTTATCTTTTATGAACCAATGAAAAAGACTGCTGCTTGCAGGGGGAGCAAAGTATGCAAATCTCTCTGATTAGCCTTTTGGCATTCTATTGTCAAAAAGGGGGAGAATATGATTACCTATCATATTTTTGCCATCAATGCCAAAGGGGGAGATTGTTGGCATTAGTAACTGGTAAGCTCTCTACCGGTCCGAGTGTTGTCATTGATTGGCAAAAGAGGATAGAGATTTGTTGTCTCTATAAAGGGAACTCTTCATCAAGAGAGGCTGTGAAACCAGTCACTACACTAATCATCAGCAACCGGATAATGCACTCAATCAGGGAAGAGAGTATCCTAGTATCAACCAAGGACCGAACTTCAGTCGGTATAGACAAGAGTAGCAATAGTCAAAAAGCACTAATTGAACTAAGTGTCTATAACACAACCGGGACAGTGTAATCGGTAGTCCACGCAAATGCAACCGGTAAGACATAAAGAAGACTGCAACAGATCGAAGAATTCAACCGATATATTACAAGACTCTGGTATGAACCGAGGAAGTCATAGTCAACAGTTAACTATCTGTTCCAACCTATCAAGATTTATTGTAGTAAATCCGGGAGACCTTGAGTTGTCTCGATGATCGGCTTGTGGTACAGTTAAAGGAATTAAAGCCGGAATCAATGGCTTTTGAGGCGTGACTGAAGGATTTAAAGCCAGATTCAATGGCTTTAAATCAAGGAGTTATCTCCTGTGAAGGAAAGTTGCCTGGCACGCAACTATTGTTTTCTTCATAAAGCGAATAAAGCTAGAGAATGTATCAGATGTTTTCTCAGCGAACCAATACTCAGCTGAGTGATGTAATCAAAGGATCTCAAGATTAGGTCGTGGATTTTAGGCGTAGTCAAAGTGACATAACTCTATATATTCTTATGCCTGTCAAGAATAAGAGTTGCCTTCATTCTGCCGAAAAAAAGAGTGAACCTATATGCTACAGAAGCAAGGGTTAGACAAAATCGACAAAGAGAGATAATAGGTTGTGCAAGGCAGCACAACAATATTTGAGAATACACCTGTGTTAACCGGTGATGATTCTTAGTCGAGCACAAATAGAGATCACATCTGGCTAAGTAGAGCCCTCTGTAAAGATCTTGATTCTATTGTTTTCTAGCAAACTACAATAGACAATTCCCAGTATTTGGGTGGACTCTAACAGGTCCATTGTATCAATATCCCTTAACCGGGTGACATCTTTCAAGGTGTTTGAAGTCCCTTAATCGGGCAGGTCTTAACAGACCTTACTGTAACAAATCCTTTGACCAGGTCGCACCTAGCAAGTGCGTTTTTATCCCTTAACCGGATAGGCTCTTAACAGGGCATACTTCAGAAGAGTACAAATATTGTGAGGTCTCCTCACACCGTGGTTTTCACCCTCACCGGGTTTCCACGTGATAAATCTGGTGTCACTTTGTGTTTTGTTCACTTACTGTTTTATTTGCTCAGAATTGCTTGCTTTTATGTTGTAAGTTTACTTCACTAGATTAAAAGAAAGAAAGAAATTTTACAAGTGCTGATTCACCCCTCCCTTCTTAGCACCGGTTGGGATTGTCAGTGTAGACTTTGAGCTGCCTATTGCATTTAGAGAAATAATTCAATTCGGCTTGTAAAGAATTTGTTCTTCAGTAGGAAGAATTGCTATAGTTAATAGTGGTTGCAATTACTTAAAGCTGAAGACTTTGGGCTTCAGCTGTAAGTATTTTTATTAAGTTTGAGAGTATCCAATAAGACACTTTGTGCCTTATTGGTTATTCTGATTATTGAATCCTCATTCGAGACAAGTGCAGGAGACTTTGTGTTCCTCTATTTGTTTCAGAAAATATATAACTACTGTTTCTGATGTTGTTCTTATGTCAACCCCGGAGCCATAGGTATTATTGTAGCAATGGACCTTTTTGTTAAGTTTGAAAGTTGTAGTTATTAATAAACCATTCCTGATAAAAGAGGAATTGATTAGAAGAACACCCCTTTTGTAATTTCA
This sequence comes from Chamaecyparis obtusa, assembly GCA_027943335.1. NCBI lineage: Eukaryota > Viridiplantae > Streptophyta > Pinopsida > Cupressales > Cupressaceae > Chamaecyparis > Chamaecyparis obtusa. The sequence continues at coordinate 656,391 of BSBK01000680.1, read as the reverse complement.
GTTAAGCTCTTGTTGAAGTCACATACGGTAAGAAGAGAGCCTCCCCTATTGCTGGGAGGAGAGAGAAATCTCATGAGACATTGCCTTAAGTCATAATTTTGTGTGACTTACAAAATTTTTAGCCCACAATTTTTGGCGACTCTACTGGGGACACAACATGCATTTAGAAGCCTCATCCTTTCGTTTGAAGTATGCACATGTCTTATTCATTGTAAATATTCATTTGTAATTGTATTTCTTGTAAGTTTTTCAAGTGTTTACCGAGGACATGTAAATGGCTGCCCAAGGTCCTTGGGGAAATGCTTTTGGTTCGTTGAATTTGGTTCCACCTCTAAAAGTTCTTCCTGATGGCTCGTAGAAGAATTTTCCCAAGTTCTTCGATGATGGACAACAATATCCTGATGAACATATTGCTTCTTTTTACATTGCATGCGGTGTTCATGGTGTTGAACATGAGGACGTGTTTGTGAGGTTGTTTGTGGAAACTCTCCAGGGTGCAACTGCTGACCGGTTTTACCATCTTGCACCACAATCAATTACAAACTAGACTACTCTAATAGCCAAGTTTGAAGAAAGGTTCAAGCCTTCTGAAGATACTCATGCTTTGTTGGCTCAACTCACCCAGTTGAAGAAGGCATCTCACGTACCTATGCATTAATTTGTGGCTCATTTCAACAAGTTGACACAAAGAATTCCAGCTGTTTCTCAGCCTAAAACTGCATATTTTAAGTGTTTCTTCGTCAACACTCAAATTCCTGAAGTCAATTTCTTGTTAAGAAGAGCAGCCCCGGCTACTCCTTAAGCTGCACAAACATTGGCAATTGAAATTGAAGATGATCTCATTCTTGCCGGGCAGATAAGAATTGAGGCAAGTGGGTTTGAAGAAAGTTATCTTTCTTCCGATTCATTTTCTTCCATCACAAGGACGAATCCTGCATGAGTTGCTTTCCCTCAAAATTCAAATAGTTCAAGGTATGTTCTTTATTCGTCACAAACATGTACAAAGGAAACCTCTTCCAAATGATGCTCGTAGTCTTGCTAGTGGAAATCAACAAAAGTTAGTTTCATCACCAAAGAAGCTTGCTATTGAGGCATCGTCAGTAAAGGTAGCAGCGAAACATCCTGAATCTGAGGCTAGTGATCTTGCTCTTCTCTTCCACGAAACTATGAAGCATTAGAAAATTACCTTTTCATTTATTCTTACTATGAAAATTTACTATCTACTATGTTGGTTAGAGCTGTGTTTTATGATATTGTGGCCACTTGTTTAATTCTCATGTCTCATTTCTACTAAAAACATAGCTTCGAATTTTGTATATCCTGAAACTTCTTAGAAAGGTCACCCATCCTATCGCTAGTCAACAATTTAGTATGATTAACTTACACTTTTTCTAGCGTGAAGACAAATCTTTCCTAGGGGGAGGGCATGTTGTGTAACTAGACTCCACTTTTTATCAGAATTATGTCATGGTTTAGTTTTTCCCTAGTTCCGGAATTTTATTATATCTTATGGTTTTTTTATTGTGTTAGACTCAATAAAAATTAGTGAACTAATTAGGGCTTCTCTCCCTCATTGAGTATAAATCATAGTTACTAGGAAATTACATCCCTCCTCATACTCACAATTCTTGTTGACTACTGTTATATAGGATTTGCTATATTCATTTACTCATATCCTAATTTGATTGGTGTCCTCATCTCAATACCATACCAGTCCTTGCACTCCCATGTCACTTGGTAACTATGGTATAAACTAATGGGAAAACCATAAGTTGTGTGTCTAATAAGAAAAGATCTGCTCCATCACATACAATAGGATTTATAATTGTAAATCCATCTCAGGTGTGCAAGTGCATGTTAGTATGTGGCGACCGATCATGCTATGCTGTACACTCTTAACGATTCATGGGGTTCACGGCAGTGGGTCGAAAAACAAATTCTCCTACTTTTTCACGTCACTTTGTAAAACCCTAACTTCTAGTAGTCTCAAAATAGGGTTTGGTAAAAGTGGTTGGGAGTTGAGTTGTAGTATGGTATTTATTGTATTCGTGAGATTGTAGCAGGTTATGCATTGGATAATAAAAGATTGGATTGCTGCGGTTTGGTGGATCAAGCCCATATTGGGTGAATCACATTGAATTCTTTGTGTCTTCTTGTTTCCATTTTTTGGCGTGTTTTTATTCCTCTGTTTTATTGATCAAATCTGCATTTAACTATTAGATATCTGTCTTGTAACCCTAACAGTGCCTCCTTGTTTTTCCATGTTTCTAGAATAATATTAATATTGGCTGCATTGCTTTTTCCTGATGTCACTTAGAAGAGTTAGACTTACAAAGTTACAAGTCATGACCTTGTTTGATAATTGGAAGAAAACAGAAAAACAGAGGAAGTCAGCAATATCTTATTGAATGGTCAGATAAGCCCAGTGAAGAAAGGACTTGGGAGAAGTTTAAGTTTTACTAGAAAGCTCAGAATCAATCAAGGAAATAGATCTTGTAAAATTGGGTGTTTTTTGGATTTCCACTAGGCTTGCACTCCATATAGATGCAATGTAAATCTTATATTCACACTACTGCAGGACAATCTGAAATAAGAGGAAATGAGAGGCTTGAGTGCATTTTTTCTAGTATTTTTTAATGTGATCTGAGGACATTTTTATATTCTTAAATTTCTGGGAGTTGACCACTCACAAAGAAGATTCAGGTAAAACTTTTTTAAGTTTTCTTGTGTGAAATTTCCAAGAGAGAAATCTTGGGGCAGTTACTGTGGCTACCAGATGGTAAAAGCTTATGGAAAGTGGAAAGTTGGAACTATGATTATACTATCCCTATTTGCTAATGTGTAAGAAAGTGGAACCCTTCAGATTAAAGATGGAGCCCTAAATAGAAGTTAAGCCAAGAGGAGAAAAGGGTGCACTTCTTGGGAAGATAATGAACATATAATTTCAATAAAGTTCACAACATAATAGGAAGTTGGAACATATTGATCATTCAACTCAGCTGTTTCGTTTTAAAGGAGATTATATGTGGTGCACATTCTGATAATAATTCCAAGACTTTGGGATCAAAAAAGGGTGTTTACCAATAAATCCTGATTATGGTTTTCTTTTTTTTTTCTCTTTTTTCCTTGGTGTGCAGTGAACCAATATTGATTTCAACCTCAGTATAATTATGAAGTACTGTCATTAAATTCCCATTCGGATAGTTTCTTGACAATATTAGCCTGGCAAGCTTGAAATCCCTTGTATACCTACTGCAATTTCTAAAAAATAATACGGTAGCTAATGTTGATAATGGCATCTTTGAAGTGATTCTTGACATATTTATTGAGTCCTTAAATTAATGCACTTAACTTGTATGTGGAAATTAGCAAATACATCATGTTCTGTTCATTTGTACAGTTATGCTCTATGTATAGTCTCTTGGTGAGTTGAAATGAGAAATCTTGCTCGAACATGTCTCCATGCACTACAAACTGTCTGTTTAGATTCTAGAATATAGTTAATGTTCAAAGTCCTCTTAAGAACAAATGGAAAATGAAATAATATAGCTGCAACTCAGAAACCATAGTTCAAAAAAGTTGTCTATGGATAAATGCTACCATAAAAAATCAGCATGCTGATTATCAATTTGTGCATTTTCTTAGTAAAGTCATCTATGGAATATTCGATTAAATTAAAAAAAAGGAAAGGAGCTTTTATAGTTTATGTTACCAAACTTAAAGTAATACGGGACTACCTTGTATTCTTTACAAGAGGCACCTAACTGTGCTACAAATGAGGCATACATACCTTACTCCTTGTGGAATGTAATGTCCCCATTTTTGCGCCTTGTTTAGTGCCAGTGTTTTTAGCAGGATTGACCTACTGTCTCAGTTCCCATAGGTCAGTGTATTGCGTAGGGAGCCCACTCAGGGGTTGCATATTAACACTAGACATCTTTTGACTGCATTTCGGAGGTTTATCTGACGTCACTAGGGGTCAGATATAGACTACAGTCTCCTAAATTCTAGGAGGGGCCTAATTTCATAAGAGACTGGCAGAAGGCTCTTTGAGTCGTTTTGGACAGTTTGGGATAGTCTCATAGATTTTAGGAGGGATCCCTAGTTTTTAGGGATTGACTGGGAGTTGACCGAGACACGCTAGAAGGCCTCCAGGATCAGTCTGGAGACTTTGGATGCAGTTCCTATTTTTAGGGAGGATCCCTAAATTTTTGGAGACTGTCAGTTAGCTCATAGTGGTCAACCATCATCCGCGGACCAGTGACAGGAGTCAGAATCTAGTTCGGAGTCCAAATTAGCAGGCTATAAATAATTTGAAAAATAATTCTATTATTTCCTAAGTTAGATTTTAATAAATTAATTATAAAGTGATTTATTATAGTCACTTATATATTATAATAATAAGTTATAATAAAAAGGGGGTCATTGGCACATTCTCCTAGGAAATAAAGTTGAAGGTTATAATTTAAAAATGTGTTTTTTTGTCTGATGGAGAAATAACCCTCAATGGTTGAATATTTAAGGGAATGACTTATTTTAATAAAGTTTATAAAATTAAATATGGTGAAACCCTAAAAAGTTTGAATTTGATGGAGGGAAAGCAAAATGAAGATAAAAGAATATTTTGGGAGGCAATTCATTCATTCATGATTCATTGAAACAGCGGCAAAGTTGATTTTGGAGCTCTAGGCAGGAGTTATCAGCAGCACAAATTCTCTGAGAACGGAAACTCTCAGAAAATTGAATATCTACAGGTGTGAGAGACCATCTGAGGATATTTTGGAGCAGATCATCACCATCAGCTTGAGTGAGAAGCAATTCTTGGAGAAATTCTCAAGTCAGATTTAGGTGCAGATAACAGTTAAGAATTGACAGATCTGAAGATTTTGGACAGCCAATAAGCAAAATACTTAGGCCCAGCCTAGCCATACAGTTCAAACATCAACTAGATTACTTCCAGCCTTGGCATTGAGGACCAAATACAGTAGATCAGATTAAAATATCATAGGTGGGGCCGGCATCAACAAAAATACAGTCTGCAGGAGGTCAAACAGAGAGTTACGAGGAAGGAATCAGACCTGGCTCCAGCCGTACACTCCCAGGAAACCCATATGTCAGCATTGCTGAGAGTTTTAGAGACTGTAGTTGCAGATTTTAGAAGATCACGTCTTCACTGGATGCCATTTGTAATCAGGAGTTAGCAGTAGGAAAAATCAGAGGTTTTCTGAAGTAGACATTGATTTCTTTAATGCTGCTGTACAGATCTGAATTCACACATACCTGGTGCAGTTACATCAGCATTTTTTAATTAATTAAAAAATTAAATTTGGTCCAATCTTTGGCGTTGAGTAGAGTTGTTCAATTTATTTGTGATGTTAAATTGTTACTAGTCTTTTCAGCATTTGAATTTCATTGCATTGCATTTTATCATTTCCAAAAACACAAAAAAACATAAAACCCTCAAAAAGCCCCCAAAAAATCAGAAAGTAGCGAAAAATTAAAAAAAATCAGACTGTTGGGAGGAAATCAGAATTTGCAAAGTTGTATCCCGGGGTGGCTATTACATGAAATTTGAACTTGTGACCTCTCTTTCAAGAGCACAAGTTCACCACTAGGCCAACTCAGCCTGTACTATGCCATCTGTGGGATGGGTCATGGAATATTGTGCAATGCAAAACGGACTATACTGATTAGAAATCATAAAGAATTAAGTTGACCCTTCTATACATAGAAGAATTTTCTATGTTTCGCGGACGGGGATGGGGGGATGTCAGGGGACGCATTTCCAGGATGTTTTCTAAAGAGCCAAAAATAGGGGACGGCAGGGCATGGCAGTATACAAATTTTTAATATATATATGAATTTTTCAAAATATATCAAGATATTATAGATAAAGAGAGATATGTCAATAATTGATTATTAACAAGACAATATGTAAATAAATCATCGATTCACGAGTTACAACAGTATAACACCATAAATGATAATAGCAGCGCTGCACCAGTATAAATCAGTATAACAGCATTATAACAATAGTCTCAAACATCAAAACCATGGTCTATCAAAATAAATATCCAAATCAAATTGTCTCAAACATGTATCCAAAAGTCTCAAACATCAAAATATAACAAGCTACATGCACAGCCTATGAAACTAAGCCTCATTCTAGCTATCAAATATCCAAAGGCTTTAGAATCATCTGAGTCACTATCTCCCTCAGGTAAAAATGGATCATCTAATGAATGTTTAAATTTTAAATTCAATGGCCTTAAAGTTTATATATATATATATATATATATTTATTCTAATAATTAAATATTTAAAAGCTATCAAATTAAATTTATAATTATAATATATTTTTATTTAATATAAATTTTTTAACATATGTTTATTAAGATGAATATTAAAAAACTTAAATTAAATATTAGATTTATAACTTTAATATATTTTAATAATTATGAATATTAAAATTTTAAACATATTTAATCACAAATTTCATTGCTGAATATTTAATCGCGAATTTTATCATCCATGAGCTTTGGGCCCCCCATATTGTCAATTTGGCAAAAAAAATAATTTAAAAAGTGTTTTTATTTAATTTTTAATGCCAAAAATCATCTGAATATTTCAGGGACGTTTTGGGCATTCCCTAGGTGTTCCGGGGACGGATCGCCATCCCCAAATGTCAGAGGACATTTCCTACAGTTTCTTGCTGTTTTTTGAAATCAGGGACAGCTGGGGGATGTTTCCTTTTCGTTCCACTATCCCTGAAACGTTTCAGGGACGGAAACAAGTCCCCTAGGGACAGGAAACGTGTTTCTGTGTAACACAGATAATTTTCTTCTGAAAATCCTCAGCTGCGGACAGATAATCATCAGGATGACCTATAATTAATTTATTTGCTTCCTATTTGAGACTGTATAGCTGGTCTGTAAGAAATAGTTCGTTCTTCAGTGTCGTACGGCATAGGGTATCTAAACACAGATTCATTATTGGTTAATTACATATTGTTTATGTAGGTCGCTTTCTTTCCGGTATTATCTTGGTTATTTTCTTTTTTCTTTCTTGGTGGGTTTATCTTCCATGTCAAAAAGAAATTATCTACAATCATGATTATCACTGGATATTCAGATTATGATTAATGATGTTAGAAAAATAAATTTAAAAGAAAGTTCATGTCAAAAAGAAATTATCTACAATTATGATTATCACTGGATATTTCAGATTATGATTAATGATGTTAGGAAAAAAAAATCAAAAGAAAGACAATAGTCTAAATGCTTATAGACCATTCTCTTGCATGGTTGTGTAGGAGATGACAACTTAGAAGATGACTATGAAGGAGGCATATATGCGGATGATCAGAAATGGTTGCGACAGCAAGATGTTGCTGGTCGTATTGTTGGGTAATCTCTGTAAAAATCCTTGTGTATGTTTTCTGTGTTAGGTTAATTGCTGTCTTTCAGGGGAAGATATTTTTTTTTGGAGACCACAGTGTATACGCAAGTAGTTAGAATTGGCTCCAGTATAACCTTATAAGGGGCAGACCTGTGCGGTAAATTTTGTTCCAAGGTTAATTGTTTCATTTTTACTGGGTAGACAAAAGTGTAATTTACAAATCGTTACAGAAATAGATTACGGAAATACTAAAATGGGCTGAAATTAAATTGAAGAAGAAACACTATTCTGCATTGAAATGAATAAAGAGAAGCACCTTCAGTAGAACCTTACAAAATGATGTCCATGGTGTCTTCTGTTATGATTTGTTTCCACTTGTGTTTCAATTAAAAAACAAACGTAAATCAAGTCACATTTTTTTGAGGATACTGATATCTTTTCTTATCCGTTGATGCTAGATGATAATGATTAGATTGGTCTCTTTAGTTTGCAGTTTTCAATAGCTTGCTCTCCTCTACTTTTGTCTTTAGTGGCTCTTCTATTTCTATCACAAGTGGTTTGAAGATTTTGATCTAAATTGTTTTCCAAGAAAGATTTTGAATATCGGGCAATTTGCAGGTTTTTACCGTATATTGGCTGGGTAACAATCATCATGAGTGAAAAGCCCATCATCAAGGTTCAGTTTTCCTCGATAATATTCTTCAAACATGCCAAATTTTATGTTTTGTTTTTCTGGAACTTGTTACAGTATATTGTGTCTCCAATTGTACACAAAAAACAAATCAAACACAACCCAAAATCAACTGTATATAAGGACTTTTCACATTATTGTTTTACGTGTGGAGTGCATTTTGTGTGCTCAATATGCATGCTTTTTTGCTTTACCATTTTCCCGGTGTACTATATGATATATTTTGTAAGCAATAACAATGAATGACATACCACAAGGTACTAAGTTCACCCTTGTTGCATTTGTGCTGCTAACATTTAAGTTTATTTGTTTGACAGTATATACTTATTGGAGCACTAGGGTTGCTGGCAATCTCATCCAAAGAATAGAGATTGATTCATGTTTAAATCTGTAAGCAATACCATGGCATTGTTTTTTCTTCATATTAGTATAGATGGTAGCGATGGGTTAAAACCCTATGATGAGTTTGCATGAGTTTAAGCCTTTTCCTTGCAGTAGGAATTTAGTTTGGCTAGATAATTTAATGCCAAATAAATCTTTACCTCTTATCTTTTGCCACAAATGATTTGTTTGAAATGAAGTAAAATGGGCTAACAAATATTGAACTAGGCAATGCTGATTTACATGGCCCTGTATGTGATCAGACAGGATGGAGTTTCTATGATGAGGGCTTCATGCAGATCTTGGATCTTCAAGTAGACGAATTATGGCCGATACTTATAAACTCTCAGATATCTTTTGTAAGCATTTGAACAGCTATTGATTTTGTTATAACCAAGTGTTTTGTGGTGAGAAATGGCCATGGGTCAACTCACCTATATTTTTGGTCGATCTGTTTGTAAGCTGATGATCAGAAAAATTGTGTAAGGCATGACAAAAGAGATAGGAAGGGTTTGTATGTATAATATTTTTCTGAAACAATTCATAATATATTTAATTCATGTCTTGACAACTCTTGAGTGATTTTCCAGTAATCCCATGGATTGAAGTTGGGGGATCCTCTCAGAAATGATGGTGATGTCCTTTTATTTTTATTTGTATTATGTTGCGTGTTGTTTTTATTTCATATGCCTAGTAAGTTAGTAACATAATCCTATAGAAATGAAGGAAAAGTGTTCATCTGCTCTGCAATTTTTTGCGCTCTACAAGATTTTTTGAATTTTGAAAATGGCAGTCTTGTCTAGGGGGGAGTCTTCTCCTCCCCTATCCAGTGACCCCCCCCTCCAGATTCTGCCACCGGTGATCTCGCTGTTGAGCCTGCCACGATTTCTGGGGCAAGTACTTCGGATTCCCTGCCAAAATCTCCCCCCAAAGTTGACTGGAAAGGTGCGCTTGTGGGCCCCCCCCAGGGCAGCCTGGAATCCATTTTGGCTGATTTTACTCTCATGGAGGAAGGAACAAAAATCACCCTCCCAAACTCTGTTGTGGAAAGAACCATGACAGATTTGAACTTGGCTATTCTGGGTAGATTTTTCAACTTTCGACCCACCATTGATATGGTGAGCAAGTGGGTGGGAACTCAATGGGAACTCAAAGGCAGCGTGGTAGTCTCAGTGATGTTGGGAGGTCTGTTCCTCTTCAGATTCATTGCTATGGAAGATCTCTCTTTCGTCCTCTCGAGATCTTGGCTGTATGGAAAGCACTTCCTCACTCTTGCTAAGTGGAAGCCAGGCCTCGATCCATCTGTTGAGCTCAGTAGGATGGCGTCGGTGTCGGTCCGGTCACCTGGCCTCCCCCTTGAGTTCTAGGACGAACAAGTCTTTAGGTGGATTGGGAACTCTTTTGGGCACTACATCTAGGCGGATATGGTTACTCTAATGAAGTCATGCCTGGTTTTTTCTAGGTTTTGTGTGTTGGCATTATTGGTAAGGATGCAACCGGTAAAGAGACCATTGATAATAATCAGTGGTGTTGTCATTGATGTCTATGATAACAATGTCCAAATGCCAGGGAACCGGTGACACAGTGATGAGCAAAGTGAAGTCCAGCAATGCACTTGAACAAAGTACCCGACGTAGTACTAACTGCTCAGAGTTGGTGATCGATGAAGACAATGACCAGAGTAGTGACCGGTGTAGACAAAGAACATAGAAGTGACTGGTGAAGACAAAGGCTAGAACACTGCATAAGGAAAGGTGTAAACCGGCCTACAGTGATTGCTAAGATATCATTGAGACCGATGTATGTCTATTACTTGTTGAGACCGATGAAAGGCATAGTTGACCAAAGAAGATGGTTTTAGTTAACAGATATTGAGGAGATTCTTTGACCGTGTTTTGTTGCACAAATCATGGAGGATTTTCTATTAAGGGAAAGTATGTGACACACATTTGATGTTTCCTTTAAAGACTGAAACACGACTAGATGGTGGATTCGTGAAGGATTTTCTATTAAGGTAAAGTATGTGACACGCATCTGATGTTTCCTTTAAAGACTGAAACAAGACTGGATGGTGGATTCATGTAGGATTTTCTATTAAGGGAAAGTATGTGACACACATTTGATGTTTCCTTTGAAGACTAAAACACGACTGGATGGTGGATTCACAAGAGATCTTCATGGGGATCGCAACGAAAAAGAGCGGGAAGATTTTTTGAATTAAATTTGAGCGGTCTGTGCTTCTTTCTCTCAACTGTACGACTGTCCTACGCTCTGTAGGAAGTGTATATATTCTTCAGTTAGCGAAGAGAATCACTTGCCATCATTCTGCCAAGAAGAAAGAGTGAAATAGTATGCTGATCAAAGCTATTGTTAAGAAAGGGAAAAGAAGAAGAAAAGTAAGAGAGTGTGCAAGGAAGCACAATAACACGAGGAGAGCATACCAGTGGTGCCCAGTGGTGACTCTCAATGAGTGAAACAATGATCTTATCAAGCTCTGCAAAGCCATTTCAAAAGAGAAACCTTTTCATTGCTCTCCAACAATTGCAATAGTCAAATCTCAGTATTTGGGTGGACATTAACAAGTCCCTTGTACTAAATCTTTTAATCGGGTGACATCTAGTTGATGTTTTAAAGTCCTCTAACAAGGTAGGCTTTAACAAGCCTTATTCAAAATCCTTTAACCGGGTTGCACCTAACCGTGCGTTTGTAATCCTTTAACATGGAAGGCTCTTCATAGAGCACACTTCAAAATAGTGCAAAATTTGTGAGTTCCAACTCACATCGTGGTTTTCTCCCAATTTGAGTTTCCACGTAATATATCTGGTGTTCTATGTTGTGATTTTGTGTTGTTTATCTCCTTTATAGGATATGTTTTACATATAGTAATAGTTAGTTGATCTAAGAGTGACTTCGAGTTTTATTGGGTGTTGATTCACCCCTCCCCTCTCAGCACCGGTTGGGACTATCAATTGGTATTAGAGCCACGTCCTATTTTTAAAGTTGCTTAACCACAAAAAGGGAAAGATCATAATTACGAGGAAGGAAGGACCCAAGTTTTCTAAGGAAAATTTCAGTCTATGGTGTAGCAGAATGAAGTTGTACATGAAGACCATGAGAGATCAGTTTTGGAATGATGTGATCACAAAGTACAACAAACCTATCAGTACCTTGATGACAGATCAACAAAAGGTCAGAGGTGAACACACAACTGCTATGGACATGATAGCCAGTACACTGTTTGATAACGTACATGCAAAGATTGAAAACTTAACTACAACCTTCAAAATGTGGGCAAAAGTACAAACTGTGTATGGAGGCGACCCACATGTTCAAAGAGCAAAAGTAGAAAGCCTCAAAGACAAATATGATGACATGAAAATGAAAGAAGACGAAGACATTGAGCAGTACAACAACAGAATAAAAGAAGTGATGAACTCCATCAAAAGTGTTGGAGGAACACTGAATGAGGAGGATGTGATAAGCAAGATACTGAGGACGTTGAGACCGCAATATGCAATCAAGATCTTAGCTATACAAGAGCTCAAATCAGTGAGCACATCACAAGTCACCCTCGACTCTCTAATTGGTAAGTTAACTTCTTTTGAATTAAGCAATTATGATAACAACTTACCTATGATAGATGTTGCCTTTAAGTCTTCTGTAAATGTTGCTTCCACCAAGAAAGGAAGAGAGTCCAGTTATAGTTCTACTAGGAGGTTTGGTCATTTCCTTGATAATGTGCTCTTAGAAGAACATGAATAGGATGAGTTTGAAGCACTCATTGCAAGGAGATTTCCCAGAGGAAAAAGGAAGTACAAAGGTAAACTTCTATTGAAATGCTTTTTATGTAATAAGATATGACACATTGTGGCGAGGTGTCATGGGAATGAAAATAAAAAAAAGTACAACCGATTCAAGAATAAAGGAAAGGAGTGCTACCTTGCTGAGGTAGGTGTCGCTGACAATGAATCTGAGGAATTGGGAGACGATGAAATTGCCTTTGTGGCAATAAAGGAAGAAAGCACAGTGATAAGTGAAATGACACTTATCTCTAGCTCCCATTGATGTGAGGACTGGATCATTGGCAATGGATGCACTCACCACGTGACCGATGAAAAAGACAAGCTCATCAGCTTGAAGCTCAGTAATGGTGGATCGGTGACATTTGGAAATAATGCTCCCTATGCTATTATAGGTAAGGGCTCAATATCACTTAGTGACGAAGCTGTTTGTGAAGATGTGTATTGGGTAGGACTCATGTACAATCTGATGAGTGTGGCTCAACTAAACAACAAAGGATACCAGTTAGAGTTTGGACAAGGATCATGTATTGTCAAGAATCAATTAGGAGAACAAGTTGCTATCGGTAGACAGAGAAAAGGGAACCTATTCTACCTAAACTCAACCTAGGGAGCTTGCCTTATGGCAACAACAAAAGGTGAAATTGAGAAAACTTGCCTTGTGGCAAAAGATGACAATAGCTATGTTGGTTCCCAAAACCACAGATTGGAAATCCAAGAGCCTGCCAATTCTCCAATAGGATTCCAAATTAGTTCTGGCCAACGAACGAGAATAATCCAAATTCCCCTACACTTTAGGCTTCACTACACCTATGCCGGTAAACCTTCACCTCGAACCTGATCACTTTATTCAAGGCTTTTCTATAGAAAATTTAAGCTTATGTGAGTTCTTCGATTGGCAAAATCCTCAAATTCGGTCAATATAAAGTTATGTGATTGCTTGAAATGATTTGAATGTTTGTGTAAGGTTTATCAATAATCGATTAGATGCTTGCAAGAAGGAAGTATATAGATTTATGACTTCAATTAATAACTCCAATAATTATATTCCAATGATTTTTAAATGACCAGTGCCTTTGTTTATTCGGGCGATAGAGTCAACTATAACAAGGATTATTACGTACAACTTTATGAGACAATATTTATTTAAATATCATCAATTACTCCTAAGCTCTACAAAAGACAAATCTTATATGCAATTCTCCATTAGTCCAAAAAGAATTTAACTTCTCTGGCTAGAAGTCCGATTAGACAGAGATAAGGAAACACATGTATTTCTCACTCTCTTGATTGTCAAACAAAGAATGCAGGAAAATATCCAATGCAAAAATAAAGCCTTGTTAGGATAATCCAATAATCTCTTTATTGATCATAAAGGACAAATCAACATGCCATTTGTAATCTATTTGCCTTGAAAATAAACAAAAGGGCCTTTTATTTATCATTAAAATATAATATTGAAATTTATATTACAAAGTCATGCTTTAAGCTCCTTATTCCCCCTTACAAATATTCTTCTTCTAATTATAATGCTTCTTCGAATATGTCTCTCCTTTTCCTTCAGACAAATACCCATCTATATATATCTTTTAATTTCAAAGAGCTATGTCTTTTGGTAAAAGAGACATCTCTTATAACCTTATCACATCTTTTTATTTAAATAATCCCCTTTTACCATAATCGCAATTCCTAATATAAGTCTTAATGATCATTGGATATGGTAATATATTTATTAATACAATAGGTTTATTATCGATAGCATAGCTTTCTTTCATTAATTTAGAAATTGACAACATTATCTTGCGCGGGATGCTTCTATAGATGGCACTCAAACTGAATAGTTCGATATTCTTTAACCCACGTTGAATACTCCAAATCATGTCCTTTGATGTGCTGGCACTTCCCCCCTTTGATGCTATTACTAATTGCTGCTACTGTATGCAAATTATTGCCATAATTTATTTTGCAATCAACTTCATACATCGTTCTTATAATTTCCAAAATAGCGGCGCCTTTTCCTGTATCATTATGCTATATTTCCATCTTTCATACCAGTTTAAGTGTGCAGAGTCCATTTCATCACAATACTTCTTAATTTATTTGTCGGCTTCTATTGCTATTTGACTCTCCTACTCTTTTCATCATTGTTGACTACCAAGACTTCCGTCACAACCACTGAACATATATCATTACAAAATTATCGCCGTCTTAATATATCATAAGGCTGACGCAATTATCTCTGCATATAGTAAGTACTAGATATTCAATATATCTTCAGACTTGATTATCGCTGCATTTCATTTACTTTCCAAATAAGACAAGCTGCGCTATTATAGTGTGACATTGCAAGGGGTTGTCGTTTCCATGTATTTACTTTACGGTATTGATTTGTTTCCTTGCTATTTCACACCACTCCTTATTCCTATGTACTCTGACAGCACACACTCCAATGCTGAGAACATATCTTTGCATCGTTTGATGGATATTGGTATTTCCATTCAATTCTGTGCATATTTTCTACACCTATTATTTATTAGAACCAAGAGTCTTCAATAGTAAGTTCAACAACACCTCAAACTTCATAGCTTTCATTAGGTAGATAATTACTTTTGTTTGCACTCATATAACTCTTTAACGTCAGTCAATCTCTCTTTCAAATTCAACCATAATATTACTGTTGCTGTTAGGACTGTTGTGTATTATCAACAATTCCATTGTCATCTTTATAGCCATTTCTCTTGGTGATGTTTATAATCACTATCAATTCAATGTATTACTGTTATATATTATACTCATATGTTTCAATTATCTTCATTTTGCCATGCCATATCTTTATATACATCAATGACAATGCTTTGTCAAGTCTCCAACATTATTTCTCAAATGGAGGCCCTAATTTGTAAAAATTAAGGCTCCGTCAAGTTGGTTGTGGCACAAAAGACTATGACACATAAACTTTGACATCATAGTCAAATTAAGTAGAAAGAAGTCAGTCAGAGGTCTTCTTGACATCATAAAGCCAAATAGGGCCATGTGCAAAGAGTGTCAGTTGGGTAAACTGATCGGTACAAGCTTCATCAACAAGTCTTATTCAACTGAGAATGTGTTGGATCTTGTTCACACAGATCTATGTGGACCAATGAGGACAAAGTTACTATGGAGACAAATATTTTATGCTCTTTGTAGATGGCTTTTCAAGGATGATGTGGACGATGTTCTTGAAAGAAAAATCAGAGGCCTTTCATATGTTTAAAATCTACAAGGCCTGAGTGGAGAAGACCGGTAAGAACTTAAAGTGTCTGAGGTCAGACAGAGGAGGTGAGTACACCTCTCAAGAGTTTGTGTCATGTCCCCTTTCTAGAGACATGTTTGTTCATGACGGCTTTGCCTATCATCGACTCTCGTAGGCAACTAGTTTGGAGAGAGAGTCATTGTGTGGATCATTTGATTGCTTATTGCTGACAGAGCCTACATTCGGCAGAGCCTACATCCAGTTTGAGGCCTACATGCAGTTGTAGTGGAGCCTACGTCCAGTTCGAGCCTACATTCAGTCTAGTAGGGCCTACATTCGGTTATGAGACATCTTGGCCTACATTGTTATATTTTTGAGTTGAGAAATGTACTTTATTATTATAATGTTATTTTATTATAAAGTACATTATAATTAGATGTTTCTAGAAGTTCTAGTAACTTCTCAAGAAAAAGAATAAATAGGGGGCTTGGGCTATCATTTCTACAGGCTTGGATTTGGATTTTCTTCTACTACTTCCATTGTGAAGCAATTTGTAGTCTTGATCTGCAAATTATATTCGATCCTTGGGAACGAATCACTCCCTTGGATTGGCATAACTGAGGTAGTGAAATATCTACTTAAGGGTTGCACATTTGGAGTTGGTACTCAGCCATCTCATTTGTACTTCATTGAGAAATTGTTTGAAGGGTTTGCAATTGTTTGAAATAAGGTTTGAAATTCATCATTGGCATTGGTGAATCAATTTGGCAAGGAATTGGAGATAAAGTGGCACATGTTCAGAATTGCAATATCAGGGTTTGGAACCAATAATTTGCTCATATCTCCTAATCTTATTGAAGAATAATTTTATGCTTTTGGGGGGATCATCCTACATCCCTGGCGATCACATTCATGGCAATTTGGGGTGTTGAAAACCCTCACTGAATTTTCCAGGAAGGCCGTACAGTACAGCCTGGTACGACACCAGGTCTGTGCAGCATACATCAGAGAACAAGGTCAGTTTGGGGTCTATTTTGCAGCGTTCAGCATTAGTTATTGATGCAGAGTGACAACAAAAGGTGATGGAATTCAATCAAATGCTTGTTTAACCCACAAGGTTCCTAATAGGCTATGAAGCAATTCCAAGGCAAAATAACCACAACACACTGGAACCTGACTTCCAATCCTCAAGTTTGATGTTAGATGTGTTAAGAAAGAGGATTCAATAGGTTTCAAGAAGTTTAAACACTTCAAACAATTCTTAGCAAGCAATTTTCTCAAAACTGTCAAATAGACCTAATTGCCCCTTTCTAGCCCTCCAGCAGCAATTTTTATCCTTTATTTCCCACTTGTTCCAAAACAACCTCTAAACAAATCAACTTTCCAGATACCCTTTTGGATGTTTTATAACATATCAGAAAACCAATATCAAGTGCTTTGGAAAATGTGCCTTATCTCGGTGACTGTCACAGTTTTAAGAGGAATTTCAAGTGCCTTAACAAAGGAACCCTATCAAGATCACAACCAAAACTCCTCAAATTGATAGTACAGTCATAATTAACCTCCAATCAGATAATTGTGCAATCAATTTCACCCAATGAACTCAAATGATGCAAAAACCCCAAATTTGCCCTTAAAACCCTCTTCCAACTAGGGTATACTCAATCTAGTCCTTGCACTCAATCCCAGAACTTCAAATTCAACGTACACCATGTATTCAACATATCATGAAGGAATATCAAATAAAAATAACACCTTATTAAGCCAGATGTGTGGCTGTCTTAAGCATGGCTCCTTCTTGGGTACCCAAATTAGTGCTTTCACAAACCAACTTGTTAAATTTCTCAGGATATCCTGCAAAACTTCCTTTATTCTTGCATTTTATGGTTAATAAGACATGTTAGATGCTTTGGTTTCAACCCCATGGATCAGTTTTGTACATATGGGGTGAAACCATTCATTCTTGTTGCGGAAACAATGAAAAACTGTACCTTAACGTGAGACAGCAGTAATAACTTTTATAATGTAATAGAAAATTGCTTGAAACTGGTTCAAATCAATTCATAAGAGTCTTACCCACATGGACAAAAGAGTATTCAATCAAAACACCATTAATGGAGGCTCCAAAATGCAAGAAATCTCAGATTTTGTAGTAAAACTGGCCCTGTCCATACAATGTCTTCCTCCAGCCGTACAAAACAATGTGATGTCCCCTTCACAAGGTTAATACATCTTAAATAGACCTCTTCCAACTGACTATGGTAGTTGGATTGATTATTTAACATAAATAACACCTAATTATTAACTTCCCCCCAAAATGGTGGATTTGAAAATTCAAATTTTAAACTAAGCATTATATGCTTTTTCAGACCTTTAGACTTATTCCAAAGACCTCTAAATGATCAGGACCTTATTGACTACAACAAAACATAAAACTAAATCAAACTATCCTATTATGGCTTTACATGCCATTTACATCATTTTATTACATTGAACTGCCCATAGGCATTAACAGAGCTTTTTGCCTCCAATATGCTTTGACCTTGGAAACATGGCATGATTTGTTTTAGAATGCTCCAATTAACATGATTTGATGTCTTGGTCTTCAATCCTTCATCTCTTATCACAGGGTCTTCAAGTTGCATCAGTGATGCCCCTGCATCAATTATCAAGCAGGGTGTTGGGAGCAGCGTCCAAGTGCACTTCATGATCATTTGTTGATGTATTGAATGTCAAATATATGCATAAAGATTGTATGTAATAGTCAAGTCTGAGATTGCACTGTTCTGGCATCAATTTGATATTGTAATCAAGTCATATATCTTTGTTATAATAGTCAGTCTTCTATCATTTGTAATTGAAATCAGTCACTGTTATTGTCATGGTATCATAGTTTTGATAGTGCAATGAATGAGGGTCTATGTTCATATAAAGACAATCCATACATTTCATGACATAGCTCAGTAGATATAAATAGGCCATTGTATTCAGAATTTTGCTATACATTGTCTTTGGATTGATCTAATAGTTAAGGTGTATTGCAAGGGCATTGGCTTGTCACAATTCAGTGCTCATAAGTAATAGTTTGTATTCAGTCCATAAATCTGAACATTGCAATCAGAAAATTAGTGAAGTTCATAATATATTGGCATCGAGTCTTTGCATTGTTAGAGTTCATTGTTGCTCTATTGTATTTCATTACTTCATTGGTATTGTTATCTCAATAACATTTGGTGCCCAAAAACAAATATCAATCTAAACACATCATTTGAAACAAGAACATTAAGTGCATGCCAACTGTTTGACAGATTGTCGCGATTCAATTCGGGGGTTTAGTGATCCTATTGGTAAGGGTCATTACAGTGGTATCAGAGCGGTATTCTTGCCATCCTGTTGGGTAAGAAACCTATATGCATCCTTCAACATTTGGGCATCACAGGTACTACACACGAAGAAGAGCAACACTAAAGGGTGAACAGGACTTCGGAGATACTCTTACCATGGGTGAGAGATAGTCACAGAGCCCACCTAGAATTCCTGATGATGAGAGGGAATTCTTTCGGATTATGACTATGGGACAGCAGGAGATGGTCCAGTCCTTGCATAATTTGACCACTATGATGGGAGAGTGGTTCAGCCCAGAGCACAAGAACAGGTTAGAGGTACACTTGATCATGATAATAGGAGCGTGGGAGGTTCTCAGGGTGCTCCTAGGCATAGGTCTTGGACAGCGGATAGACCTACTCGCCCTACTTTCTTTAGAGAGGAGGCTCAAGAGGCAGGAGAGGGTGATGTACAGGATGATCTTAGAGCTACTACTATAGAATGGCAGGCATTACCACCACATGTGCGTGAGTTACTTAACTTTGATCGCTACTTGAACCAGAGGAGAGAGTAGATGAGGAATACTCGGCAGAACAGGAGACCTAGAGGAGGCCATGACAGTGAGTTGCAGTGAGCTGCTAGCAAGCTCACTTTACCTTCTTTTGATGGTAGTGGACAGATGACAGCACAGGCATGGATACATAAGTTGGATACTTTCTTAGCATTGAGACCCATGTCAGAGATAGATGCCATCAGATACGCCACTTTGCATTTGGAGGGCTCAGTGCATGACTGGTGGTCACATGGTATGGTTACCTTGTAGCACAACCAGGTGACATCATACCAGGATTTTGTGGATAGGCTGGTGGAGCATTTTGACAGGAAGGATCCAAAGATCTTCCGTGATCTTGCATAGTTGAGACAGACAGGCAGCTTAGAGACTTATATCAGTGAGTTTCAGAGGTTGTCAGTTATGGTCTAGGATGTATCGGAGAGGCGGTTGGTTATCCTATTCACTGAGGGATTGTCTGAACCCCTCAAGGGTTGGATCAAGGCGTTTGATCCATCGACACTACAGGAGGCCATGAGGAAAGCTCGTAGTATGGAGCTTACAACACCTTCTAGCAGATTCACCCCTAGGAGTTCTACTTCTTTCAGAGATAATAAGAAGTTTGATAAGGGGAAGGGGAAGAAGGTTGATACCAAGGGGAAATCCACTCCACCCTTGGATACTGAGGCACTTAATGACCTACGCAGGAAGAAGCTATGCTTCTATTGCAAAGGTCCATATGATAGGGATCATGATTGTCCTTTGAGGCCTAAGGGGAAGGTCAATAGAGTTATGTGGGCGTACTATGAGGATTCAGATTCAGATAGCACAGCACATGAGGATGAGCATAGTGACACAAAGCATGAGGTAGAGGCAGAGGCTTCAGAGCCTAAGGTGGAGCCGGAGCTACATTTGCAGCAAGCACGCTTATCTAGTATTCAGTAGGAGGGGTCCTTTAGATTGCATGGAGTTCTAGCAAGACAGAAGGTGATTACCCTAGTTGATACAGGTGCTACGCATAATTTCATTGATGCACGTTTGGTTGAGCGCCGTGGCATTGAGACAGAGGAATTTGAGGTTCTCCGAGTACAGGTTGCTAATGGTTACACTCTTAAGTGTAACAGGATGATCAGAGATATGCCCTTACGCTTGAGCAATTATGAATTCAAAGCGGATTACCATGTAGTTAACATGGGCGACCTAGATATTGTATTGGGGATGACTTGGTTGCATTCATTGGGCGAGGTCACTTTCAGACTCAGGGACATGGAGATCAAGTTTGAGGCAGATGGTAGGCAGCATGTCTTGAGGGCTATCAGAAATAGTGATATTAGGACTATTTCTTTCAGGCGCATGGAGAGGATGGTTAGACAAGATGGGATCGGATGGGCAGCCATGTGTACTCTCATGCCTACACAGGAGGAGCATCAGATGACAGAGTATCACCCTGATATTCAGAGATTGAGAGAGCAGTATGATAGGGTGTTCAGTGACATTCCACCTGGCGCACCACTTGATAAAGGGATTGAGCACATCATTGAGTTAGAGGAGGGTGCTAAACCAGTGATGATCACACCATACAGGCATCCTAAGAGGCTCAAGGATGAGATAGAGAAAACCATCAAGGAGTTACTTGAGATGGGACACATTATCAGTGCAGAGGGAGTACAGATGGATCCTGATAAGATCCGTGCTATAGTGGAGTGGCCTATTCCAGAGAACCTGACACAGTTGAGAGAGTTCCTAGGCCTATGTGGATTCTACTGCAGATTTGTGAGTGGTTATTCACGTTATGCAGCCCCTATGACAGATTTGCTGAAGAAGGGGGCCTTTGTTTGGACACCAGAGGCGCAGGTTTGCTTTGACAAGTTCAAGGAGATCATGAGTTCATGTCCGGTGTTAGCTTTGCCTGATTTCTCGAAGCCATTTGAGCTTCAATGTGATGCATCCGGAGAGGGTATAGGTGCTGTGTTGATGCAGGACAAGCACCCTATTGCATATGAGAACAGGAAACTCCGTTGACCTGAGAGATCTTTCAGCATTTACGATAAGGAGATGTTAGCCATCATGCATGCGTTGGCTAAGTTTAGACAGTATCTAGTGGGTGGTAAGTTTTGCATTAAAACTGACCACAACAGTTTGAGGCATTTCCTTAGTCAGAGAGATCTCAATGATAGGCAACAGAAGTGGGTAAGTAAGTTACAGGCTTACGATTTTGATATATCATATGTGAGAGGGACTCAAAATGTGGTATCAGATGCATTGTCACGTAGACCACATCTCAGTGCATTGATTGAGATATTAGAGGATTGGCGACATATGATAGTGGCAGATTATGCTAGAGACCCATGGGCGTCAGGGATAGTTGATGGGTCAGTTGTTGATACTCGGTATACACTTGTAGATGATTTGATTATCTACAAGAGCAGGATCTTTCTAGCCCCAGGATCGAAGGTGAAGCGATCTACATTGAGAGCTCTTCATGATTCACCTACAGCTGGTCACCCTGGGTACTTCAAGACATATAGACAGGTGCGGGAGCGGTTCACTTGGAAAGGACTGAAGACAGATGTATTGCAGTATGTTCGTGAGTGCCTTGTGTGTCAGCAGAACAAACAAGAGCACACCTTTCTAGCCGGGCTCCTACAGCCACTTCCCATTCCTGATCAGAAGTGGGAGTGCATATCCATGGATTTCATTACGGGCTTGCCCAAGGCCCAAGGGCGTGATTGTATTTACGTGGTGGTGGATAGACTAACGAAGTATGCACACTTCTTTCCCATCACTACTACTTACATAGCAGTACAGGTAGTTGAGGTCTTCTTCAGAGAGGTCTTCAGATTGCATGGGATACCCCGTAGCATAGTGAGTGACAGGGACAGCAGATTTTTGAGTCACTTTTGGCAGGAGGTATTCAGACTTTGTGGCACTGAGCTTACACCTAGCACCAGTTATCACCCGCAGACGGATGGACAGACAGAGATAGTCAATAAGTGGGTGGAGGGCTATTTGAGGAACTATGTGGCTGGTCAGCAAAGGGCATGGGTGAGATGGATACATTTGTGTGAGTATTGTTACAATACCACATTTCACATGTTGATTCAAATGTCACCTTTTAGGGCTCTATATGGGTATGATACACCTAGCTTCATTGATTTGCTTATGTCTAATATTAGAGTTCCACGTGCCGGGGATTTGCTTCAGAAGAGCAAGGACATTGTTGATGCTCTCAAGGATAATATAGCCAGGGCACAGAATCAGTACAAGCAGTATGCAGATCAGAAGCGGCTTGAGAGGAGCTTTGAGGTTGATGATATGGTTTACCTCATGCTTCAGCCATACAGACAGTCTACTCTCAAGAAGAGTGGGTCGGAGAAGCTTAAACCGAGATACTATGGGCCTTTCAGGATCATTAGGTGTGTTGGTGAGTTGGCTTATGAGCTTGAGCTTCCAACTGATAGTAGAGTGCATAAAGTGTTTCATGTGTCGCGCCTCAAGAAGGTGTTAGGGCAGCATGTTGTGCCTTCTACAGTGTTACCACCCTTGGATGATGAGGGGAAGTTGGTTTTGGTGCCAGAGTCTATCTTGGATAGCAGGGAGAAACAGCTTCGCAGGAGAGTTATCAGGGAGTATTTGGTGAAGTGGAGAGATCTTCCTGTTGAGGATGCTACTTGGGAGTCTGAGGAGATTTTGCAGCATCCAGCTTTGAGATTGCTTGAGGGCAAGCAATTTCAGGAGGGGCGGACTATCATGTCCCCTTTCTAGAGACATGTTCGTTCATGATGGGTTTGCCTATCATCGAATCTCGTAGGCAAATAGTTTGGAGAGAGAGTCATTGTGTGGATCATTTGATTGCTTATTGTTGACAGAGCCTACATTCGGCAGAGCCTACATCCAGTTTGAGGCCTACATGCAGTTGTAGTGGAGCCTACGTCCAATTCGAGCCTACATTCAGTCTAGTTGGGCCTACATTCGGTTATGAGATATCTTGGCCTACATTGTTATATTTTTGAGTTGAGAAATGTACTTTATTATTATAATGTTATTTTATTATAAAGTACATTATAATTAGATGTTTCTAGAAGTTCTAGTAACTTCTCAAGAAAAAGAATAAATAGGGGGCTTGGGCTATCATTTCTACAGGCTTAGATTTGGATTTTCTTCTACTACTTCCATTGTGAAGCAATTTGTAGTCTTGATCTGCAAATTATATTCGATCTTTGGGAACGAATCACTCCCTTGGATTGGCATAACTGAGGTAGTGAAATATCTACTGAAGGGTTGCACATTTGGAGTTGGTACTCAGCCATCTTATTTGTACTTCATTGAGAAATTGTTTGAAGGGTTTGCAATTGTTTGAAATAAGGTTTGAAATTCATCATTGGCATTGGTGAATCAATTTGGCAAGGAATTGGAGACAAAGTGGCACATGTTTAGAATTGCAATATCAGGGTTTGGAACCAATAATCTGCTCATATCTCCTAATCTTATTGAAGAATAATTTTATGCTTTCGGGGGGATCATCCTACATCCCTAGCGATCACATTCATGGCAATTTGGGGTGTTGAAAACCCTCACTGAATTTTCCAGGAAGGCCGTACAGTACGGCCTGGTACGACACCAGGTCTGTGCAGCATACATCAGAGAACAAGGTCAGTTTGGGGTCTATTTTGCAGCGTTCAGCATTAGTTATCAAGCAAGGTGTTGGGAGCAGTGTCCAGGTGCACTTCATGATCATTTGTTGATGTATTGAATGTCAAATATATGCATAAAGATTGTATGTAACAGTCAGGTCTGAGATTGCATTGTTCTGGCATCAATTTGATATTGTAATCAGGTCATATATCTTTGTTATAACAGTCAGTCTTCTATCATTTGTAATTGAAATCAGTCACTGTTATTGTCATGGTATCATAGTTTTGATAGTGCAATGAATGAGGGTCTATGTTCATATAAAGACAATCCATACATTTCATGACATAGCTCAGTAGATATAAACAGGCCATTGTATTCAGAATTTTGCTATACATTGTCTTTGGATTGATCTAATAGTTAAGGTGTATTGCAAGGGCATTGGCTTGTCACAATTCAGTGCTCATAAGTAATAGTTTGTATTCAGTCCATAAATCTGAACATTGCAATCAGAAAATTAGTGAAGTTCATAATATATTGGTATCGAGGCTTTGCATTGTTAGAGTTCATTGTTGCTCTATTGTATTTCATTACTTCATTGGTATTGTTATCTCAATAACATTTGGTGCCCAAAAACAAATATCAATCTGAACACATCATTTGAAACAAGAACATTCGGTGCATGCCAACTGTTCGATGAATTGTCTCAGTTCAAATTCGGGGGTTTAGTGATCCTATTGGTAAGGGTCATTACAGTCTGTTAGCTACTGTGAAGAACATGGGATAAAAAGGCAGATGTCTACACCAAGAACCCCTCAACAGAATGGAGTCAATGAAAGAAGAAACACGACTCTGGTAGACTATGCAAGGACTCTGATGATTCAGAAGGTTACCTCATCACTTTTGGAGAGAAGCAATAAGCACTGTTGTATATACATTGAACCGGGTTCAAGTCAAGAAAGGGATCGATACAATGCCATATGAGTTATGGTTTGGTCATACACCTAGTTATTTCAAAGTATTTGGGAGCAACTGTTACATCAAGAGATGAATACTTTGGTAAGTTTGAGCCAAAGAGTGATGAAGACATATTTTTGGGTTACTCCACCAAAAGTAAACCCTGCCAGTGCTTGAACAAAAGGATAGGAAAAATAGTGGAGAATGCAAACGTGAAGATGGATGAGCATTTATAACAGAGTGATAAGATCAGTCAAGGTAAATTTGACAATCACCAAGGCTATGACTTCAATGACCAAATAGAATTCAATGAAATCATAATCATTGATGAAGGAGAACAGGTAAACAAACCTTACAGAACAAGGTAATGTTCCTGGGCGAGGAAGGGATCAAAACGTAAGACCAATTGAAGTAGGTGAACAAGAAGATGTTCATGATCATGCTGGAAATGCTGCTCAATCGGAAAGAGAAGACCAAGATCATCGACCAGTTCTACCAAGGTATGTAACCTATCATTCCACTAATAACATTATTGGTGATAAACATGACAACATTCTAACTAGGAGAAGGGATAGAGAAAGTACTTGTCTACTTTCTAACATAGAGCCTATGACTACAAGAGAAGCTCTAGATGATGACAACTGGGTCAAAGCAATGGAAGAGGAGCTAGAGAAAATAGTAAAGAATGAAACATGGACTCTTGTGCGCAGACTTGAGGACAAGAATGTTATAGGCACCAAGTGGGTGTGTTGTGGTTCCACAACCACGCTCCCCTTTGTAGCCTTTTGGCTTCAGGCCCCCCCCTCTTTCTAGCTTGTCCTTGTTTGTTTGTCTGTCTGTTGGTTTTGGTTTTTAGGTATTAGGTTTAGTTTTTTCTTAGTCTTTTTGGCTGTTTCGTAGGTCCGAAAGTGCGAAAGGTCCGAACATCGATAAGCCTTGGGCATTTCCAAACCCCCATGCATTTCGGACTTTCAGAGGTCCGGGCATCGAAAGGTTCGACTCTCCGAAGAGAGTCGGCCTTTTGGAGGTCCGGGCATCGAAAGGTTCGACTCTCCGAAGAGAGTCAGCCTTTCGGAGGTCCTGGGACCCTCGAAGGACCGAAAGGCTGATTGGTGGGGACGGCTGGCGTCACCCCCGCCGGTTGCCTATATAAGGCAGTGAGCGATTTTTTTACCCTTGTTCTTCCTGCAATCATGTTTTTCGGAGCTTCTAGAGTTTTGCTTCCTGACTTGTTTTTCTTCCTGGTTTTTCATCTCCTTCTTGGCCTCTCGTCTCGCGGTGTTTTTGAGGTAGGTGCCTTCGTGTCCTTTCTATCTTTCCTTTTTGCTTTTATTTTCTTGTTGTTGCTAGGATTTTGATTGCTTAGTCGCTAGGGTTTGTTCGTGTCCTGCCTTGGGGATCGCAAGGTTGTCCCCTTCAATCCCTTGGCCTTGAGTTTGTGGTCGAACTCGCTCCAAGGCTCATTTTTGAGCTCTGGCCTAAACGCTCATCTTCGAGCTTTCAGACATCAGAGTTTTCGAATGTTCACAGTCAAAAACTCTCAGGAAACTCTTTCCTCAAAAGTTGCTGACCCCTTTTTCAGCATTTCAGAGGTTTCGCACCCCGAACATCTTTCACTTGCGATTCGCTGAAAGATCAAAAGATTGCATCTCCGAAACTGCCGATCCCGACAAGTGCCAGGAGGTCCCCCTTTTCCCGTTTCAGCCCTTTCGGCCTTTCGGAGGTCTCATACCTTCGAAGGTCCGAAAGGCCGAAATTGGTTTTTTCAGAACCTTTTAAGGCTTAGTTCTTTCAGGGTTGTTTAGATTTTTGTCTCTTTTATGTGATTTGATGTTTATTGATTCATGTCCTTTGCTCTTTGGAGAAATGGCAGAGAAGGTTAACTCACCAGCTATGCGGTACCAGTTCAAAGGTTATCATCCGCCCTCCAAGGTGGGCAACTTACATGCTGATATCACAGACACTAACATCGACAATGTCAGTTGGAACGACTACTTGGTCAAATGTGCACAACCAGTAGGAAGATTCGAGGACTACACTTCATTAGTGTACTATTCTTTGGTGAATGCAATAGCATACTCGGTCTCCATCTTGTCCTTAGACCTGATCAACACTCTGGCAAGTCACTACATACCGGACGAAAGAATGGTGAAGAATAGCATGGGTGAAGTAGTTCTGGATCTTAGGCCAGACAATATTGAAGATGTCTTCCACTTGCCCAAAGGGTTTGACAAATTCTACAACTTCTTTAGTGGCAAGGGAATGGAGTTCTATAACAAAGATGTCTCATTATCTCATGACATCGTGAACAAAGAGTATGTTGTTACCTTACCGGTTACTGAGAGAGGGGGGGGGGGGGGGGTGAATCAGAAAATACTAAATCTTCCCTTATATGAAAACTTGTAAATAGATTCTTAAATGCGAAGTATAAGGTCAACAGTCATTCACAAGCATAAAACTGAATCACATAGATCTACACAAATATTTGTACGTGGAAACCCTCGGTTAGAGAGAAAAAACCATGGTGAGATAGAGCTCACAACTTCACTAGTTCTAAATGAAGGTGCCCTGTTAGGAGCATACAAAGCATTGGCTAAGGTGCTACCCGGTTAAGGGTTTTTTTTTACAAGAGGTCTGTTAAGATATAAACCCTGTTAGGAGCTGCCTGGTTATAGGACTTTGAACATCAACAAGATGTTACCTTGTTAAGGGATTTTTACAACGAACCGATTAGGTTCACCCTTCTAGAGGGATTTGTATATGATGTAATACCTTTCAAAAGCAGTGATCTATGATGACACTGATTGTCTGATTAGATCATACCTGTAGATTTCTTCCCTTGTTTGCCTCGTTGTTGATCTTCTTCCTTTTCTTCACCTTTGTGCCTGTAGCACTTCTTAGAAGATATCTATACTCTGCTCTCTGCAATTTTCTCTTCTCCACAATAGCAACCTTTCCTACGTCCTATCACCTGTACTTATACTAAGGTATATCGTAATGAGATCCTAAACTCATGGAACCGCTAGGCTGCGAACTCCGCAATAAATCATGCAATCAGCGACAAACTGAGAGTTATGATCTGGAGTTCACCTTGAGATCATCCGTAGAAATAAAGCTAACTCCTATTAAGAAGCTAACTCCACTTCTATGCGGTGGATGTCTCGTACAATCTGGTTTGAACTCCCGGTCTGAACTCAAACTGCTTTGCATAATCTAGTGCGGATGTATAGGCTGTCTAGACCAGTGTAAGCTTCTACCCTATTCAACTTTTTTCTTATAAGTCTACCGGTGTGTACACTCTATTCCTGCTCTACCGGTGTCTTCTAAGTAATGCGAGTAACTAGTGAAGCTTATCGATGCATGGTGTTTTGTGAATGAGCACTTAATGACAACTTAAACTTAAATTGCTAACAATCTTCCCCTTTGTCATTAGGGGCAAAAACTATACACAAAACCATACTCATTTACTTCCCCTGTCTGAGTGCTTTGAGTGCTCAGGTGAATGTGTTGTTCCTATTTTCTGTTGTTCTCCATTTGCTTCTTCTTGTTCAGCTCTATTCTGACTTAACTTAATCTTCCCCTTTTTTGTCTCTATAGGACAAAGGGTCCCATTGTTCTTTATATTTGAAGCTTTGTGAATATATCCTTATAGATGTTCTTCGCAGAATGCAGGAAAGGTGCCCATTGACTAGTTACATATTCAATGTTCTTTTGGGCTGCCTTGAGAGAAACACTGATGTTCTCCATATCTTCAATAGTTTTGTAGTCTGGTTCATTGATCAGGGCTTCTATAGAAATAGTTGTTCGATGCGTAAGATCAAGTGTTGGGGCCAGAAGCATTTGTAATCCAGTTATGTCTTGAATTCTTTTATTCTCTTCTTCAGCCGTCTTTCTTAGGACTAGAGTGAGACTAGCCATTTCTTGGCTAAAAGTTGTGGCAGATTTATTCTTGATGTCAAATTGGTTTGACAAAGCTTTTATGTCTTCTGAGGTCTTGGTAGCTTTCTTGGTTAAATCTGGCAAGAATGTCTCAAAATTTGAGACTCTGCTTAGCGCATTTCCTGCAACTTGTACCTGCTGTTGAAGGACCTTTACATTATTTGACAGAGTTTACTTTATATCTGCAACTTGCTGGTGAAGAATCTCCACTCTTTTGTGCTCATAGTGGTCAATTGCCACTGTTTCTGGATCAGTTAGATCCTCACCGATGGTTGTGGTCAGCACTTCTAGCTGGTTGATTACCCGTTCATCTTCATCAATATCAGCATTCGGCAAAAAGTGATACAAGATATCTTTTACTTTATTCAGAACCATATCTTGTTTTCTTTTAGTGAGCTCTTTTAGTTGTTTTGTTGACATTTTGCTGATGTCAACTATTGTCTCAGTTGTTGTGCTCCTTTTTGCTTCAGATTCTTCAGATAATGAGATCTTTTGTTTAGAGGAGCTGGCAATATTGTCTTGTTCCTTTCCTTTTCTCTGTTCTTGTGCCTTTGGAACTTGCTCATGTTCGCTTGCATCCTGTTTGTCTATCTTGCTTCCCTCTTCTGGTCTGACTTTTGATGACTGAATGTTTAACTTGGGCATAGCATCTTCTTATTGAGAGGGTTCTTTTGATGGATCATATGTAATGATCCCTTCACCTCCTTTATCTGATCTATCAATGGGAACATTGACAGAAGTCTGTCCCAATACAACCAGTTCCCTAGGAGTGGACTTTTCTGTGGGGACTTCTTGCTCATCAGATATTAGAGTCCGAGTTGCAGTAAATTGAGGAGGTGGATCCACAATTGTAGTGGTGTGATCCAGAGGACCTATTTCTTTGAGGGTATTGAAATCATACTGCTCCCAGAAATCCAAGGTCTCTTTAAAGACTTCATTCTCATAACCATTAAGAATTTTGGCGACTTTGTAATTTGTGTCTAGATTCATAGATGTAGCGCCTAAAACAAGTGTGACACTTTTATCACTCAAGCCAGGTCTAGCTTTCTCTAGTGCTTCTTTATTGATTTGACAGTTTCTCTCTAGACCGGTTCTCCATTTTTCCTGAAGCTTGCTATTCAATTCGAGAGGAAACTTGCCTCTATAATCCTTGGGTGTTTTCATGAAGTCGAGAAGACTTTCAACAAGAGCTTCTTCTAGTGCCTGTTTGTCTTCCTCAGCTAACACGTTATACCATTTGGCAGCATTATCTATTTCTCCAAAATTAGTAATTTCAGCTACAATGTCATTAACAGTCATGGTGCGAGCCTTACCTTTTTTTGGAGAGACAAGAAGGGTAGGATTTTTTGGTTCATCGGTAATGTCAATGATGACTGGTTTGGCTGCTCTGAATACTCCTTTACCTTTTCCGGTGTCATGAACCAGTGGAGTTGTTTCCTTTTGGTGTTCTTCCTTTGCTTTTTGCTGTGTTCAAAGTAGGTTGTTCCAGATGGCTACTCCTTCAGTATGGACTTTCTTGGTTTCTCCAATCAGCAAGAGGTTTGTTCTTTTCTTTATTAGGAAATTCGGTTGGTTTAGTTCAGCTTGTTGACTCGCTTCTTCTAGAGTAAGATAATTTTGCACTTCTAGCAGAGCTTGAATCCTTAGCTCTTTTTCCTTTTCCATTGAAGCTTTCCACCTGCCTTGAAGGATATTTAATAGATCCTTAGGCAGTACCTTCTGAAGCTTAGAAGGGCTTAAATTGAACTTGTGCAGCATACAACGATAGCCTCTTCAATTTTTCTTCGGTCTTCATTATTAGCTAAAGTGTATCTTCTATTGACATTAGCCATCCCTCCGATTTCCTTCAGTTCGACTACAAATTCATCTATCGTTGGTTTTCCTTTTCTTGGTGGATCCACCTTTGCTTGCTTGCTGATCCTCTTTGTTCTTTCGCTGAGTGGAACTGTATCCTCTGAATTGGTTTCCTCTGCTTCTTGCTCCTATGTGATTGGCTTCGGTTGAGCTTTCTTCTTCTGTGCCTTTGGTGGTGCAATTTCCGATTTCTTCTTTGGTGGGGGCGTTCTCTTTACATAAACATTCTTGATTGGCGCCTTCTCTAATTTCTTTAGTATCTCCTTGTAGGTTCCAAACCGTTGAGTTGGGAGATCCAGATTTGCTTTTTCCAGGGCCTCCACATATGCCGTTGCAAATTTTGTTGTGATTTCGTATCCAAGCTCAGGTGCGTAATTGTCTCTTGGTTCTACTGCTTGAATAATACAATGATCAGTAGACACCAGAAAACATACCTCCTCCTTGTACTTGTCAACAATAGTTGACGGGATTCTCTCTCTAGCATGCATTTTCTGTTGAAATGCATTAAAGTGATCGGTCATTTCCTTGTCAAGTTGGTCTCCCAGTTTGTTAGCCATATCACTAATTTGCATCATGACCGGTTGATCTGTCGTCCATGTTAGTTTTCCTATTCCAGGGAAGAAATTGGAATAGTAGAAGTAAAGACATACCAAGAGTGTTCCAAATTTAAGTGATTTCTTCTTGATGATGCCCAGCTTCTTCTGGTTCTCAAAAATTTGCCCTCTTAGCATTTCGCACAGGTCATACTGTGTGTTATCATGAACAATTTTGTAAGCTGCATGTATGCCTCCACCCAGTCAGTATGCTGTTGAGGTTGCTTGATTGATATACTTTGTAACCGATTACAGCGGATGCGAACCGAACAAGTGGATCGTCAATGTCGATCATGGTCATCAATCGCTTGTCCGATTTGGATTTCAGCAGATTTTCCACAACTGCATTCGATATGGTTCTAAGAGTAAGTGGTTCTCCTTGATTGCTGAACCCAGTTACCCTATAGAGATCGTCTTTCGTGATTGGAGTGCAGTGTCCTATCATAAGCCAAAATCCTGGCTCGTGCACCCAATTGATTACCATTCGAATCCATTTAGGTTTGAAGATAACTGGATACGAGACTCCATTTATGATCCCTGATGATACCAGCTTTGCGTAACCACTGGGATAGTTACTATTGGAGCATAGTGAGCAATACTCGCTCTGTATGAATGCTTCTCCCAGCTCTTCTTGCTTGACATTAATAAACACAGTTACATCTTCGGTCAGGAGCACTCCTTTGGGTACTGAAGAAAGCGCGCCAGCCATGTCGATTTCCCTGTCTTGATTTGGCGAGATATCAAAAGGGCTATGATCCGCTTGATTTGTAGGAACAAGCTTTGCTTTAGAAAATGAGGATGCCATGGCTCTTGCTTGGTTGCTTAGAGATGATTTGATCGGTTTGACAGAGAAATCTCACTCAATGATCGTATTGCGAGAATATTGCTCGAGCAGAGATTAGATAGCGTAAAATCATAAGGTAAAAATAAATGAGTTATCCTTCTTTACTTTTATAGGGTTAGGGCATAACGGTAATTACCAAACGGTAACTATTGTTAAATGGCTATAGCAATAAATGCCTTACCTAACCTTTCTTGACGCCCTTGTTAACCAGTTTGATTAGCCATGTCTCAGTTGATCATCTTGTGTCTTACTGGTTTGATCTATAGCCTGAGTGAGATAGGACTCACCAGTTCTACTGGGAACGATAGATGTACTACTGGTTCCCTCTAGGTTTTGAAGACTTAGTAGAAGAAATATCACCATCTTGTGATGATGATTTCGCCTCTGTTGCCTCCTCTGCAGATTTCGTTGATTCCTTGACAAACCATATTTTCTTTACTACTTTCTTGGTTTCTTTGTCTTTGTTGTCTCTTTTATCAGAACTCAAGATCTTTACTACTGGTTCGTCTAATCCTTTGCTTCCGTTCTTGATCTGGTTCCAGCAGTCTTTGGCTAGGTGACCGACTTTGTTGCAGTAATGACAGACTGTATCGGGTGCTTTCCGTGGATTCATCCCTCTTGGATTAGGTGATTTGCTCCATGACTCCCTGTTCCCATGCATCCCTTTGTTTGAATGAATAGTAGCATTCCAGTTTTTTCTTTTCTTTGAGAATATCAGTCTCGGTGATCTGAATGCCATAGTCTTTGATCTGCATTCTTCAGCCTTGTGTCCGAATTTGTTGCAAGCATAACAGTATCCCTTGAAGCTTCTCCTACTTCCGCTGGACACAGATATGGGGCTGAACCAACACTCATTGGTCTTGTGGCCCCTTTTGCAATAGTTTTTACAGTGACTGTTGTTGGTTCTTACTGGTGCATTTCTGCAATCATTAATGTCATGACCTAGTTTTCCATAATGCTTATGAGGAGTGTAAAAGATTTTCCTACCTTTTTGTGCTAGCGTCTTCCTTTTGTTCTTCTTGCTTGGTTGAGCACTGGATGACTCCTCGTACCTTTTGGTGACTTTACTGTTGAAACCGAGACCGGTGTGATCATTGTGCCTTCGTTGAGCATTGAGTTGCTCATCGAGCTTACTGAGCTTTCATGGTATCTTCTCAGCATTTCATTCCTTCTTTCAAGGACTATCATTTGTTCCTTGAGTTGATATATCTCGATTGCCAGCTTCTTGCATGCTTCATCTCTAACCTGCCATGCTTTATGCATATTGGCATTTTCCTGGGTGGCAATCAACAAGTCCTCTTGGAGTTGCATAATGAGGAGTTCATTGGCTCTTGTAGCTTCCTCTGCCCAATTCATTGCCTTTTCAGAGGCAATTGATGTCTTGACTGCTGTGTTCCTTTCGCTTTCAGTTTTTCATTTCTGCTCAGTCAGTTCAGTCATTCTTAGAGCATTTAAATTTTGCTCCCTCTTGAGATCAGCAACCTGACCGGTTAGGATTTGATTCTTTTCCGTAAGCTCAAAGACTGCTTCCTTGGCCTCATCAGACCCACTTTGTCCAAAGAGTTTGTCAATGGTTTCATTGCTCTCATTTAATTGTACAGCCAACTCCTTTCTCTTTGTGAGTGACTTCCTCAGTCTATTTTCCAGCGAGACAATAATGTCATTGGCTTCCTCTAGCTGTTTCTGGTATTGGTAACCCTCCATGATGTTTTTCTCAAGTTATCAAACTTTTATTGTATAAAGAACTTAGCTTTGATACCAATTGTTGTTACCTTACCGGTTACTGAGAGGGGGGGGGGGGGAGGGGGGTGTGAATCAGAAAATACTAAATCTTCCCTTATATGAAAACTTGTAAACAAATTCTTAAATGCGAAGTATAAGGTCAACAGTCATTCACAAGCATAAAATTGAATCACACAGATCTACACAAATATTTGTACATGGAAACCCTCGCTTAGAGAGAAAAAACCACGGTGAGACAGAGCTCACAACTTCACTAGTTCTAAATGAAGGTGCCCTGTTAGGAGCATACAAAGCACTGGCTAAGGTGCTACTCGGTTAATGGTTTTTTTTACAAGAGATCTGTTAAGATCTAAACCTTGTTAGGAGCTGCTTGGTTACAAGACTTTGAACATCAACAAGATGTTACCTTGTTAAGGGATTTTTACAATGAACTAGTTAGGTTCACCCTTCTAGAGGGATTTGTATATGATGTAATACCTTTCAAAAGCAATGATCTATGATGACACTGATTGTCTGATTAGATCATACCTGTAGATTTCTTCCCCTGTTTGCCTGGCTGTTGATCTTCTTCCTTTTCTTCACCTTTGTGTCTGTAGCACTTCTCAGAAGATATCTATCCTCTGCTCTGTGATTTTCTCTTCTCCACAATAGCAACCTTTCCTGCGTCCTATCACTTGTACTTATACTAAAGTATATCGTAACGAGATCCTAAACTCATGGAACCGCTAGGCTGTGAACTCCGCAATAAATCATGCAAACAGCAACAAACTGAGAGTTATGATCTGGAGTTCACCTTGAGATCATCCGTAGAAATAAAGCTAACTCCTGTTAAGAAGCTAACTCCACTTTTGTGTGGTGGATGTCCCATACAATCTGGTTTGAACTCCCTATTTGAACTCAAACTGCTCCGCATAATCTAGTGCGGATGTATAGGTTGTCTAGACCGGTGTAACCTTCTACCCGATTCAACTTTTTTCTTATAAGTCTACTGGTGTGTACACTCTGTTCCTTCTCTACCGGTGTCTTCTAAGTAACGCGAGTAACCGGTGAAGCTTATTGGTGCATGGTGTTTTGTGAATGAGCACTTAATGACAACTTAAACTTAAATTGCTAACAGAGTACCTTATACAACCTCTACCCAAAAATAAGTTGGACATGATAGATATGTGGAGAGGATACATGGACATCCAAGAAGCCAACACCATGATTAGTCCGGTGTATGGAGTGTGAAACTCTATTTAGTTGGAACCATGGATGATCCTGCTTATTGAAAAAATAAAGGAGAGGCAAACAAAATTTGATTGGGCCACCATCCTTAGTGACAACTTGGATGAGCAGTTGATTAGAGTGAAAAATGACTCGCACTTCTACATAACATCCTATGTTGTGTACCTATTGGCTGCCAAAGCAGTGTACCCAGGATTGGTGAAAGTTGGTGCTATGGGAGATCAAAATGCATTGTCATTCACAATGTACCCATAGCTGATTAGGAAGGAATAATACCCACACAACAGCTCTGATTTCCACATTGTTAACGATGCCTTTGTATTTGCTATGATACGCTCCATAGAGGGAGACTATGCTAAAAGGATGTCAACTAAAGTTGTTGCAAAAGGGAAGGCCCTTGGGGCATTTTATATTCAATTCAAGACCTTTACCTACATCCGGGTGGCAGGATGCACCATGGCTCCTAAGAAGTTGCCGAGGTATCTATCTAATAGAGTGATCCTGCTGGAGATAGCTAGACAATTGTCCGATGCCCATTAGCACATCCGACACAAGAAGAAACATTGTTGGGATTTCCTGATTTTCATAAGGCCCCACTGTGTACTGTATATGAAAATGTTCAAGTCCTTGTCCTTCGAATGGGATGAATTCCCATTGTAGAGCTACAACCTCATAAGGACCTGTTTTAATCTGATTGGTACATATAGTCACATAATGGGAAGACATTATGTACATGAGCCCCATATTGAGGACCATTGGATGAATTGCTTAGATGACTATGAGGTCAGGATCCGTGACTACTACCAAATGAGCTTGGAGCTGGCACAAACCACTCTACTACTGAAGATCCCCCCAAAGATGAAGGGAGGTTATTCTAAGGATATCTTGGATCCTATTTACAATTTAGATAAAGTAAATACCAAGGCAATCTTAAATGCAGAAGTTGACAGGGATGAAAATGATGACATCAACTTCAAGGCAAGACATGTCATCAAAGTGACTAATGCATGGGTCGCTCGTCCATTTCCTATGGACCCCGTACCAATGAAACAGCAACCGGATCAGCATTCTAAGGAGAAGAAGAAGAAAGGAGAGAAAGTGCTGAAGCCACAATTTAAAAAGGCTGCACCACATAAGTCGAAGATGATGTATAGACATGAGCGCCCTACGACCTATGACTCAACCACTCACTCTAAGAAACCCAAAACTAGAATGACAAGGAGTATAGCACCTCCAGATGTTCCTTCTTCTAGTGGCCCCAAACCTCCAAGTGCACCAAGGAAGGCACCTAAATTCAAGATAACTGGACCTAGGCTGGCCGGGGTGATTAAAGGGAATGTCTACAAAAGGAAGAAAGGCGTAACGCCCACTCAGATGGACACCCTTTTGGAGGATGACAAAGAGGATATGGATTAGGTACTCCTCAGCAGAAGGACCCACTCTGTAAGATCCTTGAAAATAAGGAGAATACTGGAAGATGATCAAGAAGATGCTGGAGGAGCAACCCAAGGAGAGCCAATAAATCTAAATTCTCTAGGTGATAATGAATTTGACATCTCGAATTTCGAGGGACTTCATGGTTTCCAAGAATCTGAACAATAGGCTCCAGGCGTAGGGTAGTCTTTTCCTCTTGGTTCTATCCCTATGCAATTCACTAGTCCTCTTGACAATATGGGAGATGAAGCTCCATGAAAGTCTTAGGAGCTAGTCGAGAAAGTTACAGCTGAAATTCAGAAGGAAACTACAAAGTCAAGAATGGACTCTTCTATAGGTGTCACGTTTGAGGAGGATGTAGCTGCACAAATTCCCTTAGCTTCATACCCAATTACGCTTCCACTCCCGCCTCCACATCAAACACCACCTACCACTCCACTTCCGCCTCTGGTTCAAACCACTCCGTTGCCTCCACAACCTCCACCTTTTCATGCTCCCATGCCAACTCCGCCTACTCCACCAATGCCTTCACCCACTCCCCTTGTTGTTCCTATTCCTCCCATGCAACATACTCCTTCCCAAGTCCCTATTTCACCATTTGTTCTTAATAAAGCAATAGCACAAGGGCCTCTAGAACCGAAGAAAGAAACAGAGGTGACTGGTGAGATGCTGTCAGAGGGACAAGATGGGTCAAAGAAACAAGAAAATGAGGAAGAGTAGACACATGAGGAAGGGGACCTGAATGTGATGAAAGAACAAGAAATAGGAGGAGAGGAGGAGAGTCATGGGGAAATGGAGATAGAACGCCCCACGAATACCTCGACTCTAGCAGTCCCTTCTGAACCCCTCAATGCCTTTTCAAAACCCACTTGGTTCACCACGGAGATTCAGCCAAGGACCAGGGTATATACTAATGATGAAACAAATATGGCTGCATTAGGGCGAGAATTCCATCAAGCCAGATCTAGCACTTGAACAAGGACCCTATCATATGTAACACAAGACCAAGCGGGTAGATGGAAGGCTCAGGTGGCTGTCCCTACAATGAGTATTAGTACAGCTGAAGTCACCCCAGACGACTACGTGTTGGAGGAAGTAAATTTGGGAGAGCCAACTAGAGAGGGGAGTAAAACTCTAGATACCCTCGGATTGAAGCATGCTCTGGGCTTCATGGATAAAGATGAAGATAAGATAAAAGCGTTGATGGAGCAGAATGAGGCCATGAAGAAATTGATTCTTAAGACAGCAGGTCCCATTGACCCTAATAACCCTGAGGCCTCATTACAGGCTATTTTGGAGAAAAGGGGTGAGGTAAATATATCAACAGACGTTCCACATTCTTTTATTCAAGTGTGTTGAGACTGGAAGACCGATTTTGATGAGTTTGCCAAGGTGTCTCTCAAGAAGACTTTGAGGCCTTTTCGAAGCATTCTTCAAGGAATCACATCCTTGGTAGAGATGATATGGAGGAGAAGATCCTAAAATGGCAAAGGCACTGGATGACCTCATAGTAATAAGGAAGCAATGCTTCCAAGTTTTGGTCAAGGTGTATGAAGGGTCGGAGCTGGACAATTTTGAAAAGTGGATCTAGGATATAACTGGAGCTTCGACCATTTTTGAAAAGGTACTGAAGATGATGGATAAAAAGAGAGATGAAAGTCGACTTTTTGTGGGGGAAATGCATAAGTTCTTTGACATATTGGACTTAGACTTATATGATGAAGATGATGATAAAACAATGCATTATGTAAATGGCATTGTCAATCAGTATCTGGGTGTATTCAAAGGAGTTAAAACAAAAGAGGACCTCGAGCAGATGTTCTATCAGAAGGAGGAAATTCAGAAGATGTTGTCTCAAGAAGAGGAGATAAAGGGGTTTGCAGTGGAATTAGTCACCTTCCGAGCGAGACAAGAACTCCTTGAAGGGGTCAAAATGAATGACTTTGAAGAGGTGCAAGAGATTGTGGATAGGTTCCCAAAGGCTCATCCAGAAGTACTCACAAGCCAATAAGCATCCTGTCTGGACTTAGCCAAATTTTGTGTAGGAAAAAGATAATTTTTACACTTAGACATTTTTGAAGGCCCTAATTTTTGGCGTTTCGGCCCTAGATAATTTTCGGCCTCCGAAAGTTCGAAGTCTGAAAGTTTGGAAAAGGTCCTATCAACAGTTAGTCAATTTTGGAGCTTCATTTTTTTAGGGCAACCGTTAGGATCCGTGATTTCTGGGCACGTCCGCCGTTTGACTTCAGTCATCTCAGACTTGATTTTTCAGTCAACTGGATCACTTCTATGGGGTTGTTTCTACATGATTTGGTGGCCTCTTTTAGTCGAGTCCACGTGGAGAAGCCATAACAGAGGATAAAGGGCAGAATCACGAAGTTTCACAGAGAGGTTGCATGAGTTTCAGCTCCATTTTGAGTCATTTTATGCATGATCTATTCTAGTTTTTTTAATGCACGAGGTTTAATTCCATGCTAGGGTAGTTTAACTTATTTTTAGAAGTAGTTTCCTTCATGTAATTTGTAGTTTAAATTTATTTTCAAATTTTAGATGCAGCTGAAACCCTAGCTGCGAAAATAAGAGCACAACTCTATAAATTGTATAAACTCAATGTAAGGAAGGTAGGATTTTATCATCAATACAATACATACAATTGGTGCTTCAATCGTGGTGTGATTCTTCTCCTATCTTTGCGAGATTTATGAATGTGTGAATTGCTCATTTATTTATTTCAAAGAGCCAATTGATTGTGTGGTGATTTAAATTTTCGATTCCATAGTTCGGTGTTTGCTGGTGTTACATTGCTTTGTTGTGATGAATTATCAAGAATATTTTTCGTTTTGGTGCTTTGAAGATAAACTTGTCTCACTTGTGCGCACATCCGTGGTGGCTTCGTGATTTGATGAGTTTTGGCTTATCATACGTTTGTGTTCATTTCCATTGATG
The DNA here is from genome assembly GCA_027943335.1 of Chamaecyparis obtusa. Taxonomy (NCBI): domain Eukaryota; kingdom Viridiplantae; phylum Streptophyta; class Pinopsida; order Cupressales; family Cupressaceae; genus Chamaecyparis; species Chamaecyparis obtusa. Next base: position 616,846 of record BSBK01000680.1, on the reverse strand, counting down.
ATTGCATTTGCCTAGTTGAAGATTGTGGTTTATTTTGATCTCTATTTTGTGGGTTTTCTCATCTTCTCGATATTTTAATTTGCAAAGTAGTGTGATATTGGTTTATGTCCATTAGTTTCCTTCAACAAATTTCTTTTGAATTCTCGTTACCCTGCCCCTTACTTTCTTTGCAAATCAATTACAGTAGATTAATTAGATTCACCTTGCTTTCATTTAAAATATGAAAATCCGAAAAAAGAAGTATTGTTTTTTTAAAATTTGTTTTGCAGCCCTTTTTGAGATACGAACCAGCAAAGGCCTCCTCGTGAACAGATTCACATTTATCTTCAGTTGAGCTATCCAAGCGGTTGAGACCCAACCCAGAAAGAACCTTGAGAGTGACTAATATCATTCTTCCAAGAGGGGAATTTGCCTATGTAAATTCCTAGCCGTTGTCTTGTGTAAAAACAACGCTCAACAAAAGTGGTGCTAGAGGGAGGGCCTTCAAAAGGGAGACCCTGGAATATTGGATCCTTCTCTCCCGAAAGGTTTGAACGAGTCGTCAGATCCTCACCAAACAAAGAGGAATTCATAGAACTCAGAGAAGTTCATAGACCTCGCAGTAGTAGAACAAAACTCGGAGAGGATACTTCATATCATCCTAATCTTCCTCCATTTCTGCACATTGCTGCCCCACCTGCTGCCGCTCTACCACCGACTCCAATGGATTTTTTTGCAAATGCTCAAAGCTCTCCATTGGATCTACAAGGACAACTACACAAGCTGCCCAATAATCCTGAGATATTTTGTCCACGTTTCATCTATGGAGAATCCAGGACAGTGGAAGAACACGTTTGTGCATTCAGAGAATTATGCAATCGCAAACAGATTGCTCATCAGGACGTCATGTGCCAACTTTTCCCTTACACATTGGGGGAATTTGCATACAACTGGTATCTAAACTTGCCACAAGGATCCATCTCCACATGGGGGAATTTGAAACAAAATTCCTTAATTAATTCAAGTTATATGTGGATCCGACTAATCTTCACCACTAGTTCATCTCGGTGAGAAAGGACCTCAGTGAACCAATTGCCATGTTCAATCACCATTTTCATAAGATGTACCAAAAGCTAGAGACTCCTTATATGGTACCAGTTGGGGCTGCTATACAAGTGTACCTATGCACCTTGGATCCATTAACGTCAATATTATTGAAGAGGCTGCCCCCAGGCGACATAGACACTTTGGAGAAAGTATGTGACGAAACTATCACATTTACCCAATAAATGGATCCACAAGGTGGAAACTATGGTGTCTCACCAACATTAGGGAACACTACTATGACTGGTCCATTTGCAACAAATAATCAACTCTTGGTGCATCACACCCCAAGGCTCAACCTAGTGCCGACCCCTTACACTGTTGCCCCACCACTCGCTATCACATACCCAGGATATGATGCACATAAGGCAGCTCTATGTGAACAAAAGGTTGCTATCCCAAACAAGTCGGACCATGCTTTAGGAATGAGTTGGATGCCATGAAAAATACATTGTCCCAGTTAACAAGAGATATCACCAGGATGAAGCTAAATCCACCTCAGTACCAGGGGAACTACCAACGACTAGTTGTTGCCCCAAACACCTACTCCCAAAATCAAAATCATAATTATGACAATTACAACAGCAATAACAATAATGGTGGAGGTTATGGGAATGCTTCTCAAGATAAGCACTTTGGTCAACAACGAACTAATAGAACGTGGAACACACACCCCGATAACGGTAGCATACCCTCTCACAATGCTAATACCTTTAACTCATCCGAGGTCAATTTTACTCAAGCTCCCAACACACACCAATCAGATAATGATTACAAGGGAGAGTTTGACAATAAACAAATCCAAGATCTTAATAACTCTCAGACTCACTTCAGTGCCATGGTCTTTGATTCTTATGACCCAAGTACTGGAGGAAGTTTTGTCAATAACACAACTGAAGAAGAATTCGTCTTCCCTTTTAATCAAGAAAGTCAGCTTGAATATTTTGAGATCCATGCTTTTCAAGACAACAATAGAAACAATTATAATATGAGGAATAGAAGGGAACCTCTAACTGATGGTATTCCCCTAGGAATGCATCCCACTCCACTTGATCCACAGGCTAGCAATAATCCTACACCTCCTAGAGGTCCCAGTGTGACTGCTGCCCCACCAACGCAACACCAGCCCACCATGCTGAAGAATCCGGCTTGGGCCACAAAAAAGTATAGTGCACTGGAGGAACTTAAGAGAATTAAAGCCAACATGTCAATGTATGACATGCTGCAAAGTTGTTCGTTGCAGAGAGAAGCCCTCCTGAGATCACTGGATCATACTCACTTCAGTGCCATGGTCTTTGATTCTTATGACCCAAGTACTGGAGGAAGTTTTGTCAATAACACAACTGAAGAAGAATTCATCTTCCCTTTTAATCAAGAAAGTCAGCTTGAATATTTTGAGATCCATGCTTTTCAAGACAATAATAGAAACAATTATAATCTGAGGAATAGAAGGGAACCTCTAACTGATGGTATTCCCCTAGGAATGCATCCCACTCCACTTGATCCACAGGCTAGCAATAATCCTACACCTCCTAGAGGTCCCAGTGTGACTGCTGCCCCAACAACGCAACACCAGCCCACCATGCTGAAGAATCCAGCTTGGGCCACAAAAAAGTATAGTGCACTGGAGGAACTTAAGAGAATTAAAGCCAACATGTCAATGTATGACATGCTGCAAAGTTGTTCGTTGCAGAGAGAAGCCCTCCTGAGATCACTGGATCATTCCAAATCGGTCCCGTCCAACAGTAACACTAGAAATGCATCCAATGTAAATGCAGCTGAGGCAATGCCAACCATGTGCAAGGACAGGGTAGAAGTACCCCCATTCTTGCTCAGCCTTAAGATTTTTGGAAAGAACTTACACAATTTCCTGATTGACTTAGGGGCTTCATGTAACGTTATGCCATTGTCCATATGCCACAAGTTAGGGATGAACCCTCAACCAACCAATAGGGTTGTAATCCTACTTGACAAAACAAAGGTCAAAGTCATTAGGGTCCTGAAGGATACACACATATAGTTAACCACTGACCCTAGAATCCAAGATTGCATCGACACACATGTGGTGGACATCCTAGAAACGTATGACATGTTACTCAGCAGGGAGTGGAACTAGTCCCTGAAGGGTTGGTTCTCCACAGATTTCACTCAATTCTGGCTACCTTGGAAGGGGCTCAATAACCAAATCAAGATTGATGTGGAACCCAAACTCAAACAGATGAACAATGCCCCAAATGAAGTCTTGTTCTCACAAGTTGACCTGGGGGTGTATTGGTTCGATAAGGCTTTCACATTCCATCTCAAAGAAGAAGAGAACACAAATGATAGCCTCATGCAAGGGTTGGTGAATACTCAAATTTTCGAGGAGATCCTTGCAGCGTTTGTAGGGAGTATGATGAAAAACATGAAACATCTTGGCCAAGATGTTGACCCAAACATACTAATGCTGCCGGGATGTTGTTGCTTGCACTGGACAAATCACTTGGAGTTTGAATGTCAAGATTGTTAGGGCGCAATGGTTCAAGTAATGAACCAAATGTATTACGCACCTAAGCCTACAAGAGGGACCACAACACATTCAGGTGATGACAGACCCCCCTTTGTGAACAACCTCAAGTCTCTCCAACAGAGTGCCTAATACAAGAGGAATGGAGCTCTTCTGATGACAGATGCTTGCCCCCATGTCATGAATTCTGGCATTACGTGAAAGAAAAACAAAAGATGAAATTGCTATCCGTCACTGCAAGGGAAAATCCGGGCGTAGAGGATATGGAGGCCCTGATCATAGAAAACTCATCACCATCAGAAACCTCTCCTGAACCCCAAACGGGTGCACATCCATTAAAGGACCTCATTAGAGTCCCAAGCTAAGCCTTCTTCTCATAAAGGTCATCTCGTCTGGAAGCTTAGGTTTGACGGCTCCAAATGTAAACAAGGAGTAGGGGCTGGGATAGAGTTGGTCAACCCCTGAGGTGTCTCATACTACACTGCTTATAGGCTGTAATTCTATTGCACTAATAACGTCACAGAATACAAGGCGCTGGTGCGAGGCCTCCTCATGGCCCGTGAAAAGAAGGTAAAGGCTTTGGTTGTAGAGGGAGACTCTCAATTAATAGTTCGACAAATCCAGAGCCACTATTCGTGCACTGATAAGAGGTTAGCATCCTACCGTAACCGTATTTGGGACTTAATCAAATATTTTGAAGCATTTAATATCTGTAGCGTCCTAAGAAGAAGGAATACTATTGCTGATGCTTTGGCGGTGTCGGCAAGCTCCTTACATCCACTGGAAAGGTCTAAACTAAAGAAATTCTCTATTGAGCTGGTGGCCGTGCCAGCCATTCTACATAATATCACAAACTTCTAGGTATTTTAGGATGACCAACAGATACTAGAGTTCATCATGAGTGCTGGAGTCTTTGAAAAACAAAACATTGACAAAGAAGAAGACGAGATGGAGGAATTAGATGATTTAGGGATCTTAAATTTGAAGACTAACTCCATCCCAAAAGGAATGGTAGCCTTGGAAAGGATTTTCGATAAAGATGAATATGCTCGCCAAAGAGGGAAGACATCAGTAGTAGGATGCGATGACTGCAAGCTCTACAATTTGGGTACACAGCTTGAACCCAGGAAAGTTCGTATTGGAAAAGTCGGCACAACTCAAGAAAAGAAATAGATGGTGGAACTGCTCAGAGTACAAAGATGTCATAGCCTGGAGCTATGAAGACTTGAAAACCTATGATCCTAGTGTTATCGTACATAACATCCCTTTGAATCCAGATGCTAAACCTTTTTACCAAAGACAGAGGCCAGTGAACCCCGTGAAAGAACCCGTGATCCAAAAGGAGGTACATAAGTTACTCGACACCAAGATTATTTTCCCTATTCGACACTCGACTTAGGTAGCAAATCTCATCCCAGTGAGAAAGAAAAGTGGAGAGGTTTGGCTTTGTGTAGATTTTTGGAATTTGAACAGGTCTTCCCAAAAGGATAACTACTCGCTGCCATTCCTCAACGAAGTGTTGCAAGTGGTCAATGGCTCCCAGATGATGTCTTTCCTCGATGGTTACTCTGGGTACAACCAGGTCATGGTAAAAGAAGATTGTCTGAAGACAACTTTCACAACAAAGTGGGGGGCATTTGCTTATTGTTGTATGCCATTTGGTTTGATCAACGCAGGAGCCACTTTCCAATGAGCTATAGATAAAGCATTTAAAGGCCTGGTCAACAAATGTATTGTTATTTATATGGATAATCTCACAATATTTTCCAGAAACTACGGGGACCACATCGAAGATCTACGCAGGGTATTGAAAAGGTGTCGAGGCTACAAAATCTCACTAAATCCTAAGAAGTGTGTCTTTGGGGTAACCCAAGGCAAACTCCTCGGGCACATCATATCTGAAACATGCATCTCAATCGACCCCGAAAGAGTTGAAGCTATTCTTAAATTGGTTCCTCCAAATAGTTGGAAAGAGTTGAAATCTTTCTTCGGCAAGATCAACTTCATCATAAAGTTCATGAGTGGGTTTGCAGAGATAGTACATCGGTTGAATGATATGCTAAAAAAGGACGCTAAGATTGAATGGAATGCTTTGGCTAAAGAAGCCTTTGAAAAGATTAAGACTTCCATTGCTATTGCCCCAATTTTGGTCAGCCTCAATTACCTTCTTCTATTCAAGGTCTACTCTTTCGCATCAGAACATTCATGTGCGGGAATCCTCACCCAAAATAAAGAAGGGGAGGATGAGAGACCGATAGCTTTCATGATCCGTCCTCTGAAAAATGCTAAACTTAAATACCCAAATCTCGACAAACAATCTTTTGCTTTGGTCAAAGCTGTCAAGAAGTTTAGACACTACATCCTCAGGAGTAAGGTCACTACTATTGTTCCCGATCCGGTGGTCAAATCCTTGTTAATACAAAATGAGCTGGGAGAAAGAAGAGGGAAGTGGATGGCTATACTACAAGAGTTCGACATCGAGATTCAGTCAATGAAGTTAGTGAAAGGTCAAGTTCTCACCATGATGATGGCGGAAACAGAGCAAGGTTTAGTGTGCCAAGTGTACACCAATGAAGGAGTGGTCATAGATGTCTGGTATCAGGATATAGTCTACTACTTGCTTCAAAACTGTTGCCCAAAAGGATTGAATGGTTCTCAGAGGAGAGCTCTAAAGAATAAAAGTGGATCCTATATGATAAAGAATGGAAAGCTCTACAAGCGCAATTACGATGGCCTTTACCTACGTTGCTTAAACTAGATAGAAGCTGAGTAGGTCCTCACAAAGTTTCACGACAAGTATGGCATAGGGAATGGATCAGCTAAGGCCACGACCCACCAAATTTTGAGATTCGACTATTATTGACCAACCCTATTCAAAGACACTCACAAACACGTGTGTTCATGTCATGTTTGTTAGACCAGCACCATACACGAGAGACATCCAGCAATGCCCCTACAACTAGTTTACGAGGTGCATCCATTCGCCCAATGGGGGCTAGGTTTCATGGGAATAATTAACCCTCCATCTTCCGCAGGACACAGATACATCTTGACCGCAACTGATTACTACACGCGATGGATGAAGGCACAAGCTTTGAGAAATTGTACTATAGAGGTGGTAACCAAGTTCCTAGAAGAATTCATCATTACACGGTTTGGTATGGCTTTCTTTCTGGTATGTGATAACGCTCCCTATTTCTTGTCTGCATCTCTCATTCAATGGGCCTTCGAAAATTAGGTAATTCTCAAATTTTCATCCAACTACTATCCGCAAGGGAACGGGTACCCGAATCAACGAATAAAAATGTAACAACAGTAATCAAACAGCTTTTGGATGATAACCCCAGGGATTGGCACACTGAGTTGAAATACGCCTTGTGGACTAATTGCGTGAGGATCAAAAATGCCTCGGGGACTTCCCCTTATCAGTTGGTCTACGAAATTCAACCCATTTTTTCAATGAACCTGAAAATACCAATTCTGAGATTCATGGATCAATACGTCGAAGGTGAGGATCAGGTGCATATTTGCCTCATGAATTTGTTGGAACTAGAAGAAAAGAGAACCACAACTTTGGAGCATGTGGCCAAACATCAAGCTGTTGTCAAGCGTTGGTTTGACAAAAGAGCAACAATAAAGGCCTTTAGGATTTCTGATCAGGTTTTGGTGTGGGATAAAGCAAAAGAAAAACCAGGCAGCCACACTAAATTCTAGTGTTTGTGGATAGGCCCTTTCTAGATTGCAGAAATTCTGGGAGAGAATACTTTCAGGATTAGTTCTCTTGATGGAAAATTTGTCCCATTGCCCGTTAGCAGCCAATTTCTCAAGCACTACTTTGGGTCTTGATGGACCTTTGATCCTTCTTGTACATTCTTGTAGTTTAGAGTTTTTTCTTTTGTTTTCTTTTGAGTCTTTTCGTTTGTATCTTTTTGTTGGGTCTTTGGTTTGCGTCTACTTGAGGGGTAGGTATTTCTTGAGCTTAATGATCTACGTTAGGTAGCCTTGGGCAAGAGATAAGGGTCTTCCTTTGTCAGATCGTTTGATTTAGTTTTGTCTTGCAGCGAGCTAGATACAAAGGTCAGAAGTGAAGTGTTTTTCCTTTCAAACTTCTCGAAAGGTTTCATTAGAGCGAACCATCCTCAGCACTAATGCACATTTAAAAGGGAACCCAGACCAAGAGCGTCTCAGATAAGATTTTAGTCAAAATCAGGTAATGCCCATGGTCACGAAAGAGGTCGGAAGTCATAACCCTCTCCCAACTGGAATACAGACTAAAAGAAAAGAGCAAGAAAGTAAGGAGAAACACATAAAGACAAGGTCAACAAAGAACGAAGCTCACAAACGAGGGTAGCATAGTTTAAGTGCTACCTCGGTTTCAAAAGAAAAGAGATAATATTTGATAAGAGCAAAAAAGGAATGCCAAAGTACCAAAGTTTGAACAAAAGAAGAAACAAATCATCGAGAGCACAATGGTTCGAGGACCTCACTTTCAATTTGACACATGTTGAGTCTAAGAGCCCTCCAAAGAAGTTTAAAACTTCGAATAAATCTCGTCTATAGGAGGGGAAGGGTGATTTTAGAAATCTCTATTAGAGCTATAGACGCCTACTTGGCAGTAGAGCAAGGTTAAATTGACTTTTGGCCGAATTCAGATTGGTGGGTAGTGATCTAACGATGATTGGTTGATAATCAACAGAGGCTTACGACAACAGATTCCTGGGAAATTTGAACATGCATAAACACACACTGGATACAGATGTAATGATGTTTTCAATCTTGATGATGATAGGATAATCACTCTGGCTAAAGGCTTTGGGTTTGGCTCACCGTAAAATGAGATTGTTTCAAGGTGGAATGACTTTGGGATACTCGGGTTGTTTTCCTTTCTTTTGTTGGAGCTATTTGTTGTGGTTCCACAACCACGCTCCCCTTTGTAGCCTTTTGGCTTCAGCCCCCCCCTCTTTCTAGCTTGTCCTAGTTTGTTTGTCTGTCTGTTGGTTTTGGTTTTTTGGTTTTAGGTTTAGTTTTTTCTTAGTATTTTTTGTTGTTTCACATTTTCGTAGGTCTGAAAGTGTGAAAGGTCCGAATACCCCCATGGGTTTCAGACTTTCAGAGGTCTGGGCACTGAAAGGTCCAACTCTCTAAAGAGAGTCGTCCTTTCGGCGTTTCGGACTTTCAGAGACCCTGGACCCCCGAAAGGCTGATCGGTGGGAGTGGCTGGCATCATGCCCGTCGGTTGCCTATATAAGGTAGTGAGCGGTTCTTTTACGCTCACTTGTTCTTCCTGCGATCACATTTTTCGGAGCTTCTAGGGTTTTGCTTCCCGGCTTGTTTTGCTTCCTGGTTTTTTATCATCTACTTCTTGGCCTCTTGTCTTGCGGTGTTTTAATTGAGGTAGGTGCCTTCGTGTCCTTTCTATCTTTCCTTTCTGCTTTTGTTTTCCTGTTGTTTCTAGGGTTTTGATTTCATAGCCGCTAGGGTTTGTTCATGTCAGTCCTGCCTTGGGGATCGCAAGGTTGTCCCCTTTGATCCCTTGGCCTCAAGTTCGTGGTTGGACTCTCTCCAAGGCTCATTTTTGAGCTTTGGCCTAAACCCTCTTCTTTGAGCTTTCAAACATCAGAGTTTTCAGACGTTCCCAGTCCAAAACTCTCAGGAAACTCTTTCCTCAAAAGTTGCTGACCCCTTTTTCGGTGTTTCAGAGGTTTCGCACCCCGAACAACTTTCACCTGCGATTCGCCGAAAGACCGAAAGATTGCATTTCCAAAATTGCCGATCCCAACAACTACCTGGAGGTCCCCCTTTTCCCATTTTGACCCTTTAGGCCATTCAGAGATCTGTACCTCCGAAGGTCCGAAAGACCGAAATTGGTTTTTTCAGAACCTTTTAAGGCTTAGTTCTTTCAGGGTTGTTTAGATTTTTATCTCTTTTATGTGTTTTGATATTTATTGATTCATGTCCTTTGCTCTTTGTAGAAATGGCAGAGAAGGTTAACTCACCAGCTATGCGATATCAGTTCAAAGGTTATCATGCGCCCTCCAAGGTGGGCAACTTACATGTTGAGATCACGGACATTGACATCGACAACGTCAGTTGGAACAACTACTTGGTCAAATGTGCACAACCAGCAGGAAGATCCGAGGACTGCACTTCATCAGTGTATTGTTCTTTGGTGAATGCAACAACACACCCGGTCTCCATCTTGTCCTCAGACCTGATCAACACTTTGGCAAGTCACTACATACTAGACGAAAGAATGGTGAAGAATAGCATGGGCGAAGTAGTTCTAGATCTAAGGCCAGACAATATTGAAGATGTCTTCCACTTGCCCAAAGGGGTTGACAAATTCTACAACTTCTTCATCGGCAAGGGAATGGAGTTCTATAACAAAGATGTCTCATTATCTCATGACATCATGAACAAAGAGTACCTTATACAACCTATACCCAAAAATAAGTTGGACATGATAGATATGCGGAGAGGATACATGAAGGAGGACATCCAAGTAGCCATCACCATGATCAGTCAAGTTTATGGATTGCAAAAGTCTATTTAGCTGGAACTATGGATGATCCTGCTTATTGAAAAAATAAAGGAGAGGTAGGCAAGATTTCATTGGTCCACCATCCTTAGTGACAACTTGGATGAGTAGTTGATCAAAGTGAAAAAGGACTCACACTTTTACATGACATCCTATGTTGTGTACCTATTGGCTGCCAGACCAGTGTACCCAAGATTGGTGAAAGTTGGTGCTATGGGAGATCAAAATGCATGGCCATACATAGTGTACCCATAGCTGGATAGGAAGGAATACTACCCACACAATAGCGCTGATTTCCGCATCATTAACGATGCCTTTGTATTTGCTATGATACGATCCATAGAGGGAGACTATGCTAAAAGGATGTCAACTGAAGCTGCTGCAAAAGTGAAGGCCCTTGGGGCATTTTATATTCAATTCAAGACCTTTACCTACATCCAGGTGGCGGGATGCACCCTGGCTCCTAAGAAGTTGCCGAGGTATCCATCTGATAGAGTGATCTTACTGGAGATGGCTAGACAATTGTCCGATGCCCATGAGCACATCCGGTACAAGAAGAAACATTGTTGGGATTTCCCAATTTTCATAGGGCTCCACTATGTACCGGATATGAAAATCTGCAAGTCCTTGTCCTTTGAATGGGATGAATTCCCATTACAGAGCTACAACCTCATAAGGACTTGTTTTGGTCTGATTGGTACATATAGTCACATAATGGGAAGGCATTATGTACATGAGTCGCATATTGAGGACCATTGGATGAATTTCTTAGATGACTATGATGTCATGATCCGTGACTATTGCTGGATGAGCTTGGAGCTGGCACAAACCACTCTACTACTGAAGATCCCCCCAAAGGTGAAGGGAGCTTATTTTGAGGATATCCTGGATCCTATTTACAATTTAGATAAAGTATATACCAGGGCCATCTTAAATGTAGATGTCGACAGGGATGAAAATGATGACATCAACTTCAAGGCAAGACACGTCATCAAAGTGACTAAGGTCCCCATCCATTTCCTATGGACCCCGTACCAATGAAACAAAAATCAGATCAACCTTCTAAGGAGAAGAAGAAGAAAGGAGAGGAAGTGTTGAAGCCATAATTTAAAGAGGCTGCGCCACGGAAGCCGGAGACAGTGTATAGACTTGAGCACCCTACGACATATGGCTTAGCCACTCACTCTAAGAAACCCAAAACTAGAATGACAGGGAGTATAGCACCTCCGGATGTTCCTTCTTCTAGTGGCTCCGAACCTCCAAGTGCACCAATTAAGGAAGCCACCTAAATTTAAGATAACTGGACCTAGGCCGGCCGGGGTGATTAAAGGGAACATCTACAAAAGGAAGAAAGGCTCAACGGCCACTCAAACGGACACCCTTTTTGGAGGACGATGAAGATGATATGGATCAGGTACCCCTCAGCAGAAGGACTCGCTCTGAAGGATCCTTGAAAAGGAGAATACTAGAAGATGATCAAGAAGATGCTGGAGGAGCAACCCAAGGAGAGCCAATAAATCTAGACGCTCTAGGTGATGATGAATTTGACATCTCAGATTTTGAGGGACTTCATGGTTTCCAAGAATCTGAGTAATTAGATCTAGCAATAGGACAATCTTTTCCTCTTGGTTCTATCCCTATGCAGTTCACTAGTGCTCTTGACAATATGGGAGAGGAAGCTCCACGAAAGTCTTAGGAGCCAGTTGAGGAAGTTACAACTAAAATTAAGAAGGAAACTATAGAGTCAGGAATGGAATCTTCTATAGGTGTCACCTTTTGAGGAGGATGTAGTTGCACAAATTCCCTCGGCTTCACACCCAGTTTAGCCTCCACTCCTGCCTTTGCATCAAACACCACCTACCACTCCACTTTCGCCTCCGGTTCAAACCACTCTATTGTCTCCACAACCTCCACCTTTTCATGCTCCCATGCAAACTTCGCATCCTCCACCAATGCCTTCACCCACTCCCCGTGTTGCTCCTACTCCTCCCATGCAAGATACTCCTTCTCATGTCCCTATTCCACCATTTGTTCTTAATGAAGGAATAACACAAGGGTCTCTAGAGCCCGAGAAAGAAACATAGGCGACTGGTGAGATGCTATCAGAGGGACAGGATGGGTCAGAGAAACAAGTAGATGAGGAAGAGAAAACACATGAGGAAGGGGAGCTTAATGTGATGGAAGAACAAGAAACAAGAGGAGAGGAGGAGAGTCATGAGGAAATGGAGATAGAATGCCCTACGACTACCTCGACTCTAGCAGCCCCTTATGAATCCCTCAATGCCTTTTCAAAACCCACTTGGTTCACAAAGGAGATTCAACCAAGGACCAAGGTATATACTGATGATGAAACATATATAGCTGCATTAGGGCAAGCATTCCATCAAGCAAGATCTAGCACTCGAGAAAGGACCCTATCATATGTAACACAAGACCAAGTGGGTAGATGGAATTCTCAAGTGATTGTCCCTACAATGAGTACTAGTACAGCTGAAGTCACCCTAGATGACTATGTGTTGGAGGAAGTAGATTTGGGAGAGCCAACTAGAGAGAGGAGTAAAACTCTGGCTACCCTCAGATTGAAGCATGCTATGGGCTTCATGGATAAAGCTAAAGAGAAGAGAAAAGCGTTGATGGAGCAAAATGAGGCCATGAAGAAATTCATTCTTAAGACAACGGGTCCCATTGACCCTAATAACCTCAAGGCCTCATTACAGACTATTTTGGAGAAAAGGGGTGAGGTAAATATATCAACAAATGTTCCACATTCTTTTATTCAAGCGTGTGCAGACTGAAAGGCCGATTTTGAAGAGTTTGCCAAGGTGTCTCTCAAGAAGATTTTGAGGGCTTTTTGAAGTATTCTTCAAGGAATCACATCCTTGGTAGAGAATATGAGTGAAGAGGACGGTATAAAGGAGAAGATCATAAAATGGAAAATGGCACTGGACAACCTCATAGTAATAAGGAAGCAATGCTTCCAAGTTTTGGTCAAGGTGTATGAAGGGTCGGAGTTGGACAATTTTGAGAAGTGGATCCAGGATATAACTAGATCTTTGACCATTTTTGAAAAGGTATTGAAGAGGATGGATAAAAGGAGAGATGAAAGTCTACTTTTTGTGGGGGAAATGCATAAGTTCTTTGACGTATTGGACTTAGACTTATATGATGAAGATGATGATAAAATAATGCATTCTGTAAATTTCATTGTCAATCAGTATCTGGGTATATTCAAAGGAGTTAAAACAAAAGAGGACCTTCAGTAGATGTTCTATCAGAAGGAGGAAATTCAGAAGATGCTCTCTCAGGAAGAGGAGATATAGGGGTTTACAGTGGAATTAGTCACCTTCTGAGAGAGACAACAAGAACTCCTTGAAGGGGTCAAAATGACTGACTTTGAAGAGGTGCAAGAGATTGTGGATAGGTTCTGCAAGCACATCTAGAAATACTCCCAAGTCAATAAGCATCCAGTCTGGACTTGGCAAAATTTTGTGTAGGAAAAAGACAGTTTTCACACTTAGCCATTTTTGAAAGCCATGATTTTTGGCCACTGAAAGTTCGAAGTCAGAAAGTTTGGAAAAGGTCTTATCAACACTTAGTCAATTTTGGAGCTTCATTTTTTCGGGGCAACTGTTGGGATCCATGATTTTTGGGCACATCCGTCGTTTGACTTCGATCATCTCAGACTTGATTTTTCAGTCAACTGGATCACTTCTATGGGGTCGTTTCTGCATGATTTGGGGGCCTCTTTCACTAGAGTCCACGTGGAGAAGCCATAATAGAGGATAAAGGGCAGAATCACAAATTTTCACGGAGAGCTTGCATGAGTTCCAACTGCGTTTTGAGTCACTTTATGCATGATCTGTTCTAGTTTTTGTAATGCACGAGGTTTAATTCCCTACTAGGGTAGTTTAACTTGTTTTTAGAAGTAGTTTCCTTCATGTAATTTGTAGTTTAAATTTATTTTCAAGTTTTAGATGCTGTTGAAACCCTAGATGCGAAAATAAGTGCACAACTCTATAAATTGTATAAACTCAATGTAATGAAGGTCGCATTTTATCATTAATATAATACATACAATTGGTGCTTCAATCGAGGTGTGATTCTTCTGCTATCTTTGCGAGATTTATGAATGTGTGAATTGCTCATTTATTTATTTCAAAGAGCCAATTGATTATGTGGTGGTTTAAATCTGCGATTCCTTTGTTCGGTGTTTTCTGGTGTTATATTGCTTTGTTGTGATGAATTATCGAGAAGATCTTTCTTTTTGGTGCTTTGAAGATAAACTTGTCTCACATGTGCGCACATTCGTGGTGCCTTCGTGATTTGATGAGTTTTGGCTTATCATACATCTGCGTTCATTTCCATTGATGCTTGCATCTGCCTAGTTGAAGATTGTGATTTATTCTTATCTCTATTTTGTGGGTTTCCTCATCTTCTTGTTATTTTAAAAGCAGTGTGATATTGGTTTATGTCCATTAGTTTCCTTTAGCAAATTTCTTTCTAATTCTCGTTACCCTATCCCTTACTTTCTTTGCAAATCAATCACAATAGATTAATTAGATTCACCTTGCTCTCATTTAAAATCTGAAAATCCGAAAAAAAAAAGAAAAAGAGTTTTGTTTTGTTAAAAAAAAATTTGCAGCCCTTTTTGAGATATGAACTAGCAAAGGCCTCCTCATGAACAGATTCACATTTATCTTCAGTTGAGCTATCCAAGCGGTTGAGACCCAACCCAAACGGAACCTTGAGAGTGACTAATATCATTCTTCCAAGAGGGGAATTTGCTTATGTAAATTCCTAACCGTTGTCTCGTGTAAAAATGACGCTCAACAGGGTGTTTAGAAACAAATTGAATGAAGAAGGAAAGATGGTGAGGAACAATGCAAGGCTAGTCTGCAAAAGATATGCACAAGAAGCAGGACTAGACTACAGGGACACCTTTGAATCGGTAGTAAGACTAGAATGGGTAAGAATTCTGCTTGCCTATGCTGCCCATAAAAGGATTAAAGTATATCAAATGGATGTAAAATCTTCATTTTTGAATGGTATACTGGAAGAGGAAGTATATATAGAGTAGCCAGAGGGCTTCTCATCCATAGAGAAAATTGATATGATCGGCAAGTTGAAGAAGGTCCTCTATGGACTGAAGAAAGCCCCAAGAGCTTGGTGTAAGAGATTGTACTTATACCTCCTAAGCATAAGGTTCACAAGAACATGTGACAACATCAATATGTACCTTAAGACTAGTAAAGAAGAAAGAAATTTGATTGTTGAAATATTTGTGGATGATATCATCTTTGGAGGCAATGATAAAATACCTATAGACTTTGGTGAAGAAATGAAGAAAGAATTTGAAATGTCTATGATTGGTGCAATAAAATTCTTCATAGGCCTACAAGTCCATCAGGTCAATAAAGGTATATTCATATCCCAGTCAAAGTATATTAAAGAGATTCTTAAAACATTTGGACTAGAAGAATCTAGACCAGTTGGTACACCAATGATAACTAACTACAAGTTATCAAAGGAGGATGATGCCAAAGAGGTTAATGAGACACTCTATCGATCAATGATTGGTAAGCTTCAGTATGTTGTGCATAGTAGACCGAACATTGCACATGCACTAGGTATTGTGACAAGATTCTCTGCAAATCCAAAAGATACACATTTGATAGCAGTAAAGAGAATCTTTAGATATCTAAAGGGGACTGAAGAGTATGGTCTATGGTTTCCTCACAAAGGAGGTTTCGAGGTGCAAGTGGAGGTGCGTTCTTTCTTGGAGAAAGGATTGTGGCATGGACAATCAAGAAGGAGAACTGCATATCACAATCCACAACAGAGGCTAAATATGTTATTGCAGTTATCAATTGCACACAGGTGATCGGAATAAAATAGATATTAGAAGGAATCCAAGAACAGGTCCTTGAACCAATAGCAATATTTTTGTGACAACACAAATGCAATCAACATATCCAAAATCTCTATTATGCACTCAAAGACGAAGCACATTGCTATAAAGTATCACTATCTAAGAGAGAAAGTGCAAAATAAAGAAGTTAGGCTGGAATATGTTTCCAAAAAACAAGTAGCTGACATATTCACAGAGCCTTTACTGAAAAGTACCTTTGAATATCTCAGAGGTAAACTAGGGGTTATTACCCTTCATGATCTCTAGTAAACAAACAAAGGAGATCATCAATCTAACAAGTGAGAAAGGAGGAAACTGTTTCATCTAAACCAAATTGGTGACCGAGGACTACTGCTCGTAGGGGGAGCAGTCATCAGAATGGAAGGTCATTTGACAAGCCTTTGGCATTGTTGTCAATTAAGGGGGAGATAATCAGAGAAGCATTAGTGAACCAGTAACATCGTATTGCCATCAATTCCAAAGGGGGAGATTGCTGGCATTACCATTAAGGATGCAACTTGTAAAGAGACCGCCGATACTAATAAGTGATGTTTTCATTGATGTCTATGATAACAATGTCCAAATGCTAGGGAACCGGTGACATAGTGATGAGAAAAGTGAAGTCCAGCAATGCACTTGAACAAACTACTCAGCGTAGTATTAACTATTCAGAGTTGGTGATCGGTGAAGACAATGACCAGAGAAGTGACCGCTGTAGACAGAGAACAAAGAAGTGACTGGTGAAGATAGAGACCAGAATGCTGCATAAGGAAAGGTGTAAACTGACTTACAGTGATCGCTAAGATATCATTGAGACTGATGTATGTATATTACTTGTTGAGACCAGTGAAATGCATAGTTGACCAAAGAAGATGGTTTCAACTAACGAATATTGACAAGATTCTTTGACCGTGTTTTGTTGCCCAAATCATGGAGGATTTTCTATTATGGGAAAGTATGTGACATGCATCCGATGTTTTCTTTAAAGACTAAAACAAGACTAGATGGTGGATTCATGGAGGATTTTCTATTAAGGGAAAGTATGTGACACGCATCAGATGTTTCCTTTAAAGACTGAAACATGACTAGATAATGGATTCATGGAGGATTTTCTAGTAAGGGAAAGTATGTGACATGCATATGATGTTTCCTTTAAAGACTAAAACATGACTGGATGGTGGATACACGAGATCTTCATGGGGATCGCACCGACAAAGAGTGGGAAGATCTTTTGAAATTTTGTTTGAGTAGTCTACACTTCTTTCTCTCAACTGTATAGTTGTCTTACGCTCTGCAAGAAGTGTATATATTCTTTAGTTAGTGAAGAGAATCACTTGCCATCATTCTGCCAAGAAGAAAGAGTTAAATAGTACACTGATCAAAACTACTATAAAAGAAAGGGAAAAAAAGAAGAGAAGAAGAAAAGGAAGAGAGTGCAAGGAAGCACAGTAACCTAAGAAGAGCATACTAGTGGTGCCTAGTGATGACTCTTAGTGAGTGAAACAATGATTTTATCAAGCTCTACAAAGACATTTCAAAAGATCAACCTTTCTATTGCTCTACAACAATTGAAATAGCCAAATCCCAGTATCTGGATGGACATTAATAGGTCCCTTGTACTAAATCCTTTAACCGGGTGACATCTAGTTGATGTTTTAAAGTCCTCTAACAAGGTGGGATTTAACATGCCTTATTCAAAATCCTTTAATCAGGTTGCGCCTAACAGTGCATTTGTAATCCTTTAGCAAGGAAGGCTCTTCACAAGGTGCACTTCAGAAGAGTGCAAAATTAGTGAGTTCCAACTCACACTGTGGTTTTCTCCCAATTTGGGTTTCCACATGATATATTCGGTGTTCTATGTTGTTGTGATTTTGTGTTGTTTATTTCCTTTATAGGATATGTCTTGCATGCAGTAATAGTTGATCTAAGAGTAACTTCAAGTTTTATTGGGTGTTGAATCACCCCTCCCCTCTCAGCATTGGTTAGGACTATCACTGTGTAAATGTAACAATCAACAAAACCCTACCCAACTTTGCGGTCTTGAAATCCAAACTGGGTCGTTGGACTCAGGCCATAGTCTATGAGAATGCCACTCTTTTCCATCAAACTTGTAACTCAAAAGGCCACACGGTGGCACACTGTAGGGCTCCCCAATAGAAGGAGCTCAAGTTGAAGAACAAGGCTACTATGGATGTGATTGAGATGGGGGCTTGCTACCAAACCCCTCCGAGGGATAAAAACCCCATGCAAAACCCCTCTATTTTGATGACTAATGCCTCAGCTTCTACTGGGTTTGCAAATGGAGAAATATCAACTAGTATGACTACCATAGATGACAGGCTGAAGCATCCACTACTAGAGGAACCCCCCCTTGTTTTGATGGCTGATGGTTGATGGCTCAACTTCTTGTGGACTCAAAGATGGAGAAATACTGCCAAGTATTGCAACCACGGGTGATGGGCTGAAGAGTTCGCTACCTGAGGTGGCCTCAGGTGCAAGTGGTATTTTGGGTCGCCATCCATTGGCTCCCTCGATACCTCTACCAGGTTCCCCTTGTGGTGAATCAGTTTCTAGGTCAGTTTAGGATGTGTGCCCCCTACTGGATGTGCTCTCCTTGGTTGCTACACCTGACCCATCCTATCACCTAAGGTGTTGGGCATGTTGGTTGATGAGGAGGATGAATAGTAGACTTAGAAGAAAAAACTAGGAACAAGAAAGTGGATGTTGGCACTGAGGTAGAGGTGGGAAGACCTTTTGAAAGGTCTAGGAGATAAAACAATATTGCAAGGGAGATTTTTGCGAGGAGACAACTTACCCTCAACCTAAGCAAAAAATGTAAGAAATAATTTTTCTTTCTTGGAATATTAGGGGCCTCAACAACCCTTAAAAGCAATATGCTAGTAGACAATATATTAATGACTACAGGGTAAACATTTTGTTGCTGCAAGAGGTAAAGATGACTTATTCTAATTTTCAGGTTTTGGTGGGGAGGTTATGGTCAGGGGCCCATTTCTTCTACTTGGAGGTGTCTGGGGCATCAAGAGGCATTGCCACCCTATGGAACCCCTTACATGTTACAAGGAATGCTCTTAGTTTCTCCAAGCACTACCTTGCGGTTACTTTCAGAAATCAATCTAAACAATGGATAAGCTTTAATGTGTATGCCCCCAACACCCACGCTGGGAGGAGAGTGGTGTGGAATGAGCTATCCTCATGTTTCCTCGCCCTCAAGAACTCCAAAATTATGGTAGCGGGTGACTTCAACTCCCCCTGTTCCCCTCTAAAAAGCTTGGGGGTTTGATGGACTACACTGGTAGCATGGGCAACTTATCTAGCTCCATCAGCAACAATGGCCTCTATGATATGGAGCTGCTGGTAAACCCCTTCATTTGGTCCAATAACAGGAAGGGCGCTAACCTCATCCAGGTCCGTCTTGACCGATTCTTGGTTTCCTCCTCTTGGGACTTGGGAGTTGCTTGCTCTTTTATAGTGTTACCCAAGACCACCTTAGACCATAGCTCGCTCTTGCTCAAATGGGTGAAAAATCTATGCCCTAGCCCTAATCCCTTCATATATGAGATTATGTGGGCCACCCACTCTAACTTCTGTGAGAAGGTCAAGCAGTGGTGGTCCACCTTGGTGAGGGGTTTTGCTATGTTTCGAGTTGGAAAATAATTTGAGATTATTAGAGTTGTCAGAGGCTGGAGCAAAACCAAATTTGGGGATATCTTTAAAACCAAGAAGGATCTTTCTAGGAAGCTCGAGGTCTTCCAATAGCGGATGGCCCAAAGCTACACAATGATGAGTAAGCTACTAGGAAGAACTAGAAGGAAGTCATGGCCAATGAGGAAGTCTTTTGGAAGTAGAGATCATGTGTCTAGTGGCTTGAGGAGGGAGATCACAATACTGCTTTCTTCTACAGATCTGCCTGCAAGAACTAGAAAAATAATTATATTTGCACCCTTAGGGATAACTCAGGGATGGTGGTCTCTGATTCCACTAAGTTGGGAACTATGGCTACTAAGTATTTCACTCACGTCTTTTATGAGATTGACTCAGGAAATGTCGAGGACCTACAACAACAACTCCTCTCCCACCTCCCTAGGACAGTAACTAATGCTGAAAATGACTTCCTCCTCTCTAGGGTCTTTGACTCTGAGATCAAAATGGTGGTTTTTTCCATGGGTGCCTACAAATCCCCCGGCCAAGATGGTTTCCCCCCAACATTTTTTCAAGAATTCTGGGACATCGTGGCCCCTCATGTGACTCATGCAACTAGAGATTTCATCAGAATAGGCAAGCTGTTAAGACAACTCAATGATACCTATATTGTCCTTGTTCCCAAAATTGAGGAACCTACTTATATATAGGATTTCAAACCCATAAGTCTATGCAACATCTTCTACAAAATCCTCTCTAAGATCATTGCAAACATAATCAAACCCCTACTTGAAAAGATTATCAATCCTAACCAAAAGGGGTTTGTATTGGGCCGAAAAATTATGGATGTTGCTATCACAACTCATGAGATTCTTCATTTCATTGGCCGTAGTAAAGCTGCGGGGATGGCCCTCTATCTTGATATCTCTGAAGCCTATGACAAATTCAATTGGCTCTTCCTCTACAAGGTGCTCTCTGCTTTTGGGTTTAATCAGTCCCTCATGAATATTATTAAGGAATGTGTTGAGACTGTTAGACTTTTTATTCTTATGAATGGAAAATCTGGGGACAAGTTTCTTGTGGCCAAAGGATCGAGACAAGGGGATCCTCTCTCCCCTTACCTCTTCATCCTGCTGGCTAAGGTTCTGGGGCGCAATATGATGCAACTAGTTGACGATGGCAGAATTTAGGGAATTAAGCCTGCCACCACCCTTCCCCCGTCGGCGCTGCAATAGTTTGTTGACAATACCTTCTTCTTTGGTACCTCTTTTGTTATTGATTCCAGGGTGTGGAAGACCCTTCTTGATAACTATGCCTTTGCCTCTGGCCAAAACATTAGTTATCACAAAAGCAAAAAAACTTCTTCAACACTGATTAGATGCTTCAAGGGAAAATTTTGGACATTCTGGGCTATCAATCGACCACGTTCCTGACAACCTATCAGGGCCTCCCTCTAACGGTTAAAGATGTTAAAAATGAATTATGGAATTCTATGCTCGAGCGTACCCAAAGGAAGCTCGCTAGATGGAAAGGAAAACTCCTCAGTAGTGTTGGGAAGCATCAATTGTTGTTTGCTTCTCTGCAAGGGATCCTGATGTATTTCCTTTCCATCTTTAAAATTATGGCAACCATGATTGACAAACTTGAGAAAATCTAGCGCACCTTCCTTTTGTCTAGTTGTGATGAAAAAAAGAGACTCCCCCTGGTCTGCTTATCCAAGTCTCTTGGTGGCCTTGGGTTAATAAAAATAATTAACCTAAATAGATCGTTGTTGACTAAGGTTTCCTGGACTATGGTCAAAGGTTCTGTTGACTGATCCAAATTATGGAAGCCAAATATATTGACAAGGGCCTCTTTTTCAAACTCTACAGTGATCATGGCCATCCTCAAGATTCCAAGATATGGAATAGCATTCTCAAATGCAAGTGTGCTCTAGAAAAGGGAGTCACTTGGTAGGTTAGCAATGGTAGGGACATTCAGTTCTTGGAGGATGGCTGGTTGGGTGACTTTAGCCTTGGTTCCAATAGGTTCTCCCCGCTAAGGAACATCCTCTCTCTTTGGGTGGGAACTTTGGCGGCTAACTACTTTAGCAATGGGCAGTGGATGAACCTCCTACCCCTACTAGCTGATAGGGTTGACCTTGATCTTGTGGCCACTGTGTTAGAATAATTGAGAGGGGGAGTGAATCAGTTAGATCATTTATCTTACAGTCCCAAATACAAAGATGTACCTTATCAAATAATTCCAACAAATTATGTAGCTCGGTAACATAAAATATCAATCTGTCTGTTCACTTTACCGATTACCAGTAAATAGCTAGCTGTGATTACCGACCAAATCAATTATGCAACATGTAAAATATGATAGCAAAATATTAATCACAAATAGCACATAACACAATGATTTAACATGGAAACCCTATTAAGGGAAAAAACACCTAGGACCAGTAACCCAAAATAATTTACTCTTTTGAAGTGACCTCGGTGAAGAGCCAACTTTGTTAAAGGTTACAAACACACTGTTAAGTGTGACCTGGTTAGAGGATTTATCACTAATAGTTAACTTTTGACTAGCATTCACTATGGGGTCAACAAGATAACAATGTACATTCTCTGAATGACATAGGGCAGAATATAAGACTGTTAAGTCCACTCAGTTAAAAGATTTTCTAAATCAATGGTTAAACTGATACAGTTTTGATTTGATTCAAATACAACTCAATTGCAGATATTCAGATCTATGCTAAGCCCATACAAATCCTCTGATCATTAATCAAACTCACTTCCTCAATATTCTTCAACTTACTTTCACTTAGTAAATGATTCTCTTATGCTTAGTTAACTTTGTAGTTCAGTTCTTTCAATAACTAGTCTGATTAGGCATGCATGAATAAAGTCTTCACGCGATATCTTTGCAGTTTTCTTCTTCCGACAGGTTTCAATAATGAAACTCATATCTCTTATATAAACAAGTAAACCATTTTCATATCAGCCATTAGATTTTTCCGCTTAATCTTCTTCATCCATTTTGCCTCTTAAACCTTCATCGACAGATGTGTCATTAACACATTTCAATCTCATCCTTTAGATCTCTGAATTTTTTCAGCTGTGGATCTCACAAAAAACTTAATCCTTAATCTCGAAATCATAAAAATTCCAGCTCATCAAATTCAGTCGGCTGTTCTTAGCATATAATGTTTTCATCCATTCTCGGTTAATATAGAAATGCATCGGTGATAACTAGTTAAACTAGCTTGGTTAATACTGTCAGTCGGTATACACTACACTGGCTCGGTGTATACAAAAATCTTCAATTACCAACCACATTGACTTGTTCAACTTCAAATCTCTTCTTCATAATAGATTAATGTAACATGTTCAAGTCAACAATATAAAGCCATAGACTTATCAACAAGTTACCCAATGTTTACCTTATCCTTATCTATCATATCCATCTTCTTCTTATGTAGATATCTCAGTTCTTCATCTTTTCTTCCTTCAACAGATGTTTAGATGTTTGTAACTAACATGATAAGTATTGTCAAGACTAGTTGACATCAATGACAACATATTGATTGATTTAATCATCTTACATATTATTTCAGTACTCAGTGATCTCTAATCATTGTTTCTTCAGTTCATTCAAATATTCAATCAGTTGTAGTTCATCAATCTCTCCCTTTGGCATTGATGGCAACACAAGCAATATGAAAATATGTCATGCACATACCAAACATGCATTCTACAACTATGTAAAAAAAATGTTGTAGCTCGGTAAACTCAAATTTAATATGTTAATCACTACAAAATATAACAACGTTACAAGTGCAGGCTCTCCCTGCAGATTTGATCTTTTCAGCTCTTAGATTCCCTTTTTTCTCAGCAAAAAATATTCAAGTCTCTCCCTTTCTGTGTGTTCTCAGTAACTGATTTTCCTATTCATTCTCTCTCCCTTTGACAACAATGCCAAAGAAAATATAAACAAACAGCTTTGCAGCAGCCAAGTATTTCTCTGTTGTTCAATTCTATCATGTACCTTCAGTGTACAGATAAACAAATTTTTGTTCCAGCTTCTACAATCTTTCACAACCTTAGACACAATCCAAAGTGTCATCTATGTGTATTAACATGAATGATCTTCTGATAAGTGTAGGTTGATGCAACCTCTAGATCACCTTAGTGATCGGTAGACAGGGGACAGACCCCAAGTCTATTTCTCAAATATTCAAATGTGTCCTTCGGTAATGGTTTAGTAAAGATATCAGCAAGTTGTTCCTTAGATGTTACAAATTCCAGTTGTAATTTCTTTTCTTGAACTTGTTCCCTTAAGTAGTGATACTTAATAGATATATGCTTTGTCTTCAAATGCATCACAGGATTCTTAGAAATATTTATAGCACTGGTGTTGTCACAATATATAATCATCGGATCAATGATTACCTCATTCATTCCTTCCAACACTTGTTTGATCCAAGCTATATTTGAACAATTTGCAGCAGCAACAACATACTCTTCTTCAACGGTGGACTGAGAAATGCATGCTTGTTTCTTGTTAATCCAAGTCACAAGCCTTTCCCCTAAAAAGAATGCTACACAGTTGTGCTCTTCCGGTCATCTATGTTTCCAACCCAATCCGCATCGGTGTAAACTTTAAGTTCAAATTTTCCTTCCAATGTGTACCATAATCCATAGTCCTCTATTTTCTTCAAGTATCTCAAGATTCTCTTTATGCAACCATATGTGAATCTTTAGGATTGGCAGAAAATATTGCCACAATCCCCACTGCATGTGCAATATCAGACCTACTATGTACAACATACATCAATTTACCAATCATAGATTGGTACATAGTCTGATTTACGTCGGTAGATTCATCATCCTTTGTTAATTTACAGCTAGTTACCATTGGTGTTCCCACAGGTTTAGCATCTTCCATGCCAAAAGTTTTCAATACTTCTTTAATGTATTTTGATTGAGTGATGAAAATCTCATCTTTTTGTTGTATAATCTGCAAACCTAGAAAGAATTTAATCTCTCCAAACATAGACATCTGAAATTCCTTTCTCATTTCATCAGCAAAAGATTTGCAAATTTGATCTTTTCCACCAAAGATTATATCATCAACAAATATTGCAGCAATCAAAATGTTATTAGCAGAATCTCCTTTCATGTACATATTACTGTTTTCACTAGTTCTTACAAAGCCAATACTTATAAGATACGCATGTAATTTTTCATACCATGCCCTCAGTGGTTGATTCAGTCCATATAAAGCTTTGTCCAGTCTACATATCATGTCTTTTTTATTCGGATCAACAAACCCTTCAGGTTGTTCTATGTAGACCTCCTCAAAAATTCTATTCAGAAATGCTAATTTCACATCCATTTCATATACCTTAAATCCCTTATGTGCAGCATAGGCAAGCAATATGCGGACTCCTTCCAATCTAACAACAGGTGCAAAGGTTTCACCATAATCAATACCTTCTTCTTGTGCATATCCTTTGCAGACAAGTCTTGCCTTATTCCTTGTAACTTCTCCATTCTCATTCAACTTATTCCTGAAAATCCACTTAGTACCGATAACATTTTTATCTTTCGGTCTAGCCACTAAAGTCCATGTCTTATTCTTTTCAATTTGTTCAATCTCCTCATTCATAGCATTTATCCATTCCTCATTTTGAAGTGCATCCCTAACATTCTTTGGTTAAAACTCACAAACTAAGCATGTGTTATGTCTTAACTTACTTCAGGTTAGCATGTCAGTTTGCTTATCTCCAATGATTTGGTTCTCAGGATGGTGTCTTCTAACAAATCTTGCTAGGACTTGATCTCTTCTCTGTTCTTCAATTTGTTCAGGTACAATTTCCTGCTAGGTAGCTTCTTCTTGATTCTCGGTAGACTTAGCTTGTGACTTCGGTAGATACTCTGGATCTTCAACATAAGTGAACCTACCATAGTCTTTCGATTCCTTCATGCTTTCTACATCATTCTTATCAGCAAACTCATCAACTTTTACATTAGTACTTTCTATCATTTTATTAGTAACTTTTTTTAGACATTTATAAGCTTTACTTTTAGTAGAATATCTTAAGAATATTTTTTCATCACCTTTAGAGTCAAATTTTCCATTCTTATCATCTTTCAGAATATAACAGTTGCTACCAAAAATTCTGAAATAACTTACACTCGGTGTGTATCCAAAACATAACTCGTAGGGTGTCTTTCTTTAGTTGAACTCGGTTTAGTACATATACAATTGTGCTAACTGCCTCTCTCCAGTACATTTGTGCAACATTTTTCTCAATCATCAATGTTCTAGCACAATCAACAATAGATATGTTTCCCTTTTCAGCAATTCCATTCTGCTATGGTGTTCTAGGTACAAATTCTTGCCTTTTTATACCACGCTCATTACAGAAGTTAGTGAATTCATCAGAAACAAACTCACCTCCTTTATCAGCCCTTAAGCATTTCAATTCTTTTTCGATTTCTTTTTCTACTTTAGCCTTATACCATTTAAACGGTTTGAATGCCTCAGATTTTTCTTTCAAGAACATAACTGTCATCAATCTAGTATAGTCATCAACAAACAAAATAAAGTATCTATCTCCATAGTAGCTTTGAGTTCTTATGGGACCACATAAGTCGATGTGAACCAACTCCAATATTCATTTAGATGAGTAGTCCGTACTTTTAAAACTAGATTTTGTCATCTTTCCTTTTTGACATTGATGGCACATAACATGATCAGGTTTGGTTAGACTAGACAATCCTCTAACTTTTCTCTTTTTACTGATCTTAATCATATTATCAAAATTTACATGACATAACCTCTTATGCCATAACCATGCATCTTCATTTTTCACCAGTGAACAAGAAGTCTTAGCATTGTCAAGATAAAATAAGTTACTTTTTGATTGTCCTCCTGTTTTGACAAGCTTTTCTTTTTCATCATAGATTTTTACTTTCTTGCTCTCAAATGCCACTTGGTGACCCGAGTTATTAAGTTGTGCCACACTCAACAAATTGTAATTCAGTCCTTTTACCCAGTATGCATTATCACATCTAATTCTATCATTCAACAGAATAGATCATTTTCCTTTAACCATGCAAAGTGTGTCATTTCCCATTTTTATTAATCCTCCATTATAATGTTCAAGATGATCAAACTTATCTTCATCACCAGTCATGTGATGTATACAACCACTATCAATGATCCAAGTATCATTTTTACTAACTTTAGAAATGAGTGTTGTTTCTACATACCTTTCCTCCTCTTCAGAATCATCTTTCATTGCAACAAACACTACCTCAATATCATCATCAGTGTCGATGTCGGTGTCATCTTTTTCAACAAGATAACATGCCTTTTTGCACTTATCTTTGTGATCTCGGTTGTCTCTTTTGTTGTGTCAGTAACCTTTTTTGTTCCTTTTTCCATAGCTTCCATCACCAGATCAGTCTCTATCTTTATCTTCCTCTTTCCTGTTGGGACATCTAGCAGCAATATGGCCAACTTCTTTACAATTAAAACAAGCTTAAGGTAACATTCCCTTATATCTACTTTTACCTTTCTGTAGTCTCCGGGCCATAAGAGCTTCAAGTTCATCAAGCTCATCATCAGTATTACTATCACTTTCATTCCTTAAATTATGCTTACTGTTAGATTTACCAATCTTCAGAGAAGACATAAAAGTAGACTCAACACTCGGTACAATTCTATTATCAAAATTGTTCAGCTCAAAAGTTGTTAATTTTCCAATCAGATTATCAAGAGTAAGAGTGCTACCAGGTGCATACCTCATTTCATGAATAGAAGATATTCTGATTGTATAAGCAGGCAACAAGGTTCTTAGTATCTTACTTACCACTGTATCTTCAGAAATGATACCACCAGCTCCTCAGATAGCATTGACTACCACTTTGATTCAGTTTGTGTACTGTGTGATATTTTCTCCTTCCTTCATTTTCATGTCATCAAATCTGCCTCTCAAGCTTTCAGCTCTAGCTCTCATCACATTTGCATCACCACCATAAAATAGAGCAAATTTACCCCACATTTGCTTTGCTGTAGTGCAATCCTTGACATCCTCAAATTCAACATCAGATAGAGCAGAAAAAATCTCTATCATAGTAATATTATGTTCATGTCGGTCTCTCAATTGATCAAGAGTCAAGGGTCCAACATTCGGTTGGATGTAGTCATTGTCGAGTAAGTGTATAGCATATTCTCCAATTCCAAATATGTGAAGTCTCATCCAACTTTTCCATATAGAAAAGTTGTCTTTGTTCAGCTTCGACACTTCCCTCTTATACATCTTGTAATCTTTCTGCTCAAGTCCTTAAAACTTTGTTCCAAGCAACCAATATGCTCTGATACCAATTGTTAGAATAACTAAGGGGTGGGGGGGTGAATCAGTCAAATTAGTTATCCTACAGTCCCAAATACAAAGATGTACCTTATCAAATAATTCTAACAAATTATGCAGCTTGGTAACATAAAATATCAATCTGTCTATTCACTTTACCGATTACCAATAAATAGCTAACTGTGATTACCGACCAAATCAATTATGTAGTATGTAAAGTATAATAGCAAAACAATTATCACAAATAACACATAACACAATGATTTAACGTGGAAACCCTATTAAGAGAAAAACCACCTGAGACCGGTAACCTAAAATAATTTACTCTTCTGAAGTGAGCTCGGTGAAGAGCCAACCTTGTTAAAGGTTACAAACACACTATTAAGTGTGACCTAATTAGAGAATTTATCACTAACAATTAACTTTTGACCAACATTCACTATGGGGTCAACAAGATAACAATGTACATTCTCTGAATGACATAGGGCAGAATATAAGACTCTTAAGTCCACTCGATTAAGAAATTTTATGAATCAATGGTTAAACTGATACATTAATGATCTGATTCAAATACAACTCATTTGTAGATATTAAAATCTATGCTAAGCCCATACAAATCCTCTGATCATTAATCAAACTCACTTCCTCAATATTCTTCAACTTACTTTCACTCGGTAAATGATTCTCTAACGCTCGGTTAACTCTGCAGTTCGGTTCTTTCAATAACTAGTCTAATTAGGCATGCATGAATAAAATCTTCACGCGATATCTCTGCAGTCTTCTTTTGGCATGTTTCAATAATGAAAATCATATCTCTTATATAGACAAGTAAACCATTTTCATATCAACCATTAGATTTTTCCGCTTAATCTCCTTAGTCCATTTTGCCTCTTAAACCTTCATCAACAGATGTGTCATTAACACATTTCAATCTCATCCTTTAGATCTTCTCTGAATTTTGTCCACCGTGGATCTCATAACAAACTTAATCCTTAATCTCAAAATCATAACAATTCCAGCTCATCAAATTCAGTCAGTTGTTCTTAGCATTTAATGTTTTCATCCATTCTCAGTTAATATAGAAATGTGTCGGTGATAACTAGTTAAACTAGCTCGGTTAATACTGTCAGTCGGTATACACTACACTGGCTCGGTGTATACATAAATCTTCAATTACCAACCACATTGACTTGTTCAACTTCAAATCTCTTCTTCATAATAGATTAATGTAACATGCTCAAATCAACAATATAAAGCCATAGAGTCATCAACAAGTTACCCAATGTTTACCTTATCCTTATTTGTCATATCCATCTTCTTCTTATGTAGATATCTCAGTTCTTCATCTTTTCTTCCTTCAACAGATGTTTAGATGTTTGTAACTAACATGATAAGTACTGTCAAGACTAGTTGACATCAATGACAACATATTGATTGATTTAATCATCTTACATATCATTTCAGTACTCGGTTATCTCTAATCACTATTTCTTCAATTCATTCAGATATTCAATCAGTTGTAGTTCATCACACTGATCTCACGAATCTGTTGCAAAGGTCTTGAATTCCCTTATTCAACTGCCTTGTAGAATCTTTTGGTTCCATACTCTCAATAGAGAGTTCTCGGTCAAATTGACTTATACCTCGCTAATCAAGGAGGTTGCTGACCCGACCTGCTATAAAAAAGTGTGGATCTCCCAACTTATCCCCAAAGTGAACTTTTGGTGGGTTGCGCTTCATGGAAAAATCCTAACTTTGGATAACTTGGTCAAATGGGGATTTATCATGGCCAACAGATGCAACCTCTACAAAAAAGACAAGGAAAGCCTCAACCATCTCTTCCTGCATTGTAAGTTCTCCTCGCTTGTTTGGTAGGTGGTCCTCCCCAAACTCAACCTTTCTTGGGAGACTAACTGGGATATCTAGTAGTTTGCCACTAGCTGGCAATCCCCCTCCCAACACTTGTTGCTTCATCTTATTTGGCAGAAAATCCTCGCCCCATTTATGTTGGATTATTTGGAAGGAGCGCAACAATAGAATCTTTAGAGACAATGACCTATCACCTATTGAGGTTTTTCACCTTGGTTTTAAATTACTATTGGAGAACCTTTCAGTTGCCTGTTGGAAGAGCTCAACCCGCCCCCCTAGGGATGCTGACCACCACATAGCCAAAAATTGGAGCATGGATAGAGGTTTTGATAAATTTGACAACACCAAGTTGTTGAACATGAAGGCAACCAAATGGCTCCCTCCCAAACCCCAATGAGACAAGCTCAATTTTGATCGAGCTACCAAGAGCGGGGGTGAGGCTGGTGGGGGCATTATTCATGATGTCAAAGGGCACCTAAAAGATTCTTTTGTTGGTCCTCTGGTAAACTACACTATTAACCAGGCTAAAGGTTTGGCCCTTCTGTGGGGTCTGAAATTTTCCATTACTACTGGAAGCTGAAAACTTGAGATTGGGGGGGACTCCAAAACCATTATTGAGGTTGTCAAAGGTAACTCCAAGGATGGGTGGAAAGTGGAAACTATTTTTGGTGACATCCTTGGTCTCCTGGACATCCTTGAGGAGGTCAAGATAAGCCACATCTACAGGGAAGGGAATTCTATGGTGGATTCCATGGTTGTTGTTAGTCTACTGTCTGAGAGCTTATGATGATGGAGGGTTGTCAATCAGCTCTCTAAGTCTACTAAAGGCCTTATTAGGCAAGAACAGAGTGTTGCAAATGGGACCCACAATTATGGTTAAAACCCAATGCTATGGTTGGCCTTGGCTTGGCATGGCTAGGCCCACCACACCCCTCCCCTTCGCCACTAGAACTTTGAATTTTGAATTTGACGACTTTGACCCCAGCCAGCCAGCCAGTGACGGGGTTCCTTATTCTCACAAGAAGGATGAGCTAGAACTACAATCATTATTTTTATGCAACCTTCCCAATATAAAGGAAAGTGGGGGTTTCACGAGGAGTGTGTGGCAGTACCTAAGGATGAAGGGTCCATTTAATAATTTAAATTGTCCTCATATCAAAAAGTTAAATCTATGGAATTTTCCCAATGCTATAGATTGTCTTAGATTGGGTGTGTGCTTTCATGATAAAAATTGCAGCTCATAGAAAGCCTCTCATGTGCCAATACATCTTCGTGTCCTAGATGTTCAACTTGGCATGCATTTCAATTAAAACCTAAATTATTACAACATTTATGGGCAGATTACTTATTTGCTAAGATATTGTGCTAATTTTATTTTAGCCGAGAATTGGTGTTATTTTTCTCTGCACTGGAATTATTTTACTGAAATTGGGTTGTTTGCTCTTGGTGTGCCTTACTTGCTCTGGAAAGCTCTTTTGTTTTGCATTGGTCTGAATATGGGCGGAGACAAGTATATAATTGAGCCTGATAAAATCAAGGAGTTCAAAAGCGACCCTATTGTTTTGCAAGGAAGAGGGAATTCTCTCCTTTATGGAGAATATGATTGGTTTTGATGAGACAATATCCCACCAATTTGTGGTGACTTGGAATGAAAGGAGAGTCATGATGAATGGAATTACATTCGAAATCAATGAAGATATCATTGGTAAATCCACTAGGCTCCCCACCACTAGTTGTAAATGGAAGAAGACCAACAGAAACCTTGACTAGGCAGGGTTCAACCAGTTTTTTAGTGGCCCTGATGAGAAACATGTCTGCAAGCAAGACGGCTATAGTGCTAAAGACCTCTCAGAATTTTGGCCAAATATGTGCAAGATCATCATCAAGTATTTCATGCTGGAGAGTTGATATGGTATTTTTTATTACTATTATCTTCCTTTCTTGAATCATCTTAGGCATAAGAAAATAATTTCCATTCCTTTCTTTTTAGTCCACTCTATGGAAAGTAATGTTGGTGATGTTGCAGAAGCTAAGGCCCTAGGAAAAAAGTCAGTCATCCTCCACCACAGGTTAATGTTTTGGCTCTACGACTTCCACCGTGTCCTTTTCTCACCACCTAACATTTTTGTGCTTACCGTCATCCAACAATAACCCAACCCCTCACCTTTTTCTTCTAAGGATCATGGCCTCCTCCCTCCTCCCTTTGGGTTGATGGGAAAACGCTATAATAAAAACCCTTCCATGAGCCCGGACTCTTCTGAAGCCTCTTCTGCCTCAGATTCTTCATGGGTTAATAAAAGAGATAGGACCCCAAAGGCCACTGACCTCCGCCCTAGAAAAAAAGCTAAAAACATTGTCCTTAATCTTGATTTTGAAGGATATTTTGACACCCAATAGCATCACACCCACCACTCTAACAGACTAGCTAAGGAGAGGGGGGAAAAGGCTATAAATAATATGGTGAAAAGAGAGGAGACCTTGGTGGAGTCTGGTAGCAAAAAGGGCATTGAAAGTAATTTTGAAGGAGGATCTTCTTACAAAGCCTCACAGAATCCTAAAAAGGACATCTCACTTGTCCCTTCTATTAATCCACCCTCCCCTCCATTCTATGCTAAAAACTAATCCCCCCTCCACCCCATGTCCCCTTTATTGAACCTGAGCAATGCCATCGTGGAAGGGCTCAAAGAAAACATTGTTGGTTTTGGTGGTGTGGTGGGTAAGTTCAAACACCAAATTGTTGATTTGGAAAAGATAGTTATTCAGTTGAAGGAGGAAATGGCTGGTTTGAGAAACCATCTCAAAGATGTTGGAAAATTTGTGCTCAAGGTCACACACACCTCCACAACCACCCTCTGTCTACTCCATGAGAAGGCACCTGGAGGTAACTTTGCTGAGGAAGATGATGCTAGAGAGATTTTCAAGTTCCTTCAGGAGGAATGGGCAGACATTCTGCTGTCGAAGCAGTTGGGGAAAGACAACTAATTATTTTTGTGTTGTTATTTGAATAACTATGCTAGACCAGGGGTTGTTTTTACTTTTTTTGCTATAGCCTTAGGACTAAGACTGGTGACGCAAGGGTAAACAAGGAGAGGGGCCAAAGGCACAACCTAACCAGATCCACCTTGCAGAGATCACACACAGAAGCAACAAACACACAAGTGAGAGAGAGAATGTGGACCAACTTCTTATTATTTCATCAAATTGATTCATACATGCTGGGTTGTAAGGCCTTCCTAGTTTAGGCCAGATATTACAATTCAAGTACAAGTCCTCCAACATGCGAGGATCTGAAACTATCTTCAATCTTCTAACTTCTATCTTATATCCAAAACTTGACTCCCTAAACTATAATCAAGGATTACAATATATACAAGAGGCTACCGAACAAGTCGGCCTTTAGATCCACCATCAATAGAAGGAATGACCAGATCTAGGTCCACATGCTTCCCAATGATATATACCAACATTAAATCCGTGACCATAATTAACTGCAAGAGTCAGCCTCAACATAAAACTAAAACAAACACCTCGGTAAGCAAGGATAACCGAGTGCCAGACAAGTATCACCGAGCGCCAGGGAATTAACCGAGCGCCAAAGAGATAACCGACCAACCTTGGTTAACAAAGAAAACTGAGAAACTACCGAGCCAACTCAGTCAAAGCAAGAATTGAGCGACACAGGAAAAAACAAACATGTTTTTGGTGACACAGGATTTCCAAGGACCTGAGATGCTCCTGCATTAGACACCTAGGGTTATTTGAAATGATTCTCTGAATCATGAAGTAGGTACAATCTGAGCTGAATCCAACTCAGATTGTGAAATCCATGAACTGTCTTCAATCGATCTATTCTTCCACTTTACCATATAATCCATATATTGTTTTCCTCTTGTACTTCTACCAATTCTTTGTTCCAAAATTTGCTTAACTTCTTCTATCTATTTCTTAGGATAATCATTCGGTACTGTCATTTCTTCATCTGAATCATGGTACTCATACAAATCAGCAATGTTGAATATAGGTGATATATCCATGTCGTCAGGTAACTCATGTTAGCAATTTAAGTTGTCATTAGTGTAGATTAGTTGCAAACACCATTCCCATCGGTAAAGGTTCACCAGTAGTTCACTCATGTTACTTTAAAGGCACCAGTAGACTAAACAAAGTGTATGCACCAGTAGACTAAACAGAGGAGATGCACCAGTAGACCAAACTAAGTACATTGTATCAGTCTTATATTGCATACAGGGATGGATCGGGTATAAGAGTAATATCAGTCTAACTCCAAAAAGATCTACACCGGATTCTGCAGAGCAGTTGAAGATAAAACTGAAATATGCAGAGCATCCATCGTTTAGAATGGAAGTTAGCTTTCTAACAGGAGTTAGTTTTATTTCTACGTGGATGTTTCAAGGTAAACTCCTGATCAGAATGCAAAGCTTTTGTTTTGTTGCATGATTTAAGACCGAGTTTACAGCTTGACGATTCTATGAGTTAAGGGTTTCATTGAGATGAACTTTTGTATTAATACATGCAATAAGATGAAAGAAATATAGTTGTTGATAGTTGTTGAATAGAGAGAGAGTAGAGAAGAGATATCTGTAGAGAGATTACAGTCACCAGAGGTGAAAGGCAAAGAGGCAGAAAAGATTCAATAGCCAGGCAAATCGGGGAAGAGATCAACAGCTATGATCTAATCAGATAATCAGTGTCAATTAAGATCATTGCTTTTATAAGGTGTGAAAGCATATTGAAATCCCTCAATTAGGATGAACCCTAATTAGTTCTTTGTAAAAATCTTTTAACCGGGTAACATCTTTGTTGATGTTGAAAGTCCTCTAACCAGGCAACTCCTAACAGAGTTAATATCTTAAATGGTTTTCTATCAAATCCTTTAACTGGGAAGCACCTTCACAAGTGTTTTGTAAGCTCCTAACATTGCATCTTTATTTTTACAGAAGTGAAGTTGTGAGCTCTATCTCACCATGGTTTTTTCCTTCTAACCAGGGGTTTCGACATATACATCATGTGTTGATCTGTGCATTTCTATTTATGCTTTTGGATGATTGTTTACATTCTTCTTATGTTGGCAAAATAATTAAACAAGTGTTGAATTGTAATAGAAATAATATTAACTGATTCACCCCCTCTCTCAATAACCGGTTAGGAAAAATAATTGGTATCAAAGCTGAATTCTCTAATATATAAAGCTTAACCACTTGAGAAAAAGATCATGGAGGGTTACATAAATCAAAAATAGCTTGAGGAAGCCAACGACATCACTGCCTCTCTAGAGAATAGGCTGAGAAGATCACTTGCTAAAAGGAAAGAGTTGGCTCTGTAGTTGAGTGAGAGCAATGAAACTATTGATGAACTTTCTAGGAAGAGTGGATCTAATGAAGCTGAGGAGGCAATCTCCGAGCTCATGGAGAGGAACCAGATCCTAACTGATCAGATCTCCAACTTTAAAAGGGAGCAAGAAGATAATGCCCTAAGGATGATTGAACTGATTGAGAAAAATAGGAAAGCTGAAGATGAATTAAACACAACAATCAAGTCCTTAACATCCTTTGAGAGAGAAAGGAACCCGATAGAGGAAGCTGTAGGGGCAAATGATCTTGTCATTCTGCAACTTCAAGAAGACATGCAAATTGTCACTCAAGAAAATGCCAGCATGCAAAAGAGCTACCATGATAGAGATGACGCATGCAAGAGGCTGGCAATCGAACTGTATCAACTGCGAGAGTAAATGGAAGTTCTTGAAGAAAGAAATGAAACACTCTGAAGATACAACAAAAGCTCTTCCAAGATTGATGAACAACTGAAAGCTCAGAGAATGCATAAGGATCACATAGAACTTGGCTTCACTGGTCAGAGTACCAAGGAAACCGGTGAGTCTTCTTGTGCCAAGACAAGGAAGAAGGAAAGAAGAAGCCACTAGCACAAAAAGGTAAGAAGGATTTTAACACCTCTTGCAGTCATTGTGGGAAACTAGGTCATGGAACAAATGACTGTAGGAATGCATCGGTAAAGCCAAACAACAGTTATTGCAAAAAATGTTGCAAGTATGGCCACACGACTAATGAATGCCAGTCGAGCCCCACAACTGTGTCTAGTGGAAGTAGGGGAAGCTTCAAGGGTTATTGCTACGCATGCCATAAGTTCAGATACAAAGGTGATGAATGCAGATCAAAGATAATGGCATTCAGATCCCCACTAAGACCGGTATTCACCAAGAGAAACAAGAACCGGAGCACAACCAACTATGCTAATTGTGGCATGCATAGTCACAATGACTCCTGGTGCAAATCACCTGACAATAGAAGGGTGAATCCATGGAAGGCAACCATGATAGTTTGTTACTCCTACAACAAAGTTGGACACCTAGCTAAAATTGCAGGAATCAGTCAATGAATAAAAGGAAAGAATCGGTCAAACCAGTGGAGAAGACCTCATCCTCAAATGAGAAGAACAATAAAGAAAAGAAAATTGAGAAAGAAGTCAGGTAGATTTGGTTAAAAAAGGAATCAAAGAGCTCCATTGAGGAGAAGATAGAGGAAAGATCATCATCGGCCGATGTTGATATCTTGTCAGCAAACTGAGCCTACAAGGCTTAGGGGGAACTGGTAGCTCATCTACTGTTCCTGATAGGACTAGTGAGCAATCCACTCACTCAGCCATGAAATTCAATTGAACAGGTAAGCAATGATCAACCGGGATATGCACAACCAAAAAAGCTGAAATATCGATTGGTGAAAAAGGAAAGAAAGGTTAGTTAAGGCAATTAATGTTGTAGCCGTTTAACAATAGTTACCGTTTGGTAATTAGCATTATACCCTAACCCTATATAAAGAAAGGAGGATTACTCATTCATTTTTACTTTGCGATTTTGTGATTAACAATTTTCATGCTTGAGTAAAATTCTTGTGCTTTGATCATCAAAAGATATTGTCTGTTAGACCGATCAAGCTACTTTCTATTAACCGGTTGTTAGCAATGGCATCTTCATCATCTATCGCCAAGTTGATTCCTACAAATCAAATCGACCAAGCTTCCTATGATATCATGGTGACTCAAAATAGGGCAAATGACATGGATGGTGCATTATCAAGCGTGCCCAATGGTGTTTTCATGACAAAAGACATGACCGCATTCATTCACGCCAAGCAGGAAGAATTAGGAGAGACATACATCTGGAGTGAGTATCTCTCACTATGTGAGGATGAAAAGCTTCCTAATAGATATGTGAAGTTGGTGTCGTCTGGTCTCATCAACGGAGTTAGCTATCCAACCATCTTTTGACCTAATTGGATTCGACTGGTTCTCAGTCGTGTGCATGATCCAGGGTTTTGGCTCCAAAAGGGTGCAGCTACACAAATCACAAAGGAGGATTTGCATTGAGTGACTGGGTATAGTCAGGAAGCGGAAGCACTAACCCTAAGAACAATCTCCAATGTGATTGTCACTAAACTGACAAAGTCTAAATACGATGGTCAACTTATGACAGTTTATGACATCGAAGATCAAGGCATTTAGTTTGCATCAACGGTGATATGGTATAAAATCTATCAGTCCAACAATCTGAACAACATACCGGGAGGAGCTATTCATGTTGTTCATCGGATAATGTATGACAATGCCAAGTACGATCTCTGTGAAATGCTCTGAGGTCAGATATTTGAAAATTTGAAGAAGCTCGGCATGGTTAAGAAGAAATCCATGAAGTATGGGACCCTACTAGTATGTCTCTACTTCTACTATCAAAATTTCTTCCTGGGAATTGGAAAGGTGACATGGGGAACCGATCGACTAGTCATGCATCAAATAAGCGAAATGGCCAACCAACTAGTAAACTAGTTTGGTAGAGTAATGACCAAATATTTTGAGGTATTTCAATTGAGGATGCATGCAAGGGAGTAGGTGCCATCAATTATTGTTGACTCATATAAAGATGATGTATTTTTTTTGGTTTCCACCGATCATTGCATCATTCAAGCAGTGGAACTGAGAACAAGATATGCTCCTAAACTGGGTTATGAGATCACCACCAAGATTGCGAAGGCATATGCTGATGCCTTGACCGAAGCTAATCTAGATCTCACTGCCCACCGGTTTGGTACATACGAAGAGATTCAAGAGAATCTGAAGAAGAGGGCACCAATAAAAAATGTCTACACTAAAAGGACCCCCACACCAAAGAAGAAACCAGTGACATAAAAACCCAAGGCTCAAAAGAAGAGAGCTCAACTGGTTCCCAGCACACAAGAAGAAGAACAAGAAGAAACAAAATCAGAAGAAATTGTTCCTCTAGTCAGAAAGAGGGCTTCTGGAAAACCGATGGAGGATCCACCAAGAAGGAGAAAGCCCACAATTGATGAATTTGTGGCAGGATTGATAGAAACTGGTGGAATGAGTTCAGTCAGCACAAGATATTAGTTTGCAAATGAAGAAGACAGAAGAAAGATAGAGGAAGCAGTAGTTCACTATATCCATAAGTTTAATTTGCATCCTACCGAACTTCACAGGATTATACCTGATGATCTCCTACAAATTTTTGAAGCTTGGTGGAAAGCTTCAATGGACAGTGAAAAGGAGCTGAGGATTCGAGCTCTTCTTGAGGTCTAGAACCATCTCACTTTGGAAGAAGCCACTCAACAAGTTGAACTGCATCAACAAAATTGCTTGATAAAGAAGAGGATTAGTCTAATGCTTGTTAGAGAAGCTGAGAAAGTGCATGATGAAGGAGTAGCCATATGGACCAAACTTCTTCAGACCCAACAACAAGTAGAGGAAGCACGCCAAAGAAGCACAGCTC
The DNA here is from genome assembly GCA_027943335.1 of Chamaecyparis obtusa. NCBI lineage: Eukaryota > Viridiplantae > Streptophyta > Pinopsida > Cupressales > Cupressaceae > Chamaecyparis > Chamaecyparis obtusa. The sequence goes on along the minus strand of BSBK01000680.1, from coordinate 578,096 downwards.
CACCGGTCCTTGACACCGGAAAAGTAAAAGGAGTGCTTAGAGCTGAAGCATCGCTCAAAGAAAGGAATCCAATAGAACCGGTAATTGTAGACATCACTAAAGACAAAGGCAGTGATCCATCTTGTCCAACTGTTCTAATTTCTCCGAAAAAAGGTAAGACTCGCACCATGTCTATCAATGATATTGTTGATGAAGTGATGGATTTTGGAGAAGTAGAAAATACTGCTAAGTGGTATAGTCTGTTAGACGAAGAAGATAAAAAGGCTATAATAGTATCTATAGTGGAAACTTTTATGGACTACAATAGAACTCCAAGGGACTATAGGGCCAAGTTTCCCCCAGAATTAAATTCTAGGCTTATGAGAAAATGGAGAAGCAGTCTAGGCACAAACACTAGAATCAATAAGGAGACATTATCTAAGGTTAGACCTGATCTTAGTGAAGAGAGAATCAAGCTTCTACTAGAAGAAGCATCAATGAACTTGGATACCAAGTGTAGAGTTGTCAAGATTCTCAATGGATATGAAAATGAAGTCAACAAAGAGACTTTAAATTTTTGGCAGAAGTATGACTTCAATGCTCTTGAAAGGACAGGTCCACAAGATCAACCTAAAATAGTACAAGCACCACAGGTTCAATTCACTACTCGTGAAGAACCTGCAACCGGTAAGGAAAATGTTCAAACATAAGAGTTCACATCTGGTGAACAAGTAAATGTTGAACAGGTTGCCCCCTTAGTAGAATAAGAGCTGGGAAATGATATACCCATGAGAGAATTACATATAGTTGAAGAGAAACACAAGGAAGAAGTCCCACCAGAAGAGAAACTCCCACAAGAAAAGGATGCATAGTTAGAAGTTGAAGAGAAATCAGAAGTGGATGCATAGAATGAGAAAGTCCTACTAGAAGAGGAGGCACAACCAGAAGATGTGATATTACTGGGAGAATTAACTCAATCAGAGAAGGAACAAGAGATTCCTACAGAAGAACAACCGGTACAATCGCCCAGTAAAAAAGAATAGGCCGATATACCAAGCTCCTCCTCATCCAAGAGGAAGTTATCATTTGCTAAAGATAAAGAAGCCAAAAGGAGCAAGGCAACAAAGAATGTGGTTGACATCAACAAAATGTCAACAAGGTAGCTAAAGGAGCCGACCAAGAGGAAACATGACATGGTCCTAACCATTGTCAAGAATATTTTGTGCAACTTCGTACCTGATGTTGACATCGATGAAGATGAACTTGTTATAGATTAGCTGGAAGTATTGGCACAAGTAATTGGTGATGATCTGACAGATCTAGAGACTGTAGCAATAGATCATTATGAAAAGAAGAGAATAGAAATTCTCCATAAATAAGTTGAAGAAATAAAGGTGACTGTGACAACAAATTTGAGAATTCTTCAACAACAAATTCAAGTGGTAGGAAGTTTGATGACAAGAACTTCCAATTTTGATACATTCTTGCAAAATCTGATAGAAAAGTAAAAAAAGACTTCAGAAGACATAAGATCTTTGTCTTCTCAGTTTGACATCAAGAATAAGTCCGCAACAAACTTCAGCAGAGAAATGACAAGTCTTGCTCTCATTTTGAGAAAGACTTATGAAGATAAGACTAAGAGAATCCAGGACATCATTGGATTTCAATTATTTTTGGCCCCCACATTTGATGTAATGCAACAAACTGCATCATCAACTGAGAATTTGATCAAAGAACCGGACTACAAAACTATGGAGGACATGGAGAACATTATTGTCTCTTTAAAAGAAACACATAAGAACCTTGAACATGTAACCAATCAATGGGCACCATTTCTTCATTTAGCAAGGAATATTTATAAAGATATCTTCACAAAGCTACAAATATAAAAACACAAGTGAAGCTAAACCCTTTGTCCAATGGAGGCAAAAAGGGGAAGATAGAAGAAGAAATGGGAAGAAGGAAGAGATCAGAACATAAGGGTAGAATAGCTACAGAACGAAAGAGCTAAAGCACTTGGATAGGGGAAGTGTGCCACCGGAGGAAAAAGAAAGGAAAGAGAAGTCTACAGGAAAAGGTATGAAATGTGATAAGTAAGTGAGTATGGTTTTGCCACCAATGATAAAGGGGAAGATTGTTAGCAATTTAAGTTGTCATTAGTGTAGATTAGTTGCAAACACTATTCCCACCGGTAAAGGTTCACCGGTAGTTCACTCATGCTACTTTAAAGGCACCGGTAGACTAAACGGAGTATATGCACCAGTAGACTAAACATAGGAGATGCACCAGTAGACTAAACATAGGAGATGCACCGGTAGACCGAACTAAGTACATTGTACCGGTCTTACATTGCATACAGGGATGGACCGGGTTTAAGAGTAATACCGGTCTATCTGCATAAAGATTTTCACCGAATACTGTAAAGCAGTTGAGGATAAAACCAGAATATGCAGAGCATCTACCGTTTAGAACTGAAGTTAGCTTTCTAACATGAGTTAGTTTTATTTCTACATGGATTTTTCAAGGTAAACTCCAGATCAGAACACAAAGCTTTTGTTTTGTTGCATGATTTAAGGATGAGTTTACAGCCTCGCGGTTCTATGAGTTAAGGGTTTCATTGAGATAAAATTTTATATAAATATAGGTCATAAGATGCAATAAATACAGTTGTTGATAGTTGTTGAATAGAGAGAGCAGAGAAGATATATCTATAGAGAGATTATAGTCACCAGAGGTGAAAGGCAAAGAGGCAGAAAAGATTTAACAGCCAGGCAAACTGGGGAAGAGATCAACATGTATGATCTAATCAGAGAATTGGTGTCAATTAAGATCATTGCTTTTATAAGGTGTGAAAGCATATTGAAATCCCTCAATTAGGGTGAACCCTAACCGGTTCTTTGTAAAAATCTTTTAACTGGGTAACATCTTTGTTGGTGTTGAAATTCCTCTAACCAAGCAACTCCTAACAAAGTTAATATCTTAACCGATCTTCTATCAAATCCCTTAATCGAGTAGCACCTTCACAAGTGCTTTGTAAGCTCCTAACAGGGTATTTTTATTTCTGTAGAAGTGAAGTTGTGAGCTTTGTCTCACCGTGGTTTTTCCCTTCTAACTGAGGGTTTCCACGTATACATCATGTGTTGATCTATGTATTTCTATTTATGCTTGTGGATGATTGTTTACATTTTGCTTATCTTGGAAGATTAATTAAATAAGTTATGAATTGTAATAGAAATAGTATTTACTGATTCACCCCCACTCTCAATAACCGGTTAGGAATAACAACTCAATCTCATAAGCATTTTCACTGTCAAATTTTCTCAAAATCTTGCAAGGACCAAACTTCTTCATTTTCAGCTTCCCATATGTTCCAACAAGAAATCTGTCTTTCTTTAAATGAACCATTACTTCATCACCGACTGCAAAAGTCTTATATCTTCTAGATCTATCAGTTTTGTCTTTGTATTTTTATTACTTTTCTCCAGCTTATGTTTCACATCTTCATGCAATGTCTTCGTGTACTCAGCAAACTTTACTCCTTCAACACTTCTCTTTCCTTCATCAGCAATATCCCTCAAATTTGATATACCTCTCAATTGTATGCCATTTACAATCTCAAAAGGTATTTTTCCAGTACTCCTATTCATTGAATTATTGTATGAAAACTTTTCTTGTGCCAACACATAATCCCAATTACTCGATGTGTCTCCAACTAAACATTTCAAAAGGTTGCTCGAGCTTCTATTCACAACTTATGTCTGTGGGTGAAATGTATAACTATATTTCAACTCAGTGTCAAACTTTCTCCAAAGGGTCTTCCAAAACTATCCAACAAATTTATTGTCTCAGTCAAAGATGATAGTCCTCAATAATCCATGCAATCTGACAATTTCCTTAAAGAAAAGATCTTCTATATGTATTGCATCTGATGTCTTTCTACAAGGTATAAAATGTGTCATTTTAGAAAATCTATCCACCACAACAAATATAGAACCATTACCTCTCACTGTCTTCAGTAAGCCAAGAACAAAATCCATACTGATATCAATCCAAGGTTTCTTAGGAATAGAAATCGGTGTATACAATCCAGTATTTTGACTTACTCCTTTTGCAACTTGATAAATTCCACAACTTTTCACAAATCTCTGAACATCCTTATACAACTGTAGCCAAAATTATTTCTCCTTAAGCAAATTCAATGTTTTGTCAACACCAAAGTGTCCAGCCAAACCACTACTATGTTTCTCCTTTATCAAATTAGTTCTCATTGATCCTCTCGGTATACACAACTAAATACCTTTAAACAACATACCTCCTTGAATGAAATATTCTTCCCATTTAGTACTCGGTTGATCTTGAATAGGTGCTCTACACTTTCTCCACGACTTAGAAAAATCAAGATCAAATTCATAAGAATCTCTCATGTCATCAAAACCAAGAACTTCAATTTTCATCTTGGTCATCAAATATCTTCTTCTACTCAATGCATCTACAACTCGGTTAGTGACTCCACTCTTATGCTTTATCACAAATGTATAACTCTGCAAATATTCAACCCATTTCATATGTCTTTGATTCAACTTATTCTAACTACCCAAATACTGTAAAGCTTTATGATTGGTATACAACACAAATTCACTCGGTATCAAATAATGTATCCATTTCTTCAGGGCTTGAACAATAACATAAAATTTTTGATCATACACATAATATTTCCTTTTTGCATCATTCAACTTTTCACTAAAGAAAGCAATAGATTTACCTTCTTGACTCAACACAACTCCTATTGCACTTTCACTAACATCACATTCCACTTGAAATACCTTATTGAAATCAGACAATGTTAACACAGACAATTCAACAACCTTCTGCTTCAGAGTCTCAAAACTTTTATTAGCTCCATGTGTCCACTTGAATTATCTTTTATCTCCTCTCATAGTCTCAGTCATAGCATTACAAATTATTGAACTGAAATTCCTAATGAACTTTTGGTAAAAACTTGCCAAACCATGAAATGATCTTACCTCACTAGAATTCTTAGGTGTAGGCCAATTCAAAGTAGCTTCAACCTTTTTAGGATCCTTCTTCAAACCATCAGCTAAAATAAAAAACCCCAAATACACAATCTCTTCTTGCATGAAAGAACACTTTTTCAGATTTATCAGCAACTTTTCTTCTTTCAATCTCTGCAATACTTGTTTAACATGCAACAAATGTTCTTCTCTGGTCTTACTGAATATCAAAATATCATTTAGGTATACAATCACAAATTTACCTAAGAATTTCTTCAAAACTTTATTCATCAACCTCATAAAAGTACTCGGTGCATTAGTTAAACCAAAAGGCATAACCAACCACTCATACAAACCTTTTTTTGTCTTAAAAGAAGTCTTCCACTCATCACCTTCTCTAATTCTAATCTGATGATACCCACTTTTCAAATTAATTTTGGTAAAATACTTTGCTCCGGTCAAACTGTCCATTATGTTATCCATTCTCGATATAGGAAACCTATATTTCACTATTATCTTGTTGATTTCTTTGGAATGAGTACACATTTTCCATTCTCCATTCTTCTTAGGTGCCAATACAACAGGTGCTGCACAAGGACTCAAAATTTCTCGGATCAAAGCTTTCTGCAATAATTCTTGAATCTATTAGTTCAATTCCTGATTCTCGGTAGGTGTCAGCTGATGTGGTGCCTTATTCGGTAAACTAGCTCCAGCGATTAGATCCATGCAATGATCAATGCTTCTCTTCAGTGGCAAACCATCAGGTACATTATCAGAAATGATCTCACTGTACTCGGTGAGCAACTTATCAGTCTCTTCAGGGATGGTATCCTCTATTTTATTACTCAGTTTGTTAGGAATCACAACAAAATATACATCATTCTTCTTCAAATCTTTAACAAAATTTCTTCCTTCCATCAAGCAAACTTTCACATATGTACAAACATTACTAATAGGTTCTTCAATCAAAGGTAACAAGATTTGTCATCTCTCGTCAAACCAAATAATATATTTATGCAATCTCCCATCATATATAGCATGTCTATCATATTACCAAGGTCTACCCAACAAAATATGACAACAATCCATATGCTTGATATCACATAACACCTTATCATAGTACTTTCCAATTTTCAAACTCACATAACATTGTTCACTTACCAAGAGTGTATGCTCATCTTTGATCCATGAATCTGATAGGGCTTTGGGTGTTCCAACTTTTTCAACTGCAACTTTGTAATCATTTCCTTAGATGCCAAGTTCTCCGAGCTTCCACTATCAATGATTACCTTCCACACTTCATTAGAAACTCTACATCTGGTCTTGAACAAACTTTTCCTTATTGGATCTTCCTTACTACTTTCACTCCAAAGTGCACTCCTTACCATCAAGTTCTTTTCCTTCTCAGGCTCAGTCAGTGACTCTTCTTGCACCAAAGCATTTCTACTGCTACCGACCTTCTTACTTGCATGTGTACACTCAAATGATCTATGTCCTTCTCCACAATTGTAACAAGTTCTTCAGAAACCACCTCTGTTATAACCACCTCAATAGTTATTGCCTTTTCCTCTAGATGAACTTTCACCTTTCCACTTGGTCTTCCCTTTATCCAGATTTGTATTTTCTGGTTCAGATCTACTATTCTCACCATAAGATCTACCTCTTCCTCTAGGTAATCTACCACCTCTACCTCTTTGTCTTTGCTCATGTCTCTTGTTCAATTTATCCTCAACTTTCAATGCAAATTGATAAGCTTCTTCAATGTTCTCCAATTTGACCAAATTGATTTCTTCTTAGATGGAAACTCTCAATCCAGTGATTCTTTCCACATCATCTTCATCATGTCCAAATCTGATATCTAATCTATAGAATTCGTCAATATACTCTTTTATCGAGCTATCTTTCTGCCTCAAACTTTGCATTCACCTAACTAGGTTAATCTGATAATCACAAGGTAAGAACTTTCCTTTCAATTGATTCACCATTTTATTCCATACCTTAATTTTGTCTTTTCCTTTCCTCTTTCTGTCAAACTGCAGATGTTCCCACCACAAGGATGCATGACTTTTCAATTTTGTGCTTGCAATTTTTACCTTTTTTCGTTAGGGACATTTTCATATTCAAATTACTTTTCCATCTCGGTGATCCAGTCCACCAATTCATTTGAATCCAATTTTCCACTATACTTAGGAGGATTAAAGTGTGGTGTAGACTTCAAATTTGTCAAAGCCTTCAACAATATTTCCTCACCTTGATCCATCACCGATGCAGGTTCTACATCAACTTGTTCTTCCTCAATTTCATCATCACTAACATCTTCAAGATGTCTTCCTCTTCTCTGGGTTGTTTCAACTACTTCTAATCTAGTAGCAAGTTGTCTCAACATTTCTGCCAATCCTAGATCTGCATCTCGCCTCCCATGAACCATCTTGAAAACCTCTACAATTGCAGGCCAAATCGCAATCTGATACCCCACAACAAATCAACTAGGGTTTGACAAGAAGAAACCCTCAAACCTAGATCCAGATCTCACCTCACTCTGATACCATCTAACACAAGGGTAGACAAGGAGAGGGGCCAAATGCACACCCTAACTAGATCCACCTTGCAGAGATCACACGTGGAAACAACAAACACACAAGTGAGAGAGAGAATGCAGATCAACTTCTTATTATTTCATCAAATTGATTCATACATGCCGGGTTGTAAGGCCTTCCCGGTTTAGGCCAGATATTACAATTCAAGTACATAAGTCATCCAACATGTGAGGATCTGAAACTATCTTCAATCTTCTAACTTCTATATTCTATCCAAAACTTGACTACCTAAACTACAACCAAGAATTACAATATATACAAGAGGCTACCGAACAAGTCAGCCTTTAGATCCACCATCAATGGAAGGAATGACCAGATCTAGGTCCACACGCTTTCCAAATGATAGATACTAGCATTAAATCCATGACCATAATTAACTGCAAGAGTCAGCCTCAACAGGAAACTAAAACAAACACCTCAGTAAGCAAGGATAATCGAGCACCAGACAAGCATCACCGAGCGCCAGGGAATTAACCGAGCGCCAGAGAGATAACCGACCAACCCTGGTTAATAAAGGAAACTGAGCAACTATCAAGCCAACTCGGTCAAAGCAGGAACCGAGTGACACAGGAAAACACAAAATTTTTTTTGGTGACACAGGATTGCCAAGGACCCGAGATGCTCTTGCATCAACTATTAAGTTTAATTACAGCCTTGCGTGGCATGATATGGATATTAGCTTTTTTGCTAAGTACCCCATTTTGGACTATGGTAGTTTTGGATTTGATGATAAGTGGTGGTGGATGTGCTCTAAATTTCTTAGGCTAGTCTTTTATAGGGTTAAACTTATTGTTTTGTTCTACTCTGCTATGTGCCCTGAATATGATTAATATGATGTTAAGGTGTATCTAGTGTGATGTGATTGTACCATGGACAACTACCCTCTTGCTGCTCCTTTTTGTCAAAAAACACAATCCTATAGATTTAAAATTGTGAACAAAGTAATTCGTTTAATATGATCAATAAAATAATATTAAAAATAAAAATTGAGGGGGATACTTTTAATAGAGGACATAAAAGAAAATTTTAAGATCCACAAGGCTAAACATAGCCTATAGAATAGGACAGTCTGCTTCGTGAAGCCAACTTTTACAATTCCATCCTTCTCCTAACATTTAGTGATCTCATAATTTTAATAAAACTTGGGTGGTAGGGTATTTCCCCATGGGCACCTTTTAAAGGACCAATGGGTCTTGATTAAGATACAATTATCATCTTGGTCATTCTTAATAATAACTAGCAAATGAATCACACTACCTAAACTAAATATGAGTCAAACTAAACCAAGTTAAATAAATCATGCAATCTATTAATAGCATACACTACAATTATGTATTCTTTTTGTGTGACTATAATCCGCTTCTAGTATAGTAAAATTTTTTTTTATAAATTGTCTTTTAAGATTTGAATGAACACTGAATATTTTTTTAGATTCGTAAATTATCAAGATGAGGTTCATTCTCATATAAATAAAGACAATAAGATTAAATAGTAGTTTGCATTAATCCTTTAGCAAGGGTGCAACAAAATTATACATTTCCTTAAAACATTTCTCTTTTCAGATTTTGAAGGGGATTCTTCTTCTCTTAACTTATACCTATTTATATTTTATCGGATCAAGAAACTTTGTATTATGTTTAATTATTTTTTCCATGCTTGTAGGACTAACAGTTAACAGTTTCTATAGACTCAAGAGGAACTTAAGAACACTAATAAAAGATATAACCTTAGAATTAACATTCTCTATGATGGTTGATGAGGTCTCTGAGATTTCATATTATCCTTATGTAAAGTTCATGCATATGGGCCTTGCATATCAAGAGTTGTTCATAGATATGACTTATAAATGACCTTCAAAGATCTTGGAGAGTAGTCAAAAAATTTGGGCCCCTGGCGCTATGGCATAATGGCGAGGCTCAACCCTAGTGGGACTTCCACTTCATGAACTAACAACATTTTTACATTGTGAGATAGTGTGATATATTGAAAAATATTTCCAGAGAGTTTTTTTTGTAATCTAATGTTTGCCCTCAATTTTTATTGCCCATCTTTGGAGAAATATTAGTAGTAATCCCTTTGGATATATTCATTTTGACACGCAAATGATTACAAGTAGGACTGTCATAATTAATTGCTTCTCTAAAGGTGTAGTAATACTTTCAAGAGCCAATTATAATGGCCTAAAGAATCTCCTCTTTTTTTTTGAATTGTAGGGGAGATAAGGTAAGTGCATCAAAAGGTATGTAGTAGAGAAAGTCTCATAATTAGGATCGAAATATAGGAACCAAGGCTTTATGCATAAGAAATCTCCATTGAAAAATAAAGGGTCATTTTCTAGCACCTTCTCCTTATCATCAAGATAGTTAAGTTCAAGGATAAAAAAACCCTAGCACAAGGGTAAATGCATATTTCTTTCATGTCGTCTTTCCAATTTTTAAAGATTCAAGAATGGAAATCGTACAATTTCGACCACATTTTTGTGAATCTAGAAATAGGGCACGTTCTTGCAAAAAAATCTCATCACAAATATGTCGATCCAAAAAACAAAAACAATTGTGTTTGTGTGTCAAAATGGAAGAGGGCTTCCTTGATTGTCAATTGCGCTAGACAAGGAAGAGGAAGGAATGGTTGTAGAAAGGAATTTGGGCAACCAAAACTACCAACCCTAATTGAAAGACCCTTGAGCACCATTGTCCAATGCTTCCTTGAAGCTACTTGAGCCTAGTAGAATTGGATAATTTTGTTTGCCAAATTGCAACAAAGGGGGAAAGAGAATGCTAATTAAGGCCATTTCAAAGTTATAAAGAAAATTGAAAAATGTGTTTTTAGCTACAACTGCTATATCCACATCCCAAAATATTTTAAAAATAAATGTTATTTGAAGATGTGATTTTTGGCTGGAAAACATTTTGTGTTTTATCTAATGGTGACTACAACTCCATTAGTAATTTCAAGTGTTTTAATTTTTAACCATCTATGCCCTAGCAACTAAAACTTGTAATAGGCGACCAATTTTTTTGAATGAAAATTTGTGTTCTTTCTAAGAATTATTATTGTGCGGAATTTTGTGATTTTCTAAGATTTTGATTAAGATGGGTGCATTTTTTACTAAAATTTTGTTAATTTTAGGTCACAATGAAATAGCCCTCTAGATTCTACTTCAAATCTTCAACTTGGGATTTTTCTAATTGCATGAGTAAGAGGAGTGATAAATTTGTGATTTTTCTAATTGTATGAGTAAGAGGAGTGAGAAAAATGAATGGGTGGTCAATATAAGAAAGGTGATTTAAAGATGGTGAATTTAAGAAAGACAATTTATTTTGAATTTTATTGGACAAATTTTTTTTGATCAATTGATTCTGAGGAGATAAGTGGAATGGGCTAGCTTAATTGATTAAATAAGCATGACTTATTTGATCAATTCATTAGAAAAAGGTTAGACAAGGTTAATGAAGTGAATTTAAGTGATTTAATAACTAGTAAAAGATTTAACTAGCTAAATTAAAAAAGCAAGGGGGCTATAAATTAATTTTTGCATCATTGCTATTATAGATTAATGACTGGGGGCTATAAGTATGGGGAGGGATAATAATTCATTTTTATTCCTTGACCCTAGAGAAAAAGTGATTTTACCTTGAGAGAGAAGATAAAGCATATCCCAATCTTGCAACAATGAGTGGGTAAGACAGTTTGACTAGCAATTAGACATGCAATCATCAATGAGTAATCTTTTAAAACTAAAAGAATATATTTACAAGTTAGGAAGGTGTACGAAATGTAGACATTAAGAGGGATTTTGAACTCGTGTTGTTGGCAATAGGGCTCTTGTCATATATTCTAGGTCCTAAAGCATTCATGTTGTATAAAGTAGCATATGTTCAAGGGATTAGTTAATCAATGTCTACAGTAATCTTGAAGCATCTTTGCTCTAAGATGAAGTGTTTCTACCAAAGGAGTATTTTTATGAAAGAAAGAGTGTATGCATTAGTAAAAAATGATGTATATGTTAGTGAATAGTATAATAGTGTATGTGCTAAAATTGAATCATTTGCACCAAGGAAATAATGTGTGTTACTAAAAGTGGCATTTGTGTTGATAAAAAAAAAAGGAGAAATGTGAAAATCAATGGGTAACTAATAATGAGTATGTGATTATCAATGTGTGTTACATGGGAGCAACAATCAGATGCAAGAAGTTATTAAAAGGTTTTGGCGATGAGTAGTGAGAGTTTCTTGTGGTAGTGGGATATATGATGTCACCATGATACTTGTGATTCAAATAGATTAGGTGTTGAATACTTTGGTTGAGAGATGACACTTGAAATGAACATCTTCCATCTCTTGACATGGGATATGATAGTGATATTAGAGGATGTGTGGTAGATTCTTTAAAAATCTTGATCAAGGTTTATATAATGTATTGGAGGGATATGTAGGTGCAAACCTCAAAAGGTATTGATTAGGAGGATTTATATCCTACTTGTTGAGATAAGCCTTGATTTGGATGTCTTTTGCATGGGGAGTAGTGAAAGAGCTACCACTAGTGTCGATGTGTCTTGTTGGTGGCATCTTTCTAGCTAACATTTATCATTTTTTCAACTAATGCTTGTAGACTATATTAGATATACTAGAGGACGGGTGGGTTTTTACATGGGGTCCTTGCATGCTAGTGTAGTTATAGGACTTGCATTTGGTTGTGTATATGGGAGCACATCATAACATGTACTATACTACTACACCTATGGCTTGGGAGCACATTATCATGATGAGAGATCGGGTAGTTGCAATAGCTTTATATCCCTTGGATGGCCCAACCTAGATAGATGGTGAATATTTAGGTGTCTATAGAAAGTATTTAGCTAAAAAAATATAGATTTATTGTGCTAATTTAATGATAATGGAAGAATATTGATGATATTCAAATGCATATATTTGAATAAGTGGATTATTTATTTGTTTCTTTGGACCACTTTCATGTTTGTGAATTTAATATAATAAGTGTGGATTTTATTTGAAGCATGAATCTAATTTGCGTATGTGAATCCATATCATATTTTAGCATAAAATTAATGCAAACTCTTATCATGTGATGGCATGAGACAACACAGATCGTTGTCACATTGGGTGAGCCAAAGTAGGAAAGGAGAATGATCAATTCCTTCATACTCTATTGGAGCCAACTGAATCCCTCTTGAGAAAAGGTCGCATTTGTCTTTCAAGCAATCTGGAGAAAAAAAATTAGGGAAGAGGAAATTAAGTGCTCAAATATTGAAATGGGCTTTTCTAAGAAATCACCCAACATATCTCCTGCGATGACTTGCGATATTGATGTGTCATCCTTTGCTGACAAAGAAGCATAGATCCTATTGCAGAAGACTTTAATCGAGAGAATCATCCGCAAAAAGCCTAATAGAAAAAATATCAAGTTATGAGTAGCAAAAGGAAATTGAAGTGATTTTTTTGTGCAAGCACTTCTTCTTTGCGGAATTCGGCACCAAAGAGGAATGGAACGAAGTATTGGAAGCCTATCCTTGGTGATGTGAGGGAAATCTGATTTACTTACAAAAGTGGTAGTGGAATTTCAACCCTAGTTCAAAGGTTGCTCTCGACAAGGCTTTTTGGATTTGATTATATAATTTGACTCTGGAATATTTTGCTTGCAACGAATTGGCTCAAATTTAGGATTTGTGCTGGGGTAGGAAATGGGGAAAGCTTCTGTTCGTCAAAATCAAATTAATCTTTGTCAACCCAATCCCTCAATTTTTTGTCTGACCTCAATGGAGGGGTCATGGGAGAAGTATATGGAGATTTAGGAGCCAAGGTTTTATTGTATAAGACGGGGATGCATGAGTCACTTCGACAATGACTGCCCCAAGCCAATGCCCCTCAAATGGGTTTCTAAAGTTGTAGGAGTGTGGGGGACTCAGAATTTTGCATACGAAGGGAAAAAAGAAACAAAGGCAGAAGGGTAAATAAATGTAGGAGTTCCTCATAACCTAAGTCATCTTTTTCCATAGGCCGTATGGATATGGAGAAGACTTTGAAAGAGGGAATGAAATCTTTATTCCTTTCCCATTCTAAGGAAAATCAATGACATAAACCTATTAAGGATCAACAAGGTAATGGGAGGATCAGGGAAAGTGTGAATGAGATTTTCTAATGTGTGATCCTGGGACAGTCCTAGAAACTCTATTTTTTACCAATAGGCAATGTGGAATAGGCAATGTGGATCTGGAAAACACCTAGAAAGAGGGAATGGCATTTTTGTGCCCTTCCCAATCCAAGGAAAATTAATAGCAGAAACCTACAAAGGATCAAGAAGGGAAAGGGGGATTAGAGAAACTGATAAAGGAGATATTTATAATGTGTCTAACTCTGGGAGAGTCTCAAAACTCCCATCATTACAATTCCATTTGTTAACACAAATGTAGACAAATTTATTTTCCCAAGTGAGGAATCGGATAGAGAGGATACAGATAGTGAGCTTGAGAATGTAAAGGACAAAATAGACATCCTAGAGCTTAGATTTATAAGTCAAATTGCTGCAAACTTCCTAAACAAGGACTCTCTTAAAGGGAAAAAGGGGATAAAGTTGAATAACTAAAAAGAGAATAAGATGACCTTAGCATAGAGAAGACATCTATCAAGACTTACTTGCTAAGCTCTAGACACAAGGGAGGAAACATCTTCTTTAGAGAGCAATGAAAATCTTCACTTGGAATATCAGGCCCTAAAGGGGGGAAACATCTTCCTTAAAGAGCAATGAAAATCCTCACTTAGAATATTAGGGGCTTAAATGTTCTTGACAAGAGGTGCATGGTCAAGCACCATTTAGATTTACACGTGATCGAAATTGTTCTCATGTTAGAAATAAATCTTTAAATCTTTATGCCGAGGAGGTTGATCTCTTTTTAAAACATTGTGGAGGATGGAACAACATATTTGTGGAGGCTATGGGCACTTAAGGAGGAAAAGGAATATTATTGAGAGTTAACAAGGTTAGTGTTAACTTGCTTCATTTTATGTACAAATTGGTAGAAATTTTAAATTAGAAGCTCAAATTCAACACTAGGATTCACTCTATTTAACGTGTATGGTCTGACAAAAAACAAAGACAAGAAAAAAGTTTGGATATAATTAACTAGTGATATTGAGAAATTGCAGGATAAATTTGTTTGTTGGGGTGACTTTAATGTGATTTTGGACCTGAAGGAGAAATTGGGTAGAATCAGTTGAATGGCTTAAGCACAAAATACTTCACATCCTTTTTTAGTAGGAATGGTCTCATTGACTATGTTCCCACCAAAGCACATGTGGAACAATCTAGATGAAAGGGCCTCTGCAACATCGTTGAGAGGTTGAATCATTTCTTAATCACTGAGGCTTGGTTAAATTGGCCAACTCTACCCACTTCATAAATTTGTTTGATTCCCATGTTTGACCATTTTCTGGTGGAGTTGGAAATCTTTGAAGAGGTGCCTCAGCCTCATTATCAATTTTGTTTTGAGAAGATGTGGATCACACACTCAGATTTTGTTTTGCAAATCAAGAAGTGGTGAGATGAACCCTTGCACAAAACAACCACTCAAATTATGAATATATTCAACATCATCCAACATAGGGTTCCTAAAATATTGGACAACTAGCTTACCCATACCTCTATTTAAGAGTGGGGACGTTAACAATCCTAGAATCGACATTTTGTTAGAAGAAAACATTAAGAGAACAAAAGGGCAAGCAAGTTTCATATCAAAGCACTCAATAATTGATGGCATATTAATAAAAAGGTTTAGGATTAGTAAGAGGAAGCTTATTCTTGCTTTGTCAATTTAAGGAAGGCTTTTGGCATGGCTCCCAAGCATAAGTTATGGTGTAGAATGAATGATCGTGATATTATAGAGCATTTTAAGGATATTTTCCATAGGGTTTATAAAGAAGTTGTGATAAAAATCAAAACACACTTAGGTACTTCAAAATACTTTAGGAGTGACATTGGGGCTAAACAAGGTTGCCCTTTATCTATAACTCTCTTTATATTGACAAATTTGAGGAGTGGTTGAATGTAAAGGTGGGAAAGGGGCTCACTTTGAAGATTCTATTATTAGGCTTCTATTGTGTGAATCATCTTGTTTTCATTGCTACATTTGCTAAAGGGCTGCAAGCGCATTTGTCTATGTTTGAGACCTTTTGCAAATATGTGGGTATGAAAATTAATGTTAACATTACCAATATCATGAACTTCTCTTAAAAGGAAAAAAATCAGCTTGACTTCTATATTGAAGAGAGTATCTTATAGAAAGTTATAGAGTAAAAATACCTAGGGATTGACTTCAACAACAAGCTTAGTTGGGGACTTTTTCTCTTCAAAATAGATGCAAAGAAGTAGAGATATGAGAATGAAAAACTACTCAATTTTTGTTTTGGTCTTTTAGTAATTTTGATGGTGCTTTATGGGTGCAAAATTTTGGCTACTAGTACTTTGACACCAAATGGACACAAATAGAGAGAATTCAAAAGCACTTGATTACAATTTTCAATTTTCTTATAATAAAGTGCTTTTGAATTCTCTCTATTTGTGTCCATTTGGTCCCAGAAGTACTAGTAGCCTAAATTTTGCACCCATATAGCACCATCAAAATTACTAAAAGACCAAAAAAAAATTGAATAGTTTTTCAATCTCGTAGCTCTACTTCTTCACATCTATTTTGAAGAGGAAAAGTCCCCAACTGAGCTTGTTGAAGTTAATCCCTAGGTATTTTTAATCTATAATTTCCTATAAGATACTATCTTCAAAATATCAAGCTGAGTTTTTTTTCATTTTATTAGAGAATTTCATGGTCTTGGTATTGCTAATATTAATTTGCATACCTACAAAGCTCTCAAACATAAACAAAAGTGCTTGCAGCCCTTTAGCAAATATAGCAATCAAAATAAAATGATTCACACAATAGAAGCTGGATAATAGAATTCCCAAAGTAAGCACCTTTCCCACCCTTTAGATTCAACCACTCCTCAAGTTTGTCAATATAAAGAGAGTTGGAGATAAAGGGCAACCTTGTTTAGCCCCAATGTCACTCCTAAAGTTTTTTGAAGTACCTACATGTGTTCTAATTTTTATCAGAACCTCTTTATAAATCCTATGGAAAATTTCTTTAAAATGCTCTATAATACCATGATCACTCATTCTACACCATAACTTATGCTTGGGAACCATGCCAAAACCCTTTCTTAAATTGACAAAGCAACAATAAGCTTCCTCTTTCTAATCCCAAACCATTTTATTGATATGCCTCAAAGTAATATTTGATCAATTATTGAGTTCTTTGGTATGAAACTTGCTTTCCCTTTTGCTCTCTTATTTTTTTCTTCTAACCAAATGTCGATTCTATGTTCAACCATGTTTCCAAAAGCTTCGCAAACAAGGGATTAATGATGATGGTTTGATAATTGGAGGGATTGCTAACATCCCCACTCTTAAATATGGTATGGGTAAGTTATTGGTCTAGTATTTTAGGAACCCAATGTTGGATGATGTTGAATTTGAGGGTGAGGATTTTCAATCCCCACTTTTGATATTCGGCTTGAAGCTCAACCATGTCCCTAGCCTTTCCATTCCCCAACTTCTTGGTACCTTTCCTAATCTCTTATAAAGTGAAAAGCTTCATTGTAATGTTTACTCTTGGAAGCTCTTGATGTTGACAGGGGGAGTTGTTATTGGTTACTAGCGTTGTAGAGTTGATGAGGTTGCATCGTTGGTGTTGTAGAGTTGATGATACTATTGTTGTTGTAGTATGGTTGTAAATTGTTGATGCGTCAATATGGTTGTCATTGATGGAAACATATTGCTTTGGTGGATGGTATTGTGATTAATATTTCTATTTTGTTTCTATGGTTATGAGATTTTGTTGGTTTGAAGGCTGGTGCTTTGAGAAATGTGTTCTGGTGGTGTATTTTGCAATGTTCATGTTTAACAGTGGTCCAAAATTCTCTATTGTTCATGATATGGTTTGTGGCAATATGGTTTCATTGTTTTCTATTTTGGATCGTGTTAATGTGGTCCAGAGGCATAATTGCTAGCATGTTATTTCTTATTGGGCTCCGAATATTATGGCATTTGGGTAACATGTTATTTGATCAAGGAAGTATTTGTGGTGTGGTCCACTTTTCATTCCTCCCCATCATGAGAATGTTTAGTATGGATCTATTTCAAAATTATGATGGTCAACTTGGTAATTTCATATCAATATATGTAAGAGGTTGATCGTGATGGATTTGCAAGAAGGTTGTCGAGGAGATTTGTTAGATACATTGTGTTGGTTTGGTGGAAGTGTTAAGTGGAGTTGTGAGAAAAGTGTGTGTTGTTAGAAATTAGAGGTAGTGAGCCAAGGGTTTCTTTTGTTAGTTGCACTTCAATGGCGGATTCCCTTTTCTCTCTTCTTTCTTAGGGTAGTGATTCCACCCGTGGTGAGCATTTTGGTAGTGAGCCATCCATTATAAAAGTCACCTTAAATGGAGTTACCTTAACCTATGTTTTATTCATGAGAGTTGTCATTGTTCATGGTTTTCCCACATTAGGTTTTCCACGTAAAAATTTGGTGTTCATTGTAAATGATTTTTGTGTGCTCTTCCATGTTTACATCTGATTTGATCAAGTGAACAAAGTATTGATTTTCTATTTCTAGATCTGTGTAAGTGATAAAAATTTTATTTGACAACTGATTCACGCCCCCCCTTGTTCAGTTGTCTGGGACATTCAACATTTGGTATCAAAGATTTGGTCCCTAGATAGCGAGTCTAACCACTCGGGGAGATCTGATGGTGCATAAATTGACTATTGATACTTTTGATGGATTTGACTATGGCTTCTGGAAAGTAAAGATGAGGGGATATATGATTTCCTTAAGTTAAAGACTTGGAAAGTTGCGGAGAACAAATATACAGTGTCAGCAAATGGACCTACTACCTCAGATGAGATTGATGCCTATGAAGAAAATGAAAGAGAATGGTATGCTATCTTTAGTGCATTATCTAAAACTAAATTGGCAAAATTTGTTTCTTTAGAGACTGCCTGTGAAGTTTTGGAAAAACTAAAAAAATATTTTTAAAGGAAATGATAGAGTTAAACTAGCTAAGATGTAGACTGCTAAAGGTAGATATGAGAACTTAAGGATGGAAGGAGAAGACATAGCAAGCTACTTTCAAAAAATTGATGATATTGTGAATGAGATCGAAAATCTTGGCAACACTTTGGATGATAAGGATGTGATAGAAAGGATTTTGAGGATTTTACTGAAAAGCTACACTGACAAGGTCTCAACAATTGAAGAAACTTATGATTTGGAAAATTTTACTAGAGAACAATTATTTGTCACTATAAGAACATTTTAAATGAGGAAGTTTGGAAAGGAAAAACCCATATCTGAGGCTACTCTCAAGGCGACAGTGGCTAATGAAGGTTTAGAAGATGAAATAATAGATTAAGAAGAAGCTAACTTTGTAAGGAAGTTGAAGAAAGGAACCGTTAAGTATAAATGTATCTTACCTCTTAAATGCTTCAGGTGTGGAAAGGTCGGTCATATTGCTACCAGATGTTCGAACAAAGGAACAAGAACAAAGCTAAAATTGAATAAAAAAAATATTATGTGAATGAAAATGATATTATCTCATATGATGAATCAGATGAAGGTGGTTGTTTATTTTCTGTTGGAGAAGTTGTGCCTAAACGTAAAGTTAGTAATATGACATCTTTGGAAAGTAACACTAAAATTATTGATCCTTTACATCTTAAAAAAAAAAGAATGAATGGTTGATTGACAATGGTAGCTCTAATCATATGACTGGTGA
This sequence comes from Chamaecyparis obtusa, assembly GCA_027943335.1. Classification (NCBI taxonomy): domain Eukaryota; kingdom Viridiplantae; phylum Streptophyta; class Pinopsida; order Cupressales; family Cupressaceae; genus Chamaecyparis; species Chamaecyparis obtusa. Next base: position 558,665 of record BSBK01000680.1, on the reverse strand, counting down.
TAAAAGTAAGTTTGTGAAACTTGAAAAATATGGTGGTGGATTTGTTAGATTTGGAGATGATCAAACTGCACAAATTGTTAGAATAGGTTATATTACTTTTGATGGGATACATAATATTAACAATGGGTACTATGTAAAAGGATTGCATCATAACCTTTTAAGTGTTGGACAGATGTGCAAAAATGGATACAATGTTGTCTTTTTAGATAATGGTTGTGTGATCCGAAAGAAATCTAAAAATGTTGTTGTTGAAGGAAAATGAACTGGAAGAAATACGTACCTGTCAAATGCTTCTACAAGATATTACTTGATTGATGAATGTTGTTTGTGGCATCAAAGGATGTGTCACACCCACTGTGACAATTTCATAAAGATTAGTTTGACAAGGGTAGTAAGAGATCTACCAAGATTAACTGAACTAGATAACAGTGTTTGTAGAGAACATAAAGAGGGAGAATAGACATATCTATCGGCTACTAGACCATTGGAGTTGATATACATAGACTTAGGCGGTCCAACCAAAATAATGAATCTACGAGATGAAAGGTATTTTATGTTCTCAATTGATGATCATTCTAGAATGACTTGGGTTACATTCAAGATAGTCAAAGTTGAGTTGAAAATGAAGTTGATCGAAAAATCAAATATTTGAGATATGATAGAGGAAGATAATTTGATAATAATGGATTTAACATTTTTTGTGAGATACATGAGACTAGAAGATTGTTGTTGACTCTTAGGACACTACACCAGAATGATGCTACGAAAAATTTGGATTGGACTATACCTGATGTGTCCTTTGAAATTCAAACCATTGAAGATAAGGATAAGGGAGTCCCTCTTTCTAAAATTGAACTTAAGACCGTTGAAGAAACTTTCTATGATTAGATTTGGTAGAAGGCAATGGAAAATGAGCTAGAACAGATTAAGAAAAATATAATTTGGGTACTTGTTTCCAGACCAAGAAATAAAGAAGTTATTTAAACCAAGTGGGTGTTCCGAAATAAAATGGATAAGGATGGACATATTGTAAGAAATAAGGCATGATTGATTTGCAAAAGCTACACGTAGATTGAGGCATAAATTTTGAAAAAAAAAAATTGTTTCCCGGATGGAAGCTATCAAGACATTTTTTGCATTTGTAGCATTCAAGAGTTTTAGAATCTATCAAATGCATGTGAAGATAGTGTTGTTGAATGAAGAAATAAAAGAGGTTTACATTGAACAGAGTAAAGGATTTAAGTTATCAAATAATATAGATATTGTCTACATATTGAAGAAGGCTTTGTATGGATTGAAGCAAGCTCCTAGAGCTTGGTATGGAAGACTAGATAAGTATTTGGTTGATCAAAACTTTTACAAAGGATCTACTAAAAATAAATTATATTTTAAATTTGAATTAAAAAAAATCTTAGTAGTTACTATTTTTATGGATGACTTGATATTTGGAGGAGACGATGGCATGTGCAAGGAATTTTCTAATCAAATGCAGGATGAATTTGAGATGTCTATGATGGGTGAGTTGAATTTATTTCTTGGATTACAAGTCAATCAAAACAATGAAGGCATTTTTAACTCTCGTTCAAGAATAAGTTTGGATTTGAAAATTGCAAACCAATGTGTACTCCTATGACTATTAGATGTAGGTTGATCAAGGGAGGAAAATCGTCCAAAGTAAATGCAATAAAATACAAAAAAATGGTCATAGAACTACGAAATTTGAATGTTACTAGTTTGGATATCATGTATGATGTATGTCTAACAACTAGATTCCAAAAAAAAAAACAAGTATTTCACGTGTTATTGTAGTGAAAAGGACCTTCAGATATTTGAAAGGAACAATGAATTCAGATTGTGTTATCCTAGAGGATCAAGGTTTACTCCAAAAATTTACACTGATCCAAATTGGGTCAAAAGTTTTAATGATGGAAGCAATGCTAGTGGTGGAGCATTTTTCTTGGCTCCCAGCTAGTTGCTTGGATCAATGGGTAGCATGATTTTGTATCTTTGTCTCATGCAGAAGATGAATATTTTGTTACATCATGTTACACAAAGGTACTTTGGACAAAATAGATCTTGAAGGATATTGGTGTAGCGTTTGATAAACTAATCTCAATTATTTGTGATAATGCCTGCATAATAAATTCGATACAACAATCCACAATGTCATGTTCTAATCTAGTATATCTTCTTGAAGTAAAAGGTTTTAAAATGTGAAGTAGATCTTGTGTATGCATCCATAACTAAACATATTGCAAATATATTAACAAAAGCCTTGTGCAAAGATACTTTTGAGTATCTCTAGGAGAGGTTGGGAGTATTACCCCTTCCTAGTTCAAACTAAGTGTCTTTGGCACTCCATTAGTCTAGGAAGCTTACTACATATTCTTGTCTGGACTAATGTATGGGGCTTCCCCTCAGGGGGAGCAATGTGTGTTTCCTGCCTTCGTCCTTGATGTCAAAGGGAGAGAGAAAGATTGAAAGTTCTATGAGATGAGTTAGTGTTTTGAGACAATGTTTGTCGTTGATAGATGTTGCCATCAATGAAAAAGGTAGAGATTGTTGAAAGGGGGACTTGGTTATTGGTTAATGATGTTGCAAAGTTGATTAGGTTGTAGAGTTGATGTTGTAGTATGGTTGTAAACTGTCGATGTTGATGATGTGTCAATATGGTTGTCATTGATCACAACATATTGTTTTGGTGGATGGTATTGTGATTAATATTTTTTTTTTGCTATGGTTTTGAGGTTTTATTGGTTCAAAGGTTGGGATCTGGAAGGATGGTGCTCTGGAAAATGTGTTATGATGGTGTATTTTGTGATGTTCATGTTTGATAGTGGTCTGAAATTCTTTGTTGTTCTAGATATGGTTTGTGGTTGTATGGTATCATTAATTTCTATTTTGGATCGTGTTGATGTGGTCTGGAGGCATAATTTATAGCATGTTATTTCTTATTGGGCTTTGGGTATTATGACATTTGGGTATTGTGTTATTTGATTGATGCAGTGTCTATGGTGTGGTCCACTTTCATTCCTCCCCGCCATGGGAATGTTTAGTTTGGAACTATTTCAAAATTATGATGGCCAACTTGGTAATTTCATATCAATATATGTAAGAGGTTGATTGTGATGGATTTGCAAGAAGGTTGTTGAGGAGAAGATATGTCATATAAAATGTGTTGGTTTGGTGGAAGTGTGAAGTGGAGTTGTGAGAATAGTGTGTTTTATTGTTGTTAAACACCCGAGGTAGTGAGCCAAGGGTGTCTTTTGGAAGTCACACTTTAATGGTGGATTTCCTTTCTTCTCTTCTTTCTCAGGGCGGTAAGCCCACCTATAGTGAGCATTCTAGAAAAGAGCCACCCATTGTAAAATTCACCTTAGCTAGTGTTTTATTCATGAGAGTTAACATTCTTTGTGGTTTTTCCCACATTGGGTTTTCCACATGAAAATATTTTGTTCATTGTGTATGATTCATGTGTCTCTTCCATGTTTACATATGATTTTATTAATTGAAAAAAGTATTAATCTATTGTTTTTGGATCTATGAAAGTGATAAAAAAATTATTTGACATCTGATTCACCCCCCACCCCCCAAGTTTTCTAGGACATTCAACAATTGAATCCTTGAATCTTGCTTAGATATTTTTTTTCACCATTGAGTGAATGTGATGTATTTCTTTACCTTCTCTTTCCTAGATTACATCTCCCTCCAAAAAAGTTTTAGGTTATTCTTCTCTAGGTTTATCAATTCTTCTACTCATGTATTCATGATTTTTTTTACTTTTACCATTTGTTTGTATATCATTGTGCTCTCTTTTTCTTTACCTTGTGGTTTACTTACTTTTCTCTTGCAACTTTACATTCGTCATCAAACCACACATTTTCTAGAAGCCCACTTTCTTCTTGATCTTTGCCCTTTTGAAACTCTTAAGTGCTACTTGGATTATTTTTATTAGCTCAAGAATTTTTAGACCTTGTGGTTGTTTCCTTCATCTACATTAGTTACCTTAAAGTTTCCTCAAAGATATTACAATTATCTAGAGTTAAGACAAAATTTCCCTTTGTAATAGTTTGATAAGTCACTTATTCTTGCATCCCAAGCTACAATTTTTTTTCCCAAGATTAAAAATATAAATTGGATTATGGTCAAATTTTAGATCATCAAAGAATTACTTAACCATAACTTGAATTACTTTTCCAAATATTATTTGTAATAAAACAACATAATCAACAAAGATTGTTCGACACCATTACAAATAATTAGATTAAAAAATGCCACAAAATAATATAGGTTTTACATGTGAAATTCCTAGAGCTCTTCCATTTTCCTACACTTTTACAAATAATTAGATATAAAATACCACAATACACAAATAGCTCCTTACTAAAGTTGTTGACAACCCCACTATTTGCTAAACACCTTGCCTATTAATGATTTTTGTTTTCTATAAGACATTGTGGATTGTCATCTTGCTTGTTGCACAAGCTACTCAATTGCTCATTATTTGTCTTTGCATTGAATTCACATCTTTTAAAAACTTCTTCCCACTGCAAGAAGGATGAAATATCATTGTTTTCATTTCCATAAGGATCATTACTATCCAGATCATCTCTTTTGCAAATTTTTACCATTCCAGGACAAAATAGCATGCCACAATTATGATGTGTTTATTGTTATTGGAGATTTTAAATCAAATGTATTGTTTATTCATGTCTATCTTTTCCAACCAGTTTTTTATTGTTCAATGTTTTAAATTAATACTAAAAATTCATCATACCTCTTTTCATTTCTAGTTGCCTTAATCTAAATTTCAAATTACAAATAGCTCATTGAAAAGTAGGTGCTTTTCAACAATGGTATGCATGAGTTTCCATGAGACAAATTACATCCTTACCATCATTTGTGTTGGAAATATAATATGGGAAAGTGAGATACTAAGAGGGGGGTGAATCAATTATCCACAAACTTTTATAATTTGAAACTAATTCCACATGCATTCCATAAACATAAATTTCAATACTTAAATGAATCTAACATTCTAATCTCATCCATCAAATGAAACACATAACATAAAGATTTGGTAACCCAAAAACCCTTGAAAGGTAAAACTGGGGTGGGGATGACATGCACAAATCTTCACTACTGCAGAAATAAAGTGTACCTCTTAGGGTATAAATTTTTTATCACTTCAGGTGATCTACCCTGTGAGGGGTCTACCCTGTTAAGAGCTTACAAACTTATACAATCTACCTTGATTAAAGGATTTAAAACTTACAACTAAGTAATCACTTAGTTAAGAGATTTACAAAGGCCTGTTATGACCACTTTGTTAAGAGATTTACCCTAATTCACTTGCTAGAATGTATCAGTACCTGATCCTTCGATTTTCACTACAAATTCTAATTACAAATCTCCTCTTTCCAATACTTATATGATCTCAAAATAAAATATAGCTCTGTTTTGTCATTCACTTCTCTGCTCGGTCACTCTACCTGATCTCTACATCTAACAATCAAAATATTGCTTCCATCCACATACAAGAGATCTCCTCTATTACTACGTTTTAGGGTTTTGATATCACCTTATATAAACAACTGATCAAGCTTCTAGATCAAAATCAACGATCTAGATTCATCACTTATTCCGCTTAAGCATTCCCTTTTTTTGATAGGTTACATAGCTTGCATAGGGATTAATGATTATAAATACAAAGCATAATCAACTCCTTGATTCTCTCAACAATCATTAAATCATGCATAGAATTCGGCCAAAATAGTTTACCTAGGTGTTTGTGCCATTACAAACACATATGTCAAAACTGGCTTTCTCGACATATGAAGTCTCTAATGCCCGGTCATAACTATCCTCCATATACTGGTGCTCAGCATAGACTCTTCTATACAACTTGACATATATAATACTTGGTAACTACTGAAGTACTCGACGACCTTTGACTTGCTCGACAGTAACTACTGCTCATTAACTATACAAAATACAAGTCTATACATAACTCGTCTCTAATAAGATGGTTCAGTCGCAGTGATGACCAACCAACATTGCCTTGATAATGACTAAGTGTTGGAAACTAATAGACAACATGACTTAGGGATCAATAATGTCCCCTTTTGACATTAGTGGCAAAAACACTTTGTCATGACTTTTACATAATCAAAATAGTACTTAGTAATTGAGTACTCCCCCTAAGACTTTGAATCGCTCTTCAAAAATACTATACTATATATACATTTTCATTTCAAAACAATATGTCATACCTTTCTATTATATATCCCTTCTTTGATATTTTGTATCATATGTATATACATGACTTATTTCTCACTCATTTTCCCCTTTTTACTCATTTCCCCCTTGTTTTTGTCACTTTGAGCTATTGGGGTGTAGGGGTTAGATAATATTTGTCCAAAAATGGTTTGTGGAGTTGCATAATCATTGCTAAGGCTTTATCCCATGTAGATCTCATAGACTCCAAAACCTGTATTTTGATTTCTAGCTAGGCAGCTAGATCAACCAAACTCTCGGCAATAGAGAGATGAGGATCTCCTTGTACTATCTCCTTTGTCGATGCCAATTCTCTCTGCATAACCTCTAGATGAGGTGTTAACATTGTATTGAGATTAATTTGGCTATTATCCTTCCATCATTAGCCATCAACTCAGTTAATCTTCCTTGTGCATGAATTAGTCTGGTGAAATGAATGGAGTTGGAACTTTCATCCATGCTCAGTGAATGTTCGGTAGACTTTAAGTCTAATTGCAGCTTGTCAATCAGTTCTTGATTTTTCTTTGTGAATGTTTCAACATTGCATAGATTCTTTTACAAAGAATGAACATTTTGTACAACCTCTTCTATGTTATTCACTAGATCAAAAAGATCTACCTTTTTACTGCTATCTCAGTTGAGACCCTTTCAAGTATCTTTGTCTCAAACTTTCTTTTTGACCACTGCATTAGCTTCACTTTCATCAATGTTCACCTTTTAACAATATGAACCAATTGTTCTAGAATAGGTGAAATCTAATTCACATCATCCTACTCAAAAGCTTCTACAAATATACCTTTAATTTCATGAAGTACTTGCTTTTTTTGATGTTCTCTCCTTAGTTCCTCTTGCTTTCTCTTCTTCTTCAATAGATCTTGCAATATTTGCATTTGTTCATAGGTCAAGTTATTAGTGTCCCACTTTAGAATCACTATAACTTCATCTAATGTGACTTGTGTTTCGGGAGACTTTTCTTTTTTCTTATGTACTTTCTTCTTCGGTGTGCTACTACTCAGAAGTTGTACTAAGGCTTGGATAGCCTCTTCCTTCTTAGGCTCTTGATGCTCCTTAGTTATTTTTTGCTCAGTCTCATTTTCTTCCTCAACATGAGACTCTAAAATTACTAGTGTAGACTTATCTGCTTGTTCTTTTAAGCTCTCCTCTCCTTTTCCTTTATTGTCTTCAATATTACCTCAGCAGGTGCATTTTCTATTGTTGTTGTTGGCTTGCCCTGTTCCTCATCTCTTGAACTTTGTGTGACTTTCTATTCAACTATGACCATGTGGGATCTTGTAGGTTCATAGTCAACAGTTGATGTACCCTCAATCCTTGTATATTCATGTACCTGGATGAGAATTGGATTGGTGCTCGATAGAAATGGATTTGAGGTTGCCTCGGTAAGGATTTGGCTTTAGATTTCTTCCTCGGTCAAGGCATTAATATTTACTTGTGTTTCCCTAGGTAAATCCTCAATAGTGATCACATCCTATGATTCATTCACTTCTACCTTCTTCATTTCCTCTTCCTCAAGGTTCTGAGGCTCATATATATCTTCTTTATTATGTAGTTCAACTTTTCTGGATGTGCCTTCATCTTTTTGTGCACTTTTATCAACCACTAACCCAAAGATGATCTTCCACATCCATGTGCTTTGAGTGAAAAATTCTTCAACGTTGTTATTCAATATGGAGTAAGCCCTTATCTTAGGTATAAACCTGTTTCTATGTTGCTCCATGAATTTTCCTATTTACTTAGGTGTCAGTTCAGGCATAATCTAAGCTAGAGTGCCTTCTCTTATCTTCCTCTTGGTCACAATGGCATTCTGCCATCTTGCATCTATTTTACTAAATAGTTCATCAGGGATTATAGTCCCTATCTACAAAGGTGTCATCTTGAATGTACATAGAAGCTCTATCATTGCTTCTTCAATCTTTTCTTAATCTTTTAAATTTGATTAACTTAAATCCTTTTAATCTTGTTGTGCTCTTAATGTTCTGGCATATTTCATCCACACTAGTTGGATGCCTATGTCTTGCCACCTTCAATTTTCTATTATCATCTGTGTTAGTCATTTCTTCATCATCATCACCCTTTTGTAACACTTGTTTCCTTCTCGGCTTCTTCTTGGGATGGCTTGATACAACTCTAGTTTGCACTTGTTTCCTTTTTCCTGAGATTTCCCCTTTAGTGTTATTTGATGGTGTTTTCCTTTGGGTCTTGACAGTTGTGGTAGTTGAAACTGCCCTAGTTCTCAGTCTTAATGCTACAAGAGTTGTAGGGCTTTTTTTTTCTAGATCTTCCTTTTGCTGGGCCCGACAACCATTATCTCCTTGCCTTTCTTTTGAGTTTATACTTTCTCCTCTTCACTTCCTTTAGACTCACTAGACTGGTCCTCACCCTGACCTTGTGTAATCTCAAGAGGTGCATTCTCCTCTTCTCCTTCACTGAGCATTTTCTCAATATTTTTGACTATTTTCTTTCTTTTCCTCTCTAGGGTTGTAGACTTTAACCCCATTATAATATTGGACTTAGCTTCTTCATAATTTCCAAAAGGTTTTTCTTTTTTATCTACCTCTTTGACCAGTAAAGTAGTTATAGCTGTTGATATCTTATCTATGTTGACCTCATATGGCAATGGTCTTAGCCATGCTACCCTAGGCATAACAACTTGAACATAGGTGTTGTCGGTATCCACTAGAAAACATATATCATTATAGTGTTTTTCTATTAGGGATACAAGAAATCTACTTCTCTTCCTCATCATCTTCTTAAATGCAACAAAGTAACTCTCCATCACACTATCAAAATTATCACCTAACTATTGAATAAACTCATAAACCCATTGAGTCACAAGTCGGTCCTAACTCCGTACTACATCTCTTATAGTAGGAAAATTGTTTTGCACATAAAAGAATAGAGAAACTATCAGGGAACCAAACTTACACATTGAGTTTTTAGCCTTCCTGATTGATGTAAGGTTCTTAACAAGTTGTGTCAACTGCAACTCGGCAAGATCATAAGTATGATCTTTCTTCACAATTTTCTACGCCTGATCTATTGCAATGTAGGGAACACTATCCATCCTACTTGACTAATAAAAATTGTGAGCAATAACCCTTACTGCAAAATTAATCTTAGGATCTGTGATCGTAGAGATTGTCATTCCTCTCTTGTTCCATACTAGTAGTGTGTTTTTCTGGATCACTTCTTTACTCTGGCACCTCATTGTATTCTTCTCGGTAAGAACAGGATAACCAATGACTCAATGAATCATTTCTTTGGTGATTTTCACTGGTCCATTCTCCAACCACAATTTCATGTCATGTACTCTTCTTAGAATGATCTTAATCCACTCTATCTTGAAGTTGTGAGGGAAATCTAGGGCACACACTAACCCTTTCTTGACAATGTGTTGATGCTCCACCTTCAACACTCTTTTAATAGACAATTTGTTGTATTCTTCCCTCAACTCAAAATCTCTAATCTCACTAATCTTTCACATGTAGCATGTGCACACATCATGTATCATCAATACTTTTGATGGAATCAATGAAAGGGCTCCCGAGAGATCTCCCTTCACCGTGCTTTTTGGTACAACTTAGAATTTTGATGGTTTGCACACATCACTCCTTACTAATTGAACATTTAGTACCTCTTTCCCTTGCTTCCTTAGTGTTGTAGATGAACTAGATGCGATTTCTCCAATTTAGGGTTTGAAAGATGAATTTGAGTAGCTTGGTAATACCTTGTTTCAATAGTCCTTCACACTGTGTGCTAATGGCACGCTGTAAGAATATTCACAAACTAACTTCGCACAAATCGCTATTCTCAATCGCCTTTGAATCACTCTGTAAATTCTCAAATTGCTGGGTGAAATGAGAATGAACGGTAATAGTTCATTTTATAGACTCAAATGATCGGATTAGGTCTTCATTGAGTGCTCTGTATGCTTGTAGGTGAAATATAGTTGTCTCAGCCTTCACATGACAACTCGGTTACCACATACCATACTCGATTGAAACCACGACTCATTCGATACTAACATTTCCACTTCAACTCGGTAGATATAACATCTCGGCTATAACAGGAGCTCGACACATACTGAGTGACTCGGTCACTATAAACATAAATATTGATGCTCGACATCAATTATGCAATTTGACTCTTTTCTCAAATTTGTCCTAGTGCATCTTATCTTATGCAGATATGGACTTTAATACATCTAGATTCAAGAATTGGCGTAAAGTATAACATTTGAAAATTCAGTTCCTTACATACCTTCTTTTCTTAGATAGAAGTAGTGTGGTCACCTGATTCATTGGATTGGGTGACCTCGAGCTCACTAGATCTACTACTGCTTGCTTCCTCTTTCTTTCTCCATGTCTTATTCATTTGATCTCTTATCTTTTCAATGGTCTCTTCACCTTTGAATTGTTCATTACTTGGTGCTTTTTCTCTGCAATCTCTTTTTATGTGACCAATCTTGTGGCATTTGTAATAGACCAAACTTCCACTGATCCAACTTTTGGATTTACCTCTAAAATTTATCCTTACATAGTTTTCTCCAATATGACCATATTCTCCACAATAATGACAACTATACCATGTATTGTAGTCCCAATTGAATGTGTTACCTTTCCTGGGTGCATTATCTTTCTTATTAGATGTCAACTTTGGTTTTGCATTGGATATGCATTCTTGTGCTCTATGACCATATTTCTAACAGTTGTAACAATGTCATTGAAATCTAGGTGCAGTAGGTGAATTACTAACCTTTGAACTGCATTCATGTGCCTGATGTCCATGCTTCTTACATTTAAAATAATTTCCATTGAATTTAGGTTTAGGATTGGACTTATCATTCTTGCTTTTGCAATTTTTTTTTGTATGTCCTAGCTTCCCAAAATGATGGCATGTAGGTTTGTTGTTCTTTGACTTTGCATTCCTCTATTCTCCATTCTTTGATGATTCTCCTTCTTCAGTTGATGATAGATGTTCATCATGTCCTAGTCCAGAGGGGCTACTGGATCTTCTTGGTGACCTCATCAGTTCCTCAAAATATTTGACAACTTCATTAGGCATGTTCATCCTCTCATTAAGTTCCTTTTTAGATCTCAATTCATTCTTTAGTTGATTGTTCTTTGATCTTAGATTTTTTTATTTCCATGTCTTTCCTATTCAACTCTTGATTTGCAAGTAACATTTGGTTTACCATGTCCAATTGATTGTTTGTCAGCTTCTGTATATCACATGTCCTTTCATCAAGTCTTATAGCCATCTGTTTCTTATCTTCTTCTTCCATTGTCCTGTCTTCTTCATCTTTCATTTTCTGTTCAATCACTTCACATAGTCTTACTAACTGGATTTCTTGTTCTATCTTTAGACTTCTAAAATCCTCATTTAGTGTGTTGTTTCTCTCTAACAGATCTGCTATTGTTGCATCACTTTCAGTGGATTTTCCATTATCAAATGGACCTTTAGTATCCTCTTCTTGATATCATGTGTCATTCAATTGGATTGCCAACTCTTTCCTTCTTCTCAAGGATTTCTTCAATTCTCCGCTGGCTACTTCAAGCTGGTGCAATGCAAGTTGGATATCAATCTTTTGATTCTCTATGATCTTTCCCAACTTATAAACCTCTATCTCCAAGACCTTAGCTCTGAAGTGGTTAGACTTCTTCTAAGAGAACAAAGATCTGATACCAATGTTTGGAAATATATTATGGAAAAGTGAGATACTAAGAGGGGGGGTGAATCAGTTATCCACAAACTTTTATACTTTAAAACTAATTCCACATGTGTGCCATAAACATAAATTTCAATACTAAAATGAATCTAACATTCTAATCTCATCCATCAAATGAAACACATGACACAAAGATTTGGTAACCCAAAAACCCTTGAAAGGTAAAACTGGGGTGGGGATGACACCACAAATCTTCACTACACTAGCAATAAAGTGTGCATGTTAGGGATACAAATTTTTGATCACTTCATATGATCTACCCTATGAGGGGTTTACCCTGTTAAGAGCTTACAGACTTATACAATCTACCTTGATTAAAGGATTTAAAACTTATAGCTAAGTAAGCACTCAGTTAAGAGATTTACAAAGGCCCGTTAGGACCACTCTGTTAAGAGATTTACCTTGATTCACTTTCTAGAATGTATCAATAACTGATCCTTTAGTTTGTACTACAAATGTTGATTATAGATCTCCTCTTTCCAATACTTATCTAATCTCAAAATCAAATATAGCTCTATTTTTTCCTTCACTTCTCTGCTCGGTCACTCTTCCTGATCTCTACATCTAACAATCAAAACATTGCTTCCATCTGCATACAAGAGATCTCCTTTGTTACTATGTTCTAGGGTTTTGATATCACCTTATATAAATAATTGATCAAGCTTCTAGATCAAAATCAATGATCTAGATTCATCACTTATGCCGCTTAAGCATTCCCTTTTTCTGATAGGTTACATGGCTTGCATATGGATTAATGATTAGAAATACAAAGCGTAATCAATTCCTTGATTCTCTCAACAATCATTAAATCATGCATAGAAGTCGGTCAAAATGGTTTACCTAGGTGTTTATGTAATTACAAACACATGTCAAATTTAGCTTGATCAACATATGAAGTCTCAGATGCTCAGTCATAACTGTTCTCCATATACTGGTGCTTGGCACTGACTCTTCTATACAACTCGGCATATATACTGCTCGGTAACTACTAAAGTACTCGGTGACCTATGACTTGCTTGACAATAACTACTTCTCAGTAACTATATAGAAGACAAGTCTATACATAACTAATCCTTAATAAGATGGCTCAGTTGTAGTGATGACTGACCAACATTGCCTTGATAATGACTAAGTGTTGGAAACTAATAGAAAACATGACTTATGGATCAACACATTTGTAGGCCCTAACCCAAGTTCCATTTTCCACAAATACCCTCTACAATTCTAACACACTACCTTTAATTACTCATTCAAGGGCTTACTTGCCACTTGCCTTGGGACAATAGGATCGAATCAAAATTTTCAATTTTACTCATATAAGTATGTTTTACCCCATGATTATTTTTTGGTACCGTATTTCTTTCTCTTTGTTATGATTTCACTATACTATGTTATTTAATAAAAATAAAGTTAGTAATAATTGCTTTTGGATTATGTGGGGTTGTACCCTTTTAACTTCTCCTTTAGCTATTTAAACTTTTGTGGATTCCTCTCTTCTTGCTTCCTCTTACAAATAGGTAAGATTTTCATATATGAAGAAGTATGAGTCCTTCAAAACCCTCTTTTGACTTAGAAGTTGAAATTTGTCTTATAAACTCCTTAAAGTGACTTTGATAGACCAAAAAATTTCTTCCCTTAATTTTTCAACCCTTTTTGCTTGATATGTTTGACCCTTTTCTGTAATTTTTCCCTTAAATAAATACTTGTAAGATTGTAGGTACTCTCATTCATGCCATAATCTCTTACCCCTCTTGTAATTATGTATTTTGACTTTTATTACCTTTCTTTGTTCTTGCTTTCTTTTTCTTTTCTATTCTTGGCCATTTCCCTTAATGATTAACCAATTTTACTTCTAACTACTCAAATACATGAATTGAAGTCTTCGAGCTATGTTCCCTATCACCTTTTTTTTCTTCTAGAAATTGAGTCCTTACATGCTACAAGGATTTTTTTTAAGAGGGAAAAGCACTTTGACCTAGAGCTATGAACCAGTGAGGCCGTAAATGGGGGACCTCATCCCCAATGGGATTTGAACCTTGATGGAAATAACATCACAACAACTTAACCATCACAACATGCCACTATTGACGCATGCTGCAAGGATTGAGTGCCACCATTATTTGTCATTTTTTAGTCTACCATGTTTAAGTTTTTTTTGTTGTTTGTTGTAGGTATTACCATGCTTTCTTCTTGGCTTTCCATTCAATATAATTTAATTCTATAACCTTTTGTAATGTTGTCACCTACTCTTTTAACACCCTATTTTATTTCCCTAAAGATTGGCTAGTTGCCATGTACCCATTAATCTTGTCTTTTTCTTCTTGCTCATTTATTTCCAAACACTCTAATATGATTTTAACATCTAATGGATTCTGCACATACAAATATAGATACCAAAGAGGAAGAGTTGTTATTGAGCTATAAAGATCTTCACTAGGGTCTTTACAATCTTTCCCTCCTATTTTTATTGTCATATTCTCAAATTCTTGAGCTTTTGGCCTTTGAGTGTTGTAATTTTTCCTTTTTGGACTTTTTTTCTTTTTGCACAATTCAATTCAACTCAAGATATTCTATATTTTAGAATACCCTTCTATTGTTTTACATTTACCCACATCCATTCTTCAATTATTTTATAAAAGATAAATTTTCGTTTGCTCAAATAGTTATTTTCCCTAACTTCAATTTGTAGCATCATAGATTCCATCCCTATGCAATTTCTTTCTCAATTAGGTCATGTTTCATAATTCTTGGCCTTTTGTGCCCAATATTATTGATCCAACTTGATTTCATATTTATTTATGGCTTTGTTTCACCAAATAGGACCTCAGGTCCTAATTTGAGGTGACATTGGGGGGAGCAGGGCTCCTAGCACACCCTGTTGCTTGATGATGTTATATTGTGGTGATTGATCAGGAATTTTTTTTTTGAGGCCAACATATCTTCAGCTATTTTTGGGTTGACATATTGTAACTCATTCTAACCCTAAAGCGGCAAAATATTGTATAATATGGCTTAGGGTTAGGGATTTCACTATGTATGTTTTAGTAGCTTCTTGCAGCGATATTGAGTTGTAAGGGATTATGGATTATAATCAGGTTGTAATCACTAGACAATAACAATATTGGACTCACTGTTGGTGGACGTAGCCCAGGGATTGGGTGAACCATGTTAAATCTTTGTGTCTTGTGTTCTCTTCTGTGTGGTTTAATATTTTTCTGATATTGGTTATATTTGCATGTAATTGTTATTTCTGCTTTGTTAATCCTAACAAGTGGTATCAGAGAAAGGTTGTTTTTCAGTTATCCATATGTAGGAAGATCTCACAGTTTAGTGGGAGTCTCACGGTTGAGTGGGAGTAATGTCCGACGAGGGTAAGCTGAAATTTGAAAAGTTTAATGGGTAGAACTTTCAGTTATCGAAAATACAAATGGAGGAATATCTCTATCAAAAGGATCTATGGTGGCCATTGGAAGGAATATCCAAGAAACCATCGGCAATGTTGGATGAGGACTGGAATATTCTTGATAGAAAGGCACTTGGTAGTATTCAATTATGCCTTGCACAATCGGTGTCATTCAATATTACACAAGCAAAGAAGGTTGAAGATTTGATGCTAACCCTAGCGAAGTTGTATGAAAAGCCCTCTGCTTCTAACAAAGTATTTCTCATGAAGCGTTTGTTTAATATGAAGATTGCAGAAGGTGGGTCTGTCACTAATCATTTGAATGAGTTTAATACAGTTACCAGTCAATTATCTTCTGTAAATATTATTTTTGATGAAGAAATCAGGGCTCTCTTGATTTTGTGTTCTTTTCCTGAAAGCTAGAATGGCTTGGTAATGACTGTCAGTAACTCTGTTTCTGGTTCTAATACCCTAAAATTTGATGATGTTATTGGTGTAATTCTAAGTGAGGAAACTCGTAGGAAAAGCTCAGGTGGATCTACATTTGGAAGTTTTTTGAATGCACAAAGCAGAGGTAGAACGAATGAGAGAGGAAACAATTCTGGAAATCATGGGAAATCAAGAGGAAAATCAAAGGGAAAGAGGTCTGAATCTAATGGGCCAAATGATTGTTGGTATTGTAGAAATCCAGGCCATAAGAAGAAATATTGTTGGTCTCAGAAGAATAAAGAAGGTAACAAGGAGACAAATGTGGTAAGTAATAAATCTGAAGAGGATGCTTTGATTCTTTCTTTAGAAAGTATTGATGATTCTTGGGTTTTAGATTTTGGGGCTTCATTTCATGCTACACCTCATAGAGGTTATTTTCTTGACTATGTCCAAGGGGATTTTGGGCTAGTTTATTTTGGAGATAATGAACCCTGTCAGATATTTGGAAAGGGAAAAATTAAGATTAAGTTGTAGAATGGGAAGCATTGGCTACTACAAGAGGTAAGACATGTTCCAAGGCTGAGTAGGAATTTAATTTCAACAGAGCAACTAGGTAATGAGGGTTGCACAGTTAATTTTAATGATAGAAATTGAAAGGTTTTGAAAGGTTCCTTAGTAGTAGAAAAAGGTGTGAAATTAGGCACCTTATATCATTGTACAGGTCATACTGTTCCTTCTACTTTAATTGTTTCAGAAGAAAATGAATATTCAGGAACAGTTGTTGTAGTTGAGCAGGAAGAACATCAAACAATCGCTGTAGATTTTGACATAGCACTTTGGCATGACAGACTTGGGCACATGAGTGAAAAAGGTATGAAATTACTTCATTCAAAGAAATTTTTATCTGGTTTGAAATATGTCAAAATGGATTTCTGTGAAAGTTGTGTGTATGGAAAACAAAAGAGAGTGAGTTTTGTGAAGAGTGGGAAGGAAAATAAAAATGAGAAATTAGAGCTTGTGCATATAGATGTATGGGGACCAGCTCAGGTATATTCCCTTGGTGGCTCTCTGTATTATGTTACATTTATAGATGATGCAACAAGAAAAGTATGGATTTATTTCCTTAGACAGAAATCTGATGTATTTCAAAATTTTAAAAAATGGAAATGCTTGGTTGAGAATGAGATTGGTAAAAAGCTAAAATGTCTCAAATCTGATAATGGTGGTGAGTATTGCAGCATAGAATTTGAAGATTATTGTTCCTCTAATGGTATTTGTAGGCAAAAAACTATACGAAAGACTCCACAAGAAAATGGAGTGGCTAAATGCATGAACAAGACAATAATAGAGCATGAAAGGAGTATGAGGTTGCATGCTAGGCTTCCCTTAAACATGTGGGTAGAGGCTATAAACACTATTGTTTATTTAATCAATAGAGGCTCCTCTACTCCTTTGGACTATGGTATTCCAAAGGAAGCATGGACTAGTAAGAAGGTGAGTTATTCTTTTCTCAAAACTTTCGATTGTGCAGCTTTTGCACATATAGATTCTAAAAATAGAACCAAGCTAGAAGCTGAGTCAAATAAATGTGTATTTTTTGGATATGGCATTGATGAATTTGGTTATAGGCTTTGGGATTTTGAAAATCATAAAATTGTAAGAAGCAGGGATGTCATATTCAATGAGAAAGTGTTGTTCAAAGATTTGTTGTAGCAACATGAGAAGAAAGAAAATGATTATGTAGCACTGGATGATACTTCAAAAGATGATGTTCCAGTAGTTATGTATGCTTTGCAACAATAGCAACAACAAATACCACAAACCCCAATGAATGTTAGACGGTCAACAAGGCTAAGTAGACCCATAGAAAGATTCTCTCCCTCTTTGTATTCTATTTTATTAACAGATGCTGGTGAACCTAAATGTTATAATGAATCTCTGCAAGTATTGAGTTGTAAGGGATTATAGATTGTAATCAGGTTGTAATCACTGGACAATAATAATATTGGACTCGCTGTTGGTGGACGTAGCCCAGGGATTGGGTGAACCACATTAAATCTTTGTGTCTTGTGTTCTCTTCTGTGTGGTTTAATATTTTTTTGATATTGGTTATATTTGCATGTAACTGTTATTTCTACCTTGTTAATCCTAACAGATGTTTGGGTCCAAATTGAATTCACTGAATGGTTACACTATTTTAGCAATAATTTCAAACCCATATTACCATTCATCAATTTTTACACCCCAAAATATTGGGAGACATAAAAGCGAGCTACCCTCCCTCATTTTGAAAAGAAGTCAATTTAAAAGCAAGCTATCAATCACAATTTTGTATTTTGAAGTTCTAAGGCAAGAGACCAAGCATGAAGGCATTGAAGACAAGGACTAATTTGTAGATCTAAGCATTTTTAAAGGCATACATGATCTTCTTATCCTAGAGTCTACTTAAAGCATCTTAATGAGCATAAGAAAATTTATGAAAGTATAAGCACTCTAATTTTTAGATCTAGCATCTAGTATACATTAGTATGCTTTTCATTCAAATTTAATTTATTTTCACTTCAAGATTAATTCCTAAATTAGGGTTTGACTTAGGAAAACCCCTTTCTACACAACATTTCCCTTCTTTTATGCGTGTAGGTATAGGTGGTGAATGGATGGAAAAATTTACAAAGAGATTAAGTAAAGAGCTACAGTCTACAACTTGTCAAAATTGAAACCGTCAAGAGCAAGGAGCTCCAATCCTAGGAGCATAACACCTAGGGCACCCCAATCCCTCCATTTCAGCTTTATAATTATATCACAAACCAGTTAAAGTGTGTTCTTATAATTTTTTTCTATAATCTATCAATGTGTTCTTAGTCTCCATGTACACACAAATTACAATAAATTCACTACATTTGTCCCCTAATCTTGCATCTTCCATCCAAAATTACATAATCACAACCCTCCTAATAGTCAAGGATCATTGCTTCCACTTAGTTTTTTATCATTTTTGAGCTCTAGTGGATCATCTTCCTTCTAATATAAGAGGAGATAGGCTTGGGCTTCCTTATGTGTCCATGCATCCTAGTGAACCCCATTTCCCACCTTACATTTTGGTGAAGCCAATGTGAAACATCTTGCTTCTAATTTGGTGTCTAGAACTAATTTGTATACATCTCATTAACATATATTTCCATTATACCATTACTACATTCCATGCCTTTAGGGACCTAGTTTGCCAAGCCTTACATTTTGATGAGCCTAAGCATTTTACTGATTCTTTAAATCTAATTTTGGATGTCTAAATTTTCTTTGTAAACTTTATATGCTTGTTAGATTTAATGTATTTAGAGATTTAAGTTTATTTCATTTTATGCAATTTTTAAATGGCCAATTTGTTAAGAATATGTATTATTTAGATATTTCTTCTTTATAGTTTTGTGAATGACTTTGATGACCTTGATCCGTACATCTATCCATGTGAGAAGAAGTTAAAAACTTATAGCTTTCATTCAGGGTATATAGCTAGAGTCGACTAACATTTTCCATGGTAATTTAGGGGACACCTCTATGCTAACATATAAAGTACCTTACATTGTTAAAAACAACTATTCTCATACATCACATGATACGGATGCCTCCATAACACGAGTGTATTATACCCAAGAAGAAAATCTTGTCAATTATTTATAAAATCTTGAACATTGGATGGGTCAAGAACATTAAATAAGTGAGGAAATCCCCTTGATTTAAGGGTTGAGAAGGATTTTCCAAAATTATGAACATGGCATGGATTTGTTGTGTGACATATCTCATATTGCAAATGATACTTTCATGTCTATGAGAAGTTGTGCCAGAGATCTTAAATTTTCTAATCCCACTAATAATGTTGAGAGTTCCATTCCCATTCCAACTTCCTTGCCTAATGTGTCTACCTATAATACACCTACCATGGCTACATCTATTCAAAATATCAAATCCTACACATTATAATCTAGAGAAATTAGTAATTCTAGGTTGCATCCTCTTGTGATCGTTCCATATATTTCTCAACCATCACCTTGTACAATTAGAAAAGGGAACCAACACAAAGGTGTAGATCACTTCTCTTTTTCAAAGTTGCACATTCAAAAGGAAGATGATCCAATAGGATAGGATGATCCAAAGCATTGAATGGTTCAATGATCCTTCGCTAAATATGTAAAATTGAAATGGGAAATGATAATGAGATAATAAATGAAGATTATGAAAGATCTATACACATCTAGAATCAAAATAGGAAATATGCTACTTTAGATCTGAATATCAGACATATGAAATAGCAAAAAAAATATGTAATTGTTGTTCTAAGATCTTGAAGCTTTAACCTATCTTCCAATCAAATTTGAGTAGGATTTGGGAGGTATATGGTGGCTAAACATTCTATATCTATGTACATGGTTTTTGAAACATTTTGTACCCTGGGTTTCTAACTAAAACTTGCAAGGATTCTCTGACTATTTTTGATCTACTTGGGAAAGTTCCAATAGATCTATAACTTGTTCCTACACATAGAAAAATAGGGAAAATGTTGGGTAAAATAGGTTTTCCTTGGTCAAATACCTATTTAGGAATCAACCTTGAAAATGAAAGGAAATTGCATAAAGGAAAGTATTTAAAAGGTAAATGTTTGATTCACCTTCCAAAAACCCTCAAGGATGGATGTAGGAATCACTCATACCTATAAAGATATTTGAATGTACTAGGAATCAAGGAATAGTTGATCTTAAAATGTAGAATATAAATCAAGTATGCCCTCACAAATGTATGGATCTATGAACACCACTACTAGATATTCTATGTAGATATGCTTGATAATCACTTGTGAGGAAGGAGAGATGAATGCAAATGGAAGGAAGGATATTCTTTCTTGATTGAGAATTAATCTAGTTGGTCATCATGGGAGATAAACTTTCTTCAATGAAGAATATTTCCTTGGAATTAACTTGAATGAATTGGAGAAACTAGATCTTGGATGGTTTCTGTCAAATCTTGAATCCAAGTGCTCAATTGCTCTTGATTTCTTGAATGTCTTCTTGAAAATTTGATTGCATAATTGTAGATGTGAAAATGAGGAGAGATAGGGTGTTTATATACTTCATCCATCATTTTAGGATTTAAAAATTAGTTAGGTTGACCACGAGATCTTATTTCTCACTAACACCCAAACATGGAGCTCCGGGCCAAATTTGGGCCAAAAAATATGGGTATAGAACATTTGAAACATTTCATACCTGGGTACAAAATTTTTGAAACATTCTCTACCTTGTAAAATCAACCCAAATTAAAACTAGGTGTCGGGATGGTGGAAAAGATGTGGGATAAAGATGAATCAGATTGCCAAGATCAAGCATAATGGATAACATATCTTAAAATCATCAAATGAGGCCTAATAAAGCATCCAATTATGGGTTCTATCTTTTTGGGATGATACATTTATCCCAAACTTTAGCAGGAGTTTGAGACAAACTCATTCTTGTAGTAAAGTAGATCAATGCATAAGAATGATCTTATCAAGGTAAAAAAGACAAAGGAACATCAAGCCCCCAAGTGACTTAAGTCTTCATTAAATTCAAAACAAAGATTAAAAAAAGGTACCATGAGAGAGAGAGAGAGAGAGAGAGAGAGAGAGAGAGTAACTTAGTAAGGTATTGGCTTACTATGGATCATGCAAAGAGAAATTGTCATTGTAAAAGATGGCATTGATAGTTTAGTAAGTTGTATTATGCTAGTCAACCTATCAAAATAAAGGGATCAATCCTTAAGGAAATAAATATGTCCATTAAGGGATCCTAAAAAGTTGATTAGTCCTATGGAAATCATTGTCTCCAAAGGGATTTAGATAAGGAGGATCAATCCTTAACAAAATAATTGTCTCCATTAAGGGATCCACTAAATTATGTATAGGGGCATGATACTGAAAAGATGAACACAAGGAAAGAATTATCTCCTTAGCCATCTGCATGAGAGAGATTGCATTTAATTATTGTGTGTGTACATGCAAAATGTGAAACAAGGAGTGGAGTTTATGCCCCCATGTTAAAGAAATTGCAAATGCCTTAATGTGAGAAATAGCTTTAATGAAGCATGCATGCACCCACAAGATATGTTTCCACTATGAGATGCACCTAAGAAAAGATAAACCAAGGGAAATGAACACATGAAAAAAGAGAACACGAAAGGGATCTACTAACTTAGGGGTCAGTGCGATCATATGATAAATCGTGTATCAAAATTATATCAAAATAAATTGTCATCATTCCCTAAAGGTAGTAGAACTACAAGAACAATGGAAGAATGTCATGTAAGAGTTATGAAGAAGAGTCTTTTTGGGCTGAGATCATGGAGAAAAGAATAGGTATTTACCATTTTGCATCATCCCCAATCAGACAACACAAAGGCACATTTACAAACAATGACACATTAATGACATAACATGTAACAGCATATAGAAGAAATGAGATACAAATAGAGGATTGTCACAAAAAGTTGATTCCTTCATCACCTAGTGACAACAAAGAAACATGGGTCATCTAAAGAAATATAAACAAAACATATAATAAGTAGCACATCATGGGGGAAGAACATTACAAAAATAAAACACAAAGGATCCACCATACAAGAAGAGGTAGTCAAGCATATCTCCTCCCACCCCCAATCCCCCCCCACCCCCCTCGCCTCCCAATCTTGGTTTGTAGTGTTTATGGAATGTGGGAAACACACAATAGGAACAACATCAAGCACAACAAATGAAACAATAGCCAATTCCAAACAAGGACCGTGTGGTAACACTGAGTCACTTTGTTCATCACTAGGACTGAGAGATAATTATTTTGCTAATCTAGCTAGTAAATCATGATAAACATCCATAAGCTCATTATACATATCATTAGAATCACCGGGAAAAATATCATCATTTGCATTAGGAACATTGAAATATTCATCATCAAGAGTATCTTCATCCAAATTAATTATAATAGAATGTAAGATACAAATAGAATTATCATGTTTGTTCAATTTTATCTTTTTCAAATTAACTTCCTCCCTTGGGCTATACATAGGTTGGTCAAAGGGAATCAAAGAATCAGTAGGTGTCTTAGGGAAGGAAATATTTTGGGAAGCATGCTCAAGGGATCTAGCATGACATTTATGGCAGCGGTCACGATCACAATGATTATGTTTGGTTTAGGATCAATCAACATCGGGTCTTTTTCTTGTTTAGGGGGAAGAATGGAAGGCACCGCACTAGGTTGAGAGATACCATTGGCATAACTTTTATAGGATATAGGAGGTGAAATGGAATTATATAAAGGAGGTTTGGAAGGTGTAGGAAGAAGTCCAAGTCTGGAGAAAACACATGAAATATCCTTAGGATTGCCAATCTCACAAATCTTTTGGATTTTGAGTTTCTGATAGGATCAAGAAAGATTATTTTTTTGGGATTGAATTAGTTGAGGCATGGAAAGCCAAAATAAGTAAAGGTCAAAGTTCCCTTGAGGTGATAATGGTTGATAGAGACTATAATTAATTATGATTATATCTCAATCATGAGGAAATTTCAAACACTTGTGAATAGGAGGGACTAAAAATTTCATGGAGGTGAGCCAAGGAAGACTAAGTTTAACTTGAAATTAATCAGAAGTTGGGATGACAAAAAAGGTGACATCTAGTAGTTTATCACCAACTTCTAAGAGAAAAATAATGGAACCATGGGTAGGATAAGTGAAACCATTTAAATTTTTTATCATCACATCATAGAAATCTTGTTGTAAATGTCTAGTGTAAATATTTACTTCAATTATAACATTCACCATGAAAGTAGGATCTATAAGGACACCACGAGAAAAAAGACCATTAGCCTTTTCTACAATGTAAAGAGGACCATCAAGTTCTTTAATCCTTTTTTTAGGATAAAATGTAATGCAAAGCTCAGGTTCAAGTTTAGGATTAGGTTCGGATTGATCAATAAGGTTGATGACATTTTTGTCTTTAGTACACTCAACATCGTCAATAATATAGGTGGAATAAGGTAAAGATTGAGTAGACTCAACTATATTATCTAATGATAAGGTAAAGGATTGGTATAAATTTGCAAGTTTTGGTTGGGAGGTGCTATGAAATTTTTTCATTGATCATTAACACCCTAAATGGATAAAGCATTGGAATCAATGAGGTCTTGAATAATAGATTCCAAATAGAAACAATTATTAGTATTATGACCAATTTGAAGATGGTATTGACAAAAATCATTGTGATCAAAGGATTTAAGAAAATGTTTGGATGTGTCAATTGGTTTGATGAGAGGAAGTTGTAATAATATTAGCACTAATCAACTTCAACATCACAATTTGAAAATATTTAGAAAGAGGTGTAAAATTATGAGAAGGTATAAAAAAATAAACAAAGGAGCCACACCTTTGGTTGTTTCTACCAGTTGCTCATCAACATGGTTTGATGAATTATTAATTTTGATAAAGCTCTTAGGTTTCTAA
Source organism: Chamaecyparis obtusa (assembly GCA_027943335.1). NCBI lineage: Eukaryota > Viridiplantae > Streptophyta > Pinopsida > Cupressales > Cupressaceae > Chamaecyparis > Chamaecyparis obtusa. Next base: position 534,295 of record BSBK01000680.1, on the reverse strand, counting down.
AACTTTTAATAGGACTGAAATACGACATCACTTTTATCAACTAGAGCCATTAGAGGATTCCTCTCAAATTGACTCACTTGAAGTAATAATTATGAAACACTACACGTACTTGAGTAAAAGAAGAGAATTCAAACAAAAATATCTTATCCCTACTGTCTTTTTGCAAATTAGAAATGAAAATACATTGAATATCAACATTAGGAATAGGATAAGAAATTTGATCATGCAAATGCTTGAATATACCAATGAAATTAGTCACTTTTTCTTTAACACCTTTTTTATAATGCATCAAAACAGTCAAAGAAATATTAGGACCAATATTGCTTTAAACTTGTTGGATGAAATCATTAGCAAGTTTTTGAAAGGAATTGGTATAATAAGGAGGCAAAGAACAATACCATTGCAAGACTTTAACTCAAAATTGTATAGTAAATAGCTTAGCCATGAACCTCTAATCATGAGACAAATCACTACACAATGTTTGAAATTTTTTAGCATGAGTCAAAGGATTTCCCTTACCATTGTAAGTCTCTAAATGAGGAATTTTCATGTATTGAAGAGTAACAACATAGATGATGTCTAAGGACAAAGGACTAAAAATTTCACAAGTAGGAATGTTAAATAGAGATTGAGTCATAGACACAATTTGTTGTTGCAAAGATGAAATAGTTTGAGCCAAGCTATTGATAGTAGATTCAGTAGAAAGAGTGGTAGGAGATGTGTGTGAAATGTTTGGACTATAGAAAATTGAAGAAATGGTAGAATATGAAAAAGGAATGCTATTTTAAGAGGGCATGGATGAACACAAGGAAACACATGGAGTACTTGAAGAAGGAGGAACAATGGCATTAGGAATATAAACATATGTAGGTTTGGTGTTTTGAATGGAAGTGGTTATGAGAGGTGGAGTATAAGTAGAGACACTAGGTGTTGAGGTAGGAATAGGAATGGAGATCTCAACACTAGTGATAGGTGGAATGAAACCTAATTCTTGGACATAATCTCTAATATACTTAACATTGTTATCAATGAGATGAGAGATACTACGCAAGATGTTAACACTATGTTCATCATTATGAATTATCTTCCTCAAAGACTCTATTGCAGAGATGACCTCAAGGTTGGAGTTTTCTTGTCCTAACCATTACTCAAATTTTTCAAATTCATGGAAATTTTTTTGGACTTGCATAGGAGGAACTCTTAAGGTCTCATATTCATTATGAGAAGAGTGGAAAGAGTTGTTCTCAATAGGAGGAATGTAATTATTAGGCATATTGGTCTCATCAAGATTCCTAGAAAAAAAAGAGGACTCAAGATCAAAGGAACCCATAAGAAGTAGGACTCAATGTAATAACACTCATGCACAAGAAGATAAACAATGTAAATATAAAAGTTGGAAGATAAAATGAAAACATTCATCAGCGAAGCACAATAGTACATTAATGAAAAGTATATCTAACCATAAAATCAAATATAAATATTTAATGCATACAATGTAGGTAATGCAATGCATACAAAATGAGATCTAGACACCAAATCAGAATGGAAATGGAAATGTGTCAAGTTCACCAAGATGTACTTGAGGTGAGCCTAGAAGAACATGTATACAAAGGATATCTAACCACCAAAATCACAAGAGGAAATGTCATAAGTTGGGTTCACCTAGATGTACAATAGGAAAAGGGAAGCAATGCAAAGGGGTAGATCACTTCTCCTTTTCAAAGTTTCACATTTGGAAGGAAGATGACCTAATAGGCTAGGATGATCCCAAGCATTGAATGGGTTAATGATCCCTTACTAAATATGTAAAATTAAAATAGGAAATGATAATGAGCTAATAAATTTAGATAAAGAAATATCTATATGCATCTAGAATCAAAATAGGAAATATGTTACTTTAAATTTGAATATCAAACAAATGGAATCTCAAAAATACCTATAACTTGTTCTCTAAGATCTTGAAGTTGTAACATGTATTCCGATCAAATCTAAGCTAGATTCAGGAGGTATAGGGTGGCTAAAACATTTTGTACCCAAGTACAGGGCGTTTGAAATGTTATGTACCCTTAGTTTATGCCTGAAACTTGTAGGGATGTTCCAACTATTCCTGAAATGCCCATAAAAGTTTTGATATCTCTATAACCTATTCCTACACATACAAAATGGGGAAAAGGTTGGATAAAAGGGGTTTTCCTTGGTCAAAACCATGTTTAGGAATCAACCTTGAAGATGAAAGAAAATTAAATAAAGAAAAATATGTAAAAAGGTAAATATTTGATTCAACTTGCATAAACCCTAATGGATGGATGTAGGAATCATTCACACCCATGAAGATATTTGAATTTACTTGGAATTAAAGAGTTTATCTTGAAATTTAGAATATAAGTCAAGGATTCCCACACAAATGTGTGGATCTATGAACACCACTCCTAGATCTTTAATGTAAATATGATTGGTAATCACTTGTAATAAATAAGAGATGAATGTAGATGGAAGGAAGGATCTTATTTCTTGATTGATAATTTCTCTACTTGTCCATCATGGGAGAGAAAATTTATTTTATGGAGAATAATTTATTGGAATTGACTTGAATGAATCAGAGAAACTAAATCTTGGATGCTTGCCTTCAAATCTTGAATCCAATTTCTCAATTGCTCTTGATTTCTTGAATGCCTTCTTGAAAACTTGATTGCATAATAGTAGATTTCAAAATAAGGAGAAATAGGGTGTTTATATACTTCATCCATCATTTCAAGATTCAAAAATAAGTCAAGATGATTGCGAGATTAATTTCCCAGTAAAACTCTGACATAAGGCTCTAGGCTAAATTTGGGCCAAAAAGTTTGGGTACAAAATATTTGAAACGTTCTATACCTCAAAAAATCAACCCAAATTCAAACTAGGTGGAAAAGATGGTGGAAAAGATGTGGAAAAAGAGGAATCAATTTGTAAGGATCAAGCATATATACATCAGTTCTCAAAATCGCCAAAATGGGGCCTAATAGAGCATCCAATTATGGGTGCTAAATTTTTAATATTGTACACACCTATACCTACTTACCATAATGTCCCTCTCTCATATTCCAATGATCCATCCATTTTACATATTGCTTTACGTCCTTCACTATCAAACATGTTCAATACCAACCTATCCATTGAAGACCCCATAAAGAACCTAGCCCAAAGTGTTTCATTCTTACAACAACATCTAGCTACCACAACTCAATCCAAATACAACATCCCTACTTATGATATTTGTATCCCATTATCCCAAGACTTCATTCATTCAATTATCCCTCAATACATGAAAATTTCTCACTTAGAAACATATAATGGAAAAGATGGTCCCTTGATTCATGTGAAAATACTTCAAACCTTGTGTAGCGACTTATCAAATGATCATAGACTTATGGTTAAATTATTTTCTAGGACATTTAGAGATACAACCTTACAATGGTTTTTTTATTTACCCCCTATTCTATTGACCCTTTTAAAGAATTAGTTAATGATTTCATTCAACAATTTGAAAATAATATTGATCCTCAAATTTCTTTAAACTAATTTTATTCATGGTGAGGAAGGTTTTAAGGAAAAGTGACTGATTTTATTGGTAGATTCAAAAACTTGCATGCTCAAATATATTATCTTATGTCTAATATGGATGGTCAAAGAATTTTCATTTCTAATTCACAAAAAGACATTAGGGATAAGTTATTATTTTCTAAGTTTACTTTTACCCAATTGTGTGCAATGCTTCATAATTATCAAATTCAAGTGAGCCAGTTTGAATCATCCATGTCAATGGCTCTAATTGATAAGAATGATTTCACTCAACAACCTTTTCAAATTTTTTAAAAGTCTATTAAAAGATTCACCAAGATCAATAATTCATCAAAAAATGTTGATGCATGAGACAGTTTGAATCATCCATGTCAATGGCTCTAATTGATAAGAATAATTTCACTCAACAACCTTTTCAAAAGTTTTAAAAGTCAAATAAAAGATTCACCAAGATGAATAATTCATCAAACAATGTTGATGCACAAGTGGCAGTTGCAACATTAGGTGTGGCTCCTTTGTTGTTCATTTTTAAACCATCACACAATTTGACACCTTTTTATGAATTTTTGCATAATGTCATGTTGTAGTTACTTAATGTTAATGTATTAAAATTTCCTCTTATTAAGCCAATCGACCCTTCTAAGACATTATGTGTTTCCTATGATCCCAAAGCCTTTTGTCAATATCATTTTCAACATAGCCATGATATTGAAAAGTGTTATAGGTTGAAACATCTTGTCCAAAACCTCATAGAATCCAATACCATAACCAATCAAGATTTTAATGACAATGTAAATAAATATATTAAACCCCCTAATCAAAACTTAGAAATCTATACCAGCCCTTTAGCTTCTCATTTTACCTATATAGTCAAGCCTACCAACCCCTTTCCTTCTCCTTCCACCAATATTGTTGATCCTAGTAACACTACAACCATGAACCTTGATAATACATGTGAAGTAATCAAGAATGTTGTCAACCCCATTGATCCACATAAATCTAAACCCAAACCTAAACCAAAGCTTGAACCTTGTATTACCTTCAATCCTAAGGAAAATATTAAGGCACCTAATGGACCATTAAACATTTCTGTGAATATTAATGGTAAGTTCTCTCAAAGAGTGATCATTAGTCCTATGTATGGTAAATATTATAACTGAAGAATATCTCTTTACAAGATAATTTCATCAAGATAATTATGATAAATCTAATGTGATGATTAATAATTTTAATGGTTTTACTTCTCCTACCCATGGTTCTATTACCCTTTATGTTGAAGTTGGTAGGAAGTGCTTAGATGTCACCCTTTTCATTACCTAAACTTTTGATTAATCCCAAGTGAGACTATGATTTCCTTGGATTACTTATATGAAATATCTCTTCTATCCATAAGTGTTTTAAGTTTCCTAGTAATGGATAAATTATCATTATTATCATAGTCTCTACAAGACTTTAGTGAGTAATATAAGATTTTACCTTGAACTCTTATGGCCTCAAACACCTTGACAATTACAACCTCAACAAGACATTTTCTTCTTACCCTACCAAAAAGAAAAATATGAAATGAATTCCAAATTGAGAAAACCTAAGTATGTTCCTTCTCCTCATTCTAGACCCAAAATCCCTCCAACACCTTCCATTCTTCCCATTTATGCTTCAATTCACCTCCTAGATCCTACTATAGATTAGAGTAACTTATAATGTATTGATATGAGATCTGCTACACAATACTCCCGTATAGCCAATTATTTGATCCCCCATAATATAAAACTCTTGTATAGCCCTCCTAGCCCTCCTCATATAACAATTCACCCACATGTTCAGTCAACCAATCACACTCCAGTATTCTTGTATGACTAGGTATCACTGCACATCCTCCATATAGTGCCAATTCCCTCCTCTAGTGATAATATCGTCATACGGTACCTAGCCACTCTGCATGATAATGTCTTCATATGCTATCAAGTTACTTTGCACAGTAATATTATCATACGGTACCAAGCTACTCCAATAAGAGCTCTCATATGACACTAAGGAAATACCATACATTTGGCAAAGTAATTTTATTTCTAGATAATACCAAATATCCTTAGTTATTATAATTTTCCCTTCAAGTGAAGACTTAACAGATTTAGACCAACAAGTAGAATAGGGTGAGGAGTGACTATCGACAAAACTACAAATGCCATATTAGGGAGGATCTTGCACCTTCGAAATGGTAGACAACATTGAACTCTAATTGGAATTAGAAAATACATAAGAAACATAAAACTCCACTATGACCACCTACAATGCCAAACATGACCTTATAAAGGGCTCTAAGAGGATTCCTGAAGGGTTACAAGAAGGTCAATAATAGTAATTTATTACTTTTTATTTTATAGTTAAATTAATTTAGTAAAGAGTCTATGGGATATTATTAAATTTGGGACCACCTAATCAATTAATTTAATTGAGTCATTTGAATATTTTGGTAACATTATAGTCCTCCCAGCCCAAAAAATTCTTACCCTCAAGCAATTGTGAACTTGAATGCTCCAAGATTTGTTCGCTCACCCATGTGAAATATTCAACCGATAGATCCTAGTGGAATAGGTACTCCTTTATGGTGTGTGACGTTAGCTTACTCTCTCTAATATCAATGATCTCTACAAGATCCTAAGCAATTTTTCCCTCTTAGTCAATAGGTAAGAGTTCTTGGGAAACTATGACACACTAACTACCTTCTTGAGCATGAACATGAAAGATGTTGTGAATCCAACTTATTTTTGGAAGCTCCAACTCATCGGAAACTTCTCCCACTCTCCATACCACTCTTTATTGTCCATATAAGTTTTTCTTTAGCTTCTTGAAACCACTTTTTTTCAAGGAAGACTTTTTGTATGGTTGTATTCAGAGGTGGACCAAATCTCCCACTTCAAAACTCTTGTCAACCCTGTGCCTATCGACATACATCTTTTGTTGATTATAAGATAGTTGGAGGTTATCCTTGAGAGATCAAAGGATAAACAAAATTTCTTGAAACTAGTCGTTGGCCCTCGATACACGACTACCACCTAATGCTAGATCCACAAATAATGAATCCTCATAACCATAAAGTGCCTTGAATGGTGACATACCTATTGATACTGATAGGTAGTGTTGTAATAGTGATCCCTTAAATGAAGCCAATGGATCCACACTTTTTGTTGTGTTCCTATGTAGTTCCTCAGGGATCCCTCCAACCAATTGTTCACAATAACTATCTGACCATTTGTCTGTGGGTGGTAGCTCATACTCAGTGATAATTTTGTATCTACCAAGAAAAATGGTTCCATCCAAAAAGTGTTGAGGAAGAGGCTATCACTATAGCAGAACATGTAAATAACAACTAAATTAGCGTTGGATTTTAGTGCAATTTTGACTCTAAAAGAGCCCCTATGTTAATGAAAAAGCTGGTGCCCGACTACATCTATCACTCAACATCGTATTTGGTGTCATAGTTGATGCTATATTTTGTGTCGGGTTTGGCATTGAATCTTGCACCACAACCTTGCATGTGCCATTTGTGGCATCGAGAAAATAAATGACCAATTACATTCTCTTGGAAATGAGTATTGCACCCGAAATGATGCCATATTTGGTATCATATTTTTCTTCTCTTGTTGCTTTTGGGTTTGCTTCCAACTGTGCTTCCTGATTTTCTTTTTTTTATGCTTCCATTTTTTCTTCTTGTGTCACTTCCAATTGTGCTTCTATTATAAAATTATTTGTTGCTTCTAATTTTGCATCTAGTTTAGCTTCCCATTTTTCTTCTATATAGCATCCTTTTTTGCTTATTGTTTTACTTCAAAATTAGTTTCCAATTTTGCTTCTTTTATAACATCATTTGTTGCTACTGGTTTTTCTCCAGTTTGGTTTCTCATTTTTCTTCTAGTTTTCTTCATAGTTAGCTTCCATTATAATTTTGTTTGTTTCTTAGATAGGTTTTCTTCCCAATTTGCTTCTAGTTTTTCTTCCCTTATAACGTCATTTGTTTTTTTTTATTTTTCTTCCAACTTTTATTTGCATTTTTCTTTTGGTGTTGCTTCCAAGTATTCTTCCATTATAACACCCTTTATTGCTTCATATTTTTCTTCAATGTGTAATTCCTTGTTTACTTCCATTGTTGCTTCTTTTTTTCTTTTTGTGTTGCTTTCGGTTTTACTTCTTATGTTGGTTCCAATTGGATGCCACTTTTTACTTCCACTATTGCTTTTGATTTTTCTTCTTGTGTTGCTTCCAATTTTTCTCCTGATTTTGCTTCCAATTTTGATTCTAGTTTTGCTCCCTTTTTTGTTTCCATTTTTTTCTTTTTTTCTTCCATCTTTGCTACTTTTTTTGCTTCCCATTTTTCTTCCAAGTTTTCTTCCATTTTGATGTCTTTTGTTGCTTCTAAAATTGCTTCCATTATTACGTCTTTGTTTCCTACCTGAATTGCTTCTATTTTTGCTTTCTTAACATCGCCAAGTTTTTCTTCCAAGATTATTTTTGGTTTGGCTTCAATTTTTGCTTTATGTTTTTACTTCTAAAAATACTTCTTATTTTACTTCTCTTTCTTATTAATTTAATATTTTATTCCAATAATGAAACCCATATCGACACGAAGAAGGTGCACATCAAAATATCTATAATTTAATAAAATTTGACAACATCCTTTCTTATTAGAAAATTAAAATCATCATAAATAATAAATATTCATCCAAAAATCATCAACGACTTTTAATATATATAAATTGACAAGTGAATATTGATAAGATCATCATATCTAACCAAAATAAGTGAAATTACAATATGTCAGTAGATCAAAAGCATGTCAAAATGATACATGTCCAATAGTCGACATACGTCAAAATGATACATGTACAAATGATATAAGTAAAAATGTTAAATTATATAATTGAAAATGATACAAGTCAAGATGATACATATCCAAATGATATAAGTGAATATGTATCAACTCCATAATATGGTACTGTAGGCTGTGAAAATGATACATATGGTAGTAACCACGAAAAGAGGCATCATAAGGATATATCAACAATCATCCATAATATAGTCTATATGATCATGGATTTCATTGGCTACTAGAAGAAACTACCTCATCATCATCATCATCACCATCGTAGTCATCATCAACATGATTATCGTCATTATCATCATCGTCATCAGCTTCGATGTCTTATGCATTTTTGTCATCATCATCCTCTATCGTGTGATATGGACCAAAACCATCATATTCTGGGCCTGTGTCTTCAGGATCATCTTCATCTTTTGGAAGACCTGAGTTCTTCCCAAAAAAAATGTTTTAATAAAAAGTTATTATTTATTTAATGTAATAATATATATTTATGTTAGATATCTAATATTACAACATATCAAACAAAACCATAATTATATTACATGAATCAACAACTAAGCTATATTGGAACAGATAATAGAAATGTAGCTCTTAGAAAACAAACAAGAAGATACTCTGTTCTACCTTGGTTGCAGGAACAGTCACAATAGTTCTAATGGCTGTAGGAACACTAGTCACAAAACAAAGCTCATGTTGAACCAAAAAAAATGCAAGTCATTTTTTTTGTTATCCCATGTCATACCTTATGTTGACTTATTTTTCCCATGGCTATGGTCTTTTATTTATTTCTTAATTTCTCAAGTGCCATGGTCTTATTAGTCTATATCAAAGACTTTTCCATTAAACCAAAATAATTGAAAGAAAAACTAAAACAATAGAAAGAGAAGGTAAAAGGATGAAGAATTTTTTTTAAAAATGACTCCACCTCTACAATGATCAAATAATTTACACCCAATACAATAAAACAATATGTCTAAAAATGTATTACTTATCTCACATTGGTTGTACAAGTTAAGGGTTCTCCCTAAATGTAATTTCCTTTTAATTTTTATGTTGTGAATAAAAACTCTCCCATTCCTCTTCTTTGTATGTAAATCATGAATCAATATAATATATACGAGGTCATTGGAAATAGGAAGAATTATGTATCTACATTCCTATAACACTCATAATTTTATATGCTTGTTTTGATTCTTCCATTCACATAGTTACTATTATCTTTCTATTTGTTTCTCATTTGTTCAGCTTCTGAAATATTGGTTCTGATGTTGGCTTGTTCTATTTGCTTGGCATTCAGACTATTTACAAAGGAAGGAAAAAGAAGACCATTGAATATTATGCTTCTCTTTAAGTAATTTCAATTTATATAACTTTTAAATGTTTAAAATTGTTAGTCATTTACATATGTTCCCACGTTGTGTTTATTGGTCAGCTTGTCATATTTTATTTACCCTGGTATATTTGTGGTTAGGGTCTTGTTGATAGGACTTTTGTGATGGCCTCACCAATAGGGGAATGATTTTCACTGGATACCGAAGCACCGACCAACTTCTCCTGAAGAGGTTTTCTGGAGGGTAAACCCTCCTTGCCTCTAAGCACCCAATTTTTGGGTCACAACGGTGTGAGAAAAGATATTAGTTGGACATGTGACTATTTAATTTTGAGGGGGCCTGCTAGTTTGTGCTCGTGAATCTTCAGGGAGATGTTTGATAGATAGGATTCCCTTTAAGGATTAAATCTATACATAAAGAAACATAAAAAAAGATAGACCAAAGTTAATGAGTTTATCTACTTATAGTAATGGCAGTAGAACATTTCAACATCAAATAATGCTCAAGTAAAGAACTAGTAACCATACCGAAAACATGTTCAATCATCAATTGAAACACAAGTTAGTATTAAAAAAAATAGCATTCCACTAATTTAGAGAACCTTGAGAAAAATACATCAAAAGCATACAACATGAAAATGATTAGCTGAATCAGAGAAGAAGAGCACTACAAGTATGGTACCGAGAGCGATCTTTATTTCTTCATCAACTTATAAGAGACTAGCATCACTAGTTGATACATTCATGGCTCCTGGGGAATATTTAGATAACATGACAGTTATTGTAATGGAAGTAACCAATAACATAGCTCAAGCATAACATGGACAACAAAATCATCAATTTTACCGACACTTGATTAGGCATCAGACTTCTAATTTATAGACATCCTACTACTTCCTCAGGGTTTCAAAGCCTAATTATCCTAATAAAATACAACATTTACAACCAGTACTACCTGCACTATCATAAATGTGAAATTATTATATGATATCTGAAAGGGGAAAAGGAGAGAAGGGGGGGAAAGAATAAAGAATTATGGATGAAAGAATAAATAATTTGGCAAAAAGGTCCTCAAATTACTCAACCAAACATGTGAAGATAACCTATCCTATTTAGGTGCCTTTGGAATCTCACTCCATAAATGTGGTGATGGCTCCATGTCCCCATGTCCATGCTGTAATAAATACCAGAGCGACGCCTCAAAACCAGAAACTACACACCCAATCTTTAACAATCTACTTGTTTCCCACAATCTGATTGCACCTCTTTGACATCTGAGAAATTTTTGAAACAGGAGCTCCAAGTGGTGGTCAGTCGGCCTTCAGTTAAACATCAAACTGAATCATTATCTACAAAACAAGTCTAGAGCTCCAGTCTTTGGGACCTTATTTCATGGAAAGAATGAAAGAATTTGAGTTCATGGGAAGAGAAAAATTCCCAAAACTTGGAGAATTTTAGGACTCCTTAAACTTTTGGAAGGCCCCCAACACTTCTGATATACCTTCCTCATCTACCTCTTTAAGGTAGTCCATTCAACTCATGACATCATCGAGATGATCCCAAACATCACCTACCTTTGTTTTTAGCTTGAAGGCTACCTCAACTGCATTATGGGCTTCAAGCACTAGCTGGGATAATTCCCTAAGGATAGAACTATCAAAATCTCTGCAAGTTTGAAATTGCACCCTGGTCTACTCATCAAACTTCTTTAAGACCTTGTCAATGGGAAGGCCTGCCCTTGGGTAAATCAGATCAACTCCGACCACACATAAGATAAAGGTGTGATACTCGGCCAATAGGGTCTGAATTCTGACCCAACATTCATCTAAGACCTTGACCAATTGCTTTCTTGTCTTGACATGAAACACAAGTATAGAGTACTGGGTCTTCAAAAGTTGAGATTAATTATTAGTCAGAATGTCTACTTTGGTTACTCCTCCTAGATTCAGAATTTCTTTGGGGATATCTTTCCACTCATCATACTTTTTTTCTTAGGATTACCATGCAAAAACAACATTGTGAGCCTCATTTCTAGTGCATTGGGATTCATACAATGTTGGAAGGGATTCAACCAAAAATTTCTAGACCCATTCCAACTGCTCATCTATCCATCCATCCACTGCGAGTGCCTTCTTTTTCATCACCCAAAGTGAGTCAATATCACCTTAGGGAAGCAATGTTCTAGTAGTGGAGGCCTCGTGCATTGTGATTGAAAGTGTGGATGCCAATTCTGTTAAGAGATTCCAGATAGTTCACTCTAAAACTTGAAGCTCTTTCTTCTTCTGATATTCTTTTTCATATCTCTCTCGAATGATTCGGCTAGTATCATCCAAGAGATCCAATTCTCCTTTTTGGTCTCATCAACCTAAAGGAATCTCGATTACTACATAATCCTTGGGGAGCACTTCTAATTCTTCTCTATTTGGTGGCGGGGTGCCAAATGATGCAATGATACTTCCATTTGGGGCTCTCTTGGTTGTGTGTAAGGTTCGAGCCCTTTTGGACTTCTTTGGGACCTATTGCTCCACCAACATATATGCTAGTGAAAGGGGAGTAGATGTTTCTATAGCTCTCTTCCTATCCCATGATTCAACCATCCACTAAGGTGGACCTTGACCACCACATATTATTACCCTAAGTTTAATGGTATCCCTGATGGGTCCTTGCTCTAACTCTTCCATTAAGATTTCTTCGGTGGTTACGCCAGGATTATTTTCAGCATCCTTAGGTGTCTCAATATTATCTTTTGGGAGTTCTTCTATTGATGGAGTTTCTAGAGGGGTTTGATTGTGATGAGCCTCCTCATTTTCCTATTCTGGGGGTGCTTCTTCACCTGTCTAATTCATGGGTTCATCTTGGTTCCCCATTTGAGAAAGGGGAACAATCTTTGAGGGTACATTTATTCTTGAAGGTCCAGTTTCCTCAAAGACTAGAGGTTGTTCCCTAGTCTCTATATTTCCCTTTAGTTCATTTCTTTCTTCTTCTTTAGCTACTTTGAAGGCCTCTTCCTCCCTCGACCTTTCAGCTCTATCTTCTATTGGAGGTGTAATATCCACTCTTTCCTCTTCCTCCAGGATCCATAGCTCATCACCTTTCTCTTGGGTGCTCCTCATTCCTTCAACTTCCTCAGCCTCTTGGTTGATGTCAATATTTTTCTCCAAGGTTTTTGCGGCCCCTTCTTCTTGTTCTACAACATGATCTAGACTCCCCTGCTCATCGATGTGGAAGAAGTCATCAACATTAGTTTGGGAAATATCTGGTGGATCTTTAGGGGTGTTGGTGATTTCGGGGGAGGATGGGAACTCCAAGACCTCAACTTCCCACTCAGGCGCCGGGCTTGGTTCTCAAGAAGACCAATGGGCCTTTTGTTTCTTCTTCCTTTTGAGGGGCATTTTGGCAGCAATTGCGACCATTCCTTTTTCATCCAGGAGGAGCATGCCAAATGGGGTGGACATCGAAAGAGATAGGGTAGTCAGAGCTTGAGAACCCAAAGGAATGGTGCTAAGACCATATGTGACTCTAGACTTCACCACCTCCTACAATTTTTTGGATCTTTCAACTTGTTCACCTAGTTGTTGCATCAAAATTTTAGAGGTCGGGTCAGAGGAATAAGATGAGTCACCCATTTTTTATTTTTCTTGGGCTTGAGTACTCCCTCTTGTCTGGGGTCCCAAAGTACCCACCACCCTCAAATATTTGTCCAAACGGACACTCTTCACACAAAATTTATCAAAATGAGCATTTCTTCACTTAATCACTGCCTTTGTTATGGCGTTGATGCTTAACACCTCCATGGTATCCCAATCCACCAAAGGAAGATCTACCTTATCAACCCATGTTTCTTTAAACTCAGGGTCCTCAAATGTCCCTTATCTAAAATTTTTGGAGGAAACATTTGGAGACCCAAATGGTCCATCATGCCCTTGGAAATCCTCACATACTTTCTATTCTAGACGTCAAATTCATCCTGACAATCTTCCCAAAAATCCTCCATGTGTGGTTTGTGGGGTTGAGCGCCTCGGGGAATTTCTTTCTCAAGGAGACCCCTTGGGTCATAATTTTGGTGTCAAAGTGGGAACTTCTTGAGATTGAGGTTGCTTAATTCATTTTCTACCTCCTTGGTGGCAGTGATGGAGCAGGTGTACTTTATACATGTGATGGGGAAGGAGATCGAGGAAAGCTTCTTGGATGATAGCAAAGTGTGCAAGCACAAGATGTTCCAGTGAAATTCCAACAAGACTACTTTATTACCACAATGCCTTGGCAAAAATACTGGTTCCCCTGAGAAACATGTGATGTAGATGTAGGCAAACTATGAAAATTGGATGAAATAACACCCCTGTCATGCTATCATCCCCATTACTTCTTGAGACAATTTGAAGCCTACATCATTGGTCAATAATTTAATTTTTTTGCATATAAAAATATCATCAACCCTACAAAAAGGCTGGAAGCACTCATCCCATTGGATCTGAGGAAAATACTTCCATGGGGAAAACTACCCTAGTTGTGTCCTAAGGATACCAACTGTAGTCAAACCCGGACTCCTCCATACTACCAAGCTAAGGACCACAACACGAAGGAAGTCATGAAAAATTTACCATCTCCTTCCACTTTCCTCATCTATACATCCAGGTGATTGGAGACAATGGCTTCCCAATCAAAAAGCATCTTATTGTTGGTTATGAAAAATAGGAAGTAGTACATTCATGGAGAGAACTCTTGAGCATGGGGTTCCCCAAAAATCCTACATAAGTATATTATTCCCACCTGTATTGGTTCTTTGAAGTCAGTGCAAGGAATATCCATCTTAATATTTTTGAAGTCCTTCAGGGTTTTTTGCAACCATGAACCATTCAGATGGTGTCAAGTAGCTTCCTATGCATCTGTATATTTTTGTAGTGAAGAGACTCTGGTCATGACGATGGCGTCCTTGAAGTGCGGGATCCTCCAGACTATGGAAATAGTGTCCTGATCCAAGGAGGAAATGAAAACCCCATTGGATAGAATGGGAGCTATAATGGTCAAATTGTAATTCTTGGCCATGAGCAGGATCATCTTTGGGGCTTACATCGACTGAGGGAAGAAAGTTTCTTGCACAATTCTAGAGGCGAATAGATTGACTGACAATGGGTCACCAACCCTTTTTAGTTGGTACACTGTTTGCTGCAGACCTTTCAATTTGGTCCAAATCCTGAAATCTATATATGATATATCTCTGAGGGGCATTTCAACCTGGGACCCATGAATAACCCCATATTTCTTATACTTCATGACAAGGGGAAGCTTTTCCAAAGCCTTTTATACTTTGGTCATTTCTGCTATGCCGAAAGATGAACTTGGGAGTTCCATTCTTCTAGGAGGGGATCTAGGTGTTTCCATCTTTTGAAGTTATTTCCTACAAGACCAGACAACTGTTAGAATAAATGTAAGTACATCAAAGATACCTTTGGGTTCTAGAATTCCAGACATTATTCATTTTTGGGAATATCAAAAGTACAACAGCTAGTTGATGTGATGTTCATCTTAAATGATAGGTCATATCCAAGGTGGGTAATTGTACCTTTATGTGTGTGGAGTCATTTCATTTCCACTTCTAGTTGGCATGAAAGATAGGACATGAATTAATCTATTAAAAGCACATTAATCGCTAATTCATGGGAAGCCTTGGGTACCATTAAAGAACATGTGATGGGAAACTTAGTGGCAATTGTACTAGGTTTTGTCACCTTTCCGTTTGGAACTTGAGTTGGTGACGTGATGCCCTACCATCATCAAGTATGGCTTGAAAAAAGGGAGACACACAACTGGCTCGACTAGCCTCTGGACTTCTAAAGGCTAGTTATTACTTGGACATGGCCTACTAGTCCTCGCAAAGAATTCATTCTAACAAGGAAATACCTGCAACCAAAAATTCACAACCCTCAGTTTGATGCTTAACACACAAAAGCTATGTGCTAACATTGTCAAACTTGTTCTAGAGACAGAACTAGCACCGAGCCAAAACTTGACTCCCACGCACACCAAACCACCTAATTACCAGACACTTTACACACTCATACTATATACACCAATTTATAGGAGGTTTAAAGGACATAACTCCTACACCCAAGACTGCAAGGTGAAAAACTGTACAAATATTTACATAAAATTACAGAGGGAGTGGAAAACTCCAAATGAGGGAGAAGATAACAAAAAGGAAAAAAAACTCTCGTGACATCCCGCTAGTGCCTCACACCAACCCTAATTACAAGATGGAGCCACTAGAATAGGCAAAAGCCCCTAAAGGGAAACAAAAAGAAAACAACACAAAAGACACAAACTGAGAAAAAGAACTAAAGAAAATAGAAAATGGAAAAAGAGGAGTCAAAGCTTGCCTACCTGAGAGAAGACATAACCAAAGAAGCTGAAGCATGTTCACTCACCTACCTTGTAGAGGACTACAATTACCACCTTGTCCACCCAAAAATGTCAACCTTAATACATGACTAAACTGACACAAAGATACTATCTTGAAACTAAACTTAGGGAATTTACTCATGAAAAGATGCTCTCAAAAATATATCTCTTGGGAAGGTAGAAATGCATTGGATGAATGGTAAAAATAAAAGGTAAAAAGGCTCTTATAATGCCTAAGTAGGCACATTAATTTTGGGTGAGAATATTGAGGTGGAGAACCCTAAACTCTAGACTAAAACATCTGACATCTATCCCTTCTATGGAGATAAGAAAGAAACACCGAACACCGGAGTCTGGAATTTCAGAACAACTATCAAGCCATGACCTCTGGGAAAGGAAGAGAGACATGGACGAAAGAGTACAGAAACACCCAAAGGGAAACAAAAACAATAATGGAAGCATGAAGAAGGGACAAACCAACAAAACAAAAGGGGACCCAACATTTTGTCCCTCAAAATGTAGGGACAGATATGTAAGGCATAACAAATGGTGACTCGATGGGACAAATGCCTCTTGCATTTGAGAACTCTGGAATTTATGGTTTCGCAGACCAGGGTCTTATCCTTATTAAGGGGGTCTCGGATCTAATTAGGAGTGAATAACCTAATTCACCATGTTTCAGACATTTCAACTTCGACAAGTAGTGAGGTGTGTGCTTTGTGACGATGTACCTCATGGTTCCTGAAAGAAGTAGAGAAACCTTACTTGAGTTAGATAAACATAAGCATTTTTCACTAGTTATCATGTGATCCAGGTCCCAAGATTTTTACTTCCTTTTGAGGTTCTCATCCTCTATTTTTTTTTAGATGATCAAGGCGGTACTTCTTTCACCAGAGTCTTCAAGTTTAACTTTTTATCACGGCAATACTTATTTCACCTTGTCAACTTTTGCTTAATTAGAAGAATCCCCAGATTGGTCCAACATGAGCTTTTCATATGCAATATTTCATGAGTATGCTGATCTATCCTTAGGTTGCCTGATGTCCCATTCTTTTCATTTTTGGGCCAACTTAATTGGCCTCTATTTTTAGCTTATCCAAATCTTGAAAGTGTTTGAAACCGATGAAGATTAATCACCCTCTATTAGATCCATGACAACACCTTTTAATAAAAATCAAACCAAAAGTTGATTGTGAAGAGAAAGTATGAGACTAATAAAATGCACAAGATGAGTCTCCCAAAAAGTCTTAGTAAGTTATGTAAGACATACCCATTCCACATAAGTAGACAAAGAGTCGAGGTCCAGGAAAAAGAAGGGCCAGATAAACCAAGATGAAAGAAACCAGAAAATAAAGAAGAGAAGAGAAGAATATACAAGGTACCCCACAAAAGGAATACCCAGAAAAAATTATGTACACTTTTCACACATGGTACATGAGCGGAGTCCAAGGAAGGACCCTCTACCTCATTCAAAATAATGCTACCTCATTCAAAATAATGCTTGAGAAACTGTCCATTAACGGGAAATGGGACAGCCTCTCTAGTCAAAGAGCTAAGGCGGTAAGTATTAGATCTGCAAATCTCATAGATTTTATATGGCCCAAGCCAAAGCCTCTGGAACTTGGTATGCTTAACTTTCTTTTCCTGAGCCTTTTTCCATAGGAGAACTAGGTCCAAGATCTAAAAGGCCTTGTATTGGGCTCTTTTGTCAAACCAACATTTAACTACTACTCGATGTTTTGCAAAGTGTTCTAAGGCAGTATCTCTTTGTTCTTCTAGGCGGACTAAGTTTAGGAGACAAACCTCAATGATCTTATCCCCTGCATCAAATTCTTGCATGAACTATAAGACTGGGATTTGTAAGTTTACCAGGAAAATTGGGTTTTGGCCATAGACCAGATAAAAATGGGAAGTCCCTAAGGTGACTTTTATCCATATCCGATTAGCCCATAGGGCGTATCTAAGCTTTTGATGCCATTCCCAGGGGCTCTTTTCTAGCAGGTGTTTCATGACTTCTAGGAGGTTCTTATTGGGTGATTATGCTATGTCGTTACCCTACGGATAATAATTTCTCAAGAATTTGAGAGTAACATTTTGATTGTATGCCCACTCTAGTAGCTGAGTAGAGGAGAATGTTGGGTCATTATCGCACACGAGGACAATGGCATCTTGAATCTTGTGGCAATGTTTTCCTTGATGAAATTAATAACTACATCTGTCATATTTTTTTTGCATGATACAGCCTCAGACCACAGGGTGCAATAATTGGGATCAGTCAAAATATACCGATGTTCGATAGATAATTGGGATTAATTTTTCCAATAAATTTGAATGCCTAATGGGCCAAGGGGAGAACTTCAAACACTAGTTGCAAAGGCATCACCAGATTTTGCTCTCAAGAGGCAACGATTTGACATGTATGGCACTTCCTTTCATGCTCATGAGCATATTTTAAAATATGGGCTAGTAGTAACTGGCCTCAAGGATCTGATGGGCAGTGGCATCAGTAGAGCCATGCCCAGTTCCAAATTATCCATGGAACTCATTAATCATCTGTACAACTTGTTCTTGGTCAAGACAATGAAGGTAAACACCTTCTTAGTTCTTAAGGAATAGAGTCCCATTCTTTATCATGTAATGCACACTTTTTAGCCAGAGTGCTCGGCATTTTTTGGAAGGGAATCCCTCTGGGCACTGATTATTCATCAGGAGGCTTACTATGTCAGCATACCGAGGGTCTTGAGTGAGGGATTCTAGGGTTTACATTTGACATTCTATCTGGGTGTGAGGCCTCACCCCAAGCCCGTCATAGCCTTTTAGTTTCTGCATTTGAGGTAGACTTATTGGATACTACATTTTGATGCATTATAGTTTTCAGACACTTTATATTATGGATTTTATCACCATAGAGGTTAGATGCACTTTATGTTATGTTTATTTTGATGAATACTGTGATATCATTATGGATTCTACTTGTGTGATTAATTCGGTTTTATGAATATTTGGATGTTATGATGAGATTTTAATTATGCAATAAATTATTGATGCAATGGTGATGTTATGAGCTTAATTAAATGATGAAATTGTTTTATTACTTGATGAATTATATATGTGCCATAAATGAATTAGTAAGCCATGTGAATTATGACTTGTTTAGGGATGTTGCAAATGAAGTATTTGTTAGAAATAGGGAATACTGAGAGGGGGGGGTGAATTAGTATTCTAAAAACTTTATCTTTTGCCCAATTATGGATATAACAGATTATCTTTATACATGCATAACATAAGAAGCTAAACAATATGCATAGCAATGGAAATAAAGAACTCATAACACATGATATGTTCTTGAGGAAACCCTGGCCAAGGGAAAACCTCGGTGGGGATGGTACCCACAAAGATCCACTAATCAAAATTATCCTGTTAAGGATGTTGACCCTGTTAGGAGTCTATTACAAGCATATAGTGTATCAGTCCTGATTAAGGGACTACAGGCCTTGTTAGAAGCCTCAACCTTGTTAGGAGTTGTCAATACAAAATCTGATTACCAAATGAGCCCATTGCCCAAACAAGTAATGTACAATGTATACTTATTACAAAAATGGATTAAGGTATATAACCTTATGTTGCTTGCATCAATATCTTTTCGTTGCTCTTACATTCGCATCATATCATTACAATATTTTCATTATCTCTCTCTCATATCTCACTTCTTCTTGCAATTACATATTACATATATACAAGTTATTAAAGATAATAAATTTACATGGTCGGCTTCCATATATCTTTATCCAAGAGTTACAACCTAGGATGTCATCCCTTTATATTGTTAAGTCATTATTTTGATAAACAAAATAATCCCTTAACTCTTTACCAATTTTGCCTTCATATTCTGTCCTGTCGGCTTAACATTGTCTTCGGTAAAACTGTCATAACTAATTCCATACATGCCATACTGACTTGTGCTCTGAGATGGGTCATCATTAGTCATCATAGAGTCTATGTTCAAGTGCACAAGCACTAAACTTACTCTGGTCAACATCGCAAACAAAAATTGTATCCTGGTGCACTAGTGAAAATACTGTCTTACACTTAGACAAATTTGCAATGCGCTCTACTATACTTGCTCTTAGACTTGTGCGATCTTCATGTGGATCATATGTTGCCATAATGACAACATCTATGTACTCACTTCAGCCAAATTTCCAATAGTATTTTGATCATGTATGCTATGAATTATATTTCCCTGGACTACTGATGTTGGACTTTAGTGTGCAGGGAATTAGACCATGGTTGATATCGGGGAACCAAAGCATAGACCTATGTAAATTTAGTTAGCCAAGGTTGCATCTAATAAGAGACAAAATCTCATTGTATCATGTTTTATTTGTGAACATAATGAGCATGTGTGTTTAATTAATATGTTTAATTATAAATGTAAATTATTTTGTGAATGGTCAAGTGGATATGCCACATGGCTTGTGATGTGTAATTCATGTTGTGTCAATTGACACTTGTAAGTGTACTTGTGGCCATGACATGTCCACTTGAGGATTGGATGCCCATCAACCTAGGATAGTACACTTGTGGATCCCCATGTGAAGCCCTTGGTTAGGGAGCTTGAGGTAGTGTCATTTCATGAATTTTGAATTTGAACTTATCATGAGCTTTTGGGGGCTAAAAAGGTGCCTAGGAAAGTGTTTATATCTTTTTTGGATAGCCCACTTGGTATACCTATGGGTAAGGGTCATTTTTCACCATAGGATAACCCATAGTTGACCAATAGACCCATCCAAAAGTTGGTTTTCCAAAATGGCCGAAAATCAACTTTTGGGACTAAGTTTTGGTAAGAACACCATCCATTAGAATGGTAGTCCTATTTCCACCTTTTTAGCTTACCTTTGTAAAAGGCCATTTTTAGTAACCTTCTAAGGAGCTTAGGGAATACCACCCAATGAAAAGGAAACCTTATCCCTAGGGGTTTGTGGGAAGATGTGTGGAGGCCTTTGTTAGGAATGAATGCTAAATGTTTGACAGCCATTTTGTAACAGTTGTTGTTGCATTCATGACTATGATTGTCATTAATGTCAATACAGTGATTTACCGAAGACTTATAGAGAAGCAGACATAGTTTGGATTAGTGCACATGGGATATTGTAGTTGGAGCTATGCAATGTTGAGGATATATTATTTTATATATTATATGTCTATGGTTAAGAGTGCAGACAGTAATTCATTTATTCATGGAAGTTATGAGCATTTTGGTGGAAGCAGTATTCAATTAGTGTTTCTGAGTAGCGGTTTGTGGAAATCAGATGATATCTCCTAATTGGGATGGAATCTGGTTTTGCGCAGTTAAAGGGAAGTTGAAGACACATTGATAGTGATGTGGATGAAAATGAAAACTTCGAGGTCGCACGAGTGAAGAATTATTGCAGTTGGAAGCTGATAGTTTTGTGTAATTTTGATGTAGCGTGTAGAAAATTTTATTTTGTAATTTTATGTTGACTCATTTGTAATTATTTGAGTGTGGTATAAAGGAAGGAATGTGTTTCTTTGTTGTAATATGGTTGGATGTGATGACGTATGCATGAAGTGAAGAAAAGAGCTAAATGTGAAAATGAATTTGTGAAGGAAGACATACGAGGTACAAAGATCTGGAATTGAGATCTAGTGTAACAATGAGTGCAGTTTGGCATAGTCAGAGAAGAGGTAACATATTATTCTATTGAGTAATACAAAAATTATTTGGACAGTGTGTTCAATGATCTTACCCTGAAGCTGTTCGGGCAGTGGGTCCTTCTGTCTTCCATAACTCTTAACAGGGTTAGAATCTTTTAATAGGGATTCAAAATCTCCTAACAGGGATTCATATGTACTGAATGTATTTCATAAGACTCCTAACAGAGTCCATCCTTTCACAAGGAATATTCATATTAGTGCATCTTTTGTGGGCATCATTCCCACTGGGGTTTACTTTTTGATCAAGACGTTCCCTAGTCAACATATCTTGTGTCATTGTGTTATTGTGTATGAATATCTTTCTATGGTTGGTAATTATATTGCTTACATGGTTTAATGTTGTTGAAGTTGATAAAAGTTATAATTATCTGATAACTAATTCATCCCCCCTTCCTCTCAGTTATCTTGGTGGACTTTACTTTCTAGCAATTGGTATCAGAGTGGTAGGTCCTTGAAAATTTTTTTTAACAGCTTAAGGAGATCCATGGTGAATTTTAGGAAAGAAAGCCCTAAGTTTGATGGAGTAAATTTTGACAGCTGGAAAGAAAAGATGAAGACACACCTACTATGTTTAGGACTAGGTTATTGGTTGATTACAAAGAATGATAAGACTATCATTGAAGAGGACAATCTTGAAACGTGTACTGCTGATGAGAGAGATCTATTCATGTGTAACATACTTGCAAGAAAAGCACTTTTGACAGCCCTTCCGAAGAATGAGTACAGTCAGGTAAAATATTTGAAAAAATCTTATAAAATTTGGAATGCTTTAGACTCTACTTTTGAAGGTGCTGAACATGCAAAAAGAGTTAGATTACATAATTGGATATGTGCATTTGAAGATATAAGACTGTTGGAAGATGAATCTGTTAGAAGCTATATTGGTAGGATGTCAAAAATTATTACAGGTATAAAATCTTGTGGAGTAACAAAGACAGAGAATGAAGTGATATGGAAAATTCTGAGAACATTGACTCCTATATTTAAGTAGACAACATAGATGATGTTGGCATTAAGCATGATTGTCATTAGTGACAACACTTATTCTGAACAGTGCATATCGAGCTGAATAGTACATACCGAGTAGAACAATACATACCGAGCAGAATAGAGCTTACCGAGTAGAACAGTACATACCGAGCCGAGCAGAGCTTACTGAGCAGAACAGAGCATACCGAGTAGAACAGTGCATACCGAGCTCGCAAAGTTTCACAGTGTTTACCGAGTGCTGCACGGTTAAACAGGAAACTTAGTTTCTACCAAGTAACACTTTATCTATCGAGTCTCCAGTATTTACCGAGTTTGAAACTACGACCGAGTGGTTAGTATGGACCGAGTTTCCACTTCTACTGAGTGCATGATGATGCCGAGTAACACAGTGGACGCCGAGTATCAGAAATTCACCGAGTTAGTTTGCAGTAACCGTGTAACTATATTTGGGCCGACTCAGTAATATTTGTGTTTACTTGTTTAAGAGCCGACTTTGTAATTTTTTTAGAATTGACTTAGATTGATATATAAACAATGTTTTATGTCATATCCAAAAATAGATAGAGAGAAGTATGAAAAAGAGAGAAAGATAGAGATAAGTGAATTACAAAGGGCTACAGCAGTATAAGAAGCAGAAAAGATCTATCCATCACAGAAGGTGATCAGTACATCAGAGAATCTCAATCAGCAAGTACAGTTGCAAGTAAGAGATCTACTATTTCATCCTAACAGGTGAATCAACTTGAAATCCTTTAACCAGGTAGACTTAACAGACTTTGTAAAAATCTCTTAACCGAGTGCATACTTCATTATATGTTTGTAAAACCTCTAACAAGGTGGACCTAGCAGTCCTTATTGCTCCTAACAGGGTAGATCATCAGAAGTGATCATTGTAAGCTTTAACCGGTAAACTTTATACTACAATATTGAAGTTTTGTGGGTATCATCCCCACCCCAGTTTTACTTTCTACTTGGAAGGTTTCTGGGTCACCAAATCTCTATGTTCTAAGTGTTATGAATATTTTATTCTTTCTGTTACTCATGCATGCAATCAGATTATCAATCTAATATTATTAAGATCTGAATCTGTTAAAAGTTTTGAAGTTACTGATTCACCCCTCCCCTCTCAGTAACCTAGATAGTCTTCAATATTTCCAACAATTGGTATCAGAGCTCAGTTGATCTCAGAATAAAGTTTGATAGCTTGAGAAAAGATTAAGGACAATGGAGATATTCAGACTAAACAAAGTAATTAAGAATGAAAAGCTAGATCTAGAAATTGCCATAACTCAACTCAAAGAAGCAAGAGAGCATCTTTCCCTTTCCCTAAAAAGAAGGAAGGAACTTGCAAATCAGATCAATGACCACCAGTATGTTGAAGAAAAGATTGAAGACTTTTTCCCTTCAAGCAGCTCAGATGAAGCAAACAATGCAATCAAAGAACTTCTAGAAAAGAATGGATCTCTGCAAGAAGAAGTGAGAAAATCGAAAAAAGAACAGGAAATTCAGTCAACAAGATTCTGTGAAGTCTTGGAACAAAGAAACAAGATGAAAGATGAAATAGATGGAAAGAACAATGAAATCTAGAATAAAACTCTTCAGCTAGAAAATCTTATTGATCAAATCTCCAATGCAAATGAAGAAATCTTGACTCTAAGATCAGAAAATGAAAATATGAGAGAAGAGCTGAGATCTGAAAAGAAAATCAATATAAGAGTGATGAGTGAGCTAGATGCTGAAAGACAAATCAATGAGAGAATGTTGAAATCTCAAGAAGATATGAATCAGGTGTATGAATGAAACCTTCATAGGCAAAAAGGAAAAGCAGGACTTGGATACAAAGAGGAAGGTGAATCCTCCAAACAAGGTACTCAAAAGAATCAGAAACCTACCTGTAATCACTGTGGCAAAATTGGTCATACTTCAAACAAATGTTGGAGCAATGGAAAAGCAAAATTCAATGAAAAATGCTACAATTGCAATCAGCTTGGTCATAAAGCAAATGAATGCAAGGAGAAACCAAGATTTAAAGGCATATGTCACAAATGCAACAAACAAGGTCATAAGGCATCAGAATGCAAAACTAAAACACCCAATCCAGCGAAACAAATTATTAAAGCAATGTTTGGTTGGGATTACAACACTTGGTGTAGATGTCATTACTGTGGAGAATATGGACACATTGGCATGAATTGTGTAAGGCACCACTTGAGAAAAAGGGATTCTACCATAAGATGTTATAATTGCACTAAGCTTGGTCACATAGCTAAAAATTGCATGAATTTAGGCAAAATTGAAGATGAAAAGAAAGCAAAAGCAAATAAAATTAGGAAGCAGATGAGACAGAAGTGGATTCCTAAACCTACCAAGCAAACCAATCCTAAAGTCACTAATGAAGGGAGTGGCTCTATGAGCTCTAACTAGTCTCCAAGAAAGCACTGGAACTATATCTTCATAGACATATTCCAAAATAGTTCCTGAACTAAAAGGAAGACAGATCCAAATTTGTATGCAAGATACAACAGGATCATAAGAAGGTCGGTATCAGTTACCATCGAGCAAGGTCAAGAGTAACCTAACTTCATTTGGTTACCGAGTAAGGTCGGAGAAGTATGAATTCGTATGATTGCCGAGTTGCGGAGTCTTCATCGAGCAATTAATTCATAGTGGATGACAGCCTGTCTAATTCAATACCCTAATTCATACTGAGCATTAATGACAAAGTTTTAACAAAAGGAGTGAAATCAAGTTCACTATTCACCGCGAACAAAAGTCTCCTAGTGCAATCAAGCGTTTTGAAGCATATTTCAGCAAGATATTCTCTTTCCTCAAATAATTTACTGTGTTCACCGAGCTACCATGGCATCATCCAGCGCTAAAATGAAGAAAGATTCAGAAATGTTGGTTCATGGAGAATGGAAAGCACCAGATTTAAAACTCGTGCCCGCAGTTGCTGGAACCCTAGACCTGAGTGGAGCTCAATCTCAGATTCCTCCTAAGGTACTCCTTATGAACGATATTCGCAGTCATTTTAAGTGTACAATTCAAGAGCTTGGAACCCTAGAGATAGATACTATTCGTGAGGAACTATGTGTCGATGGTGTTCTCAAATCAGAGCATCAACATTTGGAAGATAAGGGTTTAGTTCACATCACACACTTGCCTCGGAGCTTTTAGATAAAATGGGTCAGATATATCCTCAGTCGAGTACATGAAGGTAAAATATGGCTTGAGCAACCAGTAGAGATTACGAAGAAGATGATTCACTGAATCACTGGTCTTCCCATGCTCGACAAGGCAAAATCTACAAAAAACCTAGGTCGGACGGAACTGGAAGAGAAAACCCTAGCTGAGTGGGACGGTAGAGGTATGAAGATAAGCAGAATTACTGATGCAGAATTGAAGTTTGGTATACATATCATAGCTCACAAGATATACAGTTCAAGTTGGCAGAACAGTGTTCCGTGTGAAGCAGTCGACCTAGCATATAAAATTGTAAAGAACAATCTGTCATTTGACCTAGCAGATCTTTTGTTGAAATAGTTCAACAAGAACATGGAGAGCATCCAAACCTCAAAGAACAATCCATGTAAGTTTGGCTCACTGTTGGTTTGTTTATTTTTCTATGCTCAAAAGTTTTTCCCATCAAAAGGTACGGTAGTATGGAGAAAAGATGTGCCGGTTCTTTATCAAATGAATGAATACATTTCAGAAATGGGTGACAATTTTGAAAGCATAATGGATAACTATTTTGAATCATTTAAAGAGAAAATGAACAATAGATTCCAGATTCCACAGAAATTGGTGGAAGATTACAAAGATGATATTTGTTTCATGGTGGACTGTGATAATCTATATATACAGGCAGCAAAACCAAGGATTGTACATGTGAAACCTCTTCCCTATGAGGTAATTATTGATGAAACCAAGAATATTATTGAAGCCCTAATTAATCAACCTGTTTATCCAAAGGCACCATATTTTGGGACATATGAAGAAGCTAAGGAGAGAATTGAGCTTAGTATAAAGCTTCCATAGGCGGTTAACAAAGGAAGAAAGAGGATGGCCAAAATACAAGCTTTCACACCTCTAATGTCAACCGAGGAAAAAGGAGAGGACTTTGAAAAAGAAGAAGAGAAAAAGGATGAGGAGGAAGAAGAACAAGTACCAACAAAGAAGAAAGGAAAAGTAATTATCACCAAGGCACCCAAGCAACCCTCTGTAGTATTTACAAGGAGTGCAAGAGGCAAGGCAGGCAAAGACAGTGAATAAATAGTATTCAAAAGGCCTCCTCCTTCATTAAAAGAAAAGATCAAGGATATGAAAGAAGGATCTGGAATTGCAAACTTCAAATCTCTAAAATATGAAATCAGATCTGAGGAAGAGCAGTAGGAAATTGAAGATGTTGTTATCGAGAAAATAGGAAGATGGAAATACTCACCTGAAGAGATAGCTTCTCAAATCCCAGGAACTCTGCTGAACAAAATTAAGTTGAGATGGTCCAATGCAAGACAAACTGTCAAGGACATCTATGCTCAAACCTTGAGGCAATTAATGCCAAGTTTGAAAAATGCTGAAATTAATAAGGCATTGATAGATAATGAAATTAAGATGACACTCAAATTCAATAGTTGTTTGATTTTGATCAAAGATATTGAGTCGGTTGTGAAGAGTGCCACTGCCACATGGAAAAACATCTATAATCTTCACAAACCGAGTGTCGAAACTGTGATAATCAAGGATATTGATGATGACAGTGATGAACATGAAGAAGATACCGAGGTAGACAAGCAAAGTGATGAGGAAGATAATATTGTTTGGATAGCTACAGAAGTCATTTCCTCACTTGCTCACTCTCTAGCAAAAGCTGCTACACCTAGCACAAAGATAACTTCAAGTATGATTATGACAACTTCCACAGATACATCAAATGTCAAATCATCACTAGCACAACTCAATGAATCATCGACAACCACCTCTTTTACCGAGTTGCAGTCTCCTATATCTACTTCAGTACCTACTTCCATATCAAGTTTTCTAGCAGTAAGTACCTCAGTTCTAGATACTTTAGTAAGTATTTCAGTTTTTGATTCTACAATTGTGAATACTTCAGTTTTGAGCCCTTCAAGTATTCCAGTCAGTAGTTTATCATTTTTCACAGCTAGTTCTACAATGTCTACAATAACTTCTACAAAGGCATTAAGTACAATAACGGTTGATCCTAAGGCTCAACTGAGTACAAGATTTTTGAGTAAGAATGTAGAAGAGGATATAGACTTAGATGAGGAGATAGAGATTCCAAAATTAGACTTTGCAAATCTTTTAGTAGATCAAATGCAAAACATTGGTGAACTCCTCCAAAAGAAAGCAAAGCAGAAGAAACTAAAAGAAGAAAGGGAAAAGGAATATAAAATTATTGAAGATGCAAAGGATATTTTGTCAGAAGCATTAGGTATTAAAGTTGATTCCTCTCAACATATTTTGTTACAGTTAGCTAAGGCAATAAACAAGTTCCATGAGGATTCCTCTGCGTCAAAAAAGATTATTGAGAAAGCCGAGAAGAAATTTGACAATAAAGTGCTTGAGCATGTTGCTCAGCATATAGCTATTAATCAGGCAGAATTACCTTCAGTTTTGATAGATATTGAGTCCTCCTATTGCAATGTTACCTCACTTGTTGCTAAGCTATGTAATGTTGCCGAGTTCACTAAGGAAGTCAAGGATAAATTGAATAAGATTGATGAGGATTTGAAGGACAGTGTACAGAGGTTGCAACTTGAACCTAGTTCAAGCTCTACACATCATATGAAAATCACATTCCTATCAAATAGGCAGTCAAAATTATTAAAAGAAGATACAAAGATCTGGTCAACACTGCTAGATATTCAGAACATGATCCTTCCCATCATGGACATAATGCAAAAGCACATTGTTCACTCAAAAGCATTACTCCATGACAATCAATTTTCCATTGCAGATCACATGATTGAACTCTCTGCAGAAGTCCAAATTGCACTCCAAACATGCAAGATTCTACAAGAGAATTGGGACAGAACTCTGGCACTAATCATAAAGGTACATTCTGATTTTCTTTCACATTTTGGATTCTCCCTATAAAATACTTGTATATACACCTTTGGCATTATTGTCAAAAAGGGGGAGAAAATGTATAGGAGAAAGTGTATAAGATTAAGGTGTATAATACGAAAGGGGGAGAAAGTACTCTATATAAGGGAGTCATGAAATGTATAAACAATAGTTTGACAAAGATAAATTTTGAAAAATAAAAAAAAAGATTCAGCATGATTCTTGTATATAAGTTTTGGCTATAAGTGTTTTTTTCACTAATGCCAAAGGGGGAGATTGTTGGCATTAAGCATGATTGTCATTAGTGACAACACTTATTCTGAACAGGGCATACCGAGCTGAATAGTACATACCGAGCAGAACAGTACATACCAAGCAGAACAGAGCTTACCGAGAAGAATAGTACATACCGAGCCGAGCAGAGCTTACCGAGCAGAACAGAGCATACCGAGTAGAAGAGTGCATACCGAGCTCACAAAGTTTCACAGTGTTTACCGAGTGCTGCATGGTTAAAAAGGAAACTTAGTTTCTACCGAGTAACACTTTATCTATCGAGTCTCCAATATTTACGGAGTTCGAAACTACGACCGAGTGGTTAGTATGGACCGATTTTCCACTTCTACCGAGTGCATGATGATGCCGAGTAACGCAGTGGACGCCAAGTATCAGAAAGTCACCGAGTTAGTTTGCAGTAACCGTGTAACTATATTTGGGCTGACTCAGTAATATTTGGTTTACTTGTTTAAGAGCCGACTTTGTAATTGTTTTGGAATAGACTTAGATTAATATATAAACAATGTTTTATGTCATATCCAAAAATAGATAGAGAGAAGTATGAAAAAGAGAGAAAGGCAGAGATAAGTGAATTACAAAGGGCTACAACAGTATAAGAAGCAGAAAAGATCTATCCATCACAGAAGGTGATCAGTACATCAGAGAATCTCAATCAGCAAGTACAGTTGCAAGTAAGAGATCTACTATTTCATCCTAACAGGTGAATCAACTTGAAATCCTTTAACCGGGTAGACTTAACAGTCTTTGTAAAAATCTCTTAACCGAGTGCATACTTCATTATATGTTTGTAAAACCTCTAACAAGGTGGACCTAGCAGTCCTTATTGCTCCTAACAGGGTAGATCATCAGAAGTGATCATTGTAAGCCTTAACTGGAAAACTTTATACTGTAGTATTGAAGTTTTGTGGGTATCATCCCCACCCCAGTTTTACTTTCTACTTGGAAGGTTTCTGGGTCACCAAATCTCTATGTTCTAAGTGTTATGAATGTTTTATTCTTTTTGTTACTCATGCATGCAGTCAGATTATCAATCTAATATTATTAAAATCTAAATCTGTTAAAAATTTTGAAGTTACTGATTCACCCCTCCCCTCTTAGTAACCTAGATAGTCTTGAATATTTCCAACAGATGATTGAACAAGTTATACCTTGTACTACAAACTTTACAAGAGAGATTCTTCTTGGAAGATTGGAAGTAGCAGAAATGAACCTAAGGTTATCAAGAGACTTACCTAGAATGGAGACAACATTCAGTGCTCTTAGTGTTCACCCTACTTTGTCAAGAAAAATTAGTGTGGGTGGAGATTATGTTGGTAGCAACAGATCTAGAAATGAAGAAGATAAGAAGATTGAAGAAGGTTTTGCCTTGCTTGTGAAGAGGGAACCAGATGGTAAGAAAATATTTAAATGTTGGACTTGTTAAGAATATGGTCATTTTTCATCTAAATGTCCTAAGAGAGTTAAAAAGTACAGAAACAATTTCAAACCTAGAAGATCTAAGGAATGTTATTATGCTAATGATGAAGATCTTGAAGCTAGTATAGAGAGAACTCTAAGTGAAAGTGATACTGATAATAATGATGACATAGGATTTGTAGCAATTAAAGAAGAGAATCTTGAAACTGATGTTAAGGAAGAAAAAGTCTTAGTTTCTCAAGTTGAAAAGAAAGCTGATTAGATTATAGACAATGGTTGACTGGAGACATGAAAAAATTCATAAATTTTAATGAATATGATGGAGGAGTTGTTAGAGTTGGAAACAATGCACCTTGCTTGATTAAAGGTATAGGATCTATTACTCTTGATGGAAAGACTAATACTAATGATGTTTATTTTGTGGATGGATTGAAACATAATCTTTTGAGTGTTGAACAGTTAGTTGATAAGGGATATCGAGTTTGGTTTATTGAGAAAACTTGTGTGATAAAGGATAAAGATGGAAATCTGATTGGAACTGGATCTAGAGCCAGAGGTAATGTATTTCAGTTGAATCCTATTGAGATGACATGTTTGATTACTAAGATTGATGATAGTTGGTTATGGTATAGAAGATTTTGTCATATAAACTTTGACAACATTGTGAAAGTAAGCACTACACTTGCAGTAAGAGATTTGCCTAAAATTATGAAGCCTACTAACATGATTTGCAAAGAATGTGTGATGGCTAAATAGAAGAGAAGTTCTTTTACTAGTAAGAATTTTACATATGCAGAAAAGCTGGAGATTGTTCATACAGATTTGAGCGGTCCTACCAGGACTAGAGGATTCTATGAAGAAAGGTATTTTATGATTCTTGTTGATGATTTTACAAGAATGATGTGGATTGCATTTCTTAAAGAAAAGTCTAAAGCATTTGATAATTTTAAGATTGTTAAGAATAAAGTTGAGAATGAATCTGGAATGAAGATTAAATGTTTGAGATTTGATAGAGGTGGAGAATTTACTTCTAGAGAGTTTAACACTTTTTGTGAAGAAAATGGCATTAAGAGATAGTTTTCAGCCCCTAGAACACCAGAACAAAATGGTATTGCAGAAAGAAGAAACAGATTAGTGACTGAAGCAACAAAAGCTATGTTATTTGAGAATGATTTGGTGAAGATATTCTGGAGAGAAGTAGTGAACACAACAATGTATATAATGAACAGAGTAAAAATCAGAGCAGACACATACAAGACACCCTATGAATTATGGTTTGGACATGCACCCTCAGTTAAGTATTTTAGAATCTTTGAAAGCAAATGTTATATAAAAAGAGATGATGATATTGGAAATTTTGATCCTAGAAGTGATGAAGGTATATTTCTTGGATATTCTTTGAAAAAAAAAGCTTATAGATGTTACAATAAAAGAACTAAGACTATTGTTGAGAGCGCAAATGTTAAAGTTGATGAAAAGTTCAAAATTTAGGAAAGAATGCTTGATTATGAATAAGATGAAGAAGGTCATCCTAAACCTAACACTGGATCTACTGAATTATTTTATGAAACTGATAGTGATTTGTTGAATGAGAGCCATAGTGAAGTAATTGAAGAACCTACACCTGAAGTGAGATCTGAGACAGTGACACCTAACAAGAGTTTATCAAGAAATCATCCTATTGGACAAATTATTGGAAGCATCAAAAGAGGAGTTCTAACTCGGAATAAGGTACAAGAATAGTTATGTTTGATTTCTCAAATTGAACCTAAAACTACTAGTGAAGCTTGTGAAGATGAAAGTTGGACTAATGCTATGAAAGAAGAACTAGATCAGATTGAAAAGAGCAAGACATGAGAATTGGTCCATAGACCTAAAGACAAGAATGTTATTGGAACTAAATGGGTATTCAGAAACAAGATGAATGAACAAGGAGAAGTAGTAAGAAACAAAGAAAGATTGGTATGTAAGGGATACTTGTTAGAGTAATTAGTTAGTTTTATTACTCTTCTTTACTTAAGCTTTCTCTTAGGTACATTATAATTAATATCTTTATTAATTATAATGTGCAACCTAGCTTTTTCTAGTTTTAGGGTTTTGTTCACCTTTATAGGTTGAACTTTGTATTATTTTTTCATGATCTTGGAATATATTTTCTCTCACACCGCTGAGATTTTTCAAGCTCTTGCTTTTTTATCTTCTCTGGTTTCCTTTCAGTAACAGGTTATTTGCATGTAGGTGTTCTTGGTGAACTATGAAGTTGGATTTCTCAATTTCTACATGGTATTAGAGCTTCCTTGCTGCTACTTGGTCTGAGCTTTTGAGAGCCGTGATTCAAAGACAAAAGCCACAGCTCCTTTGGTCTTTTCTTTGTTGTTTTTTATTGGATCTGGGGAGTCTCCTTTTTTTTGGAGCACTTTGGGAAAAAACCGACCTCACGGTTGCATCCAAAAGGTGCCAAAACCCCTATTTCCATATAAAAATTGACCTATTTGGCCTCTGAGGCTTCTAGGTGAATTTTCTAGCCCATTAGGGTCGTACGACACGAAAATGAGAAAAAAAAAAAAAAATCTCGATTTTCATGTAATTTTTGGTTTTATTTGGGCACTGCCAAATGTGCCACCAGGGTGCCACCGTCATGCCACCCCAGTGCCATGCCCGCCCAGCCCTAGCACAACCCACCACCTCTGCACCGCCCGCGGCTTGCCGTGCCACCCGCCGACCGCCTCCTCTTCCACCTGGACAGCCGGTGACGTCACCACCGGTAAATTTTTCTGGGAAATTTTTTTCGGCCGTCTTTCAAATTTTTTGGCGAATTTTTTTTTCCCAGCGAGATGGGCCCATGACGGGCAAATGGCCGTCAATTTTTTTCTCGGGACTGGTTTTTTCCAGGGAGCTTGCATTTTGGGGGTACCTGGGCATTTTTGGTCCTACAGGGCTCATACGGACTCAAAATTTGACATATGATATATCGTCGAAAAGGTCTTTCTAAGCCCATCACTCTTGTGTAGGTTTCACTTCCTGATTTGTCCATTTGACTATCAGTTTTTGCAGTCAAAGTTGCTCCTTCTTCTATGCTCCTATTCTACTTCTGGAACTCAAGTTTTTTTCTTGTTTCTTATGGTTTCATAGTACTTTGTTGTGTATAGGGATAGTATTATACTTTATGGGGGGGTGCTCTTTACTTTCTATACTTTACTTCAAAAAGACCCTTCTACTTCTGTCTTCTTTCTCTCCATGGTAGACTCTTCTATCACCCACCTTACACCTCACAACTATCACACTTGGAAAGGATAGATCTTATGGGAAAAGGGCTATGGTCATGCCTCGATGCAGCTCAACTAGTTCTACATAGGCCTTATGAGGCTCTTATGCAGAGAAATAGGATGGATGAGGCAATGGGCCTCATTGTAATGAACATTTCAGATGGGTTGTTGTTCCACTTGGATGGTTTGACCACACCCAGGGCTATGTGGGACAATTTTTCCACCTTGTTTGGCACAATGAATCAATTCAGGGTTCTACAAATAGATGCAGATTTCACCGCCTTGGTACCTAAATCATTCACCAGCATTGAGGACTTCTTGATGAAGTTCAAGTCTCTTCGTTCTATTTTACAGGTTTCTAGAAAGATGATGTCAGATGATGAGTGTATCTTTCTGATACTCTCAAAGCTTTGTGGCCCTTATCAGATTTTCACTTCTACCTTCTACTCCACTATGGATGCACTGGGTGCTTGACATGTTATGCCCTCTTTTGAGACCTTCTGTGACAGGTTGACTCGTGAGTAGTCCAAGCTCAATCAGATGGACTCACTTATAGGTTCATAGTCATAGGCATTGCTTGCCAAGACACCTTAGGATACACAGAAGCTGAAGCTGAAGCAAACATTTGATTCCTCTTCTCAGCACTCTACTAGCCCACCATCTTCTTCTAAGAAGGAGAAATAGAAGACTGAGAGCCCTACATGTTCCTATTATCAGAAGGGGCCTCATGATGAGTCACATTGTTTTCAGAAGAGATTTGATGGCTTTGAGAAACAGATTGCAGATTTGCAAGCTCTCCTTCAGAAGAGCACTATTTCCTCTCCATCCTCTTCCACCTCATAGGGGTCTACTTTTTAGTCTTCTGCCTCATCTTCAACATCTAGATAGGATTTTGGATAGGGTCATGCATTACAGGCTTCTGTTTCATCCCCTTCATAGGTCCCTTGGATACTGGATTCTGGTGCTTCTCACCATATGGCATCTTCTCCGAAGATCTTCTCATCTATTGAGGCTTCTCCTATTCTTCACATTCTCATGGGGAATAACACTGTTATGCCAGTCTACGGGAAAGGTTCTGTATGCATTTAGGATGGCACATTCAATGATGTATTGTATGTTCCATCTCTATCTGCAAACCTCCTCTCGATTTATCAGATTACACTCAGTGGGTCAGGGAAGATAGTTGAGTTCACGCCAGATTCAATCTTCATTTGGGATAGTGTGATAGATGGCATTGTTGCTACAGGGACAGTTGATCATTCCACCCATCTCTACACATTCTCACACTTTGGTCCACCATCTCCATCATCGAAGTGCAGCTCTCCTCTTAGGTGAGAGCATCATGTGGGATAGTCAGGTCACTTGAACCTCTGTGTTGTTCTCGAGACCACTTTTGTGACTGCCTCACCTCATCTTGTTGGGGTTTCTTCTCTTTAGCAGGACTCTTCTTCAGCATTGCCAGACCCTCTAGCTCCATTCATCGAGCCACTAGGTGTAGTTGTTGAGGATTCTACAAAGGACACTCATCTCCTCTCTCCTGACAGTGTCTACACACCTGTCATTCCACCTACATTGGGGATTCCCTTTCAGGATCCTCGTGTCTACTCCTTTGAGCATAAACTTGGTCTTCCAGTGACACCTCATCTTTCAAGGGCACCTCTTTAGTGTTCTCTATCTTTCACTCCTTTGTATTGGAGTCACAGTGGTTCATTCATTGTTCCAGGGGTTCTTTAATTCTGGGGGGGCTTTGGAGCCTTGACCCTCTCTCACGGGGGGGTTGGTAGCACACATTGTACTTATGGTTTTGAGAGAGTCTCTTGAAGTCATTTTTTTGTCTTTTGCTTGCTTTTATATCTCTTTTTGGAGAGGAGTTTTTCCCACTGGGTTTTCTCCTTTGTCTCTGGTTCATAGAGATTTCCATGTATTGGGTACTTGATCAAGCCTTGTTGCCAGGACCCATTTCCTGCTTTCATAGCTGTGCTAGGTTATCTTACCTCTTGAGCTTCGCTTAAGGGGGGGTATTAGAGTAATTAGTTAGTTTTATTACTCTTCTTTACTTAAGCTTTCTCCTAGGAACATTATAATTAATAATTTTATTAATTATAATGTGCAACCTAGATTTTTCTAGTTTTAGGGTTTTGTTCACCTTTATAGGTTGAACCTTGTATTATTTTTTCATGATCTTGGAATACATTTTCTCTCACACCGTTGAGATTTTCCAAGCTCTTGCTTTTTTATCTTCTTTGGTTTCCTTTCAACAATAGGTTATTTGCATGCAGGTGTTCTTGGCGAACTGTGAAGTTGGATTTCTCAACTTCTACAATACTCACAGCAAGAAGGAATTGACTATGAAGAAACCTTTGCACCTGTTGCAAGAATTCAAGTAGTGAGAATGTTTTTGGCTTATTCAGCTTACAAGAAATTCAAAGTATATCAGATGGATGTGAAGTCAACATTTCTGAATGGAGAGTTGGAAGAAGAAGTCTACATTGAGTAGCCTAAAGGTTTTCCTTTGATTCAAGAAGGAGACATGGTATGTAAACTGAAGAAAGATTTATATGGACTAAAACAAGCACCTAGAACTTGGTATGCAAGATTGGACAAGTATTTGTTAAAGTTGGGATTTACAAAAGGAACAACTGATAGCAATCTGTACACAAAAGAAATTAAAAATGGTTTGTTGGTTATAGTTATTTTTGTTGATGACATTATTTTTGGAGGAGAAGATGAAGCTAGTGACAAATTTGCTGATGAAATGAAGACTAAATTTGAAATGAGTATGATTGGTGAAATGAAATACTTTTTGAGATTACATATAACACATAATAGTGATGGTATCTTTGTAAGTTAGAAAAAGTACCTGAATGACTTGTTGAAAAGATTTGGAATGCAGAATTGTTAACCAGTTGGAACACCTATGGTGACTGGACATAAGTTATCTAGCACAGATGAGACTCTTGCAGTGGAACAGAAGAAATATAGATCTATGATTGGAGGGTTGCAGTATTTGACTCATACAAGACCTAATATAGCACATTCAGTTGGAATTGTAGCAATATTTCAAGCTGAACCTAGAGAATCACATTATGCAGCAGTAAAGAGGATACTGAGATATTTAAGAGGCACAATGGACTATGGATTGTGGTATGAAAAATCTGATGAGTTTACCCTATGTGCATATACAAATGTTGATTAGGGAGGTAGTGTTGATGATAAGAAAAGCACCAACAGTGGAGCATTTTTCCTTGGAGGAAGATTGGTTTCTTGGCTAAGAAAGAAGCAGAATTGTATCTCACAGAGCACAACAGAAGCATAATATATAGCAGTAGCAAACAATTGTAACCAGATAATTTGGATGAAGCAAATGCTGAAGGATATTGGAATAAAGTTTGTTGAGCCTGTTGTCATAAATTGTGACAACACCAGCACAATTAGTATGTCTAAGAATCCTGTATTACATTCTAAGAAAAAGAATATAGAGATCAAGTATCATGTTGTAAGAGAGAAATTTTCTA
Source organism: Chamaecyparis obtusa (assembly GCA_027943335.1). NCBI lineage: Eukaryota > Viridiplantae > Streptophyta > Pinopsida > Cupressales > Cupressaceae > Chamaecyparis > Chamaecyparis obtusa. The sequence continues at coordinate 496,819 of BSBK01000680.1, read as the reverse complement.
AGAAAGAAGTCAAACTTGAGTACATAAGTACAAAGGAGCAAATAGCAGATATATTTACAAAGCCTTTGCCTAAGGATAACATTTGAGTATCTGAGAGGTATGCTTGGGGTTATGCCCCAACCTACTTTTGAGAAGTGATGCAGTTGGTTGTATCCATCCAGTGGTATATGAGCCTTATCTTTCTTCTGGACTAGATGTTGGTACTTCCTCTATGGGGGAGTATGTGTATCTAAGCTGAGTCATGAGGACTCTAGTGAATGTATTTTTTGAATAGTGTCTTTTGACATTGGAGTTGTTGATATAATGATGAAATTTCTATCATTGATGTCAATGGGGGAGAAGTATACATTAAAAACCATCTGAAACATCTGTTGGAGAGAACTGAATAGGAAAATGAAGCAAGATTTGATTGATGAAGAAGACTTGAAAGCATTTTCAGAACAGTAGTGTTGTAGCATTGGATTTATGGAACTTGGATATTTTTTCATCTATGTTTCCATTACTACCAATGGGGGAGATCATTAGGAATGAATGCTAAATGTTTGGCAGCCATTCTGTAGTAGTAGTTGTTGCATTCATGACTATGATTGTCATTGATGTCAACACAGTGATTTACCAGAGACTTGCAGAGAAGTAGACAGAGTTTGGATTAGCGCACGTGGGATATTGCAGTTGGAGCTATGTGATGTTGAGGATATATTCTTTGATATATTATATTTCTATGGTTAAGAGTGCAGATAGTAATTCATTTATTCATGGAAGTTATGAGCATTTTGGTGGAAGCAGTATTCAAGCAGTGTTCTTGAGTAGCGGTTTGTGGAAATTGGATGATATCTCCTAATTAGGATGGAATCTGATTTTGCACAGTTAAAAAGAATTTGAAGACACATTGATAGTGACATGGATGACAATGCAAACTTTGAGGTCGCACGAGTGAAGAATTATTGTAGTTGGAAGTCAACAGTTTTGTGTAATTTTGATGTAGCGTGTGGAAACTTTTATTTTGTAATTGTATGTCGATTCATTTGTAATTATTTGAGTGTGGTATAAAGGAAGGAATGTGTTTCCTTGTTGTAATATGGTTGGATGTGATGATGCATGCATCAAGTGAAGAAAATAGCTAAATGTGAAAGCGAATTTGTGAAGGAAGACATGTGAGGTATAACAGTGAGTACAGTTTGGCACAGTCAGAGAAGAGGTAACATATTATTCTATTGAGTAATAAAAAAATTATTTGAAAAGTGTGTTCAATGATCTTACCCTAAAGCTATTTGGGCAGTGGGTCCTTATGTCTTCCATAACTCTTAACAGGGTTAGAATCTTTTAACAGGGATTCAAAATCTCCTAACAGGGATTCATATGCACTGAATGTATTTCATAAGACTCCTAACAGAGTCCATCCTTTCACAAGGAATATTCATATTAGTGCATCTTTTGTGGGCATCATTCCCATTGGGGTTTACTCTTTGATGAAGAGGTTCCCTACTCAACATATCTTGTGTCATTGTGTTATTGTGTATGAATATCTTTCTATGGTGGGTAATTATATTTCTTACATGGTTTAATACTGTTAAAGTTGATAAAAGTTACAATTATCTAATAATTGATTCACCCCCCCCCCCCCCCCCTCAGTTATCTTGGCGGACTTTACTTTCTAACAACCTTTTTAGAGGGGACTCTTCTTTTGGAAGAGTTTGAACACCCACTCTCTAACTTAGAGACTAGTTAATTTTGGAGGATCTTGGATAGGAAAAAGCTTGGAAAAAAGGGCTCTCATCTTCAAAACTCACCATTATTTCTTGGACTTAGGTTGGTGGCTCCATCTTGAATGACTTATGTTGTTTTCAAAATTGTATGTGAGGATTATGGTGTTTTGTGTACAGAAGATCTTCATGATTCTAGTTGTAGTGAATCTTGTTTTCTCTTGTATTTTAGTAGTTACCTTATGTAAATATTGTGCTTTGTTTTGGTGAAAGTTATGTTTTTTTGTTGTTGTGAAGCATTGTGTTTCATTTCCTTGTTTTTTGATGTTTGTATGGGAGTCTCAAGGCCACACTCACCCATGGGGGGAAGAGTAGCCTTGGGGGTGAAGGGTTTTCTTTGGACAGCCATGGGTGTAGAGTCTCTCCTTGGAAAGGAGAAGGAAAAAGAATGGAAGTATGGGCTCCATGTAACCATTTCATTTCTTGTTATATCGAGGGTCATAAAGGAGTAGTTTTGGCTTGATGCCATGGTGGTCATAAGGATTTTGTTGGGATTTTTGAGAATGTAGTTGAAATGAGTTTTGGGAAGGCCATGTGTAGGCTTGTCTCTATTGTTTTGAAATGGGCTTTCTCCCCATTGGTACTTAGTCCATATTCACCCCAAGAATAGGGTCATTGTGAGACCCTTTGTTCATACCCTTGATTGGGAGTTTTATGTGCTTGTTGTTTTTTTGTTGTTGTTTGGATATGCATGTAAGTAAACCCATCTATTGTGATGGTTCCCCTAGCTCGGGGGTGGCCTCTTAGAGGCCTTGGATGGGAGGTGAGCATCCCATGGTTCATCCAATATTTTTATTTGTAGGTGTAGATTCCATTGATGCCTTCTTCAAATGAAGTTACACCTTTGAGGAAAGAGAGGAATAGGAGAGCTTTGGAATGCATTAAAGAAATGTATGTTTCATATTTATCTAAGCTAAATGTAATGGATATCTCTTGTAGAAGAAGAAGTCCTAATGGGACCTTTGAGTTGAATAACTTGTAACAATGTTATTGAGTGAACTACCATGTAATAGTTTTCTTTTGATGGTTTATCTTATGTAAGAAATATATAGTTTCCATATAAGTTTAGTAAATGATAAATGAACCATAAATGTTGATATCTCTCTCACTTTCAAAGAAATTCAACTAGTGCATAAATTAATTTCCATAGTTGATGAATAAATACTTTAACCATTATAGTTTGTCCATTTGAAAGGAGATTTGAATATTTAAAACTATTTAAGGATGTAGAAATGTATCAAGAAAAATAGAGGCTTCATGATGCATGTAGTTTATTTAAAGTATACCATTTAGCAAAAGAAAACTTACATCAAATTGTTTCCTTACATTACTAGTTTATTTTTATTTTGAGCTAGTTATAGAGCTTACAGATTTTAAAAATCCTTTCTAAACTTGTTTATTTATACTTCTGATTATATAAATATATGCATATGATAAATATTTATATATATATTTTTTTGATCGGTAAACGGCTGAAGCCATAATATATTTTATTATTATTATAAAATAGAATTTACATGTCCTCCATTCAAATGGGCACTGGTAGGAAAGAACGGGAAAGAAAACCTCCAATCTTGCCCGGGACAAATGTCCAAAAATACAAAATTCCAGAGGCATGCCCCTGCTTCGTATCCCTATACCTAGAGATAATTATTGAGTTCTAACCATATAATTAAAATTTTGCAGAGACTGAATTTTCCTTTCCAAGGCCCTCCTAGGGTCAGATATACAAAGTTTCCAAGGGGCATACCCCTAACATAAAAAGCCTTTTGCCTCTAGAGCCTTACAATTCGAATTTACAATAGATTACAAAAGAATTAATCCCAAGTCTTGAGCCGCTCCTATCTGAACAGTTAATAATCCTTTGACCTGGAAAGGCAGCATAAAACCATCCAGAAAACTAAAGTAGCGAGGAGCTTATTAGCTTGGTTAGTAATAATTTCAAAATAACAATTTGAATAGTTATTCTACTAACAGAGTTTGTAAAATACATTATGAGTCTAACTTAGGGTATTTATAACATAACTAGGTTGCCACTAAGCTAGGGAGAGACTAAATCAGAAAAATGTTTAAACTTAGATGTCAATACCAAAAAGGTGCATAACAGATATGAGTCCTTATTTAAACATTCTACTTAAGAGAATTAAAAATAGATAAAAGTTATTTTTAATAAGTAAAAGCCATGCTTCTTGAGGAATACTTAAGAAAACCCTTGACCTGATAGAGCTTATTCAAATATTCTACTATAAATAGGAATCAAACTAGAGCTGCTTCTATTCATTGTTGAGAGATACCAGCCAAAACAACTTACCTATAATAAGCACCTTCAATTCCTAATTGACTCCTAGCTTTAATAGAGTCATATACTAGATGGAAGAAGAATACATGTAATGGATAAATTTAGAATAATGAATGCAAATGGCCAAAAGCAGAAAATAGAAAACTAATAATTCCCCAGAAAAAGAGGCATGATCGGCCATTCCAGATGGGACAAGAAGAGAGACCAACTGGGATAAGGGGAAGGACCTTTACTGAGTAGAATCTATAGAAATTATGCTTGAAAACTAGTTTTGATACATGCCAACAGATGGGTACTTTAGATTTTACCCCTATCTATATGCACCAATGCACTAATTTTCTTTGGCTGCATATGGACAAACGTAGAAGCTAATACTCATCTTTGAATGAATCGAAAATACTTAGCCTTTCCACCTGTTAAAATGCTTTGTTTTCATACATATGTTAACAAGGCTAATCTGGCATAAATACAAAGCCAGTTTATATGTAATCAGTTTGGGAGCATATAATCAAGTGAAAAGACTTGATAAGAAAAACCTAGGAGGGTCTAAACAAAGCAGTATAAACAGAAGGGGAGGTCCAACCTTATCTAAAAAGATGATGCCAAACCATTGAAAAAAAAAAAAACATCTACAGAGGAGTATTTTAGATATTACATCTATTTGTTTGTACCATTCCTTATAGCGCTGGACTAATATATAGGAAATAGCAAAGCCCAGCAGGCAATAGAGTTCATTATCCAGGGAGTGTGCAGATTTCTTTAGGCTGCAAATGTTAAAACAGAGAAACTATATTACTCATCTTGGCTGTGTTGGTAAATCTTACCCTATCACCTGTTTATAAACTCAATTTTTCCATACACATGTTAACAAAGTCCTTCTAGTCAAGAGATCTACTAGCACAATTACAAAGCCAGATAAAATGTGTTTAGTTTATTATCTTATAACCAAAAGTAAAGATCGGGATCCTTCGGGCTAGGAAATAAATTATAAGCTACAAAAGGAAAGGGGAAATTGGTATAGAAAAATAGAGGCTTCATGATGCATGCAGTTTATTTAAAGTATACCACTTAGCAAAAGAAAACTTACATCAAATTGTTTCCTTACATTACTAGTTTGTTTTTATTTTGAGCTAGTTATAGTGCTTACAGATTTTAAAAATCCTTTCTAAACTTGTTTATTTATACTTCTGATTATATAAATATATGCATATGATAAATATTTATATATTACTTTTAGCTAATCACTCATTTTATTTTAGCTCTATTATTTTCCATTCAGTTTAAGAGATATATATATCTATGATAAGACAATCCATTTCTTTTGAAAAGATAAAATAGGTTGTTTAGAATAATAGGATATATAGTGTTTTCAAATTTACTATACCTCTCTAAAGTTTCATTAAAATTGAAATTTTGTTCATACATTATCCTGGAAATTAAATACATGTTTAAGAATGCACATTTATTTTTTTCATTTCTTGGCAATAAAATTTTTCTTCATTTTTATATTAAATAAAAAATTTCTATGTCAATGAACCGGTTTTAAAAAAATAAAATTATTTAATAATAAAATTAATATACAAAAAAGTTCGTAATTTTTTTTTAACAATAAAATGGAGCGGTCGGCAGAGCCAAACCTCCCCCCTTCCTCTCCTTTGCCCCCAACCGTGGCTCTACCACCACTGTGGTAGCACAACCACGGCTCAAGGTCATGACTGCTTGTCATAGCCGCGGCCCTACCACGATCCTGGCAACACAACTGCGGCTTAAAGCCACGACTGTGTTGTCATGACCATGACAGTGAGCCCATGATCATGGCTCTCATAGCCGCATGGAGCTGGGCGACAAGGCTATGCCCTTTTAAAAAAATTATATTAAATTTTCATTAAAAAAAAAGGGGGCTAGATTGTAACTTAGAAATTAAAAACAAAGAACAACATTTTAGCTTTAAAACCTAGTAGGGTTTTTAATAAAAAAAAATAGCATGCTAACTCCTAAAAATTAGTTTTACCAGCATTCACAATGCGGAAGCATTCTGAGGAAACCCCCTTAGCTAGACAACCATTACTTATAAAAAATGTATGATATATATTCATAGGCACATATACATTAAGTATATGTGAATATGAATATACTTCACACATTGATTATGAAACTCCTTTAAAGGCCTTTCCTCAAGATACCTACAAACAAGAAACACCAAAAAAATTGCTTCGCCCACTTAGGGTTTGGGTGAGGGAGAGTTTAGGGGATGAAAAGAGTTGTTGGGAGCTCTTTTTGGGGATTGACATATTCCCCCTAACCCTAATTTTGAAATTAGGATTAAGGTATGGAATAGTCAACCCTCTTTTGAAAATTTATTTCTTTTCCTCCCCTTTATCTATTTTGAAATTTTAAGTTATTTCCCTATTAATGTATTACTCTTTCCATTAAACTTATAATTTTATCCTGTAAATCATATGTTTAGTGGAGATAATTAATTTAGGAATATGAAAATTGTTCTTAACCAACTTTGATTTAATAAAGATATTGAGGAGATTTATTATATCTTATAGAATATTGGTGATAATGTTATTAGAATTTTATAATTAGAAAGCTTAACACAAAATTTTACATTGATCTAATAATTTTAATTAAATCATCCTCTTTATTTGTGTCGTGAGATGATTTAATCTAGTTGGACTTAGGAAAAGTCGAATATATGTCAAGTATAGTATTATTATGATAAATGCTTATTTTAAACATAAGTTTATTTAATTTAATTTTATCCTAGTTTGATTAAATTTTAATTTGATGTCTACCCTAAAATGCTAGTAAGACATTGGGAATAAGAAATAATTTAATAAATCTTTATTAAAGTTATTCCTTGGGGTTCTGACGTTGGGATATAAACTTATAAATTAGTCTTGATGAAAAATATTAATTTAAATCAATACTTTTCATCGAGACTAATTTGAATTTTATACTTCATGTTTTAGCCTTAATTATTAGTAATACTTTTAAGTTATTTTGAGACGATCTAGACCCCAATTTTATTATAAGTATTTTGTTAAGATTTTTACTAAGCTATTGCAATTATTGTATTAATCTTTTTAATATTCAAGGTAGGGTAGACTTAGTTAGTTTACCCTAGTCTTGTGATGATTGTATTCGTGCGAGGGATGTTGGCGGGATAGATAACATCCGCCATGATTCCCACAATCAAATGTAAACTTCTCTCTCTCAGAATTAACCATTCAATTTATGTCAACTTTAAACCTTAAACTTAAAATTATAACCAAAAAAAAAAAAAAAATGGTGTATTTTTGCTCGTAGAAATATGGGCATGACACCGGGGACCTGTTTCATCCATAGCCTAGCATAATCCTTATCCTCGTACTAACCTCATGGGTCGCATCTCTAAGTTTAATTCCTAGAGGATGACCATCCATTTTCTTTGATGCTCTCTGAGTTCACTTTGCATCAACAAAGACTTAATAGCTTGGTCTGGCATAATGGCGTGCACCTTAACTCTGAAGAATGTAATGCCAGAATTTCCTAACTTCCTGAACAAGGGTGAATGCGTGTTTCTCAAGAGGGAGGTACCTTATCTCAGCATTTTTGAAAGGGGAACTCATGAAATCAATAGGTCCTTCTTTCGCTTCAACCTTTTGGGTTAGTACTACAGCAATAGAATGAGCAGAGGAAAAGGAATAAATATAGAATGGGAGGGAATAATTTGGACTAGCTAGGACCGAGGCCTTTGTGATAGCTTGTTTTATCTGTGTGAAAGCCTCATTTTCCTCTGGGCTCCACTCAATATTAGCCTCTTTCTTCATCATGTCGTTCAAAGGTTTAACAACTTCAACACATCTCGTGATGAATTGTTAGACAAAATTGATCTTCTCGAAGAAAGATCTCATCTATTTCTTGTTGTTGGGTATCTGTAAGCGCAATAGTGCCTCCACTCTCTAGGTCAATAGAGATACCCTTCTCTGAGACAATATGTCCTAGAAGTTTCCCCTCAGTGACCCTGAATATGCATTTTTGGGGGTTGAGAGAAATATTGAACCAATGACATCTCTCATACATTTTAGTGAGGTGGGCAGGGTGATCAGGCGTGTCCTGGGAGAAAATAGTCAAATCATCCATATAGATGATTATGCATTTATTGACCAATCCTTCGAAGGTGATATCCATTTCTTTCTAGAAGGTTTCTCTTATATTGATCAAGTTGAGGGCATCCTCTTGTACGCAAATGTTCCCTACTTCATGGTGAACAAGGTCTTGATGCGGTCCTCAAATTTTACCATGACTTGGTTGTGTATGGTGAAAATGTGACCACACTTCTATGAATCATTACATGCAAGGAAACTCAAGAATGAGCCCTCACAAATCGATCCATAGCTCCCTAGGCATGGAGTGCAAGGGTTTTAAGAATGCTCTCAGCTAGAGCTATTTAGCCAATAACCTTGCTAGTAAACCATGCAATGGGAGATTCAATGAAGACAAGGGAAAGAATGCCAATATCCTCAAGAATCAAGAATGAAATGCAAAGCAATGCAAGCTAGTTTAAGAATGGAAATGCAAGCTAAACTATGGAAATGAAAGATGCAAGTATTACAAAGCCTCCTAGTTAAACTAGATGAATTAATCTAAAGCTTAAAGGAAATCTAAGCTAAGAATGCCATGAAAATGAAGCTACTATGCAAGAAATGAAATCTAACTATGAAGCAAGAAAGCCATGATGATGCAAGAATGAAGACAAGAAGATAGAGTGTTGATGAAGATCCAAGATGAATGCCAAACAATGCTCCAAATCTTCAAACCCTAGATGCAAGAATGTCTCCAAAAGCTCCAAGATGACCTAGAAAACCTGCAGCATAATATTAGCATAAAAATTGTGTGTCTAGAATGAAGAAGAGAGCTCTTCTTTTATAGGAAATGAGGAGAAATGGACCATGGAGATTAAGAGGCAAAAGATTTAATCAACAGTGGAGCTTAAAAGAGGAGCAATCCATGTGCACAAGTATCCTCCAATAGGAAAATAAGAGTTGACTTTTGTGTCCATATGAGACAAAAAGTGTTTTTCTCTTTTTATAAAATAAGAATAATGCTTTATTTGTGCAACTTAGGATAAGAGGAAAAGTGGGGGATTTTTATTTATTAAAAGGGGAGGAAATATTCCTTTTAAATAAATAAAAACTTAGGATAAGATGGTTAGCCCATAGAAAATAATCGAATAAATGATAGAACTAAGATTTGATCAAGAATAAGCAATTTAAGATTTAGCAAAAGGGGCTAATAGTCTAGGTGACCATTTTTAGGTGTATACATTTTGCCCCTCTTTGACTAATGTGTGATCAATCTGGGAACACATGTAGTCAAAGAATAGATCAGCCAAGAAGGCAAGCAGACAACCAAGAAAGAAAGCAATAGCAATTTTGACAGATGTGAGATCGATTTGGGATCACATGCAGTCAAAGAATAAAATAGCCAAGAAGGCAAGCAAGTAGTGATCTGACTCCAAAGAATGAAGTGCAGAGAGATAGCAAATCTTGCATGGTCAGCCTGGTAGCGACAGTACTAAACAGTTAGGAAAGAGATAGCCAATAAGATATGATGTGTCTGCCCCCTCGGGATCGAAAGTGAAATCCAGGTAGAGGGAAGGCAGAAGCAAGAGCAGCATGATCAAATCACTAGAAATCATAATCGACGAAAGAGAATAGAACAACCATCAAGCAGTGAAGATATGCCCCACACATGGGACACGGGGCACGAACCAAGCGGTCCCTCAACCCGAAAACACCACGGAGGGGGAAGAATTTGAACTTGAGATTTGAAAGTGAATGAAAGACTAGAAGTTTGAAAGAGATGGGGATGAAGAGGTGAAGAATGCCCCAGCGAAGATGGAAGGATCAGGCCTCAAAAAGTCAGCCAACTACGTGAAAGAGGGGGAAAAGGTGATTTGGGTGATCAAGGTGAACTCGGATTTCGGTTTGGATCCCGAAATGAAAGGAAAATGATGGGATATGAAAGACAAGAAGCGAAAGACATGATTAGGAAGAAGTGAAAGGTGAGCGCAGTTGATTAACAAGTCCATGAAAGATGAAAGGAAGAGCTCTCTCCATATGCAAAATGCAAAACTAAACTAACATGAACCTAAGAAATGCAAGCTACATGAAAAGTGGTTTACTTTCAAGGTTACAAAGCCAATAGACATCTAATATTCATCATCGAGCGTTATTGGTAGCGTCGCAAGATCATACAATACACACTAGCATAACTATGTGAATATGAATATGATCTTTATCAGATAGGAATGTGGAAATCTCACCTAGGCATCAAAGACATGTAGGTCAAGATGACTAGTGCAGTGAGATTACCTAAGTTTAATATAGCAAGATTATACTCGCATCGAGACACAAGGAAAGTCAAGATGGCTACAAGTATGCACTTGCAAAATAGTCAAGGATAATACCCTGTCAATCCATAGTGTCAAGTAAGACCAGCATAAATGCTCATGACAGTTAGGATCAACAAAATATACCCACAAGCAGAAAAAGCAATAAAACATGTTCTCATACCCTCAGTCTTCTAGCTATGCATCATCGAAAACTTCTCAGGGAGAGACCACTCAGCAAAGAAATCATCATAGAAAGCATGCAAAGAAATAAATTCAAACAAATCTCAGCAAGTCAAGTGCGTGTGTGTAGGTCATAGAGTCAAACTTTGAGTATTGCATCTGCAGATGAGAAATATCGCATCATACTAGACTGCAGGTAGGACATCTGATAAGTGTTGAGAAACACTCGACGCAAGGGGAAGTGTTGAAAAACACAGTTGGGGTGGTGTTGAAAAACACCATTGGAACCAAGTTGCCCAAGAAACCCAGACGCACAAAGAGACCCAAGATAAGCTTAAAGCAACATATGCCCCCTAGACTAAGACAAGAATCAATTCGAAGCTAGGAAAGGCAAAGCGAGAAGTGGAGCGAAAGAGTGCCACGCAAGACTGATAGACATAGGTGCAGAGGGTCTCAAGCAGCGCCTGTTTCCAGGTTTTCACCACTTGATAGATTTATTGCAATTTTTTAGGACTTTTTATGCTTTTTAGGATTTTTTCAGCATCATATATGATTTTTTTTTGGAATTTTTTCAGGATCATAAAGTATGTACAAGGAATTCCCTAGATAGAAACGGGCATCAAACTCATGAGCAAGATCATATCGTGTAGTCCCAAAGTCTAGCAAGGTGGAGGACAAGAGGGAGGGAAAGCTCATGAATGAGATGGAGGAAAGGAGAATGAAGGCGAATGGAGGGAAGAAATCCTCAAGGTCAAACTCCTCAAGAGTACCCAAGCTAGGGAAAAATTATCATGTAAAGCGCATTGAACAAGCAATGAAAGGCCAGCATAGGATAAGTCATGAAAGCGCACTGCAAAAGAAGAAAAGGATGCATTCCAAAGGAGTAGACATGTCAAGAGGCTTCATAGCATCATTTTTTACTCTTTTTTATTAGATCAAGACCAAAGGGGAAAAGGATAAAGAAAGGCTAGAATGAATGGAGAAAAATGAAGGAATGAATATGAATGGAATGAAAGCAAGATCATCGTAAGATAGCTCACAAGATAGCCAAATATTCGTGTATAGCTGAACATTGCCAAGATCAACGAGAGAAGATGGAATGGATGAAACATGTAGAAGAACTATGCATGATGCCTGATTGCCAGGTTTTCATCATGGTACTTATCCAAGGTGCCACAAGGGAGTGGTTGTCACCATAGGATGAATTTATTTCTCTTTACTTTTGCTACCAAGGTGCCTGTTTCCAGGTTTTCACCATGGCACATTTTCAATTTTTTCATTCTTTTTTTTTTCTTTTTTCTATTTTTGGAAGAAGGCAAGCTTTTTAGATAGTACTCCTTGAAAGGATAAACCCTGACATGCCAAGGATTCAAAATGATATGCTCAAAGATGCTGATAGGGAAAGGAAGATGGAAGAGAAAAATGGAGGATAAGGCTTTATGTAAAGCGAGTGAGGTTGGAAGATATGAGGAATAGGCAAATGAGGAAAAAGGATAGAAGGTAGAAGGATAATGAATGGAAAGATTGTGAAAGGGTAGATGGGAAGGAAGGCAAGATCAACATCGACACACACCTTGAAGGGTGGCGAGAGGATGGAGGAAATATGAATAAAGGAATACGTGAAGGAATATGATGAATGTTTAGCAGAGGTTGCGGTTCAGGCACATGGAATGAAAGATCATTTTTGGAAGAAGATGAAGTGGAAGCCTTTGGAAGCTTGAATGTCAACTTCACTTTTTGTTCAACATAAGACTCTTTCAAGAGAGATTTTGGAATCCATATAGCCTTAGGCTTTTTATTTCTTTTTGATGATTTAGAGAGAATATCTGTAATGATGGATTTTGGAACCCATACTTGTCTTGTAGTTTTCTTCTTAGATATCTCTTTTGACTTTATGTGCCCATGTCGATTAGAGGAGACATGGTGATCTTTTTTTGATGGATTCTTGTATTGCTTCTTTTTCTGGTATTGAACATTCAAGTTACTTCCAAAAGACTTGGGACTTGTGGAAGAAGGAGGAAGATATGACTGGTTTAGATGGGTGAGTGGATGAAAAGGATTCAAGGGTATGCATCTATGTTGATCTTGAGGAAAGATAGGAGATGGAGGGACGTAAGGACCCAAAATGGATGATGAATTAGGAGAGTTAGGAGGGGAAAGTGAAGGGACATAAGGACCCAAGATGGAAGGAAGGCGTGAAGCCTTTAGCAGTGGAAGAGGTCCAAGGATGGAAGTGGAAGATGCAAAAGGATAATCAATAATTTCATCAGCATCTATATGACAACCAAGGACATCAGCATCTTTAGAGTGAGCATTAGGATTTGCAATAGGATCATGAACATCTTTAATAGGAGAAAATTCATTGATAGAATCGTTCAAAGCTTGCAAAGACTTAGGAAGAGTAGAAAATGGAAGCGAACATGGAGTGGTAGAACAAGAAGATGGAAGACTTTGATCTTGACAAGGATCTTTGGATAGCATAAGCGTAGAATTTTTCTCTTGATTTTCAATAAGCTTAACATCAGAAGTAACGGCACCATTTTTAATAACCTTAATGGAAGTATCATCTTTGGAAAGTGCAAGCGTAGTAAGGTTATTTTGATTATCAACAAGCTCAATAGTGCAAGTGGTAGCTTGATCTTGCTTAGGAGAAGACTTAAGACATGGTAGAATGAATGTAGAAGAGCATAGAGGATCAAAAGAACCATGAAATGGATCAAAGACATCATGAAAATAATTGGATGACATGGATGGTTCTTGATCTTGATCTTTCTTTATATTCTTTTCTGTATCATTTTTAGAGTCCTCTTGACATGAAGCCACTTCTAAGGACAAGGAAGCATTTTGAAATTGTATGGAAGACTTTGGAATAGATAGTGAAGGACTAGCTGAAGTAGGCATTGTAGTGCATAAAGGCTTAGGCTCTTTAGGTTTAGCATTATTGAAATTGTTTTCAGCCAAGTGAAGGTTAGCTTGAGTTTCTTGAAGAGGTAGCTCTTGAGGATAACTATAGGGAACTGCATGAAAAGCATTAGGATCTTTGTTGGGTGAAGGATTTGTGAAAGATTTGGAAGACTCAGGAGCTTTAGGAGATGTATGAGTATTGGAGGAAGTGGGGGATGGAAGGGGACCATCACAAGACAAAGGTTCAACATTAATATGATCTTGCTCAGAAGTACAATTTTGATTTTTAGCAGTGGAATTCTTAGAGAAGAAATGCTCATAGTAGTAACGTTTATAATCAGCGCGTTGTATTTTATAGTCCTCAGCAGTAGTAGATGGATTATCATCAAGGTATTGTCTACAAACATCACTAAACTCTCTTTCAAAATCAGAATCATATGGATCACCATCACAATCTATCCAATAGGATGACCCATTTTTAGTAAGCATGAGTCTGCGAGGACTCTGAGGAGTAGAGGTGTCATAAGTATCACTACATTGTCCATCATCATAGTCATCAAAGGTATTACAAGGATTGTCATGTTGCTCATTATGGTATGGCTCATGAAGAAAAGCAAGACTCTTGGGGGAAGTAGAAGAAGAACAAGATCTTAAAGAAGGAGAAAATGAAGACATAGTGGAAGAAGAAAACTTAGCTAAGGAAGAATTTGAATGATGTTGAGAAGAGTCATGGTAAGATGAAGAAGGATAATGATGTTTGGAAAAGGCATGGTAGGATGTGGAAGATGAAGAATGATGAGAAGACCTAGAAGAAAAAGAGTGTTTGGAAGAAGGAGATTGTGAGAGAATCATGTCTATAATCCTAGCAAAGGCGTCAGACTCAAACATCTTTTTGTTTACTCTTGTCTTAAGTTGATGACTTGCGGGATGCTTGGAAAAATAATACTGTTCGAATTGAGCAATGAGTTCGAGATCATCCCTTCTCAAGAGAGGTTCTATAGCAAGATAGTTGAAATTCATGATTCTAGAAGAGGAGGAATCAAGCATGAAAGAAATGAATAGAAGAGATGAAATAGAAGAAGGCAGACTAGATAATAAGAGGAAAAGGATCAAGAAGACATGAAGAGGATAGGAAGAAGAGAAAGAAGCATGAAGGAAGAAGAGAGATGGAAGACTAGGAAGATATGGGAGATGTGGAAAAAAGAAGACCAAGAGTCATTTTGTGCAAATTGATACCATTGAAGTCCATTTGAATATTGAGAAACATGTAATAACCTCTAAGATCTGACCTGGACTGACCAAGGATGACTGGAAGTGACACAAATCAACTTCAGATTGCAAGCAGTAGTGAGATAGCAAAATAACTTTGTGTGATAGTTCCCAGGCAAACAGTGTGACTCTTGACCAATGAACATAAAAATCTCAGTTTTGAAGTGTTTTGATCAAGTTCAAAGATTGGATAGTGCAATTTTTCAGTTTGACAAGCAGTAACAGCAGATAAAAGACAAGTTTGCAAACAGTAGGTGATCAAACATGTCATAGAACACTTGAAACAAGGGCAAAAGCAACCTTGCCAAGACAAGCACTTGTGATATCAAAATAGAGAACCTTATGAATGCTACCATTTGTTTGAATGTTGAGAACGTTTACACGGGCATAGCACAATCGAAGACAATTCAAGCAATTACTACCTAGAAGGACAAGGCTCATTACTTAGCAACGTGGCCCACAACTTGATGCTCCCTTGCCTCACACCAAGTGGTTGCCCACAAGAGATATTGGCATTGTCATGGAGGTGTCAAAAACACAACCAAAGGAGCACATATGGTGAGTATCTTGGGGTGATCCGGGTAAGTCCACTTGGATCAATCCTTGCACCAAGAAGCTAAGCGGCTAAAATAGGGTGGCCTCTATCTAATGGTTTATAGTAAGGGTTTCCGTTCATAGCACCCCTCTTGCTCCTCATAAAGGACTAGGACCTCGCGGCCTCAAGAGTACCTTAAGCATTCTTGCTTAATGCTTTCCTCATGGTCACAATCCCACAAGTTACTCACATCAAGCGAAGATAAGTACTATGTCTACCAAGGTTTTGTGTCCTCGATAGCCTTGAGATTATAGTGAGTTGGAATCACTTGCCACCAAGGAAAATGATGACAAGGTTGTCCCCACTTGGGTCGTTCCTCTTGATTTCTCAAGAGCAGGCCCGCTAAAGGATCCTAAGCTAAACAAAGAATGGATGATTTTTGAGGTTCAAGGTTTTTGATTCACCACAAGGGTGAAGAGCATACTCCCCTATCTCAAAAACTTCTCCCAAACACACCAAGCAAGATCCAATTACCCCTTTGCTTCCAAAACCTCAAGATGGGTCAAGATTTTCTGATTCACCTAAAGGTGAAGAGCATACTTCTCCTACCACCCCAAGATTCCTTTCACAAAGTATTAAGTGCCTATGAAATGAAACAACTAGTATATGCCGCACTTAATAAAAAAAGTAATTAAACAAGCACTTGATTTAGTTTTTATGCTTAGGGCAGCCCTACAAAAACCATTAGTAGCCCTCTTTGACATGCATTCTTTTGGCAAAATATCTCAAGCAAGTGCACCTACAACCACAACTTGTTAGACCTACAATGGTTAGCATATGAAAAATATGATAATCTGCAAAAATACTTGATCAAATGATAAAATCTGAAAATGAAACCATCATGGTTGGATTGGGCTCGGAAAGACCTTTCCAACGATATATCACACTTAAACTTTTGATACCATTTGCAAAATTTCAAAAAAAATGGGCACCCGTTTTCTAGAGTGGCACGGATTTGAAAACGCTGGAAATTTCAAAAAATTTCAAAAAGATAGCTAAGAACCTGAAACTTGCAAGATAGATAAAATAGCCTAAAAATAGCTCACTGCCACATTCAGACAGAGTATCGCGCGATACTTCGCCCGACACCAGGCGATACTTTTCAGTCCGTGCGATATTTCGCCCAACACCAGGCGATACTTCGCCCGAGCCCAGGCGATATACCTCAATACTGCCGTGCGATTCTTCTCAGGCGCGAAGTATCGCACGCGTATAGTAAGGTATATCGTGCGATATACCTAAGAAGTATCGCGCGATATTCTGAGACAAAAAACCAGAGAACAAAAATTGCACTAAAAACTTGCCGAAAAATTGACGAAAATTGATGAAAATGCAGAATTTAAAGGACAAAGTCTATCTACTCTACCCCACGGTGGGCGCCAAAAATGTATGGTGAAAATGTGACCACACTTCTATGAATCATTACATGCAAGGAAACTCAAGAATGAGCCCTCACAAATCGATCCATAGCTCCCTAGGCATGGAGTGCAAGGGTTTTAAGAATGCTCTCAGCTAGAGGTATTTAGCCAATAACCTTGCTAGTAAACCATGCAATGGGAGATTCAATGAAGACAAGGGAAAGAATGCCAATATCCTCAAGAATCAAGAATGAAATGCAATGCAATGCAAGCTAGTTTAAGAATGGAAATGCAAGCTAAACTATGGAAATGAAAGATGCAAGTATTACAAAGCCTCCTAGTTAAACTAGATGAATTAATCTAAAGCATAAAGGAAATCTAAGCTAAGAATGCCATGAAAATGAAGCTACTATGCAAGAAATGAAATCTAACTATGAAGCAAGAAAGCCATGATGATGCAAGAATGAAGACAAGAAGATAGAGTGTTGATGAAGATCCAAGATGAATGCCAAACAATTCTCCAAATCTTCAAACCCTAGATGCAAGAATGTCTCCAAAAGCTCCAAGATGACCTAGAAAACCTGCAGCATAATATTAGCATAAAAATTGTGTGTCTAGAATGAAGAAGAGAGCTCTTCTTTTATAGGAAATGAGGAGAAATGGACCATGGAGATTAAGAGGCAAAAGATTTAATCAACAGTGGAGCTTAAAAGAGGAGCAATCCATGTGCACAAGTATCCTCCAATAGGAAAATAAGAGTTGACTTTTGTGTCCATATGAGACAAAAAGTGCTTTTCTCTTTTTATAAAATAAGAATAATGCTTTATTTGTGCAACTTAGGATAAGAGGAAAAGTGGGGGCTTTTTATTTATTAAAAGGGGAGGAAATATTCCTTTTAAATAAATAAAAACTTAGGATAAGATGGTTAGCCCATAGAAAATAATCGAATAAATGATAGAACTAAGATTTGATCAAGAATAAGCAATTTATGATTTAGCAAAAGGGGCTAATAGTCTAGGTGACCATTTTTAGGTGTATACAGGTTGTAACCTAAATAACCGTCCAATAAGGACATCATTTTTGAACCATTTACAATCTGCAATACTTCATCAAGCAAAGGCAAGGGATGGTTATCTTTCTTCGAGGCCTTATTTATATTCTAGAAGTCGACGCAAACCCTGATCTCCCCATTTTTCTTCTAGACTAGAACTAAATTTTCCACCTAGGTAGTATACTTGATTGGGAAGATTATATGTGTTGACAGTAACTTTTGCACTTCTTGGTATATCAGGTGTTCGATGAGGGGATTTATTGGTCGTTACTTTTGGCGAAATGGCCTTGCATCGGGCTTCAGAGGAATAGTGTGTGTCATGATTGATGTGTCATATGTATTAAGGTCCTCGTATCTCCAGTAAATTACATCGATATATTCTTTGAGGACTACGAGGATACTATCCTTTTCTTCCAAGGAACATGAGGCACCTATGTATACATACTTTTCTTCACCCCCGGTTCTGATGTTAACTTTTTCATATTTTCCCCCTTCCGAAGACTGAGGGAATTTACAATTAGCCCTTTGGTCTTAATTGAAGATCCATTCCAAGGCTACCATTCCTTTCAGAATAGTGTTGGTTGGAAGGTTGATAATACCATCTTCCTTTTTGATCTTTCCCATATCATTGTGTTCTTCTTCTTCTAGGACTTGGTCTTCAAAAACTCTGATATTTTCCAAAAAGGCGAGGATGTGTTTATCATCTTTGAAGACTTGAAAATGTGTTATGTTATCAGGGACATAAGGGGTGGGTACCATTTCAACTAAGAATCTATGGAATAAAGAGCCATCCATGGGTTTGAGGGCACTAGCTAAGATGGCTAAAGCGTTTGGGATGTAGTTCCTTCTTTGGGGGATTACTTCAATGTCAAAGTCATTAAAATCCTCTACCAAACTCCATACTCTATTGCGATATGCGGCCAGTCATTTGTCATGGCAGGTATACTAACTCCTAACTTGTTTAACAATCAATTCTGAGTTGGCCATAGCCCAAAGGTGAGTAACTCCTTTTCTGAGGGTGAATAAGAGACCCAATACAAGGGTCTCCTATTTGGTGATGTTATTGGTGCAATCAAACTTTAACCAATAGGATGAAAGAAAGGATTTCCCTCGAGGGTTGATAAGTTCTACCCCGGCTCCACATCCTTGTTTGGATTGGGATCCATTGAACTTCATGATCCAAAAATCATTTTCTGTGTGAGGGGGGTTTATAATACCCAAGTAAAGGTGGTATTGTCTTTGGGATAGGAAGCGTTGTTATCCTATCCTCTATCAGAGATTCTTTAGTAGGCAAGGTAACTGTCGGGGGAGGTACTATTGAAATCTATTCAACAAATGATGTTTCACCCACATTAGGGGATAGGTTGGGTTGTGGGGACACTTTTGGATTTCTTATTCTTCTCAGAAGATTTGAAAGATGAACCTTAGCGATATTTACATATTCCTTGCATTCCAACTCAAAATTTCCTTCATAGTGGATCCTGCACCACTTATCAAATAACAAGGTTGCTAACAAGGTAGAGTTACCTTGGGCACTAACATCATATCAAAGTTTCATATTTAAATCATGGATCCTCTGAGTTATGATGGGATCTTCATCAAGGAAAGTTCCTCCATGGATGAAATCAAGAGTGAGTACTTCCTTGGCTTGATACAACCCTGGCTCTAATTGTGGGTATGCCACTTCTCTCACTTGACCATAGTCGGTGAGGGCTTGTTTCATCCTAGGTTCACTCTCTATCTTGATTTGGTTTTCTTCACCCCTCTATGGGAGCCACAAGTGGGAAAAGTCAGTCGAGATATACCCATTTAGTGCTTTAGACCAGTTTTGACTAGGGAGCATCCCGTACATTTTAGGGATATCAACCACTTGGATGTCAATGACAGTAGACACCTGGGGTTCTTGGACTAGTTGGATTTGGAAATTTTTTAGCTCACCCACCATCTTCATGGTTGTTTTGTCAAGTTGCACCACCGTACCTTTGGATGGGGTAGGAACCAACCCAAGTTTCTTGTAAATGGATAGGGGCATGACATTACCTGAAGCTCTAGAGTCCACTAGACAATTATGTATATTTTTACCATAAATATTAAGGCTTAAAAAGAAGGGTGGGTCTTCATTATTTCCTCAAAAAATAGTTTTGTTAGCATCATCAAAGGTGATAGCCTTTGGTGGGTGTTGATGGGATTTGAAGTTCTCTAGATGTTGCAACAACACCTTCTTTTGCTTAGGGAAACTAAGAAATACCTCCATCAAAGTCATGGTGTTAGTAGTGTTTTCCATTACCTTAGTGATGTCAAATCTTCCTCTTGAAAGCCCCAAACTCTGAGTTGTCAAATCTCAGGTATCTTGAAATGTGGGTCCTTTTGGAGGGGGAGGGTTGACATTTACGTTTGGGTGTGGGGGAATGTTAAATTTTTTTGTTGGGATCGACATTGTGAAAGGGCCTTTATTGGACTAGCTCCTTGTGTTGTAGGGAGCCCTAGAATTGGTAAAGGCATTTTCTTCAAAGGCAGGGATGGAATCATCAAAGAACCCCTGCAAAGTTGGTTCTTCCTCGTCTTCTCCCTCAATTATGAAGAAGATGGTTTCACACACAAAAGAAGAACTATGGGGTTCTCATAGGGGCTTGGGGGTGCTGGACTAGTATGTGGTTAATGATCCAATTGTGATATCTGGATGATCTTTTCTAGTATGGTGCAATGCACCTCAGAGTGTGTACCAGTATCGTGCAGTCGACACCAAGCGATTAAGGGGTGAAATTCAATGAGATGTGGTGAGTGACTAGAGGTTGCACCTCCTTGAGGACCTAGTTGGCTTGGTCCTCCATTGTTCGGTGTATTATTCCATTGTCGATTGTTTGACCAAAAAATTGTTATTCCCATTACTATTTTTGTTGTGGTTATAGTTTTAGGGTCTAGAGTTATTGGAATTCTGTAGTCCCGAGAAGATATTTCCTTGCTAGGAAGGACTAGCCCCTTGGGACATGGAAAGTCCCATCTTTAGTTGTCTCATATCTATGGTGAGTGATGAGACTAGTCATTGGAGAGATTAGACCTTGACAGAAAACTAGGTTGTTGGATTGCATTGCAATGACTAAAGAGGTGGGTTTTTTACCATCATGGGGATCATGGTAGACTGCCCATTGGGTATGGCCATTTGAAAAAAGAGGGGATCCCCCATTGATGATCTGGCTGTAGGAGCCATTTGAAAGAGAGCAACCCCCAAATTCTATGGTGTTTTTTGTTATGACTAGGTCCATGGTACATACTCAGGAGTCGGAGGTGTATGGGCTTGGGTGGGGTAAACATATCAGGGCACTAAGTTTATCATTGGTACACCTATTGCTAAGTTTGGATTATACCCTTCAGAGTATACACTTCCGCTAGGCTATGTCACATAAGGCACACTTTTCTCTCTACCACCTATAGTGTGGTTTAGCTTCTGAGATAACTCCAGTACAAGGTTGTAGACTTTAGCCAGGGTATCTCTCTCATTTGGGGGCAGTGGTTCTCCATAGGAGTGTGGAAAAAAAGGGATTCAATGTGTTGAGACAAGTTTTGATCACCACCTTCGTCGAAGGGACGAAGAGGTCAGTGCATCTTTTTAGTGCCCTTTGGAACCAGTGGTTAAATGTGGCCAATGGTTCATTTGGTTCCTTTCTTATAGAATAAACTAGTTGTGGGACTAGGATGGGTCTACGTGTATCTGAAAGGCTTCCAGGAAGGCATCTTCCATGTTCTACCAGCTATTGATAGAGTTAGCCAAAAGATTTAAATACCAGTTTATCTTGTTTTCCCCCAAAGATAGCGGGAACATCTGACACACCACATCTTTGTGTTGGATTTGGTGCTTATTCATGACATCCTTGTAGGCTTGTAGGTTTTCTTCTGTCATTTGGAGACCTAGATGATCATTTTTTGAACACATTTTCTCTAGATGGGGAGGGAGATCATGTATTGTGTTAGGGAAATTCCCTGTAGGGGAGTTGACATTGTTGAAATATGTGGCCATCAGGACCATTGGGTTTATGGGGAAAGCGGTTGCTCCTATATTGGGCTAAGGAGCTAAGCCACTCTGGGAAGTGATAGACCCAAATGCGGAGGTTGAGGCCTATGTTTTATAATGGTTTTCTTTCCTCGAGTTGGGATCCCAAGCTCTAAAAACTCTCTATGGTTTTGGGCTGATCTAAGGATTCTATCAAATCTAGAAGGTGAAAATGACCCTAGACGTCAGAAATATCAGTTCCTAAAGCTACTACCTAGGGAACCCTCTAGAGGTGTGGTTTCAAAGTCTTCCAAAGAAGGCAAGCTCATGCCCTCCTTCTAGCACCAGTTTCTATTGACAAGACTTTTGTGAAAGCCTCGCCAAAAGGGGAATAGTTGTCACTGGATACCAAAGCACCAACCAACTTCTCTTGAAGAGGTTTTCCAGAAGGTAAACCCTCCATGCCTCCAAGCACCTGATTGTCAGGTCATGAAAGTGCGAGAAAAGGGATCATTTGGACATGTGGCTATTTAATTTTAAGGGGCCTACTAGTTTGTGCTCGTGAATCTTCATGGAGATGTTTGATAGATAGGATTCCCTACAAGGAGTAAGTCTAAACATAAAGAAACATAGAAAAATATAGACCAAGGTTAATGAGTTTATCTACTTATAGTCGTGTCAGTAGAGCATTTCAACATCAAATAATGCTCAAGTAAAGAACTAGTAGCCATAGTGAGCACATGTTCAATCATCAATTGAAACACAAGTTAGTATCAAAAAAAAAAACTACATTCCACTAATTTAGAGAACCTTGAGCAAAAGACATCGAAAGCATACAACATGAAAATGATTCGCTGAATCAGAGAATAAGAACACTACAAATATGGGACCTTTTCACCAAATTCTTTATTCTTTTATCTAGAATTATCTATTCTTTTCCCCCCTTCTCTCATTTTCCCCTTTCAGATATTGTATAATAATGTCACATTTATGATAGCGCAGGTAGTACCAACTATAAATAATATATTTTATTAGGATAATCAGATTTTGAAACCCTAAGGAAGTAGTAGGATGTCTATAAATTAGAAGTCTGATGTCTAATCAAGTGTCAAAAAAATTGATGATTTTGTTTTCCATGTTATTCTTGAGCTATGTTATCAATTACTTCCATTACAGTAAGTTTCTTGTTATCTAAATGCTCCCCAGGAGCCATGAATGTATCAACCAGTGATGTTGGTCTCTTATAAATTGATGAAGAAATAAAGATTGCTCTTGGTACCATACTTGCACTATTCTTCTTCTCTAATTCGACGAATCATTTTCATTTTGTATGCTTTTGATGTCTTTTGCTCAAGGTTCTCTAAATTAGTGGAATATTGTTGTTGTTTTTTAATACTAACTTGTGTTTCAATTAATGATTGAACATGTGTTCGATATGGTTACTAGTTCTTTACTTGAGCATTATTTGATGTTGAAATGTTCTACTGACATCAATATAAGTAGATAAAATCATTAACCTTGGTCTATCTTTTTTTTATGTTTCTTTATGTTTAGACATACTCCTTGCGGGGAATCCTATCTGTCAAACATTTCCTTGAAGATTCACGAGCACAAACCAGAAGGCCCCTTAAAATTAAACAGTCACATGTCCAACTGAACCCTTTTCTTGCACTGTCATAACCCGACAATCAGGTGCATGAATGCAAGGAGGGTTTACCCTCTGAAAAACCTCTTCAAGTGAAGTTGGTCAGTGCTTCAGTATTCGGTGACAACTGTTCCCCTGTTCGCGAGGCCATCACAAAAGTCTCATCAACATGTCTTATTTAATGTCAAAGTATTATGGTCATTGTTTCATTCTCTTGTCTTAAAACCATATATTTTCATGTGTTCTAGTTTAATGCCTTTTAAAATTTTCCCCTTCCACGACAACTTACCCCTCATATTTTTCGCATCCTTTAAGTCGTGTTTAATTTGTTCTGGAAAATAGTGTTATAAGGTTGTAGTTGAGTGTTGGTAGTTTTTTGATCTCCTAGTCATTTCCTTGCTACTATTATTAAGGTTACTCACTAATGATGGCGAGATGTGTGGCAGTCTCTAGGCTATAATAAAGTGTGTTGTTGTGAGGAAGCAACACTGAGACATGTGTCAAAAGTTGAAAATGTTCAAAAGGTAAAAAAGTGTTTCTTGTCGCATCCTCATGGTCATTTTTTAAGGCAATCAGTCAGATCTGCGAGACCGCGAGTTAATTTTTGTGATCACCATGATGATTTCTCACATCCTCACAAAATTTAGTGGGGAAAATTTTTCCAGTCGTGAACTTACAAGGAATAATGAAATGTTATGGCGATGCCTCTTCATGGCCTTGAAGCTTATTTTGTGGGACCTAGTTTTGGTCTGCGGGGAAGTGAGAATTTTACATGTGGTATGAATTTTATGATTTAACAAAATGGTATAGTCACATGTCGCAGTTTCACAAGTTTAAACTGAAGTTACGGTGGACTGGTGGAAATGATGCGACAAAGAAAAGGTAACTCATGATGAGATAGTCATAGCTTTACGATAATTTTTTAAGATAGTTATTTAAGCTCACAGTTGTGCAAAGTGGTGACACATGTCTTGGGAAATGATGAAGGGAGTGTTTACAATTTGGACAATTCAAATATAGGTCGAGCTAGTGACTAGTTATCATGTGTTCTTCCATGTGAGCCGGGATTGCCACACTATACAATTCAAGACTTTTTTACTAAATTTTAGGGATTGCAGAGTTATAGTAGATGGGTTTCATATCAGAAGTGACCTTTGAAGGATGTTGCATTTACTCCTAAAATTTGGTTCAAATTAGAGAATCATAATGCCTTTCTACCATTATTTTTATCCGAATCGCACTTGATTTGACCATTTGTTTTTATTTATTAATTAAATTTATAACTATGATACAATTATTTTGCATTTTTTAATTTATTTAATAAATTTAAATAAAGTGCAGTTTGACTGTGCATAGCCATTTTGATTCCTTTTATGAGATTTTGTGATAACCAAGAATGTCATCTTGAAAATATTTCACAATTGTGAACTTCAGTACAAAGATTGCTTGAATTAGCAAGTTGTGGCAATTGATTTGAAGCCTAGAGGAATTTTATTTATGGCTGAGTGTGGATGAGATTGTGTGCATTATCTTTTTGGTTAGATGGCTTTCTATGTGTTCATGATGCTAATAGTGATAATTCTTAGGAGTGGCATTATATTTTGCATGATTTTGAGACTAGATAAGGCTCTATTGTAAGAAGTATATAAGGATCATGGGTTGATGTTGCACTTTTTGGTTGAAGGGATTTCTTAAATGCCAAGGGTGACTAAAGAGATTTCTTAACCTAATGGCCCCACCATTTGTGGAGTTTTCTAGGGTTTATAAGGTGTCTAGTCGCTTAAGGCTACTATTTGTCTCTCTCGGAGGGTGAGGATAAGGATTTGGGAATGGATGGAGGGCCTAGTGATGTGGGATTTTATAAGCCTAGTTCACCTTGGGATCTATTCTCTCATGTCTCTTATAAGAGGGGACATGGTGAGAATATTGAAATTTTCCCTTCCCTTGTTCCAAATTCTTCTTCTTTCCCTTCCTGGTATCCAAAATTCTCTTCTTCTGCTTCTCTAGAGCCAAATTATAGATAGTGTGATAGGGGCATGGATTAAGGAGATGATTTTCTAGCTTCTATGGATGAACTCTCTGAGATGTAAAAGGTATATTGCCTTTATCTTCTTGAGAAATAGAAAATTCATTCAGAACAATATGTCCATCTTTTTCAAAAGGAAGCTTCTCGCTCATTTCTAATTACTAAATCAAGTTAGTCTAAATCAATTCCTTTTTTTTCACAGAACTAAAACCTTTTTTTTGTTCCTTAGTGCAAGAGGTAGACAGAGAAGTAACTAAAACAAAGATAATAATAATAGAGATGAAGGATGGAGGATGACTAAGAAAATCAAATCTTGAAGAAGGGACATGTGGAGGGAGTTGAGAAAGATGGTTGTTTCTCTTCTTCTCTATTAATTCTTCTTTCTTCTCTTTTCTTATATTTTCCAAATCTTCTGAATTATGTGTAAGAAGGTAGAATTTTGTAAAATTGTAAAGTCTCAATAGTCAAGGTTTATAATAAGTAGCCAAGAATTTCTAAAGTGTAATATCTCCTATGTTTTGATATAGAATTTCACTATTGAATTATGTCATATGGTCATCTCTAATTTGAAGTGTACAATTTATTTAAGTTGAAATAATCAAGGACTCTTCATAATTTGCAAAAATATTTGGTGTCGTATATTTGATTTATTATTGTCTTTTTTCCATGAGAAATGTAATTGTTTTAATAAATGAATTGATAATCTTATGTCTTTAAATGGATTATTAAGAATGGTTATGTGATGTGCATATAATATTGGTGATCTTGTTTTCACTAGGTGATAACATCCTTTTATGATCTTCAAGACATTTTTGAGATGGTATAGTGAGGAATGCTCTTTATTTGACTATGTTTCCCTCCTTTTGGCACTGGTCAATCTTAAAAATGATGTTTCAATTTGGTCCCATAAAGTCAAAAGAGAAATCCCTTTAATATTATGTGAGTAATGGTAGGAGTAATACAGTTTTATTCTTAGTGGTTTTTTATGCTAAATGGATTAATTGTCAAGTGATGAAATTAAAGTCTCATTCATATGAATTTGAGAATTATCCACATTTACAACTTTGAATTTAGCTACTAAGATAGATTTATCATGTGTGCAGACTTAAAAGTAGGAATACCCTCTTGAGTCTTATTGAGCATTGTCAAGTTACATTATCTTGTCTTGAATCTATGGATAGTGCTATAATTGTGGTCTAAGTTTATGAGGGTTGAAGGTTGTACGTAAAATCACTAACAATGTCTATTGTAGTCCTACAAGAGTCAGGTCATAATAACAATAAGTGTTTTGAGGGTTTGATGAAATACTCATCGCACTCTCGTAATGGTTTGGATAATGAGCTGGTAGTGTTCACAAACTTTTGAGTTGGCCTTTAGCTATTACAGAGGATACCACTTGCAATGTCATATGTTGAACAAGGGGTCAAGGCTATCGTATTGAAAAAATGAGTCAAGAGGACATGTCTACATATGATTTTGGGTCCACAAAAAGTTTTTTCAATATACATTCTACATTGGACCCAATTCAAAGTGAAGAAGGTTGTTCAATCCTCGTTGAGTTATTTTTTCTTATCTTGTAGGATAAATATCCAACAATTCAAATAGTTACAAAAATACTCATAGAACAAAGTTCCAATGGCTGTAGGAACAATCATAGAATATAGTTCCAATGGTTGCAAGAATACTCACAAAACATAGTTCCAATGGTTGCAAGAACAACCACAAAACATAGTTATAATCACTGTAGGAATAGTTGGATACTAAAACTAAAACTTATTATTGAACAGAAAAGTAACTAAACCAAATGAGTGGAATTCTCACCAAGTGAGCCCCCCTTGGATGAGTCTTCCAAAATCTTAACTCGGATGTAGAAAATTAAAGTATCATTCTATTGATCAAAGTATTGTTACAACATGACAGTAATATGATAACTTTAAAGTGCACAAGATAATTATATATGCATAACTACTTTAGAATAACATTCATTGAATCAAATATAAGAGTAATATAGATAAATCATATAGAAACTTGATAACAACAAAAAGATATATGGACAAGTTCATGCCCATAGTTAAATAATTTTAATAAATCACTATGAGTAGTATTGGCAAATAGGTGTTAAACCCCATAATAATACCTATTGGGAATCACCTTTGTTATGGATCTCCACCTACTACATGCTCAACTGCAGCAAAGAGGATTTCTAATCCTAAGTTCTCTTGTTTGGAAAATAGCGCCCACAATTTTATCCTATGGTCTATCTTGATTTTTCTATTAAACTAATTTTTATCTTTAAGTTTTATTTTTTCTTATTGGTCTTTCCAATTTTGTCTAGGGTATTTTTTATGAAAATCTTGAAAAAACAAGGTTCAAAAAACATGGCATTTTGAGTTTCATTTCATGTGCCTTGTTTGTGTTTCCTCATTTATGCTTGAACAATTTTCATATGGGTTGCAAAAAAAGTAACTCACATGTGTCTTCTATGCTTCAACAATTTGCATTTAGTTTGTGATTCTATCAAATAGGTAGATTACATCTATTGTTTTTTAGTTTTCTTGCCTTGCATAATTCTATAACAATAATTAAGGAGTAGGGCTCTGTAACATCATGAGTGAAAGCAATTTTCTAGAAGAAAAAATAAATTCAAGGTGCTTCATTTCATTTCATGAACCCTAGTTTTTAATCTTTTTTAAAGAACAAAACTTAAACACATCTAGGGCCCAAGATGCCAAAAAAAGGGAAAAAAAATTCATTTTCACTTAAAACATGTGCTAAAAGAACATTTTAAATATTATTTTTTCCTGTAAACCCTAAAACGACCCTATAAGAGACCAACTTGGATGCAATTGTTGAGGATCTTACTAGACTCACTGCAAATTATAATGATGATGATAACATCATGACACATGGTGCATCTAGTACAAGTGAACCCACTTTGGGTTCAAATGATCTTCAACTTGTAGTAGTTGCAGATAAAGAGAATTTTTTTGAGAATCCTTATGATTCTAATTAGTGAATCTTGATTGATGAACATTGAGTCATGAACTACATTTTGATTTTTCAATTGTAATGATTTTTTTATTTACATTGGAATCATGAACATAGACGCATATGATATGGCTTATTTGATTATTTTTGAGCTATCAATTGGCATTTAATATTTAGCTTGATCAATGATGAAGTATCATACTATCAAATAATTTATGTTTGTATATTTCTAGCATTTCTTTGTGTGTGTGTGTATAAACACACCCAAATGCTTCCAACACCCACAAAAAAATTTTTGCACACGCGAATCGACAACTTAAAGTCTTCACATATGCAACTCATTCATTTACATATCTAAAAAAATATTAGACTTAAACTCTAGACTTATCAACAATCAAACTTAACATCTATATATTATTTGAAGGTATATATTTTACATAGAAATCTACAAAACACCAAGCTTCATACTAAAAAAAATGGACTTCTAAACTTTGACCTTTGCAATTGTCTAGCACAAAATACATGGTGTATGAAAGGTTATGCTCAACACTAATACTTATAACAATAATAGCTTCAAAGAAATGTTGACTACATAGAAATAACAACACCTTAAATATCTACTGCAAATCTTAACATGCTACAAATATTAATCCACACCCTTCTAATCCTACTCATAACTCTCTTGAATTGGAATGACTACGACCCTACAAATTATAGTTTCACTACAAATTTTTGCACACAAACTAAAAAATAATCTACATTTTACTCTACTCCAGAATGTATATTTGACTCCATTTTGTTATTCCAACTTTGTTACACACATCCATTGCCTACATAGCTATAAATAAGAATAGGAATTCTATTTGAGGGTAGTCATTGTTGGTAGAACCATAGATCAAGATGGTAAATACAAGCCACAAAGTCAATAAAATACTATACTCAAAATGTATGCCACAACCATTTAGAGATGTAACAACCATTTTAATGTCTCCACAATCTGCTAGGTGCTAAATAAAAAGACTTTTCCAAAGCTGCCAATGAAATCTTCCTACCATGAGTCTTGTAGTTAATTGTGAAACTGAGAGTCTAGTAGTTAATCTCTCAATTAATCTCATGGGTCTCAACAAGGAGAGGTCCTAGACACTCTTACATTAGACTTGCCATGTAATAAGTTTGTGAGCATATTTCATAAACTCTAGCAAATAAACATTCCATAGAAAAATCCATTATTGAATAAATTATTTGAGAAGAAATTCTTCTTATTTTTAGTATGTAGATTTGACAAATCTGAATTTTTATGTTCTATACTTAGATATTATTACTATTTCTGTGTTACTATTTAACATGCTTTTCCATTTAGTAGGAACTCTAGCTGCTACACAACTCTTGTTTAATAAATGCATCTAAAGTAATGAATACACAAAAAGTGTCACGAACCTACTTGTATTATCATGGTTGATAGATAGATAGATAGGTAGATAGATAGATAGATAATTTTAACGGACCCACGAGGATTATCATGGTTGAAGTGAAGTATTTGGTGATGAAGAAAGAGGGAAAGTAATGATTAGATGGTTGGTGTGACTTTTGACCTACTATTTTCATAGCTTGAGTAATCAATGTGGGTGAAAATCATTTGTTTCACCGATAGAAATTTTTTAGTATCATAGTGGATATGTTGTTATCAAGAAGAAAACCAATGGTGGAGATCTCAATGTTTCTTAATTAAGTACTTAATATCAAAAGAGTGAGATCTTTCCTAATCTATTTTATGTAGACTATCTTGTCAACACAAGTATATGAGGAAAATTCAGCAAGTTCCATAAATAGCTATTGTCATTCAACATTTTGAGGAATGTGAAATGTATTTCCAAGGTGGTAAGGCTATAAATGGTGCTTTTTGGTTCGAATATTTTCAATAGGCTTGTTTTCCTTTCATTGAGGAGGTTAAGTATGGATTTCATAGAGAAGATAAGTGTTTTTTGTTATAGGATGGAATGGTTTAATAGAATTCAATTATAGGTAACATACAAAGATCAAAAAATTAAGAAACATGATGCTAATATTGTACCTACAGGGATATTATAAGATTTGTTGGTTCCTACAGGGATATTAAAATGCTTCAATGTAGCTATAGATTTTTTTGTAGTTTTCAAATTATTCCAATCCTTAATGATACCACTCTGATTATCTTGAATCAGGTTTATACTGATAGGGTAAAAGCTACAAGGGAATAATCATAGGCTACATGAGAAGAAGTTGTGAGGCCTACCTTAGCCCGTCATAGGTCAGACTCTACAATATTTGATATTTAATTTTGAGATACTTAGACTTATTAGACATATGTTATTATTTGAGGATTTGATAAATCCTATGATATTTTTATTCAACACCTTGATTTTGTTATTAGTATGCTTATTTGATGCTTTATGATAGTTGATCTAGATACTCCTATGATTAGGATATGATATGTTTTGATGATGCAAAATGATGGATTATAGTGGGATGTTAATATGATGTAAAAGTGATTCAGTAATTCATGTTTATGTATATTAAGATCGATTGAAGATGTATTATTTTATAATAGATCATTAAAAATGCAAGTGCTAGTTGATATGTTTTTTATTTATATCATTTACTTTTCTATGTCATTGTGCTTATTTCTTGGACTATTGATGTTTGTAATGAGTGTGCAGGAGATTGACCATGGTTCTAAATATGGGGAATAAAGAGTGGATCTATGTTTTATCAGTAAAACCAAGGTTCTATCTAGTGAAGAGGTAGGAACCTTGTCATGTATTTTATTGGTAAATGTGTTGTTGCATGTTTGTATTTAATTAAGTAAATGTCAATTAATATTTAGTCATGCTATGTGTGTATGGGTTGTAATTTTTGTAGTGTCACTTGACACATGGGTGTATGAGGTGCTGGCATGACTTTTCATTTTAACTAGGATAAGTATGACACCAACTAGAGGATTAACCTATAGAGTTCTCATGCTTACCTCAAGGTTAGGAAGCCTCTAGATGCGTCAAGGTTAGTTAAATTCGTAGATTAACTTCAACTGAGGTTTTGGAGGGTCTAAGCAACTTCTAGAGGGTAGTTCGGGTAAAATTTAAGTACCCCACTTGGTATACTAGGGGTTAGAGGTTAAATTTAGGTCATTATGAGGCCCAAAACTCATTAATGGCACCTTTGAATTATCCTCAAAGTCAAGTTATGAGTTTAAAAGTTTTGAAAATTTGGGAAAGCCATCTTCTCAACTCCATTTAGTCTTCAAACCTCATTTATAAGGGGAGGAAGATATTTGGAGAAGTTATTATAGGATTGCTCCTCCATTTATGTTTGTAAGATAGTGGTTGAGTAGG